>JAGPOW010001327.1:23644630-23669652 GCA_030014935.1 Caiman crocodilus
ATCCCTGGAGAAGGGGGCAGTTACTGAGAAGTCCCAGTGCAGGTTTGGTGAGCCCCGGAGAGGGGGTGGCACTACTGGGGAGCCCCAGAGAGGGGGCAGTTGTTGAGAAGCCCCAGAGAGGGGGCAGCGTAACTGAGGAGGCTAAGAGAGGACAAAAAAGGGTATAATTAGAAACATCTATTCCATCGGTGAGGTGTGGACTGCAGTGTAGGGGAGGAAATGGAGCCGCAGATAGTGCCCCCTGGCAGCGGGGCAGTACAAGAGCAGCCTCCTGCTAATTAACACCAATTAATTAATAACAAGGCATGGCAGGCGAATAGGTGGGCAGTTGCCCCCCAGGAACAGGTGTGTGGGCCACATTTATGTTGGCCCAGATCGTGTACCTGTCACACCTCCCAACAGAAAGTATATGATTTACTGGGGGCATGTTACATGCAAGAAAATGTAGTATTGTGTTGAATGTTTAAATATAAAGAAGTGTCTTTTTCAATCATTTTAACGTAAATCAGTAGAAATGCAGAATTAGGTAGATGGCTTAACCACACACATACTTATCAACCTGCCCTAACGTGCATTGGTCAAAAGAATTATTTCTTTCTGACCTTCCTTCCAGTTACTAAAATTATGCATCATGCTCGGTGATTCCCTTTGATTCTTTTTCCTCAGCACTCTGCAAATTTTGGATTTGTTCCACTTTGCATGCAGATTGCTAATCATAATTCCATGATTTGCTTTTCTGTAAGTACTGAGCCCTATTTTGGCTGTGAATTGCTAACTCAATAGCCTTTGAACCTGCAGGGCATGGCTGTTAATGCACAGCCATAGCTGCAAGATTCCTCACTCTGACTTTGGTGCATACACAGGACTGAAGAAGAGAAAGTCAAGGTTTAAAAAATTAAATTTGACAATAGCTGACAATTAATGGTAGTATACTGAGCTGCAACACCTGTAAT
Organism: Caiman crocodilus; assembly: GCA_030014935.1. Lineage (NCBI taxonomy): Eukaryota > Metazoa > Chordata > Crocodylia > Alligatoridae > Caiman > Caiman crocodilus. The sequence goes on from JAGPOW010001327.1 coordinate 23,645,584, forward strand.
GTAATACAACGTGACTGCAATGAAAACTGAAATTCAATTTCCAATAGCTTGTGATATTGTACTGCTGAAGTGTAGTAGTACTTGTTTAGGAGTCTAGAACCTATACTACCACTTTATGTTACATTAATAAAAGCAAATTATGTCTGGCTATTTTATCTAGCTTTTTCTATGCAATTTGACTTTCTATGACAGAACTCTGCATAAGAAAATATTAAAGTTAACCTGCTAATCCATAGTGCTGAAAATTCCAACACCAAATATTGCATTTATTTACATTTTTTTTTAAGTTGTTAAAATAGCACTTTTCTGACAGCCTTGAACTGAAAACAGAATTGTAGCTGGGTGAGCAGAAAATGTGAGTGCACTTGCACATGATTATCTAAGTAATTATTTTCTCTGGAAAATGAGAATGTGAATAAAGCTGACTGAGTGATGCAGTGGGTAAGAAACTTAAATGCAGCACAAAAGCTTTCTAAATGGCATTGTGATAAAGGTTTCTTGCTGATTTGATGTTTACCTCAGATACCTTACATGTTGGGTAGGTTTTTACCAAAATTGTTAACAGTGTTTACTTGTAGGAAAAATCAATTTATTTAAACCACATATGCACAAAAGTAGGGTGCTATTCCTTTGTGTCAGCATTCTGGGTATTAATGATTTCTATTATCATTTTGATATAGGACTGCTTATGGATATTAAGATGCAGACTATTGATTCTTTTATGGAATTCTGAGTCGGTTTTGCATGAGTGTAACATATTTGGACCATTTTTTTTTTTAATAATAACCCCCCCCCGTCATGATATTGTAATTAACAAAATCATGATATCTTTGCCAGTTTTTAGTAGGGGTAATTCCAAGAAGCAGCTGTAATTTAATGGTAAATAAATGGTTTACATTTTAGTGAATATTATTAAAATATATAAGTAATGTAAACATCTGTGTATTTTTATATAACAGATTAAGTTATAATCTTTGCTCCGATGAATTTTTTGTTCAACAAGTCAAAGGAAAATATAAAGTAAACAATACCAGGGCACTGAGCAGGCAAGTTGTGAAAGAACTAGATTTAAAGAAGGTATCTGAAGGAAGAGAAAGAAGATGCATGGGAAAGCATGTGGGCGGTATGAATGAAGGTGAGAAAAGGCAAAGACAGTAGTAAGCAGTAAGGTCTGAGAAGAACATGTAAAGTGAGAGGAGAAGTTGAAAGAAATGACAAAAAAATCTTGTGAGCCAGGTAATGTAGAGCTTTGGTAACGTGAAGAGGAGCAGTTTTGATGGAGTGAGGAAAAAGGCAGAAACTGTTTTGAAAGATCTAGCTGGCTTAAAAAGAGAAGAGCATGGGTAGCAACTATACAAATAGTTTTTGGAGGTTAAGAAGAAGTGAATACATGGAAATGAAGGTGGAGTTATGGAAAGAGTGCCTGAGTGCAAAAGGGTCCTATAAGACGGCAAGCACAGAGTAGTTAAAAAGATGGTGTAGATATAAAAAGGACTCGGAGGGAAGAGATTACAAGGAAATAAAATGAAGAAAGTGGAGATAAGGAAGAAGGGGAAGTTTCTTGTAAAATAGTATGTTGTGCATGTATCTGTGATTTAGCTGATGAGATTAAGGATGTACAAATACAAAATATAAGTTAAGGACAGAAAAACAGATGTATAAATAAAAAGGGTTTGGTTAACTATCACTCACACATTTTGACCATTCAATAGGGTTGGGGTCAGCAGAGTGGAAGTACAGTGTCATGAGCAACCATTTAATACCCTCAAACACACCAAAGCTACACAGAGGGGTATTCCAAAGTATCTTGGGGTGGCATTTGTTTCACATGCCACCAATTCACATCTGAAACAACAGGGGGGACTGCACAAGGAATAGTATAGCACACTGAAGCCAGGTAGTCTGGCTGCATGAAGAGGAAGGAGGTTGTCTGGTTGCTTGTTTTGTTTTCAGAAGGGACAATTTGTTTCCATTTTTGCCATACTATAATAGCATCCACTGCGGAGATGGTTGGTAACGTAGCCCAGGTTAATCTTTTCCTGAGGTGTTAGTCCAAGGTGGCTTCTGTATCTTTTAAAAGTGATAGTTTTGATATCTCTTGAACTTCATCTAGGGGTTTTACTGCAGTATGATACCTGACATTAGAAGGCAGAATATTGGAGAGGCCTGGTAGCACCTTGGTATGTGTTTGTCCCAGAATCCCGTTGTTCTTATTACATGTTTCAGTTCTACATCAACTTATTTTGTAGAAAATGTAATCCCGGTAGTATATTATTCCTTATTAGAGTAGAAGTAGGCTAGCACCAATCTACTATGTTTGCAAGATAGCTCCCTAGTTTGAGCTCTCAAGTTTATTTAAGAAGCCATTTCTGCTCTTAATTGTCTCCAGTGCCTTGGTGAGATGGTCTTGGTACGTACATGTGTAAATTAGAGTTAAACTAGATATATTGATTTTGAATCATACATTAGACATGTTTCATTCAAAGATGATATTGAGTTCTTGTGAAGTGGTGGCATGCTCTTGTGAAATGCTGGCAAGGTAGGAGCATGAGAATGCTGTTTTTGACATGGTGGGTTTAAGTTTTCATTCTTTGCAGTTTTTCTAGTGGCTGATGCATGTTGGTTCAGGTTTCTTCAATCTGTTTGAAATCTGCCTTTCTCTGAGAGAGGGAGAGAAAGAGATGTCATTTCCAAATTTGTTGGCAACAAATCATTCATAAATATATTGAAAAGAACCGGGGCAAGAACATGTTCCTGAAGAAGTTTGTTCTTCTGCCTCCTCTTTGTGCTCAGCTTGTTGCCTTAGCTTCATTTGGAATTGCTGCTATCAGCCCACCAAATGTAACGATTCATTGAGGGAACATTTTAGTATTCAGAATATTTTCCATCGTTTTGTTGTGCCACTTGTGCATAAATACAGACACAAACGAAACTAGGGAGAAAAAAAGGAGAGAACATTAATCTGGAGTTGGCACTAGAATTATTTAGGGAATATATAACTGGCTGGCAGTGCTCTTCTGTTTACCCATCAGTTTAGGGTGAAGGATTTCAATCAGGTGCAGCTCATTACATGTATGTGATCTAAGAAAATTAGGAAAAGCCCTATTGGCTAAAAGAATCTAGGGTCTGGGACTGAGCGGTTCTGCCACAAAGAATAACTACATTTTCAGGAAAAAGTAACGGCTAGAGTTTGTTGGTTTTGTTTGTATTAACTTGTTAACAATACCAAAGCGTGGGAAGGAAATGTTGATTGTTTGGAGAAAAATGGGAATGCCATATGCTTATGGAGTGGAATTACAATTCTTTGGAAAGGAAGAAAGCAGACTGAAAAAAGATGGGAGTAAATTGTAAGACCACATTGTTGCTGTGTTCTTGACGTACTCAGCAGCATACCAATAGGAATAGAAGAAATGACTGCTGGGTAAGAAGCAATGGTTAGGGGAATGGATAGTTCAGGAGAAAAGTGGAACAAAGGACTAAGCAGGGGAGGCGGTAGACTTGAAAATGGAGATAATGGAGTAAGCAAAAAGGAGCAAAGGCTGAATAAAACAGCAGAGAGAAAGATGATAGGAAGCATCTCACAAACTGAATAAGAGAATGGGAAAATGAGCTGTGTTAAAAAGAGTAAGTGGCTTCCACAAAGGCTGAATAGATGATGTATAAAGGGTTTGGGATTTTTGGCATAAAAAATGTTGCATAGTTAAGATTAAGTATAATCATATTTCATTTACAATATTTGGCTGACTTTACTTGATCGTCTGTGAAAAAGAAGCATTGGTTTTAGAAGTCATCTTTTTGAAGAAAATAGTGCTTATTTTAGTGCAATTCTCAATTTTTTTTCTTTGCAAAATGAATAATTGGACTTAATTAAATGCTTTTTTTTTTCTTTTACAAAATCACTAGCTGAATACACTTCTGTGTAAATTTTAGTAGCTATGAAATGACAATGTACATGAAGTTTCATGTTAACATGAACTGTTCAAAAACATAGCAAAACCACATGTACACACACTATTGCACTTCATTTTCACTCTTGTGGGTGAAAGGGCCTGGCTCCATCAGCACACAGTTTTTGGGTTGGGCTGCTGCTGCCACTGTTACAGCACCCAGGGACCTGCTCCACTTCTCCAGTCTCCTGATGACTCTGGGCAGCAAGTAGGGAAGTTGTGGGGGTGGGGCTGCAGGTGAACAGGAGCGCAGAGCATGGGGCTGGGCTGGTGGCATGGGTTCCACACTGCCAGGGTGGCAGCAGCAGCATGGAGCTTGGATGGGCAGCATGTGGGTGTGATGGAGGGTGGGGGGACCCCCCCACTTAACCATAGCACACAACCCTGGCAGGTGGTGGCAGTGGTAGCAGCAGGCAGGGGTGTTTAGGGCACTTGTGCCAAATGCAGGCACCCAGTTGAGTGCTGTTTTGGCCAGCACTGCACACTGCTGCAAGGACTGCAGCCTCTGCCAGGCTGTCTGTATCACCAGCACCCCCCATGTGCACATGCAGCTCTTGCACTCTCCAGGCATGGGAGGGAAGCCCTGCACACTGAAGCCAGCTTCCTTCCCCACTGAGGCTATGCAGCATGGGAGGGAAGCCCCAGGCACCTTCCTCTTAGGAGCGGGGAAGGCAGTCGGCTCCAGCATGCATGGCTTCCTTCCCATGTCCAGCAAGTGCAGGGAGTGCTGGTGATACAGACTGTCCAGCAGAGGATGTGCCCCTTGTTGCAATATGCAGCGCTGGCTGGAGCCATGCTACACTGGGCACCTGTGCCCTGAGCACCCCTGCCTCTTGCTATGCCGTGGGGGAAATGCAGGGGGTCTCCACATTCCCTACCCTCCCTCAGACCCCATACCCTGTCCCCATGACCCCCACATATACAAAACACCCCAACATACCCCATGCTCCCCCACACACAACCACACTCCCTCCACACCCTACCCCTCCTACACATACCCCCTAACTTAAGTGCTGGTGGTACCAATAAATGTCAACTGAAAAAATGTAGGTCATCAAAAAAACCAACCCAAACCAAACAAAGCAAAAGTAGAAATAGTCACTGCTCATTTCTAGTTAACAACAGCATTTTGAGGAATAATGGAACAAATGGGTTGAACTACCAACAAACAAATCTCTGATAATACAATTAATATAATATCATTTAAAGTTACTCATATCAATTGATTGCATTATCCCCACTCTGCAGATTATTCATGTAATGCAGGGGGCGTTTAAGTTGCCTTCAGAGCCATGGCATCTGGCCCACAGGACTCCCCACAGGTCAGAAAACCTGGCAGCAATGACCACATTCCCCCTTGTTAAATTCCTTAACCCCAAACACCATGCAGCAGGACTGGAGTTGGGCCACACCCCCTTCTTTCCATGTGGCCAGGTTGGGGCTAGGCCATGCCTCCCCTCCCCCACCACACCTGGATCAGGGCCAGGCCATGCCTTTTCCTCCTCCCACAGCTGGCTTTGGGATGGGCCATGTTTTCCCCTGTAAGGCCAGGTTGAGGTGCGGCCATGTCCCTTTCTTCCCCAAACTGATCAGATCAAATCCATTTCCACTCAGGGCTGCGCTGGGTTGAGGCTGCCCCCCTGTCCTATCAATGGCCAGATGGGACTCCACTGTGGCCATCCTGAGCACCAGACTGGGACCACCAGCTGGGTCCAGCTCATGGATGTAATGGGCACTGCCATCCCACCACTGACTTAATGCAATAGCATTTCATGAACAACTGTTAAGAAATTATTTTTGCAGTTAATGTTTCTTGTTATATTCAATTAAACACAACTTAAAAAAAAAGAAACCTTATTCTGTTACTGTGTTATACTGAAAGGGCCACATTTCTTAATTCTGTTTCTTAATTAAAAAACTAGGAGAAAAATAATTATCCTAAATAAAAATGAGAAATTAAACTTAAAGCAGCTTCAGGACTTTTCTAGATTTTGATTGGTTGCAACCAAAGAAAAAACATTTCCTAAAGATATCCAGACTTGGGTTCTGACGAGCCTCAAGGATGGGAACTGGGGGGGCAATTACTGAGAACACCCACAAAAAATGAACTTGGTGCACAGAACTTTGCTCTCATCTTACCTTAAGGATCACGATGGAAAATGAAGGTGGTCATTTCAGTATGCCAGTTAAAGGAAGAGATACTGAAGAATGTGAGAGCAGCAAGGAATGCTTGCTCTGCCAGCATAAAAGATACTTTGTTTTCAGTTTTGTTGGCTGGTTGTCAATGAAGTCTTGATATTCTTTGCTGAGCAGAACTTCTGGGCCAGAAAATAGGTCCTCTATTTAGACAAGTTCAAGGTAAAACTGATTTCAGCCTGGTATGAGAGCTCATCTTGACATCGACAAATATGTGTTACCATAGTGGGCATATAAAGTCTTGTAGATCATCCCACAGTTGCAAAGAGATAACTTCTCTTTTGCAGCCACTGTATACAGAGTTTAGTAGCATAGGAGGAGTCAGTGCTGTAGTGTTTTCTGTCATTTTGGCTTCTGTTTGACTGGTTACTGTAACTTGATTTTCTCCTGGACTTCCTGAATTACATGAGCATGGAGGGAATTTAAAATGTTCCATGTACTCTTTCTGTGTTGCACCTTGTGTAGATATAGGAAATAAACTGATGTCATATTTTCAGTTTTCATTGTGAAATTTAAAATCAGGATTTTACTCCCAGATGTGAATTAAGTCTGAGGTCTCACAGTTGCCTGGGAAATCATGACATCCTGAGTTTCTGAGTCTTTACTGTTTTTTAACCATCACAGCATTAGTGTCCAATTGTAAAATATTGATAACATAAACATGCTCCAACTATCATTCAACATTTTCATGAACAAGAAAAGTATACAAGCAATTAATCAGAATGAGAATCTGTATAAACTATTTATATAGCACTAACAATTGCATCAGTATTGAACACATGGGCAAAACGTGAACGGTATTTATGGCTCTATATTGTTCGAATCAAGGAAATTGCTGCATATTCTATAAATTAGCATAAGTATGGGTAAGGGCTGTATAAATCAAGGATGATGCCAGGCACAGATACTAGAAGGCACAATATAAACAAATACATCTTTCTATCTTAAGGAAATTAAAATGCATTCATGTTAAGTATCTTGGGTGAAATTGTTCCTGGGAAAAAGTCCAGATGTCCCCAAAAAGTAGCTTTAGTTAGTCTTAAGTCATGTGTAAAACTTGTGCTATTCCTCTGCACAGATGTTAGTTTCAGTCCCTAAGCTTGAATGGGCCTGTATGCAAACCCTTACTCATTAAGGACTCAATCCTGAAAAGTTCTGTCTCCTCTGGCCCTCATGCAACATTGAACTTACGCGTACGCCTAATATGAATCATCTGAGTAGTCCCCTTCAGTCTCCTGACACATCTTGATGTTTCTTTGGTTCTCAAAGAGGAGGCTGCCCGAGGGCTTCCTAGGTATGATCTATGCTCACGAACACCTGGCAGTGAAGAGCTTCTACCGTAAGGGCTATTTGCATGCTCCAATCTTCCCTTTATTGTGCCCCATGCCTCACAGATGTTGTCTGTATGATGTCCCCTTGTTGGGGCCTCAGCCTCCTTGGCCTCTGACCCTTCACTCTAGCTAGGCTTACCAGCTGAGGCCCACCAGATAGGACTCAACTTCAAAGTACTAGCTTCACTCCATCAGCTCTGGGCCCCTGGCCCTATATAGCTGCACCCACTAGTGTGCCAGGCTCCCTGGCTCCCTATGGCTGTGCCCCTGTGGCACCAGGCTCTCTGGCCCCTGTAGTTGTGCCCCCCCATGGGCACTAATGAGGACTTCACCTCCCCTATAGCCCCATCCACAAACCACTGGAGTAAACTAGAATATAAACAGTAAGCCCCTGGGCTATAACGAAGGAAAGTTAATGAAGGCAATTAGCCTGCTTACTTTTTTCCATGGGCTCCACATCTGTGACTCCCAGTGCCTGCTGCTCGCTCGCTCGCTCTCTCTTGTAGGGCTGCTGCAGCTTTGCTTGGAGTCCTCAGGAATCCACTCTTTCTGCAACCTGGGTTTCTTGGTTACCTCGGACCAGGTTTTACATACATCTGGCCTGAGCCCTCTCCCAGTCACCTGATAGCCCCCAGTCAGCTAACTGGCCTGCAAGGCTTGGGTTTTAACCCTTGCTCTGCCTGCAGGCTGTGCCCTGAAGGTTCTAGTCTTAAAGGGGCCGCTCTGATTTCTAGCGACAGGGATAGGGTCCCCTGTTACAGGGAGTCCCAGTGAAAAAAGGCAAACATAAAGAGACTCAGGAGTGCCCCAACTAATTTCTAAGTGCGGCTGGGGATGACACCCCATTACAGTAGCCAATGTAATTAGCAACATGCATAAGATCAAGAAAGCACATAAAATACCTTGCTGCATCAGTTTGTGCAATGTCTGATAGGATTAAGCCATATGTGAGGAATCTAGAGTTGTACAAAGAGTTAGTAAAGCTTTCTGTATTACCCTGTATTTACAGGGTCAATCTCAAATGCATTAGGGCCTTTTAGGTCAAAATATGGTATATCTTGAAAAATATTTGTAAAAATTGGAAATAATTTATTTTAATATAGTATAGTATTTGATGTTAGCTTTCCCTAGACCTTCTAAAAACTGCAGGTGGAACGTCCAAATAAAACAAATCCATTGTGAACATTGTTCAGAAGTATGGTCAATACATCAGTTACTTGAAGATTGGTGGTTCCTGTTAAGAGAGAAAGTATAGATAATAAAGCATTATAAAAGAATGGAAAAGGCAATGACAGACTGTAAGCAAGTGAATAGAATGCAAAGTAAACTTAGCAGATCAGATGTCCACTGGAAACATCCTTAGCTGGGTAAGAATATGCTAAGAGATGTTCTCCCAAGGTGCATGTGGAGGATGGAACCACTCCTTCCCTTTTGATTCCTCAGCAAGTGTATTCTGGTACAGTAGTCATGGCATCTACAAGTCTGATGGGCATGAAGACAATATCCCTGCTATACCTGAGAGTTTCCCAGGGATACTGAGCTAAAAGCCTTCCTCACGCACATAAGAAAAGGGGAGCCAGACTCTCCATAGGTCATGAGGCAAATACCCAGGCCATGCAATGCTGTCATTCAGATTGACTATTTTAAACTATATCATCTGTACACAAATTCACTAAAGGAGATAATAGTAACCAGTTTAGCTATCCTCCCTCTTTCATCTTCTGAGAGACCAAAATAGCTGCAAGCCTCAGTAAGGATCAGTTGTCCATTCCTCTACCACTTTGGTAGGCATGAACTACCTGAGAAGAACAAGCTCCAGTTCTGGGTACAGCAAGATAGCATAGCCTTCTTCTTTTCCTATGCACATGTCCTGCAGCTTATTGGGAGTGCATGGTGAGGGAGGTGGTACACGTGTATCATTGCCCTACCTGTTCATGGTTGAACTCTCCCTCTTCTCTATATACCCAAGTTGGTGCGTTCCTCTCAAAGATAGAAGTCCAGATAGGAGGTGATTTAGTGAATTAGGACCTAACCATACTAAAGTCTATATTATGATTATTTTTTTATAAATCTATTAATGAAGATAGCATGTAAAATTTGTTATAATAGTATTACTCATACAAATATTCTTATACTTTATATGTCCATTAGGATCCTGGTCTGTGAAGACCGTGCTTATGCACAGGGAAGTATATTTCAGTAAAACCAATGTCAGCTTGAGAAAATGCAAGGCTACTTTTTAAAAATGACTGTATATCCAATTTTCTGACTCGTTTGGTTTAATATAGTCAGACTGTGAAATGTGAGAGATTCACACATATGATAGAACCACCTTTCCCTTTGTTGAAAGTGAAAAAGCAATGATAATCAGAAAATCATTAAGCTTTATGTGAGTCTCATTATTGATACATAAAAAAATATGACTTCTGAAATAATGCAGACCCTGTAACCTTGTCAAGGAGTTATTTAATTTTTCATTCTGGTCTCTAAAAATGACTAGTGCGTGACAAGGCTGTTTAAAAATGAAAGGAAAAGTCATCTACATTTTAACACTGTTGCTTGATTTTAAAATTGAGAACCAATAATGAGCAAAGAAAGTAATAAATCAATCATGAATGGAATTTACTCCAGCCCCCTTTATATAATTACAGGGAAGTGAAAGTACCATTCATATTCTTCCAGTGTAAGTAAATTATAAAGTTCTTTTTTAAAATGCTACCCTGTATCATGTAAAGGGTATCATTTTGCTGAGAAAAGCTTAGCTTAGTTTTAGTGGTTTGCCCAGAAGAAAAAATATTTCATTCTTTGTAGTATATCTGCTATTCATGAGGCCCCAAAGCTTCTATTTTGATTTTAAAGTCCAGCAGCATTTGGTTCTTTTGCTTATATACTCTAAAGAGGATTTAGCTGAATTTATATAAGTATCAGCTGGAAAACATAACTGTTATTTAACTATTAGTAAATTCTTTTAGCCATTTTAAAAGCAAAACACAAACATTCAGACATCCCATTTATATAATTCAATTATGCATCATTGTGTATGTGTGTTAGGTGGCTGCCACTGAAGTTCTTCAGTACCAAAAAAGTAACTGATATAGATATCAGCCATCTGTTTTGCGATCTACTGTGCAGCCATTTAACATTTTGTGCAAAATAAATGAACTCACAATGCATTCCATCCTCCTATTTTTTTCCCCAAAGATTAGTTTTAGTTTTAAAACACAATTAAACTGCAACTTGTTAAAGTAATGGTTTTCTTAATCCAAATTGAGCCAAGCCAAGGTATTGTGGGTCATTTGGAAAAGTATACTATTATATTACAAACTCTAACTAAAGCAGTTTAATAAATTATCTCCTTATCCTTCACCAAAAATGTTTTAGAGTTCTGCCTAAATGAAAGCTACGGTCTTCTCTGTCTGTACAGTCTTCTTAGAGAAGTTTCTGGGCTTGTTTCTGCATAAGTAAGAGGCAAGTTGTAACTCACTCTTTGTTAAATCCTCTTAGTGATGAATCAGAGTGTGAAATTCTGCTGTGCTTTAAAGAATGATACACTGAATGCTACATATGCTCTTAGCCTTGCCTTTGCTTGAATTTGCCATGGGCCTGTTGTGTAATTAATTACTCCAAGCAGTGCTGCTCACTTAGCACTTTCCCAAGTCTGCAGTGTCCACTAATAAAAGATCTTTGTAAGCACATAATCCATTTCACACTCACATCAGTTCATAAGAATATTAATTTGTGGACTAGAAACTGCTATTGTAGAAGACATTTTCTTTACTATTTTGTCACTATAATACTTGCCTGAGAGCTTTTGGGATGTTAATTTTTACAAGCAATATGAGACTAGCTCAGAAAGATAATACATGTATTTGGCTTTTGGCAAAGGTAGACTGATCATTTGATGCATGTTGAGAGGGGAGAAAATATGCCCGTTTATGTGATTAATTCTGGAAGTGCCATTGGAAACAAACAAATAATTCTAGTCACAGATGACCCCGCACATTTTGTCAAAATGAGTCATGTTCCAAGTTTTGATGTTAAATCTAGTTACCTTCAATTCTTCCTCTTTAGATGTGCTAAAATTTTTTTAAAATTGTATCAAATCTAGTAGCTAAAATACTTGTATTTAGCAGCCACTGACATCAGCCTTGGGGCTGCACTTTTCACTGCCGCTCCTCCCCCCACTTCTCCAAATCTGGCACCAGGCTATTTTTAGCTTCCTGGTCCCTTGCTCCCCACTCCCTCACAGACCAGCCAACCCCCTCCAACCTTATATTCTGCATGCCACTCAAGGTGTCACTTATTTTATCAGCATTTGCCACTGCCAGAGGTGAGCAAGTAAGTATTGGTGAGAGGATGGGTAAGAAGGAGGGATGGGGGTGTAGATTTGCTGAGGGGAGTTAGGCGACTAAAACAGCCCATGGTTCCCCTACCCCCCTGAAGATCCGGCAAGTCCCCTTGATCCCACCAGACCCTTCTGGATCCTAGCAATCCTCTGTGTCCCCCACCTCCCCCCTCATCACTTCCAGGGATTCTGTCTTCCCTTCAACTCCTCCTCACCCAGGTGAATCGCACCTGGCCTCCTCCACAGCTCCCCCTCCTCCCCAGCAAATTGTGCCTGTCCCCTCTGACCATCAATCCCACAGATCACCCCTGCTTGCCCCTTCTGTCCCTCCCAACTTCCTGCTAGCCCCCTCCATCCTGAGTGACTTTAGATTGAATGACCATTTTGAACCCAATCTAACGTCCCCCTAATGTCCCCAAATATCTGTACTTAGCCCAGAAGTTCGAAAGGCCAGACAGTTAATCAATTTTATTTATTGGTTCCATCTCTTCATATCACTTATGACTGGTTCCATTTCTTAATGACTATCTATCTTATCTCCTACTTCCCAGGCGCAGCTGATATATTAGAAATAAGCTACTGCCAGCATGTTATTGGGCACAGTGAAGTTAACGTCTCATCTGTTATTCTACAATTTACCCCTCTTCCTCCTCCTTCCTTTACAAACTAGGATTTGCCATATTTTCTTGAATATAAGACAACCCCTTAATATTAGTTTCTAGAACTGAAAAAATGAAAATGTTTTTGTAATTTTCCAGATATTATATCTAATTATTGGAATTTTGCCTTGAATTTGCCTTCCACTGCTACAGCAGGGAAAATAAATCTGGGAGGGATCTGGTACCTACCTTGCCCTTTGTCCTCCCCTTCATTTTGTTCCCCATGGGGCTTTTTCCTCCCCTCCATATTGTCGCATCTATCTCTCCCTAAGCAGATGGAAGTGAGGGGCAAATCTGAAAACACTGACTTTGAAAGAAACAATTTACCATTGAGGGAAATTATTACAGATACCTATAGACTTAGTTCATCCAGAATTGATGCATTTTACCTTTTTTTTGCAAATGGCTGCAAGTTTTATCACAGGTGCTCCATAAACACACTTTTAAGCAGCACTTTTGTACCTACTTGTATATAATATTAGTCTGAAGTCAAGAGGCTCATGATTTGCCATATAGTTCATTGGGCTGGGTCCCAGCAGTCAATGATATTTCAAACCATGGTGACCCCGTAGTTCAGTAATGCTCAGTACAGGCGTATACTCCAGATAACGCCTACAAAAGGACCTATGTGCTAATTAGCCTCCCACTCATGCCTAGAAGTGGGTGTTCTTGACACAAGTACTGGGATGATCCAAAATATATGTGCAGATGAGGCACGGGGCAGCCCGATCCCCTTCTACCTGACAAAGAGAGGGCTTATACTGATCAAATGTGGCAGGCTGACAGAGGAGGTGATGGAGGGATTTTTGGTGAACTGTTTGTGGGTTCCATTTGGTAAGGTTTACCGCACATTTAAGGTTGATGAAGAAACTGGAATCATTGGAAAGATTATGGGGGAAAAAAAAGGCACAGCACAACTATGGGAGTTAAGAGGAAGTTAAATGTATGCACTGGTTCACCATGCAATACAAGTCAGTGACTCACCAGGACTCAAAAAAGAGTTGACACTTTCCGTGGGAAGATCTTGTCTATAAGCCAACTTTATAAAAATGGGAGACTTCTCCCTAGCTTGCTCCTGTGGCCATACAGCTGAGGGCAAGCAAAACTTGGTGGCATCTTCTGGGACTGCCCATATGCCAGAAAGGTGCGGAAGAGAATTTGCCTATTCCTCCTGGTGATGACAGGGGTTATAACTCTGACCAGAGAGGCAGTTCTGTCCAGGCATTTGACTTAGCAGCAAGGGGCCCTGACAACCTGCTTTGACCATTTCATTTCCTGTTTCAGGTACATCCTGCAGAAGACCATAAACAAAAAAACTTACTCATAAATAGACACACAGGCCTCCAGTCGAGGGCTGTATTAAAATGGGACTGAGTGAAATGCACTGATACAACAGGAAGACAGTAGAAGGTGATGGGGAAAAGATGGTGGATTTCATATGGAAGAGGGGGGACTGGCATTTTTCAGAGGCGAGGTCTCCAAAGAGAGCTATGAAGAGGAGGAGGAGGAGGATGATGATGAGGATGGAGAGGATAATGATAAGAGACAGGACTGAAGAAAGAGGTGGGGGAGATGAGAAGGGAGGGGGGGAAGAGTGTAGGGGGACAAGATAGTCCTGTGCATAATAGTGATGGTTTTAAAGGTGATAGTGGTGGGTGTGCAGGTACATGGGTGCATGGTGTGGTCTTTGTAACAGGACTAAGATGACCGTGACTGTAACAGTGTATTTGGGGCTGTCAAGTGAACCACAGTGGTCACAAGATGGTTTGTTATAGGTATAGTTATATAAATAAATATTTTTGCAAAATAAAAAAAGTTTATAGTTTCCTAACAGTATGTTTGCCTACTGTGGACCATGGGTTTTATAGTCCAGCTCAGTGTTGGCTGCATTCAATCAATTTCATAGTTAATTTCCAGTATTGAGCATATGCTGCTCTTGGCAGCAGTTTAATAATAGCTAATGTATATAATTAGGTTTCCTTATATGCAACTTTAGCATGAGGGGCCTTTTTTTACCCATGTGGATTGGGGGGAAAGAACCTTGTCTTGTATTTGAGTAAGTATGGTAGTACGCCTTTTAGATTTCTGGCCAATTTTTCCACTGACTTCAGAGATCACACGTTAAAATTACAATTTTCATCCACAATTGTGATTCTCATCAATGAGAATGAAAATTCTGCACTTGGGTTGGAATAATTGCATGCACAAATAGAGACTGTGGAATGGCTAGCTAGCTGCAGTACTGCAAAGAAGGACCAGGGGGTTGCAATAGACCATAAACTGAATGTGAGCCAAGAGTATGTTCACACATAGAGGAAATATCTGTATTTATTTATTTTAAAAGTCAGGTCTACCTCAGTTTATCCTTCTGACCATCATCCTGCCTGGCTGCATGAAGGTAAATCAAAGGAGGCTAGAAGGGGTGCAGGGGGGGAGCTAAAAAGAAGTAAACAATGGCAAAGATAAGATGCAGTTCAGAGAATATCAGAAGTACTTAAGGAAACAATGGGGAATCTGTTGGTGGGGAAATACAGCCAGCCTGATTTTTAGTTCATTTTGCAAGGTGTGGGCTTATTAAACATCCACCTAAACCTCTGATGTAAGGGGACATTGAACTTTAAACATTATGGCCTAAAAAAGGAAAAGAGGGGAGGAGGTTTTCTGTATGCTAACAGATGCAGTACTTGATTACAGTCACATAGGCCATGCTGCAGAAGGCATTCTGGTTTTTTCCAGTTAGAAAAGGGGTAAACTTCACTAAAACGAGTTTATAAGGCCTTGCACCTTAATCTTTCTCTGCAAGACCCACACATGGCTCTCGTGTTGTTTTTGTATGTTTTTTTTCTCTGCATCTATGTATGTTGGGGTCAAAGAATACATACTACTATGTTTTGAAGGAGCTTTGAGTCTTTCTGATCAGCTGTCATGGGGTTCCAGAGCAAAAAGGATTAATAGGTGCCAAATCCACTTGAACTTATGTTAACAGAGATGGGAAACAGAGGGGTTGCCACCAAAGGATCCAGTTCTAGAGTGGTGGAACTGTGAGACTCCTACCTAGTAAGAGGTGGAGAAGTCTGGGCTGTCACCTCATGGGTACTCTTGAGACTGATACAAAGGAATTTAAGGTACAACTAGCCCTATCCACCAGGTGAAAAAGTGAGCTTGTTCTTTGAGCCAGTAACCGATGTTGCAGCTTCAATTTTTGTTGTATGGTGACCATTGATTATTGAGTAAGAAATCCTTTGAAAAAGGAGGACTCGTCTTCATTTTTGGCTTAGGACTTGAGGTAGATGAGAGTTATAACTGAAGCTGTTCATATGGAAAACTTAACTTTGAGTGTAGAGGTGCTTTTCCTTCAAGTTGTCTAGCTTATTGAGAAGATGAGTTAATACTCAAGATAGCATAATTGTTCAGCATATAGCATGGAAGTTGGCTAACTTGAGTGCTTATATTTCTCCATTACCTTCTCACGGGTACCCCAAGGTGCCCAGAACAGGCATAAGAGTCCTCCCACAGTTCACTTAAAAACAATTCAGTAGAACAGCTCAGCTGACTGCCTCACAACAGAAGCATAACAATACAGCTGTAACTTCAGACTGCTGCTGTGACATCAGTACAACTGTGTAGCTCTGTCAGCAGCAGATTCCCCTGCCCCCCCTGGGTTGACTGCCTTAGTATGGGGTTTGTGTACACTGCAGTCACTGTGCTAGAGTGGATCTAGCTCATTATAGGCATATGTGAGTTGCTTTTAAGTGAGCTTGCTAGCTTGGCATTACTAAAATTGTAGCTATAGCAGAATGGGCTCAGAATGAGTTAACAACTGAATATTTGTATTGTATCGTAGGTAGATTGTGCAGCCTGCATGAAATTCTGTGTTGCTGGTTTTTTACTATAATTGGTGTCTGAGCCAATATTTCATAGGAAAGTAGAGCTGGAAGGTCATCTAGTCCAGCCTCCTTATCAAGGCAGGATCATCTGACGAAAGCATCCCAGCAAAGTATCTGTCTAACCTGCTTTTGAAAATTCCCAAGGAGAGAGATTCTAAAATTTCTCTAGGTAGCTTGTTCCAATGTTTGATGACCCTTATAGTTAGAAAGTTTCTCAGTCTCCAATCTAAATTTTCCCTACTCTAGCTTGAGGGCATTGTTCTTAGTCCTATACCATATAGCCACAGAAAAGCCCATCTCCATCCTCTCTATAATTGCCAGTCAGGTATTTAAAGATTTATCATATTCCCATCCTGTCCTCAGTCTTCTCTTCTCTGGACTAAATACTCTAGCTCTTTCAGCCTTTCCTTATAAGTCTTGCTTCCCAGGCCCCTAATCATTTTTTACTGTTCTACACTGGATTGTTTCCAATCTGTCTGAAGTGTAGGGCTGTAACGTGGGACCGTCCCAGAGCCAGTTTGATGTTGGTTCACCCACCTGTCTCTGGACTAACCGCCCACCTCTCTTTCCTGCCACAGATTGATGATACATAATTATGGTGTTAATTAGGCGGGAGGCTGCCCATTTGGTACCCCAATGTTTAGGGGGATCTCTGCAGCTCTGTTCCATCCATACACTGTGGCTGAGGTCTCACAGATGGCATCGCAGGCAGCTAAACTCAGCTGTACCCTTCACCCCATTAGCTGTGGTCCCTGCCCTGGGAGCTTTGGCTCCACTTAAGCCCTGGCCCTGTCTCAGGCTGGTTAGTACCCTGAGCCTCTTTGGGCATCCCTAAGGTCCCTTAGGACAAACCTGAGCTTCTTGCCTGCTTTTTCCCTCACAACTCCACTGGATCACATGAGCGTCAGGCCTCTTACTGGCCTGGACTTTCCCCAGCTAGGATTGTGAGGGGACTGGAGGTTATTAGGTGGCCCCAACCTACCTTTCACCAGGGAGGTAACTGGCCTGGCATTTTAGGAGGCTGCTGCACCACCAGCAGTCCCACCAGGCCTCCCTTCTGTGGCAGGGTACCGTTTTAAGTCATGCCCAGGACCTGAGTCTCCTACATCCCCATAGCTCCAGCTCATACCTCCAAGAAGATGTAGCTGAGCCTCAGCTCAGCCAGCTGTTGTCTCTGTCATGGCTGCCGGCAGCAAACTACTGCTTCACCCTTTATATACCCTTGGTCTCAACAATGGCCACCGTATTCAAGCACCTGGCTGCTACCTGCTCCAGGCCTTAAAGTGGCAGGCACCAAAAGTGCCCCGCCACAGGGGCCCTAAACTTCACACAGTACTTGGTTGATGTCCTACCAATGCTGAATACAGCATAAGTACCCATTCCTTTGTTTTGCAAGTAACAGTTCTTAATACAGCCCAGGATGCTGTTGGCGTTTCTTGCAACAACAAGAGTGCACTGTTGGCTTATATTCAGTTATGGTCTACTGTAACCACCAAGTCCTTCTCTGTGGTACTTCAGCCTAGCCAGTCATTCTGCAGTCTGTATTTGTGCATGCAATTATTTCATCCCAAGCGCAGGACTTTTTACTTGTCTTTGCTAAATATTACCTGACTGATTTGAGGACAATTTTTCCAGTCTATCCAGGTCATTCTGGATCTTAGCCCTGCTCTCTAGAGTGTCTGCAACTCTACTCAAGTTAGTGTTATATGCAGATTTGCTAAGTGTATACTTAATCCTATCATACAAATCATTAATGACTATATTGAACAATATCACACCCAGGACAGACTCCTGGGGAACCCCACTTGATACCCCATCCTTGTTGTGTTGTAGGTTCAGTTCACTGAGCCAGGAGCCACTTTTACAAAGAGACCTCTTCATTTTTGCTAGCAGCACACACAAAACCATGCTACTCTCTTCTAGCTCTCTCTCTTAAATTCTGCCTAACTCTTCAAGGTACCATATTTGCTCAAATACAAAACAAGGTTTTTTCCCACAGTCAGCATGGGGAGGGGGAAGACCCCCACCTTACATTGGCATGCAAGGAAATCTCACTAAATAACATTGCCTATCATTAAACTGCTGTGAAAAGAGCAGCATGTTCTCAGTAAGGGAAGACAGCTATGTAGTTGATTAAATGAAGCCAACACTGAGCATGACAATAAAACACATAGCCCATAACGGGCAAACATACTGATGGAAACCTACCACAAGGATAAGTTAATATAGCCCAGCTGAATGAGATATGGTACTGCTCATTGTACACAGGCCTGCTCAGTGCACTCCCTTTTTCAAGTCCTTGTAAACTACTACATTTTATACATTTTGACTTCCTCTTCACTCCTACAGCTGAGTTGTACTCTTCCCATAATCTTTCCAATTATTCCTGTTCCTTCATCAGCCTTAAACATCTGGTACACATCACCAAATGGGGCCTCAAGCCGTTTACCCAGACCCTTCTGTTACCTCCTCTCTCAGTTTGCCACATATGACTAGTGCGCCTGTGTCTTTCATTAGGTGGAGTTGGATAAGAAGTCCCTGCACCTCGTCTACAGTGGCCATCATAGAGGACAGTCCAATTGTCCTCTATTGATATGAAACCAGACACAGTAACACATGTGTAGATGTTATTGCACAATAATCCAAGGGACCTCCCTGCTGGGTCTGCCCAGCCACTAGGGAGCTGGCCTGAGCCCAGCTCCAGGGCTCATGGCTGGCCATGTTTCCTAGCTTTAACTTGGGACTAAAGTTAGTCCCAAGTGCTGGCAGCCATGTGGCCAGAGACTAGAGCCCCCCTCAGTGGCCACAGGACCACATGGCAGGCTGCTCTGATCTGGGACTAGATTTAGTCCTATGTCTCCTGCACATATAAATGCAGACCTATTCCTGCTTACTGTGCAGTAATTTATTGTGCAGCAAATTTAAGCTGGTGTAAGTGCAGATGTAGACAAGTCAATAGGTACAAAAGTGCTGGTTAAAAGTGTGTTTATGGAGTATTTGTGCTAAAACTTGCAGCAATTTCAAAAGAGGTAAACTGCATCAACTCTGAATGAACTCGGTCTATAAATACGTGTACTAGTTTCTCCAGATGGAAGTTGTTTCAGGTATGTTTATTTCCAGATTAATGTTTTCAGATTTGTCCCTTGCTCCTGTGTGATCAGGAAGAGCAGGGTGTCACAGTAAGGAGGTGGGGGAAAGGGCTGCAAGATGAAGAATTTGTATGGGGGACAGAGAGCAAGAGGGCTGTAGTATTTATTTTCTATACAGTAGTAGGAGGAGGGAGAAAAATTCAAGGCAAGCTTCCAATAATTAGATACTATACTTAAAAAATTATAACAAATTTATAAATTTCCTGTGTCTAGAATCTAATTATTGTGGGTTTGTGTTATAGTTGGGATCATCTTGTATTTGAGTAAATGTGGTATATACAATTGTCACATCTCCCCTTCTCAAGTAGAAAACATAACCCATTTTACCCAATAACAATATATATACAAGAATTCAAATGTTTAGTAAACTAAAAATGTTTAAATAAATCTTTGCAGTGCCCTTCCCAGTCATGCAGATCTGCAAGGCATCACATTAGTCTTTGCATTGTCTTGATCAGTCTGTGCTATAGTTTCTGTATTGTCTCACTTGATCTGTACTTTAATCTCCTCTGTGTCCTTCACACAGTGTTTGTTCTTTCTTCTGTCCTTCTTGGATGAGTTACAAGGTATTTCCTAGTCTTCCTGTGGGCATTTCCTTCATTTGTCTCCATTTCATAAGACCTAGGAGCTCTCATGGGAGACAACTGCCTCCTACATCCATGCTTTAACATTGTGTATACATACCTTTGTCCTGAGGTATCAGAGGTTTTAGTTTTTGTGATCCTATTGTTATAATAAAGCTTTTGTTTATATTTATCTTGGATCTTTTAAGCATTTATGTCAATGTATTGATTTGTATCAGTGGTTATCAAATTAGGCAGTCTTGTTAAGTTTCCTTTTGAATAAGAGCGTAGCTGGTAAAAGCTCACGTTTCAAAGAGATGCTTTGCAATTTAGTAATATCAGATAAGGATCTGTGTGACACCTGCTCTGCTTTGTTTAGCTGGCTTTTTATTACTTTGACAATATTTTCTACAAATCTATTAGCCTGTGGCTATCTTGGGCTAGAAGTAATGTGTGTAAACTCATATTCCTTTGCAAAGTACTTGAACTCATACCCATCAAATAGTGGTCCATTGTCAGACTTGACCACAACTGATATGCCTTGGTTGGCAAAGATAGATTTTGTGTGCTATTACATGTTTTGCTAGTGTTCTCAAGTCTTGCCATTTGCAGATAGTGGGCACATCTACATGTGACGCTATGTCACTGTAGCAATGCGCTATCGTGATGTAGTGTCCACAGGCAAGAACCATGACACTGCAGCTACGTTGCCATAGTGATGTGCTTTCCCATTTTAGTGCATCACTAATGTGATTTAGTGCCTAAAAATAACCATGCATGGTGCCATAGTTTAGTACTTCCAAAAGGAAGTAGTGAAAAACAGCGTAGTAACAATGTTGCCATACCAGCACATGTAGAAGCACCTGGTGAGTAATAGTCTAAAACCAAAACATACATTTTTTTTCATCATAGGTGAAGAGATCTATGGCTACCATGGTGCCATTTGAACCATGGTGGAATTCTTCCTCAGTCACTATCACTGGCATTTCTGTTTGACTATGTCTGTATTTTTGGTGGGTTGAACATACTTTAATATACTTTTCTACGTCTATGCACATTTATAGCTGGTACAGTTTTCCTAGCCCTTATCTTCCTGTACCTCTGTAACATATCCTGATGGAATACTTTGTGGAAAAACAAATTTGTCATTTCTAAACAAGAACCCATAAATTACTGACAGCTTTGCTTCCAACTAGTCATATCATATAGACTGGGTATGTACCTTGAAGGCCATCCTGCATCAATGGCTTGTACTGCTGTTTATAAAGTTTAATCTTGTGCCAATGGCATCTCCAAGTACAGTCCACATTTTATCAGAAACTGGGCCCATTTTCTTTAACGAAATGACATACACAGTATCTACTCTGGGACTGGTTATACTTCTGTTCTGTCAGAAACCTCTAAACAGAATATCTGCTACCACTCTTGCCCTGATTTATATTCACATTCTAAATCCTATAACAACAATTGAACAAATAGTCTCTGTAATCTCAGGGGTCAACACTCCTTTTTTGCTATTGCCACCAGTGGCTTGTGATCTGTTTCAGCTCATACCAGTCTCCCATACAGGAACATTTTTCATCCATGGAATTTTTTACATCTATGCACCAGAGCTTAATCCTCTTTTTTCAATTTGCACATACTGGGCATGTCTACACATGCATTAATGTGCTTTTCCCAACGTGCATTAAATGTAGTTTCTCCAGTAGGAGGTACTAAATAAATGTACATTAGGCTGCACTAATGCACAGTAGTTCAAGCACACACTTTTTAGGTTACACTTAATGTGCAGTCACCTGTTCTTCTATGCATTAGTGTATCAGCACAGGTTGCTGCTTTAATGTTCACTAGAATAATGTGTTCACTACACATTAAAGCACATGTGTAGACATGCCCACTGACTATCAGTTTTATTTGAAGCCCTGGAAGCATAAGCTATCAGTCTGCAATGCTCCCCATACTTCCACATGAGTATAGCCCCAAGACTCTCCTTAGATGCATCTGTAGACAGTTTTATCATAGAATCTAAGCACTGGAGTCTTTTTTAATAACTGTTTTAGGTTCCTGAATTCTTCATCATGATGTGCTTCCTATATCCATTGTTTGTTTTTATTCAGTAAAGCTCTTATGTTACATTTTTATACCAGATTAGCTACAAGCTTCTTTAAGATGGGCACTATATTTTCACCTTTTCATATCATCTGGAACCTCACCCAATCTCCTTGAGTTATCAAAGATTATAGCTAATAGCTTTGAATTAGCCAGTTCCTTCAGTACCCTAGCGTGCATCCCATTCAGCCCTGCCAATTTAAAATAATCTAGGTTCTTTTAAGTAATATCTAACCTGTTCTACTATCACAGGCTGCTTTTTTTCTTTCCCTATCTTTGCTGCTAGCTGTACTCATTATCTGGTAGCTGTTCCTGTTTATGAAGACTGAAGTAAAAAGGCATTAAATACTTCAGCCTCTTCTGTCTCATCCCTAACTAGATGCTTTCTGCATTCTGTAACTTTCTGTAAGGAATTTGTGGTTTCTTTAGTCTTCCTCTTACTTTTGGCATATTTGTAAAACCTTTTTATGGCCTTTTTATGTCACTTACCCGTTGCTTCTCAAATTGAGCCTTGCCCTTCCTAATTTTTCCCTGCATGCCTGCTTGACACTCATCTTTGTTTCTAGTACTGTGAACAAGTTTCTACTTTCTATAGGTCTCCTTTTTGAGATTCAACTCATTGACAAGATTGCTGCATATAAAACTAACTCAGTCCATAGCATTATGCAGTGTAGTTGTATCCTTTATGCAAACAAGTGACTTAGTAAAGCATCAGTATCAGTGTTCCCTCTAAGCTTTGTGGTATGCACAGCTGTGGAGGTGCGGTATGAACATGGCTGCGCACACCACACAGCTTGGAGGGAATGCTGGTCAGTATCAATGTATTACATTTCCTTTCTTCGTGGTGACAGTTTTTTTTTTCCAGAATTAGGGTAAGGGCCTTGTTACACAGTAAGTTGAAGTGGCTTCTGAGCTCTTATCCCCTGGACTAGCTTCATGCTAACAAGTGCTTTAAGTCACTTAAAAGGTGTTATTTGTCTTAAACCTGCCCTGAAGTGGCATAACTTTGTCTCCAATCTACCTAATTTTGTTCCTGTTCCATTACCATGTGGCCACTTCCCATAGCTACACTGCCCAAGCTGAAGTCTTCTAGTATCCCAGAATGCAGTGGCTCTTCCTGGTTCAGGGCAAGTGGGGATGCTGGGGGCATAGTGGGGCTGAGCATAGTACCTTGCTCCCTGGGGGATAGCTGGCAAAGGCAGCCCTGGAGCACCTGATGGGCACAGTGTCTCCACTCAGACTGGCTCTGCTCCTGCCAGTGGAGCTGCGGGGACCTGCACAGTTTGCTTGTCTCTGGGAGTGCAGAGCCACAGTGCCAGTTTCAATGAGACCATAGAGATCTGGGGAAGCAGCTTAGTTTTGCTGAGCTGCAGCAGCTCCAGCTGAGAGCAGGGTTACCAGGGCTTAAGCATGATAGTCCTGGGTTCAGTGCAGAGCCTCTGTGTCATTTCAGGGAGATCAGAGAGCCCCATGGAATCTGACACCGTGATGGGCCCATTCTCTGCCCAGTGGGAGCAGCGAGCAGGTTCTGCTCCTAGTCCTGCCTCTGCTCACGAAGCCTCTAATGCAGAGGCGGGCAAAAGACAGCCCAGGGGCCAGATCCAGAAACACCAAGCACTTTCTGGATCCAGCAGACCAAGCACTTTTACCTATCCTGCAAGGTGGCCAATGTGGTTCCCATCTTTAAGAAGGGGAGGAAAGAGGACCTGGAGAACTACAGGCCAGTAAGTCTCACCTCGGTCCCGGGAAAGATCTTTGAGAAAATTCTCAAGTCTCATATCTGAGAGGGACCGGCAGGAGACTTTATGCTGAAGGGCAACCAGCACAGGTTTGTTAAGGGCAGGTCCTGTCAGACCAACCTGGTCGCCTTCTATGACCAGGTG
>JAGPOW010001327.1:23684895-23700596 GCA_030014935.1 Caiman crocodilus
GTGCCCAGGAAAAAAGAGCCTGCCCTATTTCCTGCTGATCGCCCCTCAGCAGCTTATAGGCAGCCACCAGGTCCCCCCTCAGCCTCCATTTACTGAGGCCGAACAGGTTCAGGTCCCTCAGACGTTCCTCATAAGGAACCCATTGATTTGTATTGATCTAATAAGCTTCAGCATGTATGTCTAGGTTAAATTTAGAATCATTTGTGTTTAATGCAGTCAACATTCTTATAACATGCCACAGGTCTGAGCAGTTTATCACCTGACAATGAGCTGAAAAAATGGCAGTCTAGCCACAAAGATGTTACTTGCTGAATGTAGATCGTCTTTACAGCTCCTATATATCATGCTTTAACTTGCATCTTCTCCTACCCCTTCTGCATACTCCAGGCATGAAAGAAGCTGGAACCAGTGACTCCTGCCCAGCATGCAGGGCTCTAGCTCCAGATGCTAACTGCCTTCCTCTGAGTCCACTCACCCAGCACAATGAGAAACTACCTGTGGGTGGAAGGAGGCTGGGAGCTAGAGCTGGACCTCTGTGTACTGGGGCAGGAGCCACCTGGCTGCAGCTTCCCCTTTTCCCTCCCTCCCTCCTCCTCCTCCCCTCAAGTAGTACAGAACAGGCAACAGGAAGAGAAGGAAGATTTGCTAAACGGTGGGGGGAGGCTAAGCAGTACCCATGCAGCTGCAGCAACAATGAGAGAAGCCCCACTAGGAAGCTGTGCACACTGCCTGGGGCCAGGGTGGTGCCATTAGCAGGTGCAGAGTGGGTGTAGGCAGACTTTGCTCCATGTAGAATCTTGCAGAGGCAGCTATAAGTGGGGGGTAGGCTGCACTTGCATTTGAACCCGTACCTGCATGGTACTACCCAGGTCAGCTCCTGTGTCCCCTACCTCCCCACCCCACCATACAGCTCCCAGGACTTACCATGTGGGTATCCCCCAACATACCCCACACCTCCCTGACATCACTCCACAACCCAGACCCACACCAGTACCCCCCACCATCCCCCACACACAATCTATGAGTAAGACTTCTCGTTTTACTTCTTGTTTTATGAGTAAGGCACTCGTTTCCTGCCATTGGCGGGGGGTCAGACTAGATGGCCTGCTCTAGGCCCCTTCTGACCCTAGGTACTATGATACTATGACTTTATTTTGAGATATTATGCAATCACCTTTATATACACTGCTCAAAAACTCCCCACAAATCAGAACAAAAAATATTTTTTGAAAGCTAAAATTAAAATGTTAAAGTAGATTTTTGATATTTAGGCTAAATATGGGAAGTCAAAAAGCCCAAGGCTAAATTGATTCAATCTTTTCAAGTTAGTCTAATCTTCACAGATTGAACTGATAAGCAAATGTAGTCACATGCCTGGAGTGGCCCAGGACAGAAGCCAGGGAGTGCTAGAGTATACTTCCCTGCTCAGCTGGAACAGACACCTTGGGCCAAGTTTAGCTTACCCAAGTAAGGAGAAGGGGTTTGAGGAGGAGGTGCAATGCATTCTGGGATGCTGGGGGGACTATGAGTTAACTTGAATCTGGAGGGGATCTGGGACAGAAGTTCAGTAAACTGATTTAACTTAAATCAGTTAAATCTGGATGGATGTAGTATCAGACTTTTCTTAAACTGCGTTTGGCCATTTTGAAAGCAGTTTATAAGCATTGAACTTCTGTTGTGTTACAGATTTGAACTAGTTTCCAATCACTTATACTGGTATATGTGCATTTTCTGTTCCTAGTCCAAGTACGTGCTTTGGTTTTTATCTATAATTTGTTTAAATTTATATATTCTGAAAGAGTTGGTATGTGTAGCCCTTGACAGCTCACCATACCCATTAAGTGGCTCACCAGCTGAAATAATTGCCCACCCTTGGGGTAAACAAACATTCAAAATGACAGGCTTTGAGTGCAAACAGTAGGAATATGTTCAGGATAGATGAAAAATACATATAAAAACACCTCATAACGTATCCTGGGAGAGTTCAAGCCCTGTTGCTCCTGCCCTTCCTTCCCCAAACCCTGCTTTGCACAGGTCTCCTCTACTCTTCACAAGGGTTGGGGGAGAAGCTCCTTCATTAAGGGGGAGCTCAGCTAGTGAGATTGCAGCTCATTTCTTATTAGCAGTACAGCTGTGGGTGAGGGTGTTGGGGAGGGGAGGAATGATAGCCACTAGCCATAAATACTGTGGCTCCCCTTGCTGATGAATGCTAACAGAAGAAGTTCCTAGGGTACTTCTTCCTCCTCTGGATATGTTGAGCTATGAATGAAGAAGGCAATATAGTGTGAGAGTTTCCTTTAAGCAATATTACCTATTGCTTGATGGAAATTATGTTTGCCAGGGGCCTTAGATTCTGATCTTCCAAGCGCTTATGGATGTGTTTAATTCACAGCATGTAAATAATCCTGCTAAAGTCTATCAAAGTTTGCAGAATTAAGACCTTAATTTTCAGTTTTACTTTTATAGTTTACCTTCAACTTTTATGGTCACTTAATACTGTTTTTGCTACTTCCTAGACTATTACTCAATGGGCATGTCTACATATGCATTTACATTGGCTTAAATTTACTGCACAGTAAGCAGGCTGGCATCTCCAAGTGCAGGCATTAGAGCACATTAATGCTTGTGTGGACTGACTTGAAACTCAAGTTAGTCCGAAGTCAGTCCACATACACAGTATTACTGTGCAGTAAGGCATCTACACATGTGTTACTGTGCAGAAACTAATCAGGCATAAATTTGATACCTGTATGATGCAGGTATCAAATTTACAGTCAAATTGGTATTAAGTCAACATATTTACTGTGTAATACAAGCATGCACATGTAGATATGCACCAGTGCTACACAGTAATTTTGGTACATGTGTAGCTTAGCCCAGTGTGCATTTGTTTTGTTTTTTTCCTGTGGTAAATTAGGGGCGTTGCATAATCTGACCATGTCAATTTTAATGTGTATTCTGAATTTATAAAAAAAATTCTGATTTTAAACGCCATGTCATCTACTGTTTCCATGTCAGAAGAGGATGGTTTACTTTAAAGTACAGTTTAAACAATTGTGGAGCTTTTGTGCCCCCTGAGCAGTTGGAGGTTTTTTATTCACATTGGAAAGTCTTCACTATTTGAACATTTTGGTGGTTTGTATTTTGGTAAAATGGGATGTAGAACTGTCTAGACACTTGTGATTTGTAAATTGTGTTTATTATTGAAGTCTGCTCTCCTCCCACTGATGCTGTTTGCTTCAATGCTGTAATTGGACTCGGATACTTCTTTCTAGCAGTGCTAAGCTGCATAAACCAGAAAACTGTAAATACAGTTCCACTCAACTGTGTCCCACTGTTTCAGCTCAGACACTAAATGCATTGGACAACCTGGCATTTTGATAACAAAACATAGCATTTTATAGCATCTTCTGTCCGAAGAACCAACTCCAGTGGGAATTCCTGTTCATTACAAATTGAAATCGGCATGGAATTTTCCTTCTTTCTCTCCTGCTACCAATGTTTGGTTTTGGTTTTTGTTTTAGCCGAGCACCTTGAGTTTGCATTTAATGTGTTCCACATGAACAATATGATCATTTCAGGGTAGGGTTTACTAGAATTGATTATGGAAAAAAGTATTTGCTGTAAACCATAAGGTTAATATTTTTCAAAAGGAATAATTTCTTTGAGGGAAGAAAATGTAACAAATATGCTAACTTTCAAAACTTTAAGTGAAATATTTGTACCTAGGCTTTTTGCTTCTTTTGCAGTGATGGTTTTGTTTTTTGGAAATGATTTTCCCTTTGACTTCTCTATCAACCTCCACTGACATCCCAAAAGACCACCTAATATTTCTTTGAATTTTTTTCTCTTTAAAGAATTCCATGTTTATCCCATCCAGATCTGATTCAATATCAGTAATTACAGTTTAACTGAAAAGTTAAGTGTTCATTTTAATTTGGATAGCTGTGTTTTCACAGTTCTCTGTAACAATATCCCTGCTAACATCTTTCTTCTTCTACAACCAATTCTGATCACTGTTTCCACTCGCATTTCTCCCTTTGTTTCCTTTGCATACTGCTAATTCATAATTTTTCATGCATGGAACATACATTCCTTTTTACTGTATACAAAGTGTCTTCATCCTGTGCTTTCAAAAAATCCTTTAGAGTACTTCACAGTGTTACAACTGATTGTTTTGTTTGTTTTTATGATTAGTCTCCAGGTACTTTTAGACTGGAAAGATATTTGAACAGTAGCACAATTTACCTCTCTTACAGTGTTAAGTCAAGTTTCTAATTAAATGCAGTTTTCTGTTGTCTAGCGGCATATTGACGTCATTACAACTAGTCTGTGCTTCTGAATGGGCTCTTTGGAAGACACAAACTATGCCAATATGCTTGGCACAATATATAGGATTTTTTTTAAGTAATGTAGGTTCTTAAGTTCCATTTATTTTTAATGATAATTAATCTTCTAAATGCCTAAAGTTATGAGGCATATGGATAACTTACTGCACCATGAAGGGAGCTATGGCTTCACCATGTGTCAGCTTTTTCATGGCTGCTGCCTGGGTGCATGCTTTTATCCTATAGGAAATGGAATTTAAATAGTGGTCAATCTGTCCCCGGTAGAAGAAGGTAAATTACTAAAGTTTAGGACCTTATGGATGCATCTACAGGTGCATTAATGTACTTTTAATAATGCACATTAAATTTTGTACCTCTAATATGAGGTACTAAATCAATGCGCATTAGACTGTGCTAATGCACAGCAGTACAAGTGTATGCATTTTAAGTAATGCTTAATGACCAGTAGCCTATTTTACTGCACATTAGCATATTAACACTGTTTTTTATGTGCTGCTTTAATGTGCAGTAGAATAGGCTACTGCACGTTAAAGTGCACGTGTAAAAGCGCCCTTTAACATGGTAATTTTGGGCAGCTTCTGCAGCTCTTATCTCATGGATTGTCTGCACATTAATACTTGAAACTATTTTTAAGCATTCATTAAGCAGCTCAAAGTTATGTCACTCTAGGGCAGAATTATCTCTGATCTGTTTTACCGAACTTGATTTACACTAAGGCGCAGGCACTCTAGGCTACATCTTAGTGTAAACACTCCATCTGCCCCCACTTCCCTGCTGGGTCTGATGGGGTCTACTACCCCTTCCCCACTCCCCAGCAGCCCAGATCCCTCTCACTGCCCCCTTAACCTCTGATCCCTTCCCCCTGCTTACCTGTGGCTGCCTGCACTGTCTGTCCCAGGGACCAGGCAAGGAAGGGTGTACCTGCCTGCTTACTGCCACCACTGCTGCTTTTGCTCTCTACGCTGGGCTTAGCCCAGAAAGGAGGGGCAATACAGCCCAGGACAGATAATGCAGACAGCCACAAGAAAGTGGGGGGGTGGGGAGTGGCGTAGGAGGGAAGCTCTAGGGACAGTGAAGCCCTGTTCCACATGTTGATTCACTTTTGGAAATGGGACTTGGGTTTCTAAATCCCTTAGGAGAACTTGAAAGTTTAGTGTGTAAAAATGTCTGTTTACAAACAGACAGACTTCCATCTGGTTTGAATTATTCCTATCTCATTAATTCTTTCTAAGAGTTTCTGTGGTTTGCCTTCATAATTCATCTTCCTAGAGGCATAACTAGCAGGTGTCTGACCTGGATTAAACCTTGCCTGGGGTGGTGAGTATGTGTTTAGTGGAGGGACAATGTTACCTGCCCAGGGACTTGGTCCCCAGCTGTGGCACATGTGGAGCCGTATGCTTAGCCCTGGCTCTTGCTGCTGCTACAGTACCAGGGTAGACTTCCTGTGCACTGCTGCTGCTGCTGTAGTCACAGTGTGAGCTGCTGCAGCTGCAGCATCACAGACTCCCAGGGCAGTGGCTCTTCTGGCACGCCCACTAAGTGTATGTCTGGGGCTGGTACCTCACTCATCTCTCCTCAGATGATGCTACTGTGTCTTCCCATACAAAAGCTGGAGTTTTCTGCTTATCTTGTGTCTCTCCTAAAATGAGGCCTGTACTTAAGAATTTAGGGTGCCTATATGCAAGCAGAGAGGCTGCTGTTATTTAAGTGTGTTGCAGCAGACTCAAATGAGATTCAAATGGCAGCAGGCGTGCCTTAACTAAAGCTCATCAACCTGGAGGTCTGTCTGTTTGTAACAGACATTTTGACACACTAAGTTTACATAAAGTACCCCAGTAGCCATTTTGAAGCACGGGGATGCTGATACACAAGACACTTTTGGGCGCTCTAGTTAAAGCACCTCCCCACAACTCCCAGAGCACATGTATAAACACCCACAATGTTTACTCCCCGCTTAGTGTTTAATGGTAGTAGACAGATGCTCATTTACTTCAGTGAGCCCTTGATTGGATCCAGAGTATGTGGCGAGTCTTTTGCAATGGAAATTTGGAATTGATACATCAATTTAGTTTGCAGCCAGTCAATATAGAATTTGTATTGGTCAAGCCTTTCTTTTTAAACAAGTCTCTTCCTTCTCAGTTCAGGCAGCAACTATTTTCTGAGCTAGAACTACCTTTTCTTGTTCCCTGGCATTTCTTTGCTTATAGTCTACCTTCTACCTGTCTTATTTTCGAAGTCACAATCTGTGTTGAACACATCTGAGCTACAATTCTTTCTTTGGCTTATTGGAGCCAAGGACACACTTTCCTTAGCCTAAGTATAAGGAGGAAGAACACATTTTCTTTTATTAGAAGCAACATTTGAAAAAGAGAGGAAGACAGTTGCAGTAGATTTCATCATACTACTATTTTTCATTGTAGACATCGGGTCTAATCTTTTAAATGTTAAACCAGTTTACCCACCTATAAGATAGGGCTAATATTACCTTCTTCGCAGGAGTGCTGTGAGTCTTAATGATTTACTGTTTATGAAATGCATTGAGTTAATTGTATAAAAAAAATACCGTACAGGGAATAACCGAGTAGTCAATGAGCAAAGAAAATGATCATTAACTTCTCTTTGGCTTTCTATGGGCCAAATTGTGTTCTCAATTTACACCCTGTGTAATCCCATTGTAATTATTCTTGCAACTGCCTTATCAGTACTTGAGGAGCCAGTGATTACCATAATAATAATGAATTAGCTTACTGCTAGCTAAATTCTTTTATTTTTAAGATACCAAAGTCACTGAAAAACTTTGTATCCCTACCAATGGAATAATAGGACTCAAACCTTAATCCCTAGGTAAATAACTAATACAGAGAGCTACCCTGACACATTTCTTTTTTCGTGTGTTTACTGCATGCTGTCATGTTATGAGACAGCCTGGTCCTTTGACAATGAATTTCTGTATTCTTCCATTGTCAGCTGCCATACTGTTTGCACCATTAAGTAAATGTCTTCCAAACCATGCCCTGGGGAACTATTACAAAGTGGTATGAGTCATAAAAACAGCAGATCTTGCTTTTCTATCATAGATTGTACCTGGCATAAAGGCACATTTCGTACAACCAGCTATACATATTTTCCTTATCATAGCATGTCACATTTCTTTCATATTCCCTTAATCAGGGTAAATACTGCAAAAGCTTGTTTGTGACCATTGATATGAACATATTCAAATAAATTTGGTTTAGGTGTATTGACCTCATTTTAATTTTAGCAAATATTTTAGTGGCTTAGTTTACAGATGGATGTGCAAAAAGTGAGTTCTAGGTGAATACCTATGCTATGGACTGAAAATAAATTGAAATTCAGTTTCAAATATTTACACCACAAACTTTATACCAGGGCTGTTGGAACAAAAGCATAGTATGTGACCTGTGTTTCCTATTAAAAATACAAATTTTTAATAACTTTGGTATAAAATACTTGCAGTGAATAGTTTGTAAGTAATCCAGAGGTTGAAATACGGTTACATGAAAGCATTTATCAAATATTTTTTTTAAAAAAGGAATATGTGCATGCAAATTGTGATCTGTTCACAGACAATTCAAGAACAGAAAAAAAGCTCATGTATTTGCTGCAAAATACCTTTGAAGAGTTTACTAGCAGTACAGACTTAGCAAATACCATTCCCCACTCTGGCAAAAAAGAAAGAACAGACATTTAAGTAATATTTGTATATTTCAAGTAAAAATCTGATATAGTCATTAATGTTCTGAAGGTCTGTTTTTCCTCATGCAGAGCTGTGTGAAAAATCATTGTTCGTTACTATTCAACAGTAGTAGCTATAAGCTCTTGTGAAATGAAGTTCCTGATAACTTATTTTGTTTTTTATGCAAGATATATCCGAATTTGGATTTGTGTTCCTGTTTAAAATATCTTTCCCCTGCAAAATGAAATGATCCACATTGTGTGGAAAGCGGTAAAAGATGAGGGTTAATTTTTCACCTGATAGGGCACTTTTAAGGCACTCTACGGCTGTGCACTTCTGTCAGGGCATGGCTATAGAGCACTTTTGGGGGGCAGTTGCATGATAAATGTCACTTCTGTCAGCGTCCTATATCTCTTTGTTTTTTTTCATTTTCATGCATTTCTTCCTCTTCCTTCAGTGCTGTGGATGCAGTTCAGTAAGCAGGATTGTATCTAGTGAGAGAAATATGAAAGTGTATGTATGTTGACTTCAAAAAAATTGAATTAGTCATTAAATTTAGTTTTCTCTTACAGAGTGCTCCATAGGAGGCAAAACCAGGCTTTGTATTATCCTATAAGTGGTTTGGCATATTGCTGAGCTCATGGAAAAATGGCCTTTTCATGATCTTCAGCTTAAGCAAGTGAGTTGCAATAAGACTGATTCAGTGTTTCATAAAAGGTACAGCATTCTGCATTCTGTCTCATTTTTTATTTTGTATATTATTTATTTTAATAACCACCCTTCTAAAATCACTTTGAAAGCTAGTGTCTGATTGGCTAAGTATTCCTGATCATTTAAATATACACCTAGAAACTGATTAAAATACCATAAATACTGTGAATATATCTTTGATTAGTGAGAACTAATCATTTATAGCTACATTTTGATTTTAAATGTGCTTGCTATTAGAATGGAACATTTTAAAAAGTTATTCAATTAATATAGTTTGATTAGCAACTTAATTTGGGGAAACTGTGATATGCCAGAATGACTTAAAAGAGCAGAGGAAGAGGCTAAAATTATCAAATATAATTCAAGACAAATAATATATACTTAATTCTAGCGTGACCACATGCAGTTCCACCACAGCTGAACTACTATGTCTAACTGGTTTCCAGAGGATGCTTAACCTGAGACACAGGAAATCAGAGTAGATGATCTAAGGGTCACATATGGCTGGAAATGTTTACAAGTAGGCAGCAAGAAACTGAATTGCTTTGTGATCTTCCTGTCAATTTTTGACAAGACTACTAACACTATCATGTTTTTGTGAGTTAGTTTTTTCAAGATAGGTTTGAAGCTGACTAGGTGCAATACTTTCCTGACTTATACTGAGGAAGGGTCGCCTACTAGTTGGGGCATTAGCCTTGAGTATGGAAGAGTAGGGGTTAGAACTTATCAATGGCAGATTTCTTATGGGATATTGGGCAAGTCATGCAGGGCATTTATACATGTGCTCTGGGAGTAGGGAGTGTTCAGAAAGCCGCTCTAATTAAAGCGCCTGGAGTGTCTTGGGTATCAATGTCTCCACACTGAAAAATGGTAGCAGGGCACTTTAACTAAAGCTCGTTGAACAAGTTTTAGTTCCAGTGCTCCCACCACCATTTTTCAGCATGGGGATACTGATACACAAGCCACTGGAGTCTGTTGCAATGCAGTAATTAACACACTCCAGCAGACTTAATTAATTCAGTCTCTCTGCACTGTAATTACAGTGCATTGGAGCAGCCTCACTGCTCATGCATAGGTGCCTTTAGCTTCTCTGTGTCTTAGGCCATAGACAGACATACATTTGAAGCATGCTGTCCCAGAGTTCTTCAGATTTGGCATGCTTCAGTGCCATACAGATGTGCAGAGATGACCCAAGCAGGGTGAGGGACAAATCAGATACGTGCGGCCCCACCCCTGCTCTGATCCCAGATCCAAACAAGCTGCCGGTGGTGGGGGGAGTGAATGACTGGAGGTGAAGCTGCCACTGCACCCAACTCTGTACCACTGCTGCTCCACTCTGCTCTGTGGGGCCCCCCAAAGTGCAGGGCCCAGGACGGTTGACTTGATTTGTGCCCCCCTTCCCACACCCCCCCCCCCCCGGGACAGCCCTGCAGATGTGTACCACTTCTCCTCACTTGAACACTTCAAAATGGCTGTGCAGGCGTGAAGCAATAGTGCTTTCCAGCAAGGAAAATAAGCAGGAAGAATTGTGAGTCTTAATACATGGATTTATGATGTAATTTGGATAACTGAGACTTTGTGGGATAGCTTGCATGAATTAAGCATTGTATAGGTGGTTATAATTTGTTCAACAAGAACAAGCAAGGAGAAAAGATGGTAGTATTGACATTACAAGACACCCTTGTTCAGATGTGTGGTAATAAGCAGGAGGATGGCCTATTGAAAACCTGACAAGAGAAAAGCAAGGATGGTATCACAGCGAGGATTTGCTGTGGACCACCAAACTAAGAAAGATGAGGATGAGATGTGGATGGATCCTTCTTTAAACAGCTAACGGCAGTTTCCAAATACGGTGGCATCTACTGAGCAGGGGTGGGGGAGGAACACAGCAGTGCACCAGCAATCTGTCAAGTTCTTGAAGTGCACATGGGGAACCTTTGGTACAGGTGGTGGAATGGCCAACTTGTGGGGGGGGAACTTTCATCAGTTTGCTTACAAACAAGGAGAAATTTGTTGAGAACATGAAAATTAGAAGATACTTGGTTAACAGTGTCCAGACACTGGTAAAGTGAAAGGTCCTAAGGAAAAAAAATACAAGTTTTAGGGGGAAAAGAGTGCAGGAGAGCTAGTCATGCCTTAAGGAGGCCATAATAAGCTATCCTAATATGATAAAAAAGAGTAGGCAGTAGAAGATTTGATTGACTGAACAGTGAGCTCTTCAATGACTAGAAGTTAAAATAGAAATACTATAAAAAGTGGGAAAAATCCCAATATTTTGGGATGAGTATAGGCAAGAGGGGATAAAGTCAGAAAAGTCATGGCACAATGAGATGCAACCAGCAAGGGACACAAAAGGCAAAATTATACAAGTGTCAGAATTAAGAGGAAGACTAAATAGAGTGTAGGTCCCTTGCTGAACACAGGGGTCAATCTAGTAATGGATTGCGAAAAGAAGCTTAAAGTATTGA
Organism: Caiman crocodilus; assembly: GCA_030014935.1. Classification (NCBI taxonomy): domain Eukaryota; kingdom Metazoa; phylum Chordata; order Crocodylia; family Alligatoridae; genus Caiman; species Caiman crocodilus. Next base: position 23,696,121 of record JAGPOW010001327.1, read on the forward strand.
CAGCAAAAATAGAGGAGGAGATAATTACCTTAGGGTGCATTTATGTAAGATGTTTACTTCAGATCTGCCTAATTAGCTCTGCAGTAAAGTCTCAGCATCTACATGTGCAGCCCTATTAGGCCACAGTAAGCTAATTAACTCTGCTGTAGGTTAGTACCTATAAACGCATGTACCATCTTATGACGCAATTCTTTAGTGCACAGCAACACACATGTGGAAGCTGATGGGGCTGGCTGGGGAATGAGGGTGATTCACTGCAGGAGCAACCTGCCAGCTTGCCCAGCACTGGAGCACCCTTGTGGCCCAGCTAGTCCCTCCATGGCACATTGAGTCAGGTTGAAGCAGCCCCAGACTGGCCAGCTTATCTCCTGGGCCTCCTGCTAGCCAGGGTGCTCTGACCCTTCTCAACATGCTGCAGTCCCAGGTGCACGTGTAAATGTGGCACCCAAGAGTAATAAATTCTAGTGTGATATATGCCAAATATTATTGCATCACATTACTTTTGCATGTAGACATACCCCTAATGTAGTAGAAAAACAATGTAGGGATTCTTAAAGAAGTTAGATATTTTCAGATCATCAGGATCAGATTGGATGCATCTCAGAGTACTGAAGGAGTTGGCTGAGGTAATTTTCAGAGGCATTGGCTATCATCTTTGAGAAATCATAGGGGTTGGGTGAAGTCCTAGATAATTGGAAAGTGGCAAATATAGTGCCTATCTTTAAGAAGGAGTATTCTGAAATTATAGGCTGGCCAGTCTGACCTCTTTGGTAGCTAAAGAGATTATGGAGTAGGTCATCAAGAGACCTATTATAAGCACCAGGAGAAGAATAAGGCTATCACAAACAAGTAACTTGGGTTTAGCAGGAGCAAATCATGCCTAAACAACAAGACTGCCTTCTATGACAGGGTGATAGGATATGTGGATAGGCACAGAACAGTGTATATAATATATTATTGTCATAGCAAGGCTTTTGACACTGTCTTCCATTACATTGTCATTAATAAATTAAGGAATTGCCATCTAAATGAAAGTACTGAAAAGAAGATGTGTAAGTGTTTGGATCATCATTTCAAAGAGTAATCATCAATGGCTTGATGTCTAACGGGGAGGAGGTATTAAGTGGGGTTCCCAGAAGGTCTGTTTTTGTTCAGTATTCTATTTGGCATTTGGTATTCAGTTTTAATAATTTGAGTGTATACTTAGAAAATGTGTGGATGACCCCAGGTTGGGTGAAGGTGCAAACAGTGCTGTTGGGCAATCACAATTTAGGATGACTTTGATAAAGTGGTGGAAAAATCATTCAAAAATCAATTGAAAGTCACTAAAGCCAAATGCAAAGTCCTGCAATTGGAATGGAACAACTACATTCACAAATACAGGCTGTGAAATGATTGGCTAAGCTACTGTGCTGCAGAAAAAAGACCTCTGGGTTATTGTAGACTAAGAGCTAAATGTGAGCTAACAATGTGCTCTTGTTGGGAAAAGAGCCAATAGCACACTGGGCTACATCAATAGGAAGAAAGTGACTTGACTTGACTTTCAAATCAAGGAAAGTAATTCATCTGTACTGGTGAGATGTCATATGGAGTCGTGTGTCCAGTTTTGGACACTTCACTTCACAAGAAATGGGAACAAATTAGAAAGAGTCCTGTGGAGACTGACAAGACTTATTAGAACTAGGAGATGTGATTTATGAGGAAAGGCTAAAAGAATTGGGATTATTTTGTTTGGAGAAAAGAAGATTTGATATCAGTGTTCAAATACTTGAAGAGTGGTTATAAAGAGGGTAGGGGAAAATATTCTCTCTGGCTGCAGGGAACAACACAAAAAGCATTGATCTTAAATTATTGCAAGAGAAATAAAAATTGGAGATAAGAAAGAACTCTCTCATTATGAGGGTGGTTCAGCATTGGGACACACTGTCTAGAGTTTGTGGAATATTTCCATATATATCCAGAAATGTATTTTTCATCTCTGGAAACTTTCAAGACTGTGTTAGACAGACAATTGAGTGGGTGATTCTCAATCTTTTTAGATTCAAGACACTACTTGGGAAAATGCCAGCTTTTAACTTTCACGTGTTTTTTTTGATTACAGAAAAAATAGCAGAGCAAATCTTTTGCTGCAAAAACCTGAGAAAGATCACAGTATTTTTTACACTATGGATTCCAATCTGAAATCTCAGAGCTTGTCTTGTAAACCATGTATAAGTGTTTGCCATGTAACGGTGCTAATATTGCATAGCACCTTAAAAGCATCTTCACGGACTCTGGTTGAGAATCACTGGCTTAACAGATGATACCTCCTTGAGCAGGTGGTTGGACTGAAAGTCTTCTTGAGGTCCCATCCAGTCCTGCTTTTGTATAATCCTATCTAAGCTGCTCAGGATACCAAGGTGACTCACACCAGTGTACAAAAATAATATGTAAGTTATACTGGTATTAATATGTTTGTGTCTACACTTTAAATTTCCTTTGCTTGCTTTATTATACCTCTGGTCCTACCCTTTTCATGGCAAGGCAGACAAGTTATTATCTGTCTTCTTTCTGGTAGCCTTTCAAACATTTGCAAACTACTACTGTGTGCCTCCTCACACCCTACCATTTTCTTTTACACGAACTAAAAGTATCTAATTCCTCCAACCTTTCCTTTTATGGCTTGAATTCCAGCCTCTTTATAATCTGTGCTCATCTTTGGATACATTAAAGTTTCTCTACTCCCGTCTAAGAACACTGTTCCAAAAACTCAATGCAGTACCCCAGCTGAGGCTCAGACAGTGCAGGCTAAAGTGGTTCTGTCACCTCCTGTGCCTTGCATACATCTTGGAGTAAGTGGAGAACAGAAGAATGACTTAAAAGGAGAGAGTCATAAAAGCCAATGGAATCCAAGCTTTTAAGCAATATGAAGTGCCGGATGATTACACAGGGGCAGATCAAAACCGTGACAATAAAATAAACTATTTGAGATCTTAAAGCACCATCACTGGATACTGATAAGGAGAAAACAAATTGAAAGGAGTCAATGATAGAGTCATAGTAGTGGAACAAACAGTGTGCTAGTAGAAGGTGATGTTCTTGATAAGTTTGGAGGTGAAAAATAAAGAGATGGAGCAGTAGTTGTAAGACGGATGGGATAAGGGTGGGCCATTTTTCACACACAAAAAAAATCACCAACTATTTTCTGATTGCATTATTTAAACTGACATTTTTCTTGACAAATTCTCATTCTACTAATTTAGAAATGGCAGACTGGTAAATAGTTGATCCAATTTTTTGCTTAAACGTGTGTCAGCCACTCGTATAGAAAGTTATTTGTAAAGCAAAAATGGTGTGTTAACATTGCAAGAGATCTAGTATTTTCTGTTAATGGCTGCCAAGCAACTCTCCATCGTACATTTGCTGCAAATTAATTTAATAAAATATGTTGCATTCCTGTATTTTACGTGAGATTTAGTACTGAAGATTAATTTCTGAATGTTAGATAGTACAAGGAAGTAAATGAGAACTCTCATGCTCCTTTGAGCAGCAGACATCTCTGCTCAATGCGTAATGCTTTTTAATCCTTTAAACACATTTTTAACTTAACCTTTTTTAACAGTTGATGATTTCTTTATTTTTCTTCTTCTTTTAACACTGTAATGCTATCTATTCTTAACAACTTTGATTTCTTGCAGTTAAAAGTATATGCATGTGTTTGTAACTTTCCAGTTCCATCACTCTCTATAATATGACTAGTTGCTGTCACATATGATTTTTTTTAATAGAAATGCTGCTCTAAAGATACATTTTTGTGGAAATGATAACAGGTGTCTCTTGTCAATAATTCAATAAATTCATGCATTTTAGAAAGTATTTCCAGACTGTTAAAGTTTGGATTAGGGTTTTTTCATTTTAGGGACAGCTGTAGTTATTTCTCTTATGGAAGGTATAATTTTAACTTAACTCTAGGTTCTGACGAAAACAAGTTCTGCAACCAACTGCACGCACATAAAGATTGCAGGCCTTATTGTTTTTAATTAATTTCAAAAGAGTCATGCACAATCTGTTTCTTGTATGTTAACTCTGCAGATTTCTCTTGATTTATAATAATTTGAAACTAGATAACATTTTGTTTGCTAATTGTGGCAGAGCACAGTGTGTGCTCACCACTTGTGAAGATCGTGGCAGGGCACCGGGGGTGTGCCTGCCTCTTTAAGGGCCTGGAACTGGTAGCCTCCAGGTGCCTGATGAGGGCAGCCATTTTGGAGCCTATATAAACAAGGCAGTTTGGCTGCTGCTGAGCAGGCAGCAACATTGCCTGGCTGGAGAGCTGCTGGCAAAATCACCTGGAGGTAAGGGGGAGCTGTAGGGGTTGGCAAGCAGGCTCCTGGTCCAGGGCATGACCTGAAACTGCACCCTGCCGGGAGTGGGTGGCCTGGTGGGGCTCTCAGTGGCACGGGAGCCCCCAGGAAATGCCAGGCCAGTTACCACCCC
>JAGPOW010001327.1:23700696-23713761 GCA_030014935.1 Caiman crocodilus
GACTTTCCTGGAGGTGGGCCAGGGCAAGTGGCCGAAGGTCCTGGGAGGACCACACCCAAGAGGGGAAGATGGTTTGGGAAAGCTAGGGAGCCCATATGGAGGCGGAGAGGCCGCCTGAGTGAATGGAACATGGATGGGTCCATGCAGGAGGATCCTGAGGCCCAGTGTGGGAATCCGGTGATTAGAGGAACAACAAGATGCCAGCAGTGAGGCTTGGGCTGTGGTTTTGGGGTGGAAGGAGCCGCAGAGAACGCCCCTGGCATAGGGGCTTGAATGGGCAGCCTCCTGCTTACTGAACCAATTAGATCAAGACGTGGTGGGCGAAAATAGGCAGGCGGTTGGCCCAAGGGCAGGTGGACGGGCCATGGAGATCGGCCCTGAGGAGGCCCCCTGTCACACTAATGAACAGTATATAGCAATTTACTTTGACACTCAACTATACTAAGTCATTCCAAATGAGAAAAATAGAAGCTATCCTTAAATGTGTATTTGGTGATGTAGTTTTAAACTTCAGGTTTCTGGGTGTTGTTTCTGACATGCTCCTACTGTGTCCTAATTTTGAAAATTCTGAACAAGTACTTGTGGGGATGCAATAATGTAAGTTAACTTACCTCAAAATTCAGTCAGACTGGTATTGCACCTTACAATAATCTTGGGAAGTGTGTGTGTGTGTTTGTTTGTTTTCACAAATACATATTGCCTTATGCTATACAGGATGCATGGTAGAAAACTGGATATATAAATAACCAAAATATAATGAACTATTTCATAAGTACAAACAGTATTGGTTAATGGATAATTATCAGTTGCTGAAAGTCTAGTGGGAGGTTCTCATAGTGAGTACTTTATCATCTGCTTAGCCTATTTAGCATTTCTGTGCTTCCTTACAAGAAGACTGTCTTGTTATATTGTCAAACTGTTTCGTCTGATTTCTTAAAACTCAGTTGTCTAAAAAATAATTTGTGAAATGTGGGCAAAAAGTAATATCTAAAAATAAGGCCTCTTATTTGGTGCCTTTTTATACTGCTGCATTTTTTTCATGAAGTATACTATGGTAACTGAATTCTACTGTGTGACAGGGACCGTCCCATGGCCTGTAACAATATTGGCCTGCCCACCTGTCTAGGGCAGTCCACCCACCTGACTCTTCTGCCACGCCTTTAATTAAAAAATATTGTTTCTAGGTTGGAGGCTACCCATTTAATGCCTTGATGCCAAGGGTGTAATACATGGCTCCAAACCACCCATACACCCTGTCCCATGCCTTGCAGATGGCATCACATACAGATAACAACAATTCTCTTGGCCCCTTACCAGGCCAAACTCAGTCCTCTCATACTGCCCCTGCAGAGCCACACTCACTCTGCCCGTTTCTTGGGCCTCTTTCACACTGCCGTACTCTGTATAGCCCTTCAGGACCACTCAGGCTCCCTACTCTATATAGCCCTTCAGGCTTCAAATCTTGCACTCTTGGTCCTGACCCCTTGCAGACATTCAGGCTGCCCACTTCAGGCCCTACTCTATGATGGGACATCAGAACTACTATACACTGGTTATCTGCAACTTGGATATCTGCAACTTAGCGTACAAGCTCCTCAGGCCTCAGTTGACATACCTGGGCCCCTAATGCAGTCTACAGCCCATTCGGGCCTCAGCTGTCTGTTGATATACCTGGACCCCAAACTCAGCCTACAGCCCACTCAGTCCTCACTCATATTCAGGCTCCCACTAGGGCTCACTCTCAGGTATTGGGCCTCAGGCCTTCCTGATGTTGCCCAAGCTTGGTGCCTTTGTCCCAGGATGTGGTTCCCTAGCCTTTCTCTTCCACAGGGTCACCCAGACAATCACTGAGGCCCTGGCCCCAGCTTGGGCTAGTTGAGAGTCCTAGGTCAACTTGCAAGCAGCTGACTCCCTTCCTTGATAGGGGTCTCCACCTGGGCCCTCCCATAAATCAGCCCTTTACTTCACTGGGCTTATCTGAGCCCCTCCAGAGACCCCTTCATGGTCATGTTCATTCTCTAGGTTTCCCCAGGCCTTGCATCAGTAGCCCTTGCTCTCAACAGTTCTAATCAGGGGCTAACCTAACCCCTATGTAAGCCCACAAGCTCTAAGCTCTTTTGTTTGGGCTAGCCTGTGTCTTTACTGGGACCTTGTCTCTCCAGCCTCTCTCAATAGGCCATCCAGCCTCTCACTTGGGCCTCAGTCTATGTAGTCTCTGACTGTAGGCTGGCCTTCCCATAGTCATAGGCTTTCAGCCTCCTCCTAAGGGTTCTGGACCCCCATGGATCCCTAAGAACCTCTTTCATCCCTGTAGTTTCTACCCTAACTTTCAGATATTCCAGGAGCAGCAGTACTCAGTCCAGATTTCATAGATTTCTATGGTTGGAAGAGGTCTGTTAGATCATCAAGTCCACCCTCCTGCAGGAAAGAGCACTGGAGCCAAGTAAACCCAGCCAGGTACTTGTCTAATCTCCTTTTGAACACCTCGAAGGTAGGGGAAAGCACCATCTTCCTTGGAAGCCCATTCTATATTTTGGTAACTCTCACTGTAAGGAATTTCTTCCTGATGTCCAGTCTAAATCTACTGTCCCTGAGGCCATTGTTTCTAGTAACCTTGAGGGGTGCCCTGGCAAAAAGAGTATCCCCTTTTCCCTGCTGGCCCCCCTCCCCCGATAAGTTTGTAGACAGCCCTGAGATCACCTCTTAGCCTTCTTTTGTGGAGGCTGAAGAGATTCAGATCCCTCAGCCTGTCTTCATAGGATCTTACCTACAGGTCCTCAACCATACAAATAACTCTTCTCTGAATCCTTTCTAGGTTATCCACCTCCCTCCTTGAAGTGCGGCACCCAAAACTGGACACAGTACTCCAGCTGTGACCTCACAAATGCCACATAGAGGGGAAGTATCACTGCTTTAGACCTGCTCATGATGCACCTACTAATGCAGGAAAGAGTGTGGTTAGCTTTACTTATTGCCTCATCACATTGGTGACTCATTCATTTTTCTTCAACTATGACTCTGAGATCCCTTTCCATTGCTGTGCTACTTAGAATGGTACTTCCCAGTCTATAGGTGTATTGGTGATTCTTTTTTCCCAGGTGCAGCACTTGGCACTTATCTTTGTTAAACTGTATCCTGTTCTGATCCACCCACTCCAGTCTATCTAAATCCACCTGAATTCATTCCCTACCCTCTAGTGTGTTTACTGTACCCCCATAGTTTGGTGTTGTCTGTGAATTTGGACAGAGTGCTTCTACACCCTCATCCAATGCACTGATGCAGATATTGAACAGTACTGGTCCAAGGACAGAGCCTTGGAGGATACCACTACTCACATCTCTCCAAGTAGAAACCGACCCATTCACTATCACGCTCTGGGTGCATCCCATAAGCCAGGTTTCCTCCCACTTGCCTGTGAAAAAAATCCATGTCACAGATACTTATTTTACTTGTAAGAATTGGGTGTGACACTGTGTTGAAAACCTTTTTAAAATCCAAGTAAATAACATCTACCTCTACTTCTGCATCTAAGCACTTTGTGACCTGGTCATAAAAAGAGACCAGGTTAGTCAGGCAGGGTCTGCCTGCTATAAACTCAGGCTGGTTGTTCCTTAACATTGTTTTACTTGCTGGTCCCCCACAAATGTGATGCTTTATGATTTTTTTCCTAAGGTCTTGCCAAGGGTAGAGGTAAGGCTAATAGGCCTACAATTACCCGAGTCCTCCTTCCTCCCCTTCTTGAAAATAGGGACCACATTGGTCCTTTTCCAGTCTTCTGGGACTTGTCTTGAGTGCCACAAGCACTCAAACAGTTGCACCAGTGGTTTTGTTATGACACTGGACAATTCCTTTAGTACCCTTGGATGAAGATCATCAGGTGCTGTTGACTTAAATATGTCCAACCCCTCCAAGTGCCCCTTTGTTAGTTCAGCGCTAACAGCTGGTGGATTGGTATCTCTGTCTCACTAGACTAAAGTCTCATTGAGAGGTGTGTTTATAACTGTGTCCAGGAACACAGATGCAAAGAAATCGTTTAAGAGCTCAACTTTGTCCATCCTATCTGTTACAAGTTGCCCTAGTCCATTATGCAGTGGTCCTATGTTACCCGGCACCTTCACCTTCTTGCTCCCTATGTACTTAAAGAAGAACTTTGTTACCCTTAATCTTTGTTGCCAGCCTGAGTTCTGTTTCTTCTTTGGCTCCTTTACTGATTCCCTGCAAGTGCAAGCCAAGCAGGTATACTCCTCTTTGGTGGTTGTCCCCTTGCTTCCACAGCCTGTAAGCAGGCTCTCCTGGATTTCCCTGCTCAGCCTAAAGGGTTTCTTGGCTCTTACCTCCCTTTATGTTTACTGGGATGATACCCCCCCCGTGCCTGCAGGATCAGTTCCTTCAGGAACTCCCACCTTTCCTGGACTCCCAAGTCTACAGATGTTATTACCCCTGAGTCCCACTCCAACTAATCTCCTGAGCTCGTTGAAGTTGGCCTTCTGGAAGTCTAGCACTTCCACCCTACTAGTTATCTTTCCCAACTTTCCCCAGATAATGAATCCTATCAACAGGTGGTCACTATCTCCTAGGTTACCTTGTACCTGCAGATTCCCCACCAAGTACTCCCCTGTGGTCAGCACCAAGTTGAATAAGGCATTTCCCCTAGTGGGACTGCATACCTCCCATGTTAGGTACAGGTCCTCTATGCAAGTTAGGAACCTAAGTGAACAGGCAGACCTGGCTGACTGCTTCTCCTAGCAGATGTCTGGGTAATAAAGGTCACCCATGACAACTGGTCCTTTGAGTGTACTGCCTTTGAGAGCTGCCTCGATTTCTAGATCTAGGTCTAACTCCTCCTCATGGTGTGGGGGTCAATAGTAGACCTCCACTACCATTTCCCTTTCAGATGTTCATCCTTCAGCTCCAGTTGCAACTGGCTGGCTCTACTCTCAGGGCCTGGTGTTATACACAAGCTGCCCAGCCCTCTACCAATCAGGCTGTCTCCTGGATCCATGTGACTGCCTGATTGATTCTGCTCCCACCTACAGGCTGGGCCTGGTGCCTGCTCAAACCTGTAAAGTGGCAGGCACCCAAAGGTGCTTTGCCATGTACTGTAATATCAATGTCTATTATATTGTATTAGTGAGAAAGTTCAAAATACTTTTGAAAGCACAGATAAAGGTTCATATGCTTGATGTGACTTTACTTTACTTTTCCTTGTATTTATATCACATTCTCTATTTTTGGATTCTTTTTTCCTGCATTCCTTTAATTTATTCCTGCTAACTCCATGTTTATGTGAATTCTATGGTAATTAGAAAGCAATGCAGAAATACATCTGTGCAAAAGACTCTGACTTGCTCACATGTCCTGGACCAATTTGAGTTTTCCAGAGGCTTTTGGGTCTCAACAAGTTTGGTGGATTTGGGAGTTTTTGTTGTAGGAAAGTCATAGAGAAACTCATTGCTAGGCTGAGTAGGTGTGATGGTGTCCTTCCTAGTACTCCGTCAGAAATGGAGAGCTGACTCAGGTGAAAGGAAGAAAGTGTTCTTTGGAAGCATAATTCTGTGATAGATTTAGCTTAAGATGAGTGTCTATCATGACCTTTTTCTCTAGTATGATTCTCTTTGATAGATTTTTTTGTACTTAAATTGAGTATGAAAGAACTGATAAACACTATTTCTGAAACACAGAATTCAATAATGATATTGTTCTAACTAATTTTCATCTCTATAGAGGTTCAGAGGTAAGGATGGGGATTAAATTGCATTAAAAATGGCCACCCTTCTAACTTAGTTTTCCCAGGTTTGGACCTTACACCAACCAGCTTAGTTAGGTCCATCCAAGTGCAAACTGTACAGAAGTATAGGAAGGTTAGATCACTCTGAAAAATGGCTAACCCAATCAGAAAATATTGGGTCTGGCAACACTTATCTAACTGAACTCATGCAACTTTACAGTTCCAGCACAACTGCAGAGCTGGGAAACTTCAGCTGCTGGTCCCTGCTCTGGGGATGTGCTTTTCTCACCCTCTCCTCCAGCTTGAGGCCATTGTTAGCCCCCACCAGCCCCTTGTCCCACCCGCAAATAAGAATCTCCTGTCCCTACCCTTTGCTCTCTACTGTGGACCACCAAGGATACTTGAGCCTGCCAAATCTTCCATCCCACACGCTGTGCTTGGTGCTAGTTTGACCAGCATTTGCTGGTGCTAGCAGCCAAGGAAGTAAGTCGGGATGGGGAGGGGCAGGTGCAGTGGTGAGGTTTGGTTCACTTTGGGGTGCAGTTGTTGTAGAAGTGGGTGACGATGTGTTTACAGGTTTATTGGAGGAGTGGTGGAGATCTCTCTCCCATCTCCTTTTCTACCCTTTGTCTTCCTAGTTTCCAGCTATTTTCCTTTTTCACAGACAGCCTCTTCTCTACCTTGAAAATCAGCTACTTTAGAGTCTCCCTTACTCACTTTTGGCTTTTCTTGCCCTCATTTCCCCCCACTCTCTTGCCTGTTCCACCTTTTGTTTTCCTAATTTCCACCCATTTACATTCTCACTGGCATCCTGTCATACTCTTAGCTGCTTGTGGTTTCCTATGCCTGAAGAAGGGTAATTGCACCCAAAAGCTTGCAAAGAACTTCTTCCGATTACTCAGATGGTCTAATAAAAGAGAACATATACCCATAGAACCTTGCTTGTATGTATCCTAAGGCTTTTTGAAAGTTGATCTTCAGTGGAGAAGATTAATCCCAAACTTGATTTTTGATTTGGTTGTCTTCTGATTTGTGCGTAAGGGAGCTTCTGTCTTTACCTTTCATCTCATTATAATTTTTAATTTCGGGGTCAGGTATCTAGCACTCTTGATGGAAATCTAATTTTAAAATATTAATTTGAAAAATGCTGGAAGTATTACTGGCTAACAAAAACCATATTAGTCCCTGATATGGTGCAGTGAAAATGAAATTGAAATTATATTACATGAATATAGCATCTTCAACCTGAAGGATCCCAAAGTAGTAGTGTACCAAAGTCCCAAAGGGAATTTATACAGTTAGTGAGTTAGAATTTATATTCTTTGCTACCATTCTCTGAACATGAACTCTTTTTTTTTCCAATAGGCCTTGATGACTGCCTCCAACAATACATTAAAAATTTTGAAAGGGAAAAGATCAATGGGGAGCAGCTGTTACACATCACTCATCAAGAGCTTGAGGAACTGGGAGTCACTCGTATCGGTCACCAAGAACTAATCTTGGAAGCAGTTGACCTGCTCTGTGCATTGGTAAGTAAACTGGTTTCATTTACCACTCATTCTAACAATGCAGACTTTTGCATGTCTTAACCAAAATTAAGAAACTGAAGATTGCACAGTATACAACACTTTCAGGTCTCACCTTACTTAAATACTGTCTTGTATTACTTTTGAAATATTTGAAGAGACTTCAGTTAAACACAAAGGAATTAACTGTTTTCCTTCTAGAAACTTTGCTTATTATTTTTATTTTTAGAGTCTTTTTTCCATAGAGGGTTTTCAGTCTTTTTTTTGAAGTCTCTTCAGTGCTAAATTCACTTGTAGTTCATGATCAGTGCTGGCATCAATATGGCATTATGATTAGGTGTCATATACCCTCATAGTCCATGGAAGTTTTCTGTAGTGCAATAAGCCATGTAGTCCTGTGTGCAAGCATGCTACCACTCAAAGATTTCATGCACTTATGTGAGATGGCATTAATAATTACACTGGAAGGAATTTAAAACACTTTTGCAAAGATCACAACAGACTTTTCTGACAATATTAAATATTAGGGCTGTGCAAAGCTTCGGATCATGATTCAGATGATTTGGAGGCCAAATCTATGAATCTGAATCAAATCGTGGGAAGTCTTAGATTTTTTCTGAATCAATTTGGAGCATCCAAATCAATTCAGAAAAGATTTGGCAATTTGTCCATACAGTATAATGGTGAATCAATGAAATATCTATAACTTTGTTGTCTTTTGGTTGATTCAGATGAAACTTGCAGGGATGGTAGCCTCTGCTGAGAGCATGATGCATGCAAATGTTCAAGATAAGTGCAGGGGTTTCTGGGAAACTGCACTCCAAAGTTCTAAAAGCAAAACTCGTGTTATGTGGGTGCTTGTGTGACTGTACGTGTCTGTCTTGGGGCACGGGGTGGGGGGAGGGGAACTACTGCAGGCCTGGCTGCTAAGCTACTATGTATCAATCTGCTGTATCAATACTCAGTCATGATTCACTCAGGGACCAGCTCAATACACAATAGCTAGCTAGTAGCTACTAGCTAACAAGTTAATGAGCAAGGATTAACACCTACAAAGTCACAGGCTAAGGAGAAGAAATAATAGAGTCAAACTGCTTCTGCTCCAAGATGGAGACAAACAGTTGCACAAGCACCCATATCATGAGTTTTTCCTGTCAGCAGCTAGAGCTGCATGGCCCTGGAATCCAGAATGCCTGAACTTATCTCCTTGACAGCTGGTAGGCTTTGTGGCCCCAGCAGGGGCTAGCAGGCCTTCAGTTTTCATCCTCCTGCACCTTAGCACAGTGTCACCCATATCACGAGTTTTGCTTGTCTGCAGCTTCAGGTGAAGTTTCCCCCAAACCCCTGCACCCATCTCCCTGAAACCTGGCAGACTTTGTGGTGTCTTCAGGGGCTACCATCCCTTCAGTTTTGACCCCACTGTAGCTTAACACATGATGTGACTTTTCCCTCAAGAATTTGGGGTGCAGTTCCCCCAAGCCCCTGTATGTATCTCCTTGAAACTTGGCATGGAGCATGTTCCCAGCAGAAGCTACTACTCCTGCAAGTTTCATCCAAATCAGACAAAAAACAACGAAGTTATAGATATTTCATTGATTTCCCATTGTATCCTATGGCTGAATCTCTGAATTGTCTCCAAAGTTTTGGAGTCGATTCGGCCGAATCGAAGTGGGTGTGGGGGCTGAGATACACTGGCGGAATGGGGCCACTAATGGAGCAGAATTGAGGTGCTGGAGACGCAGCAGTTGCAACAAAAAAAACTTTACTTACAGTCTGTATGCACTGTAGGCACGTTTCGTGGAGTTACAAACAAAACAGGAAACGGGCACACTGATGCTCACACTCACGCAGGGTATGGGGTGTCAGATGATTCCGGTGGGAAGTCGTTGTTGGTTGATCAGGCCTCCTTCGTGGCTTGGAAATGCACGCGGGGATCTTTCCTCACGCGCATCCGAGCTCTCCTCCAATTTGGGCGGGCATCGTCCAAGCCTTTTATGTGGTCAGTGAGCCAATTGCCGACCGACACATACATAATTTACGGTGAGCCAATCGTGAGCATGCGCTCAGTGGTGCAGCTGCAAGGTTTTGGCAGGCTCTGATCTTGCACCGAGACTTTTTTCCCGCATTACAAGGGAAATCCCTGCACCCGTGCTTGCAATGTGCTTAACACAGCTGTGCCGAGGCATGTCTTTAACTGTTCTGCTCTGACATGCTCCCTTGCCAAAGGCACAGGTGTGCCCGGAGCACACTGGAATCGGTCAAATCACACTCACACCGTCCAACAGGTTGACATTGCAAATGATCGTAAACAAGAGCGGACAACGAAGCAGGTTCATTCTCCAAGGATCTGATTAAACAATAGCCTAATAGAACACAACTACACATCAATAGGTTCATGATAAATAGTTCAATCATCAAGACTTCATTGGGTGTCATCGTGTCCCAGTCTCTCGAGGTACTCCCTCTCTCAAAATGTTCTCTCTGGTCTGGTCTGCGCACACTACTTAGTGGACCTGCAGAGAAACTCTCAGAAAAAATTAATTGGCTTATCTCTCAGAAAAATTAATCATTATCACAAGATGACTTATCTGGCTCATCTTGGCATTGGAGCCCCATCTTGTATGCTAGGTTCCATTGACCCTCATCGCCTAGAACTATCAACTGCTGCTTGAGCCTGGAGTACCGCATCAGGAATCTAAACATCTCGTGTTCTTCTGGCGTTCTCTGCGTCGATTGCAATCATCGCAGGGTCGACTCATGCGCTTGATGTCGCTCTGGGTCGCTGAACTCTCTTTGACCCAGCTTTATAACAGCTTGCAGTCGCGGAAGTTGTCTCAAGAAATCACTTGTAGGCTGTCCGGCTAATGGGTTCAACAAAATTCGGAGGATAACAGCAGCTCTTCCTCCGTACACTTCGACACAAGCATCGATTACTTGTCAGCGTGATTGGAACAGCTCCAGGATCTTGCAGGTAACGGTGAGGCCACAACTGCTGCTGGGATGGTGCCAGTCCCAGTGTGTCATCTCAGATTCCACGTACAATATGAAATCCTGATGATTGCTTGCAAGATCTGTTCCATGCTGACTTTCGATGGTCCTCCTTCATGCCATGCATAGGCTCTCTGGCTGGCTTGACCTGCAACAAGTTCTGGAAGCAAGATCAGCCAATAAACATTATACTTCACCATACTGATGTCAGCAGCATGTCCTCCACTCCACAAGACTCGTCTGACTAAAGCGCTCGCCTTGTTCTGGTCCACCAGGTCAGATCCGAACTCCATAACCAAGCGTCCGATCCACATAGCTAGGGTCTCCACTGACCTTATTTTAGACCTTTTACACAAGGCCTGCATCTCAGTCCAAGTCCTGACGTGATAGGTGCTGGCAGTAGTGCCGGCCACACTCATCACTTGACTCTCTCCATTGCCACAGGGTGCGTGGCTGCTCGAGCTGTCGCTGCATCTGATGAAAGATTCAGTTGCAGGATGCTCTCCATTGCCTCCTGGTTATGGCCCAGAGGCAGGCCCGTGGGGATTTTCTGGGGTGGAGTTGGTACTTCTGCACGGCCGTTAGCTCCGCCCTCCTCTACCCTTCCGTGGCAGTATTTCTGGCGTGGAGTTGCTACTTCTGCCCCGCTGTGGGTAACTCTATCCTCCTTCTGTGGCGGCCCCCTTCTGTTTCACCGCCGTCTTGCGATGATGAGGGACTTTGGCTTTCCTCCATAGCTGCAACTCTTTTGACTGTGTGTATGGCACTCAATCAGGCTTCCAACTCAGTCCTTTCCCTCATCAGGGTCGTGACTGTATTGAACATTACTCGCAGCATTCTCTCCTTTCCATATGCCATGCCAGTCTCTTCAGCCACAAAGCAGTTCTCCGCTTTTTTGCAGCTCCGAAAGCTCCGGCTGTCCCAGTTCCGGTAACAGCGTGTCTAAATTAATTGGCGCTGGTCCTCCACTCTCCCACACACAGCAAATGAACTCCCGACTAAGACCTACATCTTCCTCACTTGGCTTTTGTTTGGCTGAGGACTCGCTGCCCCCTTGCTCCTGGGCTTTAAACCCAACCCGCTCGCTCCCCATTACACATCCAAAGGCTCTTGGGTGGAGGCTCACTTCCCACACTTTTGCAGGTTCCCCTTCTCCCGCAAGCAAAAGGCAACTGCTCACAACTCTTCCACCCGCTTGATGGTAAGCGATGTGCGCTCCCAACTCCGGTGTCTAGCACGTGGCATTTTACACCATGCCAGGGGCAACCCTCAACCAATTCCAGCTCCATCGTGTCTTCCCGGCATACCGATCCCGTTCGTGACACCATGTGGGGGCCGAGAAACGCTGGCAGAATGGGGCCACTAATGGAGCGGAATTGAGGTGCTGGAGACGCAGCAGTTGCAACAAAAAAGACTTCACTTAAAATCTGTATACACTGTAGGCACATTTCGTGGAGTTACAAACAAAACAGGAAACGGGCACACTGATGCTCACACTCATGCAGGGTATGGGGCATCAGGTGATTCTGGCAGGGAGTCGTCGTCGGTTGATCAGGCTTCCTTCATGGCTTGGAAATGCGCGGGGATCTTTCCTCACGCGCATCCGAGCTCTCCTCCAATTTGGGTGGACATTGCCCAAGCCTTTTATGTGGTCAGCGAGCCAATTGCCGACTGACATGTGTACATAATTTACGGTGAGCCAATCATGAGCATGCACTCGGTGGTGTAGCTGCAAGGTTTTGGCAGGCTCTGATCTTGCACCGAGACTTTTTTCCCGCGTTGCAAGCACGGGTGCAGGGATTTCCCTTGTAATGTGCTTAACACAGCTGTGCTGAGGCATCTCTTTAATTGTTCTGCTCTGACAGTGGGGAAACTGATTCAGAGCTCCGAATTGAATTGCTGGCGTAGGAATCAGTTGAATACGAACCCAAACCGAATAGTTACCTATTCGCACAGGCCTATTAAATATGGATATTTAATCAGCTAACTGGTTTTGTAGTAAGATAAAGTGTAGAAAGAATTTTTTTTCTACTATACGTAAAGTTACTGAGATTTTTATATATATATCCTACTGAGATTTTTATATATATAAATCTCCTTTATAAAGTGTATTCAATGTTGTTGTAGTATTCTGGGGATTGCCTACAGAGAAATAGAACATGGTCCTGGATGCTGTGCTCTGCAACATGTCTTCAGGCTCTTGCCCCTCCACTCTGTCTCTGGACTCCGACAGCCTGAGCCTCTGTCAGCCCAACAATTCAGCAATAACCTAGGCTTCTCTGTGGGGCATCTCCAGTGGCCTCCTTCCCCTTCAGCCATTCCAGTGTCACATGACTCGCAGAATACAAGGAGCAATACTCTACCACAGCCACAGTGTGACTAAGGAACCTTTCTAAAAACCAACTCAATTCTCAAAAACCCTGTTCCATTTCAATTCGGTGAAATAGTTTTGCTGTTTTGGTGCTGTTGCAATGTTTTGCCCATATGCTATAATGGGGAAGCTCAAAACAGCCTATAACTTTGTCATTTCTGGCCTGCTTTGGATGAAACTTGCAAAAATCGTAGCTCCTTCTGAGGGTAGCCTACCAAGTTTAGGGGAGATAGCATCATAGTATCTAGGGTCAGAAGGGGCCTAGAGAAGGCCATCTAGTCTGACCCCCCGCCAATGGCAGGAAAGAGTGCCAGGGTCACAGGACCCCAGCCAAGTACCTATCTAATCTAGTTTTGAAGATGCCCAAGGTAGGAGCAAGAACAACTTCCCTAGGAAGCTGGTTCCACATCCTAGCCGCCCTAACTGTGAAGTAGTGTTTCCTAATGTCCAAC
>JAGPOW010001327.1:23721254-23742847 GCA_030014935.1 Caiman crocodilus
TCAGACTAGATGGCCTGCTCTAGGCCCCTTCTGACCCTAGATACTATGATACTATTTTTATATAAGTATTTTTATATAAACAATCTAGCCTTCATGCTTTCAATGACAAAAAAAATAAATATCACAAATATATATACTTAGATACCAGCCGTCTTATGTAGAAATGTTTTGTGTCTAATTTTTAGCTGTATCATCTTGAGTAACTACTCTGAGTTCAGCAGCATTATTCCAGACTCATAGTTGAGTAATAAAGAACAATTTGGTCTTGCACTTTTGGTCATCAATAAATATCAGTTCTGCTTTGTATTCTGTATACCAGCCCTTCATGGGCCACGTGAAGGACCATTGATTTTATTTTTTTTAGATGGAATTTTTCATTGATTGCAATTTCAGCTTGAAAACTGGAAGTGTTTAAGCTCTATGACCCATTTGTTACAGACTATGAAAAAAAATATATTTCATCCTATATTTACAGCATAATTTACTGGATTATATGTATTAAACAGAAGAAATTAAAAATACTTTAATTTATCTGAATTTTGTATGGTTACATTTGCCTAAGAGGTTTGGCCTTGTATTGTATTGTTCATATACTTAGTTACAGAGGAATTGTGTTTTCTCTAGAAGTTAGAGAAATGTGAGTGGCTCAGTTAATCTTTTGGAAGTCTTCAGAAGCATACACTGCATCTGCATCTTCTTCCTGGACATTGCCCAGGTACTGAAAAAATCTGGTTTCTCTGTCTTTGCGGAGGCTAGTGCTAGTGTTGAAAAATGTTTTTATTCTATTCAAATTGTTGTTGGCCCCTGTATAGCAGTTATACAGTGAAGTCCTGGCCTATAACAGGGGCCTGTAGGTGCTACAATAAAGAATAAAGATGTGTGACACCCTTTTGTGTTTTCCTTTTCATTCCCTGCAGAGATACAACTACAGTCTGTGTTTAAATGCAGATAAATTAAGGTGGAGATAGTTTACCTGTAGCACTGCCTAACCCTTGTGGAGAATCTTGTAGAATGTATACTTGTGCAATTATTCTGCTCAGATAGCATTTTACATCCAGCACAAGTAAAAATGATAACACTACATGAAAAGTACTTAAACATGAGCTCTGCTTTGTCTGTTCCTTGGGAAAAAAAAATCAAACCTTTTGTTTAAAGTAATAACGTATAGGTTTCAGACTCTAAAATAAAATTAGAAAAGGAATTACAATTGCACAATCACAGAATGAAAAAAATATATCAACTCAAGAAAATTCTGTCACTAGGTAAAGGCAGAAAAGGAGAAAAAACAAGGTAAGGAAAAGGCAGATAAAGGTAGAAGGAGAAAAAAACAAGGGAGAAATGTTGAAGGAACTCAAATGAGAAAAAAGTAAGTGTCTGACATGATACATGAACAAGAAGTGATAATGTGCTAATTTAGAAATTTAAGAAATTGAAAAAACTCAAAATTCTACATTTGGTTAGGGAAAAATTCAAAAGTAAATACAGAATGCTGTACTGTACTTCATTTATACTTTATTTATACTTCAGATAGGGAGAATGCAGGATATGGAAAAAATAATAGTCACTTGGCAGTGATAGCTCATGCCATGTAGAAATGTTCATTTGTAGCAGTGGAAAATTTCCACCACTATTTCAGGAGGGGGAGCAGTACAGACACTGGGTTGGCCTTCTCTAGAACAGGTGATCCCAGTTTGGGGAAAGTATGGACTGTTCTAGTCTTCCCATTCCTGGTGGACTTGGAGTAGCAAGGCAAAGCCCCTGTCCACTTCTCACATCAGAGGCTCTGGTGTGAGAAGCAGGCAGAGGACATTCACAGAGCTGTTCCATCTGCTCACTTCCTAGTGTTAAAAAGCTCAGTGGACTGAGCCCTACAGAAAAGACCCCACCCATTCAATGCACCTGGGACTCTTGGGTGAGGAGTAGGTAGTGGCTTTGCCTTGGTACCCTGAGAAGAGCCTCCCTGAGCTTGGTGCCTAACCTGACCAGCTTCCCCTTGCCCCTCTGCCACTGATGAAAAATCATGGAGGTATTTTAATTATTTGCATGTTTTGGGGGAAATAGTCATGGGAACAATAAATGAAAGTTCTTAGAGATCGTGTAGGATTGCTCTTTTATCACAGTTGATTGAGCAACTAACCAGTACTTGCACAGGCTGCTCCAAGACTAATAACTGGAAAAGAACCAAGTATGATATGCCGCCGTAAAAGCAAAGACAGTCTAGAATACCAATCATAATTTTATTAGATATAAAATGTTAATGAACGTATACACTAGTGGGAACACTTGCACAAAAATATTGGAATGTAAGAAGGGAGAAAATGAAGAAACACACACTATTGTGAGGAAGAAAATATACAGGAAGAAAGATTGATTTAGAAACTGGAAGAAGATGCTATTAAGATTTGGGCATGCTATTTATATAAGTGAGAACTTTTTGGAAAACATTGGGTTATGTTGTAATGCCCCCTACAAATGCAAATGTAAGCTGTCTGATAGGAGGAAGAATGATTAAGAGAATAGTAAATAGTGGGGAGAGGGGAAGAATTGGGAAATGAAGAATAGGTTCTAAATAATGAAGAGTATTACATGTAATTACAATACTATATTTTCACAGACTAGCACTAAATGAAGGAAATGATTCAGTACAGTGATAGTGGTTAGATGGGAACAAGTGATTAGATTATACATCTGGTTATGTAGAAGGTAATTGTTTATTTACATCTTTTGCTAAAACAGCAGAATTGCAATAAAATTATATATAATAATACAACGATATAATTTATGGTTATTGGTAACGCATTCTAACTTTAAACAAAATTAAAACAGAACTTAATATATGATGATCCAAAAATAGATCAAATGAAACAATAGAATAGAATGATAGAAACAAGGGAATTGTGTTTGATTTTGGCCCTTATTCTTTGTGTAAGGAAAGCTGCAGATGCAGCTAGGGAGTATAGGACAGGCTGCAAGTTATTAGAGATGAACCAAATTGTTTCCCCCCTCATTAGTCCAGTGTTTAAAATTTTCCATTAGGGGAGAAATACTTTCCCCTCTTATTTCTTCAAAGAATGTGCAAGACTGCAAATAGTGACTTAAAACATCTGTCTCATTCTTCTTACAAGAATGTATCCTGTCTGTGTACGGGAGTCCAACACCACTTGCTCATAATGACTGCACGTCTTATTTGAGTAAATCTCTGTGTAGTAATAGACTCTTGTTGTTCCTATATTTGTACTTTAGATAAGTAGATTTCTAGGTCAGAAGGGTATGTTATTAATATCAAAAAAGGAGAAGTTCAAGAAGATCTCACTGCCTGCCTGCTGGCATCTGTAATTCTTAAATTTGCATCATTTTAAATATAGGGGCAATATTGAGTCAACGTCATGCCACCCTCACACCTGGGATCTAAGCTTGCCAACTTGCTAGCTAATTACGTACTTGAGCACAGGTGGTTGGAACTGGGCCTAGCTGTCCACTCACTCCCTGCCTCCGCAGTGGCTGGCCGGATTCAGCTGACTCCTACTTGCTCCCTTAACCTCCTGATGTGCAACAGGATGTATATTGGGGCAATAGGGTTCAACCCCTACTCAGACTGCCTTGCTGGTCCTTATGGTTTTTGGCTCTGCCTGCTTTCTGCTTGATCTCCTGGCAACCCACACTTCGCTTGACCTTTCAGCTTCCTGACTTGGCTTGTTCTTAGACCGGGCTCTTGTATCGACCTCCTGACTTCTGACCCAGCCCATACCAGGATTCTGCTTGCTCCTCCTGAGCCTGGTTGGCTCCTTGAACCCATGGTCAGATGAACCCTTTAGTGGGCCCTATGCAAAAAACTCATGGGCCTCAGGCCAATTGAGACTCCTCCCTCCTCACTTCAGCACTGCCACCTGTGGGGAGCAGGACTCAGAGCAATGTTACCAAGTCATGCAAATAAAAAAAAAGCAGCACTGCCTTTAAAAACAAGCCCAACACATTTCAAAGAGAGGGGAATGGGGGGGTGCATGGGGAGTGGGAAAAAGGGTATGTTGGGATGTACAGATGGGAGTGGGCTATGGGGGCAGGGTGTGGGTGGGGGGGTATAAGGGAGGGTGGGGGGTGTAGAGACCCCCCACACGCTTCCCCCATGGTGCGCAGCTCCCACCACCAGCAGTGGCTCTTCCCAGGGTCTGTGCAGGTGCCAGCACCCCACAATGCATTGCTTCAGCCAGTGCTGAATGGTGGTGGTGGAGAGTGCAGCCCTGCCGGTTGCCTCTTTCACACTGGTTTCCATGCAGCCCATGTGCAGTTCCACTCTACCAGGGGGACATGGTGTGGGCTAGAGCCAGCTGCTTTCCCCACCCTCTGTTTCCTGTGTCCTTCATGGCAGGAGGTAGGGAAGGCAGCCAGCTCCAGCCTTTCCCTGGTAGTGTAGAGCTGCATGTGCACTGCATGGAGCCATGTGAAAGAGGCAGCCAGGGGACTGTGCTTCTCGCTCCTGCCATGCACCACTGGCCAGAGCTGTGCCTGGGCCTGCATTGGCCACAAGTGCCCCAAGGATTGTTGCTGCTGGTGGCAGGGGCTGTGCACCATGAAGGAGGAGTGTGCGGGAGATCCCCTTCCCTTACACCCATACGCTGGGCATGGGCTCCACACTCCTGCTCAGCTGTAGCCTTCTCAACCACACCAGCACCCACCATGTCTTTACCTGGTGCCTGGAGTAAGCCAGAGGCTGGGAAAGACATGCAGGTCCCTGGGGCAGCAGCAACAGCAGCACCTCCCAGAAGCTGTGTGCTGGCTTGGCCGTTCCACAACCCCATCTTGTTTCTGCACCTGGGACCCACAGTTTGGGAACAGCTGTGTTACAGAAAAGCCCCAAATAAGCAGCCTCTAAATAAAAAAAAAAAAAAAAGCCCCCAAAACCATAAAACATGACTTTCTATGAAATCAAAGCAAATTTAAACAAAACAAGCCCAAGTCCACTTATTATAAGTGGACTTGGCAAAACTGGCTTGGAACCATATGTTTGGAGGAGATGATAAATGTTATTAAATATTACTTAGGGTTACTTTTTTGGAAGAGGAGAGGCTTCTAAAATACATTTAGAGTATCTGATGGAGATACAGGCTTCAATTTTTATCCAATAGTTTAGAGTTCTTAATTGAGTTAATGTGATTGCATTAAGCAGGCCTGTTTCAGATTGCATGAACCGCACATTGTAGAAGTGGTAGAGATAAAAGCTGTCTTAGAAAGTAATTAGATTTTTTTAAATATCTAGTTGTTGCTCACAAATGGGATTTGTGACCTGAAGACGGGTACTTAACACCTGAAAGTTTGTCTAAAATCCCTCTGAACTATGCAGGTGATCCAGTAACAGCTGTTGCCTCTCAAAAAACCTTACCTTTTGCATATTTCCTGGGCCATCACAGCCATAGCATCACTACAACACTCAATTATTCATTGTTGAGGTTTTGAGCTTTGTAGTCTTTTCCAACTAGAAGAATCCAGGTAAAGGATCCAAAAGTCTGATCTGTTCATCGCAAATACACAATTGTTTGCATATTTCTTTCTCATTTTTAATATGGTCACCTTATTTGCATGAAAACACTTTTTCCTATTCATTTACCATAAACTGTTTTTAATCTGACCTGTATATAATATTATTGATGTAGTATTTCACTGTAATTTTTTCAGCAGTAGCTCTTACTGAAATTGTGGCATCTGCTCTCTCTCCCTTTCCATCAGTTTTTCTTCCTTTAAGACTATTCAGGTATAAAAGTCTTCCTTTATGCTCCTCCTGGGACATGTGCAAATGCTGCTGGATGGGTTTACTCCAGAGTAAATTACTCTGGAGTAAATCCACCCTGTGCAGGTGTCTTCACATGTACCCATTTGAGAGCAGATTTGCTGCTTCTGCCAGCAGTCTTCTCCCTGCAACCTTTCTAGCCCTGCACTGTCTTCCCCCTCCCCCCGCCCAAAAGTAGCCAGAGGAAGCTCTAGCTCTTATTGCTTGCCCAGGGACTGGCAGGGAGCATGGGGTCAGAAGACAGCTGTTTCCTGGTGGGGGCTAGAAGATGGCTCCCTGTCCTTGAGAGCTGCCTGCTACCACTGCGGGCTCTGGTGGCGGAGCCCAGCTCGGGACAACGTCCCCCTGCCCAGGCAGCAGGGAGCTTCTGGCCCAGCTCTCTGATAATTTTTTTGGAAAATTGGACTCTACTATGAGTTGCTGCAATTTCTCATGTAATATAGTCTATTTTACAGCCAAAAGTCATTCCAGATTCTTAAATATTTGTTAGTTCTTTCAAAATTGCTTTCAAGTAATATACCAATAACACACTATTCTTCACATAGAAAGACAGTTTTTTTTCATGTAACTCTGTTTTAATCCTTTTCTTGCTACATGGGTAATTTATAGTCAGCAAGTACATTTTTGGCAAATAGTGTTCTCTTTTGCATTACATACAACAAGCTTTGAAAAATTCCCCTAGTTTGATAGTTCTGCAGCACCATATAGGGAGATTTTCCTTTCTAGTATCAAAATCTGTCAATAAAGACTGACATTTTCCCGCACAAGATATTCATACATTTAAGTAACTGAAAATAAAGATCTTCAACCTCACCAGGTTATGTAAGTGATGAAGCCACCTCAAAGACTAAGCCAGGAGAAAAGAAATAAATAAGTATTTTTTCTTTTTACAGTAGACTAACATAGTTCATGACTTTGTATTGTATCCTGTTACATAGACTGTTAAAACTCAGTAGGATCTTACTCTCTCAGTGTATATGCTGCTCCTGTTACTAAGTGTAACCTAAATTAATTGATGGGGAAAAGACCACAGTGAGTGTGTTGTTACTGCCTGACTACTTTAGAACTATGTTGGAGCTGAAATATGTATAAAGTAGTTAGCTACAAAACTTCAAAAGTGTCTAGCAAGTATGTTTGGAAGGATTGTATTCTGCTTATATATTCAGCTATTTTAATTAAACATGCGAGAGCAAGAGATCTTACAAAAAACTAGAACTCTTGGTTCCAAAATGATACCTTTTATTAGTTGGTCTAATAAAAGGTATCATTTTGGAACCAAGAGTTCTAGTTTTTTGTGTGTCTTTTTGTCTCAGACAAACACAGCTACCAAGTATACCTCTGAGTGCAAGAAGTTACATTTTTTCAGGATTAGGCAAAGAAGGCAAAAAATAGCAGAAAATAGCAGCCTCTGGAATAGTGATTCTCAACCAGGATGGTATAACATTTAGCAAATCTAGATGAGCTTGGATGCCTGCTAGATTTGATAATTGCATTTTGGCCAATGGAATTTTGGGCGATTGCTTTTTTCTCTCCTATGTCTCATAAAAAAACATCATTAGGCTTGGGAAGTATAGAAATTTTGGTAAAGATATAAATTATATTAGCAAAGGAGGCAGTTTTGAGTTTTATATATTTTGTCTGGATTTTGAGGACTTTTGACTAAGGCCATAGTCTTGTAGAAAAGTAAGGCTGGAAGGGGCCTCACAGGGTCATTTAATGCAGCCCCCTGCTCAAGGCAGCATTATCCCAGTCAAGTGCTTGTCTGACCTTTTCTTGAAAATTCCAGGGATGGAGAGGCTACAACTTCTCTGGATAACCTGTTTCAGTGCTTGACCACTCTCATAGTCAGAAAATTCCTCTTAATCTCCAACCTATATTTCCTCTGCTGCAGTTTGAGATGATTGATCCTAGGTGTGTCCCCTTTGACCACAGAGAATAGTCTATCTCCATTCTGTCTATAATTGCCCTTTAGGTATTTGAAGACTGTTATCAAATCCTCCTTTAGTCTTTTCTTCTCTAGATTAAATAAACCTAGTTCTTTCTGCCTTTCTACATAAGTCATGCTTCCCAGGCCTTTTAAGAATATTTGTCTCTTTGCTAGATTCTTTCTAATCTGACCACATCTTTCCAGAACTGTGAGGCCTAAAACTAGATACAATACTCCAGGAAAGGCCCTGCCAGTGCCAAATAGAGCAGAAACATTGCTTGTCTTGATTTCCAAGAGACACTTCTGTTGATGCAGCCCAGTATGCTGTTTTTCTTTTTTTGCAAAAAAAGAGAACATTTTTGGCTCATCTTCAGCTTATAGTCTACTGTAACCCCTAGGTCCTTTTCTGCAGACTGGCTCCAACCCAGCCAGTCATTTCCCACTCTGTTTATGGAATTATTCTATCTCAAGTGCAGGACTTTGCACTTGTTATTGTTTATATTGCTTCCCAATTAGACATTGAACCATTAATGACTACTTAAGGAGCACAGTAATCCAACCAGTTATGTATTCATATCACAGTACTTTCATCTAGTCCAGTGGTGCTCAATCTTTTTTCCTTGGAGGGTTGAATGTCAGTTCTTAGCCCATCCACAGGCTGGATCCAGCTGATAGCTCTGATCTGGCACCTGGGGTGCATGCAGCTGGGCCCCATACAGCCACACAGAGGGAGCCAGGGGGAAGCCCGGCACTGATCAATCCCTACAAAGGGAAGGGGCCATGGCCCGGCTCTGATTCAGCCATGCTGGGAAAAAGAGGACATGAGCCAGCCCTGTGGGGGAGAGAGAGCATGGCCCAATTCCAATCCAGCCCTGTGGAGGGAAGAAGACATGGCCCATCCATGATTCAGACATACTGGGGGAGTGAGCAGCTATGGTGGGGAGGAGGAAGAGGTATGGCCTGGCCCTAACCTGGCTGCACAAGGAGAAGGGGGCACGGCTTAGCCTTGATCTGGCTGTGCTGGAGGATGGGCATGGGAGTTTGGCCGCATGTGTGGGTTGCCACTGCTCCCCAGCTGCCAAATTTCTCAATCTGTGGTGAGCCCCATTAGCCAGATGCAATGGCTTCAGGAACTCCACTTGGCTTGCAAGCTGGAGGTTGAGCAGTCCTGGTCTAGTCTGCATTTCTGTAGCTTGTTAATGAGATGTCATGGGAGAGAGTGTCAAAAAGCTTGCCGAAGTTAAGGGTGATCACATCTGTTGCTCTCCCCTCATCTACAGAGCCTGTTACCTTCTTATAGAAGGAAATCAGGTTGGTCAGGGATGACTTGCTCTTGGCAATTTCAGGCTGTTCCTGATCTCCTTGTTCTCTAGGTGCTTCAAAATAGATTTCTTGAGAACCTGCTCCATGATCTTTCTAGGTATCAAGGTCAGACTGATTGGTCTGAAATCCCCAGGATTCTCCTCTTTCCCTTTCCTAAAGATGGACCCTATATTTGCCCTTTTCCAGTCACTATGGGTGCCTAAAGATGTGCAGTGAGGCTGCTTTAATGCATTGTAATTACAGTACATTGAGGCAGCTGGAGTGTGGTAATTACTGTGCTCTGGCAGACTCCAGTGCCATGTGTATCAGTGTCCCCACACTGAAAAATGGCAGCGGGGGCACTGTTACTAAAGCTTGTTCAATGCCACTTTTCAGCACAGGGATGCTGATACACGTGACTTTGTGGGAGCTCTAGTTAGAGTGGCTCTCAGAGCTGCTCTAATTAAAGTGCCCTCCCTCCTACTCCTGGAGCATATCTATAAATGCCTTGTGGATAGGTATTACATTTGTAGTGTTGAAAA
This sequence comes from Caiman crocodilus, assembly GCA_030014935.1. Lineage (NCBI taxonomy): Eukaryota > Metazoa > Chordata > Crocodylia > Alligatoridae > Caiman > Caiman crocodilus. The sequence goes on from JAGPOW010001327.1 coordinate 23,730,808, forward strand.
CACTCTTATAGCACTAAAAGGAGTGAACATGCAGGCATTCAAGCTGTTTGTAGTGGTAGAAAGATGGCAAAAGCTCCACAAAATAGTACCTCTTTCAAAGAAGAAACACCATAGTGTAGCATTTTTATAGTGCTACATGTAATTCCTGTATACATACATGTAGCACTACAGGGATCTCTACGTCCCCCAGCATCCCACAAACCCTTCCACCTCTCTGCTCCCCCTGGGGTTCTGTCTTTGGCAGCTGCTGCTTTTCAGCAACTGACAGATGATCATTGACAACCTGCCTCCTTCTCCAGAAGTGGAGATTGCAGGCTGTCAGTGATCAGCAAAGATCCTGGTTTTCCCTGATAAAAAAAAATCACAGATTCTTTGATAAAACCCCCAAAATCCATTATTAAAATTAAAGACCTCCCACGGCCTCCGCCCTGGCCCTGCTGGTGCCCCTCACTCCCCCCACAACAGCTCCCCAGTCCCACAGACACACACACACAGGGCCCCACAGGCACAGATGCACACATGCAGGCACACACACAGACACCCCCTCCAGCCAGTAAGTGTGTGACAGGGAACAAGTGGGGTAGGGTAAGGGAAAGGGAAGGGACTTGGGAGGAGCTACATCAAGAATGGGGGGCGGTGAATGTGTCTCTGTGGCCAGTCCCAGGAGCAGGGCTGGGGAGGCAAGGGCAGTGGTACCCCTCTGTGGGCCACACACATGCCACCCAGCCAGTTGGATGGGGGGGCTCACACGTGGCAGCCACCACTGCCTCACCCTGCCACTGCTGCACTCCACATTGCTTCATGCACCACCAGTCAGCAGCCTACAGAGCCACAAGTGTGACTGGCTATGGAAAAGCAGCGCAGAGTGTGGCAGTGGTGCTGGTGGTGTGGTGGCAGTGGCGGCCACTGCATGCAAACCACCCCCCCCAGCTAGGCCATGCACATGCAGCCCGCAGTGGGGCACCACTGTCCTTGCCCCCTCCACCCTGTTCCTGGGAGCGGGCACAGACAGTGAGATGCGGTAGAGGGTGGGGAGGCACCACAGTGTGTTGTGTGGGGCTGGTGACACCTGGTGCACCCTGCCCCTCCCCAGGTAAGAAGCAAAGTGGGAAGACACCAAGGGAGATGCTGCTGCCATTGTGTGCCCCAGGGCATTCTCCATCCCCATCTGCCTGCCCACCTGTGCGTACCCCTTACGGCCTTTCTAAGTACCCCTGGGGGTATGCATGACTCTGGTTGACAGCCTCTGTCCTAATGGCAGAAAGAAGAAAATGGCTCCTGCATTAAGCCAGAGAAACTCCTCTCTGAGGGAGTGGAAAGCTGGTTGGGGGCTGAGGGAAGGGAAAGCCGCACATGGAGTGCCTGGCTGGCCAGCACTGCATGGACCACAAGTGGCATGGTATTGGCCTCAGTGGGTTCCACACCTCCATATGTAGTTTCTCTGATAGCCAATAGTGCCCGGCTCTGTGTTCATGTGCCACTGGCTGGGCATGCACTCCATGTCTTCCCCCAACACCTCCCCACTTCCTCAGCCCCCAGCCAGATTCCACCTTAGCCCTGCCCTGCAACTCCTAAGCCCCACGTATTTCACAGGCTTCAGGACGGAAAGCGAGCCTGATCCAAGACTTGGATGATTGAGAGCCTCAGGCTCTACCCTTCCCACTCTCCCTCCCTTTCTGGGCAGGGTTGTGGTTTTCTGCCCTTTTTGCAATTGGCTCTTGCAGGCTAGAACTCTGCCAGCCTGCAGAGTTTTGCAAAAGCAGGGTTTCTCTGCTAAAAGGTAAAATCTGTTTTTCTCTGATAAAAATGGGAAATCCATGGTCTTCTCTGTTTTTCCATGGGAAATGGAAAACCCAGATCCTTTGTGATCAGGCTCTCTTTGCCTTTAAGAGCTAGAGTGCCTGTACACACCCATAGTGCTATACACATGAATGCCTGTTCATACCCTAGTGTTCCTATTTCCACAGTTCTGTACATTACAATGTAACACTACCTTGGTACTATAATCATTTATATTTATATACTTATACCTTGCTGTTTATTGATAGACTTAAACTTTGACTTATGTCCATTGCTGCATACAAATTTCAGTGTCAACTGTGTCATATATGCACTGGCTTATATATAACAAAGAATGATAATGTCAGTGACTTGGATATTCTTTCTCCTGCTAGTTTGTTGCTGGAGAGTATAACAGAAATGCTAAGTACAGCAATAAACAATGATTAAATGCAATTTCAGTATAGTAAGTATTGTCCAGGTTCATGGTCTGTTGGCATATATGTTGTACACGCTTATTGCATCCTCGGAGATACCACATACCTTAGTCAATGTAGACTGTAACTCGCATTTAATTTTTTTTATAATGAATTTGTCAGAAAATTGATATCCCTACTCATGAAATTTAAAGGTTGAATACTACATTCAATAAAGCATAAAAATACAAGTCTCTGGGAATATGCTGTCCTGAATGCAGAAGAGAGAATGCTCAATTGCCATCTGTTTATCTTGCATAGGACTTTCACACTTCTGAAGTATACAAAATTAATATTATAATCATATGATATTATTATTATACTATTGCAGATATAAAAAGAGGGCACTTACGGAGATATGCTGTAGCAGAAAAATCATTATCTTTTGTTACCGTGCCCAGATTCCAGAATGTTTCAGTCTGTGCTGTTGATTTTTTCCATAAAAAGGGGGACCTCATTTTTTTAATCAAAGCCTACTATATCTTTTAAGTTAGTCTTTATGCTGCATAGTGGTAGAAGGCATTAACTCTTAGTATTAAGGTTCTTTCCATCTGTGAAGAACAATTTCAATATAAAATTTAAAAGATTTGAGACCGATACAAGACTCCTCAAAGTGTATGAGAATCTTACCATTAACTTTAATGGATATAGGTCAGGGCTTAGACTGTTTGGAGTCTTATATAATCTAAATACTATTTTTCCAGGTTGCATATACTTGTTTAGTCATTTATGTGTAATATACAGAACAAATTAAGTGTATTTAAGAGAATAAACTTGAGTTTGGAATGAAAATAAACAGTTCCAAATAAATCTTTAAGCCTTATCTTCTAAAATAAGATGAAAACAGAAAGATCTAATTTCCCCCTCTCCCTCCATGTCTCAGAAACAAATGTTATACCACTAACTGAATTTGTAATTTAATAATATATACACATACAAACATTTGAGTGTTAGTATACCTACTTGATAGTGGTGCACTTTTCAACTTTTTGTCACCTCTCAAAACCCTTAAACAGAAAAAAATATTATTGGAAGCTATCTGTCTCGGTGCCTGTGTCAAATTTGTTGATGTTTCTTAGTACTGTGGTTTAAAAAATCCTCAGCTACCAAATACTGAATTTAGTGAAACTACTAAAAATACATGCAATATCCCATTGTTATTCAGTAAATTAATTTCAAGCTTTATGGCTTCTGAATAATGTCATATGAACTTATATAAAGACATGTAAACCATGAACAGATAGTTAAGTCTTCTAAAGTTGTTATTGCTAAGGAGTGTATTTGACTTAGCTTATGCTTGTATGGTCTAGTTCAGTGGCGCTCAACCTTTTGAGTGGCACAGGTGAATGGGGGCCCCAGGAGAAATGCCACTGGCCCTTCTGGGCACACCCATGGCCCTTCTGGGGATGCCGCTGGCACTTCTGGGTTGGCACAATTGGCCGCCGGGGGACCCCCCACCCCTGGTTACTGACTGGCCACTGGGGGGGAGGGCAAGTGCCCTCCCCCCGTCTTGGTAGGCAGCAGTTGCCCATGCCCTGCCCCTTGCTCTGGGATTTGTCTTGGAGCGACTCTAATTAAAGCCCCCTCTCCCCACCCTACCTCCACCTCCTGGAGTACAAATATAATATAAACACCTTCTCTTCCCCTTACACTGGTGCAGTTCTTTCATCTTTTCATTTCTTATATCCATGGTCCTCTGTATACTGTGACGTACTTTGTTAAATTCTTCATTAAGACCCTGACTTCCATTACATGCCAGAACTTGATGCTGCTCACAAGGTGGACCCTGTGTGAATAGAAAGAGCAAAGACAGATAGCAAGACATTCTTTAGTATAGAACAATGAGGAAAATTTACAAGTTACATTTTCTTTTTATGATAGAGAAAACTGAAAATTTCTTTTCACATTCTTAAAAAGAAGTGTGCATTGCACACACAATATTATAACAGGTTTTCTCTTGGCAGTATACCAAGTTAAAACATCTTTGAATGAGCAGTCACTGCAAGATAATTAAGGAAATATGTTAGAGACTTTCATAAAGTCCAAAAGAATTATTTCAGACAAGATACTTGTCCCTAAATTAACAATTCATATACATACATGTATTTATATTCATGTACTACTTGTGAGATGTTTGCCTGTTATTCATTTATATCTTCCTCAGGAATCCTTACAAAAAGAATACAAAAGCAATTAACTATTATATCTTATAGATTTTATGCATCTGAATTTTACTAGAATTTAGTGGTAGTGTGTATTTTTTTTTTGAAATGTTAGAAAATAATATGTTCTGGAATTGCTGCCATTTTTATCACAGAGCGCACACGTCTGCAAACAAAAATCTAGATCTGCTGAAATACATGGATTAACTCCTCTAAATGATCTCAATATGTTAAGCCAAGTGTTTAGTTTCAGTATTGTGTTCCAACACTCTGGCATGATCTTTAGACCCTGTAGAATTCTTTGCTACAGTGAGATTTTAGAGGTCAAAGCTATTTTAATGGGAATATTTAGTTAAGATTTGGGATTTTGTTTTGGGTTGGGTTTTTTTAAGGAAATAGAAGGAAGGATTTGTTTTTACCTGCTTGCCATTCTCTTTGAGGTAGTGACTTGTATATTCTTCTCCCACAACTCACTCTTGTTGGCCAGACTGCCATGCAAAATAACTCTTTGAAGTCTGCTGAGGTCTGAGAGGTCTGCTTATTTCTCTTGTCTTTGGTTAACTCCCCTTGCCCCACGTCATCTTTCACTATAACTGTAAGAGCTGACCTACTAGTATTGCCCTCAGATTTTTGCAGCATATGTCTCTATCAGCATAGACTGGACTCCCTTAACATCTCTGCAATTGTTAGGCATTGCAGGCCATTGTCAGCAACCAGTGATCCAAGGTATGTGAATTCTTTGACTCTTCCTGAGCTCTTTTTCTGTGCTATCCTTTATGGCGGACCCACCTTCTTTAGTTGTCATGGCTTTGGTGTTGCTGATAGTGGGGTGTGAAATGGCCTGAATTCGATTCGGATTTGAATTTGGCCCAAATTGGGGACAGTGATTCAATTAGTTGATTTGGATCACTGTCCCTGATTTGATTCGGTCAAATCCAGATCTGAAGATTTGATGCTGCTTCAGAGAATCAGCTATTCAGCCATATCACACAGCTTTAAATGTGTTTTCTACATACCTCAAGGTACCAGGTGTGGCTTGTGAATCTGGCAATAGTGGGGTGGATGGAGCATCCCACAGAAACATAAGGGGGGCCCTCACATGCATGGTGGTGAACCCAGAAGTAGATTGAAATTTTTCCGGTCTACTTCCGGGTCCACCAGGGAGTGCACAAGGGGCCTCCCCTATATCCCCCCCTGGCTTGGTGATTGGCCATGGGGGGACTCTGGGTGTCCCCTAACCCAGGAGGCACCAGTCGCCAAGCTGGGGGAACATGGGACGGGAAGGGGCCCTGGTGCGCTCTCCAACAGACCCAGAAGTGTTTCTGGTGCACTTTCAGGTTTGCTGCTGAGTGTGCTGGGGAGCCCCCCATGCTTCTGTGGGATGTTTCATCCATCCCAGCATCACAAGCTACCTGGTACGTTTTTGGAGATTCAGCCACTGAATTGGGCTGAATCCTCGCTGAATTGAATCGGGGACTGAAGTTTCTCACAGCCCTAGTTGTTGACACTTACTCTCATTCCAACCTACTGAAGGGTATGTCACCACTGTCTAAAATTTGTCTACAGGATAGTATGCTCTTCAGCAAACATTGTCGTGACTCCTTTTTTTTTTAAATGACTCCCTTTATATGCAGTACATACTTACTTATCACATCTATGACACCTGTAACCATGGACTCTGTGCTGCTATCTGATACAAGCAGAGGTTTTATGTAAATTCTTTACTGTAGTCCTATTTGGTATCTACTGTGGAATAAGATGATTTAGTATCTACTGTGGAACACATCCTTCCAATGAGAGGTATAACAAGTAGTGTTTGATGCCCTGGACAGCAGTGGCCACCGATCATGTGACCCTCCAGGTCAGTGACTGAAGTTGGTGCCTTACTTGCCCCTCCTAAGTTATGCCACTGCTTCCAATATGCCTCTCTGGTGCGTACTCCACCATGTACCTTCTTATAATAAGGCTATAATGCACCTCTTTCTAAACTATTAATATTGTACCTTCTTGTAGCTTTTCTTCTCTGAATTCCTCCACAAGAATGTTCTAAACACATATAGTAGTGGTCATGCTCCTACTTGGCATGAAATTATAATGACTTCTTCAATTTTTATGACTTTGCATGGAAACTTTGATATCTTCTCCCAAAGCTTCATAATGTGCAAGATCATCTTAATTGTTGGACTATAGCACATAGCTTTGTAGTGCATATATTTTAAAAATGCATTATTATACCATTCATCCAGCTTTTTCTCTGATTTAAAAATATTATTGAACAGACTTCTAAAAAGATGCTTATCCTGTTTTCCTATTTAGGGCCAGAAGTTACACTTTTTGCATGGTAGGTGTGCAAAAGTGCTCTACAGCCAAAATCAAATAGATGGGACACACAGAGTACTGTAATAATGGCAGATCCTGCTCTAAGATAACACTGGATGGATGTGGTATCAGACTGCAGTGCTGTAGGTTAAAGCACCATAATGAACAACTGTACCAGATCCGATCCCAGCTCATGGTAGGCTGCATTCCATTGGCAACCCATGGGGCTTTGAAGTCCACTGCTTACCCCTTCTCCCCTCACCCCCCGGGTGGTGCTCTGGCCTAGGCCAGAGTTTAGCTCCTCTGTCCAAGTGCCAGGCTGGCTTTACCACTAGGCTGGCACTGACAAAATCAGTGAAGCCTCTGTCCTCAGACCCGTGTCCTTTTTGTCCATCTGGTTTTACTGATTTACCATGTGTGTATGTGGGGTACAGTCTTGAGAAGGATGGCTGTTGCTCTTGACCGATGTCTTAGATTGGTCCATTCCCCTTTAGGCTTACCACTCCCCACTCTGACCCCTCCAGGTGGCATAGATCCATGAACACAAAACTGCTTATTGCTAAATTTCTCTTATTGTATATTGTCATGGGTGCAGGTGAGCAAATGCTGAATGTGCTTCAGCTCCAATTCCAGGCTGAAAGAAACCAGGGATGTCTCTGCTCACAGTTATCCTGTCTTAAGAATTGATTCATTTGCAATGATTTCTGGCAATGGACAAGTTCTCCAATAGAGGTAAAAAATGTACTTGAACATGGCCAAAATGTATGTCAGCACACCTACGCATACTAATAGGTAGCATCACTGCTTTCCAGGTTGTCTGGGGAAACTGAATGCAAGTGTAAAATGTAGATCGTGAGGAGCACTTACACTGCCTATACTCAACACAGGATGCAGGATCAGAAACCCATAAGTCCAGCTCACAGACTTGAAATCCCAGAAACATCCCAGTCTCACTGTTTGCGGGGGTGTTCCCCCATGGGCAATCTCATTGCCCAGAGGTAGTTACCCCATGACCAATTGTTGTGGCTGATTGCTGCAGCTTCTTCTGGGAACAGCTGCAGTGATCAACCGGTGCTTGCAGGGTGGGCACTGGTGCTCCCATCTGCCCCCTCTGCCTGTCACCTAAGTGGCAGTGCAACCAATCAAGGGGTACACCAGTACTCTCAGGGGGTGCGCATGCAGCCCCTTGCACCCCTTATGCATTGCCACTGCCCAGCGACCTTGGAAAATCTATCAAAACCAAAAATCTATCAAAGACAGAAATATCCAGTTACCTGTGGGAGCACATCCCTCCTCCTCCAGGAAGTCCTCTGCTCCTGCTATCAGTACACGTTTCACCATCCCCAAAATTGGGGCCCAGGATCAGCCTCAAAGATGGGTATTTTACTGGGGCATTTTGCCCTACTTACTCCCTTTTAGTCAGGGTACTTTTATTGTCCCAGACCAAAAGAAAAAAAATCAAATTAAATCCTAAACAAAACAACAAAAAAACTCCATTCCCTTTAGGGATCTAGTGCACTTCCCTCCACTCTTCAAGGGATCAGATCTCTGTATACCCCTACATGCCCTTTCAGCACCTACTTGGTGGCAGCTCCAACTGGCTTCACACAAATGTTCCCTGTACTCCAGCTGTGGTGCTTCTGTCTGCAGTGGCCCTCTGACCACCTGTACCTCTTACATTGCATCCGCATGCTGCTGATGGCTGCAGGCAGGTACTGATAGGAGAGTCCCATGATGTCCCTGCTTCCTGGACACTGAGGTCTCTCCATGGTTGCCCCTTGCTGGGGTTGGAAGTACCTGTCTGCTCTTGCTGGCTGAGACTCCTAAGGGAGCATTTACTGCTGAACTATAATATGCTGCTCCATGCTCCCATGGTGGTCCTTCCCTCTTCAGAGGTAAGTACAAGGGAATTATTCCTCTCCTTGGGATCCCCTCAAGTTCAAGGCCTTCTTTTTCATAGGCACATTATAACATGCCTGTAATCCAATAACCACAGGTAACCTTTCTACCATTTACCAGGTACATTCTATCACCAAGTCAACATTCCTCCGTTCCCACCCCCATCTACCTACTTATCACCTATTAAATCCCATTCCCTTTGATCTTCCTTGCCAGGCATTTGCATTTTAACTGACATGCATTTTGCATATTGGCTTAAGCTTCTGTTCCACCCAGGAGAGCGCACAAACACCAGCAGGCTTTTCCTATGCCTGAAGAAGGGTGGTTGTGCCCAAAAGTTGTAAAGAACAATTTTTCTGATTTATTTTGTTGGTCTAATAAAAGATATCACATTTACCCAAAGAACCTTGTCTCTCAGAAACCTTGGATGTATTCAATAGCCCATAAAGAAGCAGAGAGTGTTTCTCTGTTCTCATGTCTTAAAGCCCATTTCTAATAATTCTGGTCACTTGAGTCATTCTTTAGAACAGGGGTGGGCAAAACACAGCCTTCAGGCTAGGTCTGGCTCAAGAAGGGGCTTTGTCTAGACCACAGAGGGTATCTTGGCTCTGCCATGGTGCATCCTGCCACTCCCTGGGCGCACACTGAGGCTGGGGTGGCTCCACAGCTGGACTGTCTGTCTAGGCTGCCCAGGAAGCAGTGGCTCCTTCCAGCTACCACTGCTGCTGGCTCCAGCCCCACAGTACTGACAGGGACCTGCACACAGTGCCCTGACCCAGCACATGCCATGCCTGCTCTAGACTCACCTGTCTAGGCTGAGCAGCAGTAGTAATTGTGACTGCTAGGGAGAAACTGTTGCTCAGCTGGGGGGCGAAACAGCCCCTCCCTCTTGCTGCTGCAAGGCAGTTGTTACTGCAGCCTCCTGGAGCCCACGCCACACCAGGCTGCCCTCTGTCTCTGCCTCTGTCACCACAAACCCTGAATGCCCACCCACATTCACACATATTCCCACACCCTCCTGCATGCCCCCCCCACACACAAAGCCCCCACAAGCCCCATATCCCACCCACCCACACCCTCACCTACCCACACCCACCCATATCCTGCCACCCCTCCACACACTCCGCAATATACAAGAATAAGACTTTATTTTGAGTGATTATGCAATCACCTCTATATACACAATGCAAACACAGATCAGGACAAAATTTTTTTTTTATAAATAAAATTAAAATATGTTATTGTGAATGCTTGATTTTTAGTATATACTTTTTTTTTCTGGTTCCAAGATGGCAACCCCCCTTCCTGAAAGGATTACTTTCAGGGGCAAGAAGAGGGACCTGCAGTGGGAAAGTTTAGGGGATAGGGGGTGGGATATCTGGTCCCAAGATGGCAGCCAGGGGGAGGGGCACTTGTCAAGGGTTAGGGCTATCCTTGTGGCCCTCAACAGATCACCAAAACTCATTAAGTGGCCCTCCAGCCAAAATATTTGCCTATTTAAAACCATGTGCACTTGATAGAAAGCCGGTTCAGATGATCTATTACATGGCTTAAGGTGTTCTGGTGGAAGTCCCATACTATAGTATCCAAAGTCCCATACATTGGGCAGCTAGCTGTTTTTGTCAAGCTCCCACATTGCTTTTCTATTAGTTACTGTTTTTCACTTGTTGCTTTTCCTGGCTATATGAATTATAATATCCAGTGGTCTTGGTCGCCTCAATATGGTGTTCCTTTCTTAAGCCCACTCAGCAATAAAACAAAACAAAACAAAACCTTTCTAGGACACAATGTCTATGATGTTCCCCTTAGGAAATACCTCACGTTCTTCAGTGGGAGGAGAGGAAACTCTTTCCCTGGCTTCCCAATCTACTGCCTGCAAAAGAAGCAGTCATTTTATTTTCCCTTCTGAACCCAGTAGATTTCTTTAAAATCTGTACAGAATTTAGGAAGCCAAACGACAAATATCACCAGTCCCCTGAAGCTGTAGTGAGTGGAGGCAGTTAGTGTATTCCATTTGCTGGCTCATACCCAGAAAGGATGATTTAGGATCACCAGGTATTTGGTACTTGGTCAGTATTTCATCTGTTCTCTATTAATTGCCTAATCAGTTGGTGCCTAACATCAGTAGCCAGTAGGAGGCATTGTGTGTCTGTAAGACAGGCAGTGGAGCCATGACCTACAGTGCCAGGACAATATATTGTGTACCAACAAATTCTTCAGGGGTTTTCAAAGGCATTGTTTGATTGAACTCAGGGCAGTAACACTCCTATTGTGTGTTTTCTGAACTGGTCTAATAGATACTGCAGGGAACTTTGGGGGAGAGGGATGGGGGTTTAACGTTTATCACACAGTCTTTCAGTAACATGCAAGTTGTTGAAATGTAGTAATACTTAAATCTGAAATTGGGGTAATTTTGCCTTGATTTCAAGTGGAGCAGGATTGGATCTTTGTACTGTATCATTTAGTTTATAAAGTACATCTCTAACCTGCCCTTGTTTTGTCTCCTACGAATGAATTAGAGAAATTTCCTGAGCTGAGGAAAATCCCACTTGAACTCTGAACCAAAAACTCTCTGGACTTGCCTAGTTCATTCAAAAATCACTTTCATATACAGAAGAAATAAAATCTTAAATATGAAATTTCAATTTAGGTAGGGGAGTGTTTGCATTAGAGTCTTGCATCTGAACCTGACATACGGTGTAGTATCAACACTAGAATGTTCTGCTTATGGTTGTTTTTGAAGGGTTACATCTCTGGTTGATGGAAAGTAATAAAAGCAGTTGATAGCTTCTAACCTCTGTCTCATACCTCCTTCATTTTCTAAATGAATGCATAATAATGCAAAACAGCCACTCGACAGTGTGTTGTCTTGTGCTTTCTCACTTGTGATATCTATATTTATACTGAAATCTCCTCAAAACAGGTACTTTATACAGCACCAGTTAAGAGAAGGGCAAAGTAGAAGTGAAAAAATGAAATTAATACAATTTGGCAAGAGCTATTTTGAGTTAAAATTCATTATATATCAATAATACAGTCCACTATAGTAAAGTCCTTCATGCTATAAGGGTGTAAAGTAAGGGTGGCTGAGTTGGGCCCTAAATATTTGCCATCCCTATTTTTTATTTTTTTTTAGAGGGAAGGCCCCTGCCATGTCCTTCATTTTCAGTCAGGTCAGACTGACTCCTACACTTCTTCCTCACTGATCAAATAGCCAGTAGGTGATCAACTAGGTAGTTTACTGTGTCAATGTATATGGCTGAGGTGAGCACATCCAAACCCTGCAATTTAAGGGACCATTTCGACCCGGTCCAAGGCAGTGATCCTCCCCCTTTATGCGGCGCTGGTCAGGCCGCAGATGGAGTACTGTGTCCAGTTCTGGGCGCCGCACTTCAAGAGGGATGT
>JAGPOW010001327.1:23742947-23786393 GCA_030014935.1 Caiman crocodilus
GTAGATTAGATAGGTACTTGGCTGGGGTCCTGTGACCCTGGCACTCGTTTCCTGCCAATTGGCGGGGGGTCAGACTAGATGGCCTGCTCTAGGCCCCCTTCTGACCCTAGGTACTATGATACTATGAATTTTACAGCCCAGGTAGTATGTGTGGCATTGCCAGAATCATGAAAGCCCCTGGACATTAAAGATTCTGGAGGTGACCTGAGCAGCATAGCCAGGTGAGCCCAGGAGCAGGAGCCCCAAGCTTCTGAAGTGAGTGAGAATCATGCACTAGGAACTGCACTCTTGTGTATCTACTGCTGCTTCTATCCATCCAGCCTCCCAGGGCACTGCTATGAAACAGATGAACCTGAGCTGTCTGACACCACCAGCCAAACCCAGAAATGGAAGTGACAGTTTGGGAAATAAAGGATCTCATCACCATCTGAAGCGAGGAGGACATCCAGTGCTAGTTCCAGATAGAGCATTAAATCAGACATGTCATCTGGCAAGTTGGTCAGCAAGGCAGAAGTCCTTGACTTTAGGAAAGCTGACTTTGACAAGCTCAGGAGGCTCATTGTCAAGGCCCTAAGGGACCATAACTTGACAGGAAAAGGAGTCTAAGAGGAGTGGTTGCTCCTCAAAAGAGTGATCCTGACTGTGCAAGCATTGTCCATCCCATCTCAGAGGGAGGGCAGCAAAAGGACACAGCCAACCCCCTTGGCTCAGCAGGGAACTTGAGGACCTCCTATGCCTAAAAGAGAGAGTTCTAAAGGATGGAAGGCTGGAATCGCCACCAAGGAGGAATACTCAGCACTGGTCCGTGCCTGCAGGGAGTGGACCAAGAAAGCCAAGGCTGCAACTGAACTCCATCTGGATTCTCATATTAAGGATAATAATTCTTTTTTTCAGGTATATAGGGAGTCAAAAAAAAAAAGCAAGAGTAACATTGGACCCCTGCTGAACAAAACAGGACAACTGATAACTAACACCCAGGAAAAAGCCAACCTGCTAATTGGTACTTCATGTCAGTCTTTCATCAGCCCAAAGGGACTGATCTACCTAGCATGACATGGGGACGGCCAGGGTGAGGGTGTATTTATACCCAATATCAGTGTAGACCTTGTAAAGGAACACCTTGAGAAGCTGGACATCTTCAAGTCAGCTGGTCCTGACAGATTACACCCTAGAGTACTCATGCTGTCATGTGTCATAGCCCAACTATTGGCAACAATATTTGAAAACTCAAAGTGCTCAGGTGAAGTACCTGAAGACTGGAAGAAGGCCAATGTGATACCCATCTTCAAGAAAGGGTGGGAAGTAGATCCCAGGAATTACAGGCTAATCAACTTGACTTCAATCCCTGGTAAGATTCTGGATAAAATTTTCAAAGAGAGCCATCTTGATAAGCTGGCAGATGGCAACATCCTGAGGGACAGCCAGCATGGGTTTGTCATGGATAGGTTTTGCCTGACCAATCTCCTCATTTCCTTCTATGACCTGGTGATGTATCACCTGGACAAGGTAGAAGAGATGGACATCATGTATCCGGACTTTAAAAAAGCCTTTGATCTGGTGTCCCATGATCTCCTCATGGAAAAATTGGCCAAATGTGGCCTTGGCTACACCACAGGCAGATGGCTTGGAAATTGGTTCTGAGGCTGGACCTAGAGAATAGTAATCAATGGAAGCAAATCATTATGACACTCCGTGACCAGTGGTGTCCCCCAAGGCTCTGTCCTTGGACCAGTTCTCTTCATTTTCTTTATCAGCGATGTGGACATTGGTGTCAGAAGTGCACTGGCCAAGTTTGCCAATGACATGAAACTTTGGGGCATAGCGCCCACACCTGAGGATAGGCTCTTGATCCAGGCTGACTTAGATAAGCTTTGTTAGTGGGCTGATATAAACCTGATGACATTCAATACCAGAAAATGCCAGGCACTCCACCTCAGGGAGAAAAAAATGTGCAACACACTTATTGGCTTGGCAGGACTACGCTCACCGGCACCACGGCTGAAAGAGACCTGGGGGTCATGATTGACCTCAAGATAAACATGAGCTACCAATATGATGTCGCAGCTAGTAAAGCAAACAAAACTCTGGCTAGCATCCATAGATGCTTCTCAAGTAAATCTCAGGATGTCATCCTCCCACTGTACTTGGCTTTGGTGAGGCTTCAGCTAGAGTACTGCATCCAATTCTGGACTCCACAATTCACGAAGGGTGCCGAGAAGCTTGAGAGAGTCCAGAGGAGAGCCACACATGATCGGAGAGCAAGAGAATAGGCCTTATGATGAGATGCTGAGAGCCTTGGGACTCTTCAGCCTGGAAAAGCACAGGCTCAGGGATGACCGGATGGCTGCCTATAAGTACGTAAAAGGTATGCATTAGGATCTGGGGAACATCTGTTCACCAGAGCACCCCAAGGGATAACAAGGACCAATGGTCATAAACTCCTCTGTGACCATTTTAGGCTGGACATAAGGAAAAACGTCTTTGTTTGAGTCCCCAAGGCCTGGAATAGACTTCCCCCAGAAGGTGCAGGCACCGACTCTGGACTCTTTCAAGAAACATTTGGATGCTTATCTTGCTGGAATCCTTTGACCCTAGCTGACTTCCTGTCCCTGGGGCAGGGGGCTGGACCTGATGATCTTCAAGGTCCCTTCCAGCCCTAATGTCTATGAAATCTATGTCTTCAAGCATATTGCCCAGCAGATGTAAATGAGAGAGCACAACAGAGATTGGATCCAGTGTCTTGCCAAGACTATGGTGATGGGAAGGCATTATTACTGCATGTTTGACACTATAAAGTGGCTTTTGGGCTGGAGGAAGAACTTGCCATTCTACAAGAACCTGTCCCACTTCCTTGCCAAGAACGGGGCAGATGCCCTCTACCATACCCACAGGACTAGGCATGTTCCAGGGGAGTCACCTGCAGGTACCCCACTGGAGGAGGAGGAGGAGGTAAAGGGAGGCCCTGTGACACTGTTCCTCACACAAGGGTCACAACTGTTCCAGAGTGAGTCATATCACATGTCTCTGCACCCCTCCCAAAGGCATGGAGCATGTACTAGGCCCCCTGTACCACCACAGGGGCTGATGTACTGGCACAACCCACAGGACCTGTGGCCACTCATCCTGACACTTCTCCTGAATCAGGCCACACATGAGGATGCTGTGTAACCCATGACGGTAAAGTTTGCCCCAGCTCCATGTGACCATGACTGGGACCAAGCCCCAGTTGAAATGCAAAGCCCCTGGGAGGGGAGGGAGGAAGGAAGGGGCAGTGGAGGGATCAGGGTCTACCGTAAGTCACCCCCCTCTGGTCATAGCCCTCTTGCAAAGTTTGGGTCTGTAGGGGTGTAGGGCAGAAATGCCAGGGGGGTAGGAGGAGGGTGAATAGCCCACTTTCCCCCCCAAGTCCCACCATTGCCTTTCTTGTGCTCCATGGGAGATTGGAGCCTAAGCACAGATACCTCAAGCATTTGGATATAAAGAGCTCACCCTCCCCACAAAGCACTTATGGAAAGGCATTGATAGCTTTTATTGAGCTTAGCAGGCAAAAGTATAAATAGCAGTTTTGGCAGGAGTATCCCCAGGTCAGGGACAAGAGGTATGATGCAGGTATGGCTGACAACTGCTGCAGTCATGGTGCAGCAGGAATGAGAAGAAAAATGTCCTCTTGCCAAAAAAAGCCCAGATCTCCTTCCCTCTCTCCCAGTCCAGGAAAGGCACACAGGTGATGGAAGGATTTGCGCATGGGAACCATTATGTCAGCTGCTTGGCTCCCAGTGCCAGGGTGATTCCCAGGTTCTGCATCTAGACAGGCTGGCAAGTGGCCCAAGAGCAGTACTCCCTTCCTCCTCTGATCTGATCTGTGGGTGAAGTCCAATGGGCATTGACAGATTCCTAGTCTTACAATGCACACACTCACTGTATTGACCTCTCAGGTCATCCCCCAGACCCCCTCCCACAACTGAAGGTCAATCCTAGCTCTGGATCTGCCCCCTACCCCTCACAGTCTTGCAAGGTAAGCAACCCCTCCCCCTTGTCTGCAAGCTCCATATCTGTGCGCAGAAGGCCAGCTCACAGCAGACAGCATAGTGGCTGTAGGACAGGTGGCTGAACACCTGCTGAGTGAGTGAAAGATGTGCATATGAGGTGCTGGCAAAATGAGATTCTACATGCTGCAGTCACAGACTTTTTGCTCAAGCTGCTCACAGTGAAGTTCTATTACCATGGGCTGCAAGACTGATAGGAGGAATGAATTAGGCTCTATACAGGGGAAATGGACAGATCAGTGGGTGCTTACACCCAGATGCCAAGTCACATGACCAGAAGCTCCAGATGGACACATGCTGTTTGGAGGCAACACCCCATAGTGCAGCAGGGCTGAGAGAATTGCAGCTCCTGGATAGAGAACTATTGTATATGATCCTGGACCACTGGCAGTTACCTGGTATGCCTTGACCCCCCAAGCAGCTCCATCCCAATCCTGCAGGGGCACAGGAACACTCAGAATAAGGAGGAAAGGGTGGCCCAGTAGTCTGCTGGGCCAGACTGTCACTTGGGCAACTTCTGGCAGCAAAGCCCAGTGGCCCAGTTTATCTAATTCCCTGCCAAGAGGCTCAGGAGAGGAGCTCTTCTGACTTCTATGGTCCCACTCATGGCCTGGGTCCTGCTATAGGGGAGTAGTGCAGCCTTGGTGGTGATAGGCAGCTCCCTGGCTTAGGCAGGCTGCTTGACTTGAGCCCCAGGCACTGGTGAGGGTTTCAGATATGTGGTCCTCAAAGAGGGAGACATGACCCTGAGTGTCAAAGGATCAAGGTCCTATGTGGGAAAGCCAGGAGTCTTTGGCATCTGCTGTAATGATACCTCCTGACCTGCAACCCGCCCAAACCCAGCAGCCACCTCCTGGCCTGCAGGTGATCTCAGACAGACATTGCATCTGGGATCACTCAGCAGTCCAGCTCCTCTGTCTCACTTCCAAGGTTTTATGTTTGTTCAGTACAGACTGTGCGGCATTTCCCTGACCGCAAACCTTGTTTTAGGGTCTGTCTCCCCATTCTCAAATCTACCCCCTGCCCCCGAATCCCACTGCCACCAAAGTTTTGCTGTTTTACGTTATTTGGGAAGAGGGACCAAGCTGAGACATGGGCAATGTTCAACCAGCTTTCTTTATTAAACAGTTAAAGTTTTACAGTCACAACATTTTAAATTGAGGGACATCTCTTCCTTGCACCTCATTCCCCTGCATCCCAGCATGTGCCCCTGGACGGGTTGGCAAGGGAGAGGGGAGGGGGAACACTCCCTGAGCAGCCTGGGTTGTGGGCAGCAGTGCCCATAACACAGGGCCAGAGGAATCTATGGATGGAGACCCATGGACCAATGCTGGGACATCCCTACATATCTGGGGAGTGTTTGCAGCCCATGTGGGTAGGGAACTAGTTGGCCAGGGCTTCAAGAATCTGGACAGTTTGCTGCAGGGTGGGTCTGGGGCAAACCCACCAGCAGGGTATCACCCTGTGCTGCATGCTTACAGTGGCAGGCCTGCTCTATAGTTGAATTGTGCCTTCCAGTGGTCCAGTTGCCCCTCATAGGGCCTCATCAGCCAGGGCAGGTGGGAGTAGGTTGGGCCCCTGATGAGAACTGTGGGGTTGATGACAACACTGATGATAAAATCAAGCACACTGGGAGTGTAGCATCTGCTGTCCATCACCCCAGGGAAGAGGGAGTTGTGCAAGATGAGGGCATCGTTCTCATCAGCAACATAAAAATCAGGGACCTAAACATGCCCAAGTTGCCTAGTGTGTGTGTGTGTGTGCGCGCGCACGCACACGCGCGCGCGCACACACACACACGCACGCACGCACACACACACACAGACACACACACACACACACACACAGAGAACCTGGACATCCGGGACATGCAGAGAACCCAAGTGTCTGGGATACACCCACAGAACCCAGGCATTCAACACGCACACAAACTTGGCAGGTGCAATAGTGGGGCATGAGTGGAATGGTTGGCTTGTGGCCTTGAGGGTGCATGCCATGATAAGCTGCTGCTGCATCAGGTCCAAGTGGAAATCTGTGACGTCCCTGCCAGCAAATCAGGGGTGATTTGGCTGTTTGGCTCCAATTGGGAGTCTTTGGCAGCCCAGGAAGCCTGTGAGGCATGCTGGGAGGCATTAGAGAGCCCCCACTAGGCTGGACTTGGGCTTGGACTGTGCAGAAAAGCTCCAAAGGCTCCCTCCCCTCCCTGGCCAGCAAGAGCTAACGCATTCTGCTTGCTCCCGACCTAACTTTGGTTGCTAAGAGTAAAACTCAAAACTTAAAGCACTTCCACCTTGGCTTTCTTGTACGCCTGTACTTTTCCTCTGTTATTAGTGACCTGCTGGTTCAGTTGTGGAAACAGGATCATGTTTGTTCTCTCATATTATTGCAATTCCACCTGTGAGTGAGATTGGTTGGTGTACCTGATCAGCTTTTGATCCAGTGTTTTTTATAGCCTGCAATCTTTGTTCTGATTTATATTTTGCAACAGTAGCAACAAATTGTTGCAGACTGTTACTGTAATTGTTGCTATAGATTTTTTTTAAACAAGATTAGGTTGGGAATTACAAATTTTAAACCTGGAGTGCCTGCTAGGGACCTAATAATATTCAAAGAAGTGCAGATGAATCATATGCAGGGGGGGTGGACCCAATGATCATGAGAGGTCCCTTTCAGTCTCTTACAATTTATGAATCTAGGAGATACATACTGCTAGCCTTATATGGAGGCCTTTTAATTAGTGCAGGGCAGTGGGGGGCAGCAGGAATCAGTCCCCACACCTGGCACCCACACTGAAGCTGCATCATGGCACAGGTACAGTATGGCTAGGCAGGGTGCTGCATGTTGTTTGGAAGCTGGGGCCTCTCAGACTGAGTGGTGCTGGCTCCAGGTAACTGCTGGAGCTGCCTCGGTTCCCAGACAACAGACAGTGCCCTGGTGAGGCATGCTGCACCCATACGATGTGACAGCTGCTGTGCAGGTACCAGGTGGGGGGGGGCGATGGGGATGGGAAGGGCAGCCATGGGGGCTTCTTCCATGGCTCCTCTGGCTGTACCTGCCTCTCCCTGGGTGAGGGGAGCCATGGGAGAAGCCCCCATGGCTGTCCTACCTGGCCCCATCCCCCAACTACCCCCTGTCCCAGCCCCAGCCTCAGCCTCCTGGCACTTAAAAAAAAAAACAAAACCAAAAAACAACAAAAAAACCCTCTGCACTCACTGGCTGCAGAAGCACTGATCGCCAGGGCCTCTGAGGGCTTATGGCAGAGCCCCCCCCCATGCAGTTCAGGGCAGTTGGGGTTAGTGGGGATAGGCCCCCCTTGCTTGGCACCCGCCCAGCAGTTGTTGCATCACTCAGGTGCAATATGGCTCAGCAGGGTGCCACATCCTGTCCAGGAGCTGGGGCAGCTCCAGCAGTCACTCAGAGCCTAGCAGCGTTCAGCCCCAGTGCCCTCTGCTCCCAGACAGTGTGCAGTGCCCTGCTAAGCCACACTGCACTCGCACCATGGGGCAGCTGCTGCATGGGTGCCAGGTGGGGAGGGCAATCCCTGCTGCCTCCCACTGCCCTGAACTCCATGGAGGGGTTCTATCATGAGCATCCAGAGGCCCTAATTGCCACCGCTGCAGCCACTGACTATGGGGCTTTAAAAAAAAAGAAGGGTCCTGGACAGTGTGTGGAGCATGTGGATGATAGCAGGCTGCTGCTGCTGGCTGGGGCTAGCAGCAGCACCAGTTCTCTCAGCCCTTGGCACAAGGTGCACTTAGACTCAGGTGTTGGCACTGTCTCCAGCCCTGCACACAGATCCAGGGGCCCATGTCTCCAGGGAGGACTGCAAGGCTGTTCCAGACTCCTCTCAGGTGATGTAGGCCCCTGGATCAGTGTGTGGAATGACAGCAGCTTGCCATCACTCCCCCAGAGCATTTGGACTGGAAGGGATCACAGGGACAGATCACAGACATTGGCTAGCTATGAGTGTCAATATCAGAGCAATCGTTCCACTCCCCTTCCCACTTCCTCTTCTTAGTTTCTGTTTCCCTGCAAGCCCAGCTCTGAAACTCTGAAACTTTCTGAAATTTTCCAAGATGTTTTGGATTGTCTCATTTCATTTTGGAGATGTTTTTGATCCTTGTATTTCATTTCAGATTTCATCTTTTGGGTGCCAAAATGGGCTCCCACCTCCAAACACCTCCAAAATGAAAGGGCTGCTGAAATTTTGCACAGCCCTAACTGCCACTGCCTTAGACATACCATTAATGACCTCTAACCCATCCTGCAAAAGAATGACTGTCCAAAAGTAGTCATGAATTCAAACCAGTCCTGGCTTACAGTGTCCCAACCTCAAATGGCATCTCTCAAGCAATAGGTTACCTAACAACCAGTCTTACCAAAGCACCAGGCCTTGCAACAGACTGAAAAGCCTTCTGTACCCCAGCATCAGTGCAGACCACATCATCAATGGGACAAATAACACAAATTATAGTATCCAAAGTTCATTCATTTGCAACTCCACAAAGTCATATATTTTATCACTTGCTTACAGTGCCCCCTTGCTGTCTGCATTAGACAGACTGGGCAATCTAGACTGTGTAATCACGTTCCAGAATGAACGAACATGTAGCTCTGACATCAGCTGCAGAAAGACATGCAAGCCTGTGGCTGAACACTCTAGCCTCCCTGGACAATCCATTGCTGACCTGAGGGTGGCTCTTCTCTAAAAGCAAAGTTTTAAAAACAGATTTGAAAGCAATTGCAGAACAAGAAATCATCCAGAAACTGAATTGTGTTAAGTATGGTTTAAATAGAAGCTATGGATTCTTATCCCATTACCTGGGTTAGCTTTGGTGATTCCTTATGGGTTTAATGTTTGTTTGCTTTTCTCTCTCAGGACTGACCCCCGCCATAACTCTCTCTCTTCCTCTGTCCCTTGTCTTAATCTAATTTCTCTCTCCTTATACTCTGCTTCCTGCATGTCCTTTCACTGAATCTGATGAAGTGAGTTACAGCTCACAAAAGCTTGTCCCTCTCACACACACGCACGCGCGCACACACACACACGCACACAGTCTATACCGTACATGCACGTGCATAGGTTAGTCTAAGGTACATACACACATTCATCTATAAAGAGCAAATCTACCCTGCCTTGTACATTTAGATTTGCCATATCAATTTGTTCTATTCCTATTACAGAACAGGTTTAGTGAAATGCACTTAATAAATTAGGCAGCAAGGCTTTGGTGTATTTTAGCAATGTGATCCCAATGTAAGATCCAAATATATTGTCAGGAGCCTGACTAACAGGCAGACAGGCAAGCCTCAACTAGCCCTAGTAGCCTGGGCAGGACAGACCCCTGACTACCTGAGTACCCTCTGTTGGTCCCTGTTAAAGTGTTTGTGTGTGACTGCTGGGGTTTAGGTTGTAGCCGTGTTGAGGTTGTAGCCGTGTTGGTCTAAGGACATAGGCAGACAAGGTTCCTTGGATGAATTTGATATATTTTATTAGACCAACCCAAATAGTTGAAGAATATTTATTAAGCAAGCTTTTGGGTTCAAAAACCCTTTGTCAGGTTAAAGAAGTTTCAGCAGTTGGTGTGTGCTCTTCCTGGATGGGTGTGACTGCTACATATAAGCTGTGACCTTCGCTGTGTTTTGCAGGTATGTAATGAGAAAAGTAGTCTTTCTTTCTAGCTTCAGTGTTCCTAAAGTTTAATTTTAGTTCTTGATTCATTGCTTCTAGGCCTAGTCCTAGTTCTAGCCCTGATTTCTGGATATGAGTTTTCCATTTGGCTCCTGATCCTAATTTGCCTAATTTGTTCCCTGTTGCCCTGCTAATTTCTAGGCTCCAGTTCTTGCCCATACCTTTACCAAAAGGTAAAGGTATCCCTTTACCTTGATCCCTGATTAGTCCTCAGGCCTGCATTCCTGCCTAATCCCTAGTATTTGGACTCCTAATATTATGACCCTCAACTCTTGGACTTCCAGGATTGTGCCTTGGGCCCTGATTTTTGCATGTCCAGGTCGTACCTTAAAGTCGCACTTTAGGGCAGATACCTATTCCATCCTACTTAAATCCCTGAATGCCAGTTAATACAAAAAGTGAGTGGGTCCTCTCCTTGCTCTTTGTTGGGGGATTTCTGTCTAAAAGGTATGGAGGTGATGGGTTACAAAAGTAGGTGCATTTGTGGCTTTTCAAAGATTTGAACATGGTACAATAGAATTGCTAGTGGCTCTGCAGAGCTGTAATGAATGTTTGAAGCCTCCCCAGTACCTTTAAACAGTTCCAAGCAGTGAGAAAACAGATATTCAAATCCAAATAAGTGATTTAGAAAATGGTGAAATACTTCAAGAATGATCAACTCCCTGTTGTGGATGGAGAGTACTGTCATTGCATGCTGTCAGGGTATTTCAAAGTGCTCCAGTTGTAGATCAGGAGGGTATGGGCAAAAGAATATATAACTGACTGGCCTCTCAGTGCTCCAAACTGCAGCAACCACAGAAACCAGAGTTCATTCAATACTTTACAGGAACAGTGGAATAAAGAATTTAAATTGGGTTATTACATTTTAAAATTACATTTTATTTGTATTTTAAATTGGGTTATATTTTATGTAAATAGTCCATTCTAGAGTTGCATGCTGAGTCTGGGGGCCATGTACTGAGTCCTACCTAACTTGCAGCCCTGCAGCTGCAAGTGGTCCCTGAACTGGGCCACCAGGTCTGACATGGTACATGGTCCTAGAGCCAAAATGCAGTTGTGGGCTTGGCATGCCAGTTCAACCTGGTACACAATGTGGCAGGTCAGTAGAGGGTGCTCCTGCATTGAGCTTCCCACTTCCCTGCGTCCAACCAGCTTCCAGGCTCCAAGTGCCCTCCCTGGGGTGCCTCCTGTCTGGCCGACCTCTTCCCTGGAGCACACCTGCTAGTCTGGGGTTCCCATTGCCACCATCTAAGGCTCTGGACTCAATTCTGGCTCTGCACACCTTGGAGAACACAGGCCTGATCATCCAATGGGTACTAGACCCAATACAGGCACTTGGGGCACTTTCCAAGCCAGGGGCTGATTAAGGAAGCCTCCCTTAGTCCACAGACCCAAGAGGCCTCCTAAGCATAATTTAGACCCAACCCTCAATAAGTCCACCACACCGGTCACAAGGAGAACTTTATTGATTACAGGAGGTAGGGCAGAAACAGGGTAAAAGAGCAATATCTTGAAAATATCAGAGGAATCCCATGGAGCAAACCAGAATGGCTGAGGTAGCCGTTTAAACATGCATCTGAATTACTGTAAGCTAAATATCTAGTCTGATCTCGAGTAGCTTACTCACACACATCATCCAGAGGTGGCTGGAGTTTCCTCTGGAGGCAGGTCACTCTTGGAGCATGCGATTATGAGGAGAGAGCCAGTTTCAGATTCACCTGGATGACTTCATGGCTAATAGCTGCCCTTCTTCCTGGACCGGGCCTTTTTATCACCTCTCTGACCTCAGCATCCCGGTCCAATCAAAGCTGCCAGTATTGGCCACAAGCCCACCAATCTAAAAAAGCATCACTGGCTACCTGGGCTGGTGAGCGGGGCTTCTCCCCCCCTAGATGACCAGAGCATCCGCTTTTGTCATGTAGACAAGGGAGGAAGATCCTTGCCCTGAGGAATTCAACACCAGCCTCTCAGGCTGGCAGAGACAGATCTCAGGAGAGGGGCACAGACAGTGGCATTTCTGCCACACACAACACCAAAGCCACTGTGCAAGGTCAGATTACATTGCTGTGGTGGACTGTGCGTGCTCAAAGTGTCTTAATGTATATAACTGGGTCATGATGCCATTGAGGGTAGAATTTCAGGCTTTCTGGAAACTTCAGGTCCGCTAGTCATGAAGATTACTCAACACAGGCCAGGGTCAGGGGTCTATACTGGCTCTGGCTGTGACCAATTCTTCATGATGGCCCAATTTGGTATGTGGGTGAGAGGTGGTCTCCCCAAAGGTCCATAAATTTGGCATGTAGAGGGAATGACATTGGCATTAATTGCCATAATAATTAATGCCACAACTGCATCCCTCCCCCCGACGCCAAATTCAACACTTGAGGATTCCTTTTCCTTGTATATAATGTGTACCTCAATTTTATCTAGCTTGTTGGGGAGGAGATGCAAGTTACGTATGAGAAAATATGGTAACCATAATTCTTGAGTGCTGGGTTGAGCTAATTATGCCAGTTATTCCTGTTATGTCTTTGTGCCTCTGTTGCTCACATCAGAATAATAAATGGGGAAAATGATAATAACGATACTTTACTGTATTACTCATTTTCTTTGAAAATAAATTCATTGCTGTTTGTAAAGCACTTGGATACTACAATGACTCAGACAATATAAGTACCTAATAGAAAGATATTACTGATGAACAATTTTATAGTAAATATCTTTGTTGATGGTTTTGTTCCTCTTAAATTTTAATCTTGTGCTATATATCTTTCTCTGCATTCAGTCAGGTCTCTGTTTTTTCTCTTACAAGAAGAGAATATGCCACCATTTTTCCTAAACAGTAGGAGGTCGCTTCTTTCTTCACATAACCGTTGTAACAAAACAATAATTCAGAACCCCTCATGGAAAGGTATGGAAATTAAGAGACTTTGAAATACTTCTAAAATTATGGTTTGAAATTATTTTGAAGCCTCTTGCAAATAACATTTTGGTGACTCCTGAAGCACAAATGTGAAATGTACATTTTTTAAATGTTTGGCTAGTGGTATTGTTTTAAATACCATGAACTTTATCATGGTGGATGTTTAATGCTTAGTAAGGGATATACAATTTCCCTTAATTTCATCAATCAACTCTACTGTGCTGCCATTTTATTTTTCTGGCAGTTATCTCAGAGTATAGTGTAAACCATAAACAAACAAGGTTCTTTGGGTAAATGTGATATCTTTTATTACACCAACTAAATAGTTGGAAAAATTGTTCTTTGCAAGCTTTTGAGCACAAGCACCCTTCTTCAGGCATAGAGGGAGTCTGCTGTTGTTTTGTGTTCTCATGGGTGGAATAGAAGCCAAAATGCAAAACGCAGGTCTGTGAAAATGCAAATACATGGCAGTGAGGATCAGAGGCCATGGGAGACGATAGGTATGAGACAGGTAGGTGAGGGGAAGAGGGAATGTTGACCTGGAGATAGGACTTAGCTGGTAAAATGTAGAGAGATTACCTGGGGTTATGGGATGGCAGGCAGGTAATAATGCGTCATAAATCCAACATTTATACTTATTCCATGATCTTTTGTATCCAGTACATATATGAAGTGAAGTTTGTAGGCTCATCTTCAAAAGGTGGTTTGTAAATTCCCTTTGAGGATTAGAACTGAGAGACTGGAAAGAGAGTGGTTGTCTTGTAAGAAGTGTGCACCCATAGGTAACTGGGTATTCTTATCTTTGACAGATTTTCAGTGTGTGTTCATTCTGATATGTAGTTGTTGGTTGGTATCTGCTACATATTTTCCATTAGGGTATTTGGTGCACTGGATAAAATATATTACATTTCTGGAGGTGCTGGTGTAAGATCCAGGAATGGTGATGGTTCTGTTGTGGGGTGCAGTTATTCTGGGAGTGGTTGAGATATGTTGGCAGCTTTTACATTTCTCATCCTGGCATGATCTAGATCCATTTGGTGTGCTTTGGGCCATAGGAAGTTTGCTTCTGGCAATGAGATTTGCGAGGTTCAATACTTGTTTGAAGGATAGGATGGGTGCTTCTGGGAACATCTCATAAAGAATTGGGTCTTCTTCTAGTATGAGTTCCAATTGTTTGAGGATTTTCTGTGTAGGTTCCAGGGAGGGATGGTATGTCATAACTAAAGGTGTGCAATTTGTGGGGATTTTCTTTCTGTTCTGCAGCAATTCTTCTTGTGGTATCTGGGTGGTTCTTTCAAAAGTGTGATTTATCTCTCTGGAGGAATGTTCCTGTTGGGTGAAAGCTCTTTTGAGATTTGTGAAGTGATGACCATGGGTGTTCTCCTCAGTGCCAATTCAGTGGTATCAGAGAGCTTGGCTGTATATTACAACTTTCTTGGTGTGTTTAGGGTGATTGCTGGTTCTGTGCAGTTATGTATGTTGGTTGGTCTCTGGGTTTATTGTATATGGTTGTTTGTATTTTACCATTCCAGATATTGATCCTAGTGTCTAAAAAGGAAATGTTGGTGCTGGAGTATTCAAGAGACAGTCTGATAGAGGTATGATGGTTATTGAACTTATGATGGAAATCAATCAGATTGCAGGTTTTCAGTCTAAATGATGATGTCATTGATATATCATAAGCATAGCATAGGTTTGATAGTGCAGTTCTTGAGGAATTCTTTTTCCAGATGACCCATACAAAGTTTGGCATCATGAATGCCTCATGCCTCCTGAGGCTGGGGGGGCACTGCAACTGCCCACAAGCAGTCGTGGTGGTGAGAGCATGGTAATAGCAAGCAGGGACAGCATGCGGGTAGCTGCAGTGGTGTCGGCAGCATGTGGGGGGGGGGGCGAGCGCCAGGTGATGGCAGTGGGGGGGGCGGCAAGCAGCAACTGCCCACAGGCACCGCTTGCAGCATCAGCAGCGGCCAATCTCAGGGGGTGGACGTGCGTGCACATACTCTCGCTATGCATTAACAATGGTTGGCATATTGTGGAGCCATTTTGGTGACCATAGTGGTGCCCATGGTCTGGAGGAAGTGTTACTTATTGAAAATGAAGTTGTGTGCGAGGATGAAGTGTATACATTCAGTAATATCTTTAGGTCTGTCCTCTAAGTTGTAATCTTGCTTTTGTAGATATATAAGGCAGGCTTGGATGCCATCCTGATGTGGGATGTTGGTATATAAGCTGGTAACATACATGGTGGCTAGGAGGATATTGCTGGGTAGGTAGTCTGTGTTTTTAAGTTTTCATAGAAAGTCTGTTGTATCTTTGGAAAGTCTGTGTGTGTTTGGACAAAACTTGCTCTTTGAGTGATAAGAGGTTGTACGATAGATTCAATGATATTCAACCTGATATTTCCTGTTAGGGTTCCATGGTTGGATAGTATAGATCTGCCTGGGTTCCCTTGTTTGGATTTTAGGGAGCAAGTAAAAAGTCCTTGGGCTGGGTAGTGGGGGGATCAAGTTCTGTAGGCTTTCTTGTAGTTTAGATAAAAATGATTTGGTGGTGGTTTTGAGTTTTAAGGTGAAAAGGGGAGTTGGATCTTCCTCTAGTTTTTCATAGTAAGTGGTGTCAGAGAGTTGTCTGTTGGCTTCTTTTATGATCTTAGTCTTCATGGCTAAGGGTAACTGTAATCCTCCTTTACCTGCTGGTTTTATTTCTATTTAGTAGTTGGATCTTAGAGATTCTATGGCCCCTCTCTCTGAGAAGGAGAGATTGCTATGGTGGCATTTGTTTTTGATTATTTCACTGTTCTTTCCCTGAAACAATCAATATATCAGTCAAGGTTTGAATTTATCCACTGTGAGGTGTCCAATCTGATTTTTTGGGGGGAGCGGGGGGGGGGGGGGTTGTTCTTTTCCTTGATTTTGTCACAGAATATGAAGTGTTGTTGAAAGCGGATTCATTTTGGTTGTGGAAAGACATTTTTCAGCTTTGGTAAGTGTGCGTGTGTGTGGAGAGAGTGATAATATTTGAGGGTTGATTGGTTCTTTCAGTTTCATTGAGTGTGAGGTTGGAATGTTGTAAGGTATTGGTGGTGTTTTTATGATGGTTGTTTTGTGGCTGGGAAAGTTGTTCCTGTAGTAATTGGTTCAATTTCATCTCTTTATAGTAGATAGATGTTATAAAAAAATCTTCAGTAGTCTTTTGGTATACATTGTCTAATGTTTGGGAAGATGTCTGGATTTATCTCTTCTAAGCTGTAGCATGTGTTGATTTCCTTCTCTTTTGGAGTAAATTATGGGATTATGAGATTATTTCAAAGTTTTTCTGAAGTTCTGCATAGTTGTGACGCATATTTGGAATTGGATGTAGTAATCAGAGGATTGTAGATGTTCAGTCCTCTGGGAATGATGTTGTGTTTCTTGCATAGGCTTTGAAAACATATGTTGCTGTTGAGTTGAGCTTCTTTCTTCTTCATGTTACGAACATCCTACATAGCAGGAGACAAACAATAGTATTGATTATGCAGGCACTGCATTCTACTTTTATTTGCATGCGAGTATCAGAGAACACTACAATTGTGTTAGGATGTGATGAATCTGCTTCTTTTGGAATTGTTATATGAAATAATTGACTAAGATTTATGCTTGGTAGGGAGAGACAAAAATGTAATGTACACGAAAATCTTTTTCATGTGCACTGGTGAAGTTTGTTCTTTGTTTTCGAGTTAGTATCCAACAATACTATTAATTTGTGTTATACAACCTAAAATAATCATTTCCTATAATAGTTTAATAGTATAATAGTCATTTCCATATATAGTTTTTGCATTTCTTTTCTTGTGTCAGAATTTACAAAAAATATTTATTTGAAATTAGCAAATATTTTTCTTTTCTGCTTGTACGAACTGCTAGCTTTAAAAGGACACATTCTAATAGACTATTATGTTTATACAAGTTTAGATGGTTATTTATTAAAACTGCACTAGCTTGTGAATTTCCTGTCAACACCTATTTTGAGGATATTTTCCAGCAACCCATTTGCTACACTAACAACCTTTCTGTTAAATTATGTGAAATGTAATGGGGGTTGTACTTGTAATACAATATGTGCAGTGAACATTTTGATTAAAAAAATTCTTTAGACTACTCTTTTTGTCTCATTACACTATCTTATTACTTGGATAAACTATTATTCAATTTGCTCGCTCTCCTACAAACAATTGAACATATTCTAGAAGAATGTGTTAAAAGAAAACAGTCATGAGATAGTATCTTACAAGTCAATATTTCTTATAAACAGTATTATATAAAACCAGAGGAAGTGAATCTCTCTGTTTTTTTCAACCACTGTGCTTCAAACCATATAATCCTGTGTTTTGGGATTTAACTGAGAAAATAAAGGACGAAACTCTGCTTTTCAAATACTTTTAAAACAAAAAATAATACACATTTTTACATTTACCATGTGTTCTATTCATTATATGGAATGTTTTATTTCATAAACTTGCTCTGCTGTTCCTATTTAAAAGCATATGAAAACACCCTAATAAAACCTACAGTTTCTCTCAAAGTGTGCAAATAACTTGTTATTCTCCTAGGTCCTATACTATTCTGATTTCAGATAACAGCTGCCTGTTATTTCTATTTGGAGAAAAAATATCAACTGGAAAATCCCTGGAGATGTTCATTTAACTATTTACAATGTAAATGGCTGTAATCACTGGAAGGCACAAAAAACATTCATGAACACATTTGGACATACTAGAGCAAGGAACTTAAAACAGAAACCTTGTGGACAAATTTAAAAATCACAAATTGTTCATGATAAAATCAACACTAAAAATCAAAATATGATTTATGAAACAGTAAACTCTCTCGCTCTCTCAAGAATCTAATAGTAGAAAATCTGATTGAAAAGTACTTGGCAACAGAAGCAAAGATATTTTGTTGGATTTATCATTAGTAGTAACCCTTTCTGATAAATTACTAAATCACTGATATTACACTTGCATTAAAATTTATTTCTACCTCATGAGATCATTCGCTCTGTTCTTACCACTGGTTTTACCATTGTACCATACTTTCTTTTCTGCCATTGAACTTGGATTCAGGAAGTCTTTGATTCTAATTGAAGCTTTACCATGGAATACTGTGTTCTACA
This sequence comes from Caiman crocodilus, assembly GCA_030014935.1. Lineage (NCBI taxonomy): Eukaryota > Metazoa > Chordata > Crocodylia > Alligatoridae > Caiman > Caiman crocodilus. The sequence continues at coordinate 23,760,763 of JAGPOW010001327.1, forward strand.
ATTAACCTTTCTGTATCGTTTCCCTCTTTTTTTCCATGGACATGATACTGATTTATTTAACACACAGATCTTTTGGTATTTTTTGCATAGTGTTTTCAGATAGTTATGCAACTGTTCAATATTAGTATGGCCATCCATATCATCTTATGTTTTTCCTATTGTCTGTGGAAAAATCCTGTCCATGACTTTTCTTTTCCCCCCTATCCTCCAGTTCTTTTCTCCTAGGAATTTATATACTAGGAATTAATTTTAAAAGGTTAGAAATTACATTTCTGCTACACCTCACAATAGTAACTGGGTGTTATAATGGGCACATCCAGATGAGCAGGAATGTACGCTTCACCGCTCCTCAAGGGCTTTTGAGGCCCTGCAAAATGCATGCCCTGCATATGAAAAGGTTTTTCATGCTGCAGCATGGAGTCAAAACTAGATATCGGTAAATCCCAGTATCTAAAAAAACTGCAACCAAAAAAAGCAGGGTGGCATACATGGCTACTGCTATGCCCTGGCTGCTGGCCAGACTCTGCGTGCCCAGATTACTTCCCCTGCAATCCTGGGAGGACCCCAGGTAAGGCTGCTGGGACCAGTCCAGGTGCTTACTCCACTCTCTCCTACTCCACCTGGGGCAACTTGCCTTGCACCAGAGCATGCATACAGGGGCATTCCCTGGGCACAAGTAGCAGTGGTATACCTATGTGCTGCTGCTATTTGCTATTTTGCTATTTGCTATTTTTCCCTGGGGAATAGCATGTGCACACTCGTGGGGATGCAGCCAGTGAGAGTGAAGTATATAGGCATGAAAACTAGAGCCTAATCTGCAAGTTGTAAAATAGCAGTCTGAGAAGACATTAAACCTACACAGTGTATTTGGGTGTGACTGAAGAAGTTTAGATGAACACTTTGTACTATCAGAACTTACCATTTCACCATCCAGTAAGAACAATATGGTGTTTCTTACCTATTTGTGAGAAGAAGCTATAAGCATACTATCTTCAAATACATTCACTTTCTTTTTTTAATATCAGGATCCAGTTCACAATGGCAACATCCCCACCCCACAACAGATTTTCAGTGTGCTTCCTTCCTGTTCCCCTACCACCAGCTTACTATATGAGTTTTGGATATTGTAGCTTCTTTCTATCAACTAGCATGATTTTTTTAAAATCTTTTGGTATGTAAATCCGCCATTCTTTTTTTTTTTATCACCAAGAAATGTCTTTTTAATGTCTCCATCGATTTTGCACTTTCATTCTGGTTTATGCCCTAAGCTTGTCTTGTCATAGTTTATGGACTTATGTATTCAAAGCCATAGGCTTTTGAAGGGTTGGGAGAAGACCTTAATTCAAAAAACAGAACAAAGAAAAGGGGAAAAGTAAGATGGAACGTAAAAGTAGCATACACAGAATGGCATGAAAAGAGAGGGGGAACACCTTTGCAATGCAATCATGTTGCTACTCCTTTGTGGTCTTGTCAGGTCCTATTTAACACCTCTTGCACTCATTCAAAGCACTACAGCAAAGATTAGTTTTTCTCTTATTGTGTAGCCTAGGTCACCACCTCTTTTAATCCTTTCTCCAGGTTCTCTTCCTTCATTATATCAAATATAGGCTGCCCATCTTTCTCTTAAAGAATGAAGATGGAGGTCACTACACAGAAAATCTTATAGTGGAGTGAAAGAGAAATGTAAAAGTAACTCTCAGCAAGATCTGTGCATCTATGGAATTCAATGCAAAAACCCATGCATACAAAATCTTACAGTTTTGAAGAAAACCATAATCCAAAATTATCATGATCATTTTCCCTTCCAATGGCCTACTTGCTGACATGATGGTTTATTACCACTTGCTATGTTGTTGCTTTTTATTTCCAAAAATTTCTGGGTGATTCTAGCAATGATGAAAATAAATATAGTATCAGTACTAGTTAGAGTAGGCAAGTATTGTGCCAAGCCTATTATCAGGGTGGCTTTAAAGTTTATCTGTAACCTCTCCAGTCCATGTCTAGTTTATGCTGTGTATAGATAATACCAATATGTATTATGTGGCTTGTGACTTTGATGAGACTATTTTTTATTTGATGTTTGGTGAGGACATTAAACTAATTCTCCAAATGTGAAAGGTAGAGAAGGTTGAAAGCAAATTTACAAGAAACTAGGATCTCTCTAAACTGCACACATATTCTTAGCATCTCTAAATCTTAGCCATGCAAAGCACCTATGAAAATTAGGCCAGTGCTGTCATGACTTTTTAAATGAATCATTATTCATTTGAGTGGAATGCAAGTCTATCTTTCTAAGATAAAAACTTAACTGACAATTTATGAAAATCCTGCAGGATTTTAAAGATCCCTTTAGGCCTACCCAGGTCCCAGTAATGAAGATTTTCAGAGGATTTTGCAAATTTTGTAGCAAATATTTTGAAAGTATACAGGTCCTGCTTTGTTTGATATACTGTGTCTTATAATGAAATGAAGGCGTTCAAGATCAAATAACTGTGAGGTTTGCATGCTAGTACCATTCTTGTGGCTTTGTTGTATCTGAATCTATTATTGTACAAGAGATATAAGAAGAAAATTCACATATGCTGTTTCTTCCTATGATTTCAGAACCTGCTGCTGAATACCTTCATTTAAAAATGGTAACATTTTTTAGCATCCTATCTTTTGACTTTTTAAGGAATGTTTTCAAGAAAAACTCAAAATACATAGGGAAGAACAATGCACTAAGTTAAATAAAGACAGACAGTATTACTGACATTTTTTAAGAAGTGGTTAAAAGTAACATAGCCAGAAAAAAACAACATTAGAATAAGATGTGCCTTATGGTTTTGCATTATGGCTTGTTATATTAATAGGAAATAAAAATTCTGCAGTTTTGTAACTATTATGTTCTTTTGTTTTAAGTATCAGACAGCATCTACACATGATGTTGGTGTACTGTAATTTTCATTTTTTTACCCTTTGGTCAAATTAATAATAATTTGGATCAGGATAATACTGGTAATTCAGATCAGATTTTCTAATGTGTATGACTAATTTTGCCTTATATTTTAATTATTTTCATGGATATTTTACCCATGCTTTGCTGTAGTTTAAAAACTCTGTCAACTTTAAGCTTCCCATTCATCTGTTGACTAAGAAAGATTTAAAGCAAAACAAGCTTGCTCGCTAGATTAGTTTTTCCTAATCATGCAAGAAATGTCATATTTGGACAGACCAATGGTCTATCTAGCTCAATATTTAGCTCCTGAGGATTGGAAGAGGGCCAGCATTGCGCCCATCTTCAAGAAGGGGAAGAGGGAGGACCCAGGCAACTATACTAATCAGCCTAACCTCAATCCCAGGGAAAATCCTGGAAAAGCTTATAAAAAAATCTATGTGCAAGAAGCTCGCGGAAGGTAAGATTCTGAACTACAGCCAGCATGGCTTTGTTGTTGGTAGGTCTTGTCTTACCAGTCTCATCTCCTTCTATGACCAGGACATCACCTGGACATGGTAGACAAGGTAGACATTATATACCTAGACTTCCAAAAGGCTTTTGATCTAGCATCACATGATATCCTTGTGAGGAAACTGGAACATTATGGGCTCAGCTGCTCAACGGTTCAGTGAGTGGGAAACTGGCTACACGGTAGGACCCAGAGAATTATCATGAATGGATCTGTGTCATCCTGGTGCAAACTGGCCAGTGGTGTTCCTCAGGGGTCCATTCTTGGACCCATGATTTTCAACACCTTTATCAATGATTTGGACGAGGAAGTGAAAAGCTCACTGGCCAAGTTATGGGGCATTGTGGCCATGCCAGAAGATAGGTTACAGATATAGATGGACTTTGATGGGCTAGAGAGTTGAGCAGACTGGAACCAGATGAAGTTTAATACTTCCAAGTATAAGGTGCTCCTTCTGGGGGCAAATAACTGTCAACATACATACGGGGTTGGAGGTGACAGCCTGGCTTACACCACAGCCAAAAGGGACCTAGGGGTAATGATCGATCAACTTATGAACATGACCTGTCAGTACGATACAACGGCCAGCAGGGAAAATAACACGCTGGCATGCATCAACTGATACATCTCGTGTAAAACTAAGGAAGTGATAGTCCCAGTGTACTCAGCACTGGTGAGACTGCAGCTGGAGTACTGCATCCTGTTCTAGGCGCCACACTTCAATAAGGACATGGAAAAACTTGAGATGGTCCAGAAAAGAGCCACCCATATGATTAGGGACATTCAAGGCAGGCCATACAAGGAAAGACTGAGGGACCTGGGCCTCTTTATCCTAAAGAAGAGAAGAATGAGAGGGAACTTGATAGCAGCTTAGCACTATATCAGAGGAGTGTATCAGGAGCTCAGTGAACAGCTGTTCACTAGGCATCCTGGGGGAAGACTGGGGCCAATAGATACAAATTCCTGGAAGACTGCTTCAGGCTTAATACCAGGAAAAACTCCTTCAGAGTCAGGGTGTCCAGACCATGGAATAAACTCTCTCTGGGAGCCCCCAGGAAATAGCAGACCAGTTACCACCCTGGTGAAATGTGGGTTGGGGCACCTTAACCCCAGCTCCCACAACCGGGTGTGTTAACCCATAGTCAGGTCAAGAAGGTGGATCCAGGTTAGAGAGTGGGCTATAGACTCAGAAGCCTGACTTAGAATACCCTCGACTTGTCAATGCTGGGGCCAGGAACAGAATGGTCTAAAGAGCTAGGGGCCTACCATGAAGGATGCCCAGAGCTGAGGGACTGGGGTTTCTGACTGGCCTTGGAGGTGAGGCCAGCACCTGTGTGGCCAAAGGTCCCAGTGGGACCATGCCTGAGAGAAGGGAAAGAGTTCAGGGAGCTAGGCAGCCCAGAATGGGGGTGGAGTAGGCCACCTGATTGGAGGAAATCTTGTTGGGGGTCTGGATTGGAGGATTCTGGGGCCCAGTGTAGAGCTGGTGATGATAAGAACAGTGAATACCATCTGTGAGGCTTGGGCTTCAGTGTAGGGGAGGAATGGAGCTGCAGATAGTGCCCCCTGGCATAAGGGCAAGAAATGGGCAGCCTCCCACCTAATTAATATCATAATTATATATCATCAATGCGTGGCAGGTGAGAAGGCGGGTGGTTGGCCAAGAAACAGGTGGGCAGGCCATTGGTAGACTGGCCCCAAGGAAGCCCTTGTTACAGTCCCCCAAAAATGTGGTCCTTAACAATTTTCTCAAAGGTCTTGCTAAGGATAGAGGAGAGAGTAACCAGCATATACTAACTAGTTCCTCCTTCCTCCCCTTCTTGAAAATAGAAGCCCCTTCTTGAGTTGAGGCCCCAGCGAGGGGATAGATGTGATATTTCTGTTTCCTGGTGTCCTTTCCATTAGGAGTGACTCCTCTACACTTATCTGGTAGTAGAGAAAATGTAGTGTTTACTTTGTTTTTCTCCATTTGTGGGATAGAATAAAAAGGTAGAAAATTTATGGAGTCTGTGAGAAAGAGAGAGAGCAAGTGAGTGTGCATTTGTATATGTGCATGCACTAGACTCTATTGATGAAAGTGATGTGCTTAAGCAAGTCATTTCTACCTGTTATGGCCATTTGTTTTTGTCTTCAAATACCTCCAAGGAAATTTTGACACTTGATTCTGTAATAAATGAGAATGAAATGTTTGCTCCAGAGTGAATGTGATTCTGTTGTTTAGACTGAGAATTTACTAACTAAAATGGAATGTCTTGTCTTATCTACACTGGAAGAAACATGGTAAAAATGGCCTTTACCTCATGGTGTTGTTGCCCTGTGGGGTCAGGCCAATTCTTAGGATCACAATATTGCACTGTTAGACAGGAAGGTCTGACACAATTGCACATATACAAACACACAAATCAATTAAGTGCATACATACATACACACACACACACACACTACCAGCTCAGGCACATACATATCCAAACCAGCCTAGGCACATGCATACCTATCACCAATTTGAACACATGCACTATACACCCCAAAAGTTAGACACAGATCACTAATTCATATATCATGCACACAATGACATATATATATACACACACACACACACACACACACCTACACATACACACAAGTAAGTTCCTAACTTGGATGATATAGTGTGTATGTGTGTGCTTGGGGTACCTGGGATACTTGGGGGAAGGTTCAGGTAAGAGAGAGAGTTAAAGTGCAGGAAGTGAAAGTTGCCAGAACCACGATTAGAACCAGTGGACTATAGAGAAGCTGACTGAGGAACTGAGGCTTGGGTTTACTTAAGGTAGACCAGGGCTGGAAACTGAGGCAGACAGCTGAGATATTGTGGAGGGGGGCAGATATGTGGTGGCAAGGAGGAGACAGCTAGGAAAGAAACTGAGGCAGAAACCTGGTTGCTCAGGGGAAAAGAAAAAGGCAGAGGGGATAAGACAGTGGCAAAGAAACAGGGGGTTTGGAGGCAGAGAGGAGCTCAGGACAGGTGTTGAAGGTGGCGGTGAGCCAGAAGCAGGAGAGGGAAAAATGAGCCAGAACTTAGAGAGGCGAGGAGCAGAGATTGGAGTAGGGCGAAACCATAAGCAAAACCCAATTTAAGAGTCCAAATAACAGTTTTATTAAACAGACAACACACTATACAGCCTCATGAAGTTATTGGTTCACCCACACACCAACACACACACAAGCACTCACAATGGCAGTAGGAGAAAGAGACTCAGTGGAAGGGTTGGAATCCAGGTAGGGTACAGAAGCAGAGTCCAAGTCCTTGGTTGAAGAATGGGTTGGGGTGATTGCTACCTATCCAGGCTGGAAAGGGCTCCTTGTTCAGTAGGTGTTGTCCAGAGCAGTGTCACTGGCGGGGCCTCTGGGTGGATAGGTGGAGTGGCATGGTGCTGGTCCAGATGGAGAGGGTGTCCCACTGTGTCTGTCTTCATTGCCCCTTTTTATAGGGGCAGACCTTGTGTGACCCTAGTGACAAGAGGCATGCCCAGGCAAGGGTCAGACCCTGGTGTACTGAGCATGTGTGCTACATGCAGGGATGTGCAATTTTGGGTGTCTGTACTGGTGGGGTACAAAGGTAGAGTTGCTGGTTCTGTAGGTTCTTTTGTCATTCAAATGCTGGGTTCTTGTCTCTGTTTCTGGGTGAGGTCCGTGGTTCCTGCATGAATCAATGTGAAGTGATGACTTGGTCATTACAGGCCATTCAGTAGAGGCCTTCTACCATTGTATTTTAATCATTCCCAGTCACTCGCATTCACATGGGAGGGGTACATGAATAATACAATTGCAACACAGGGGGTGCCTGGGCAGAGGACACAAGATGGAGGTTTGACATACAAAATGGAAACTTGACTTGACTTATGCTAACTTACATATATAGGCCTAAAACAGTAATCACAAATATAAAAGCAGTACAAACATAAAAATGATCACTTATAAAACAGTGGGTATTGATATCAAAATAGCAGGGAACTTATTTGGAAAGAGAGGAAAGAAAAATAAAACTTACTACCTAAAATAAAATGTTAAAGCTTATCCTACATCTTAGCTTTCTTATATTTATCTATCAGGAATAGAGAGGGAGAGCAAAAGTCAGAAATGGTTGGGGAAAGGGAGGGAATGTATTTTAAAATAAATTAAAAAAAGAAAACCTGGGGGTTTTGCTACAGTGTAAATTGCCTTTCTTCAGAGAAAGTTGATAGCTTCCCTGTATATGTGGACAGGAGTGGCTTATGGACATGTACAATGGCTAGTGTTTTAGCACAGAGACAGGGGGAGTTTGAAAGAAAAACAGACAGATCTGTTTTATAATTAGAATAAGTGGCAAAATCAAACTCCTCCTGAAGGAAAAATCATAGCATTCCTTACTAACTGATTGCTAAGACATCATGAGTATCAAGATGGCATCATTAATTCATCTTCCTAGTACAATAAAAAGTGAAGAAATGATGGGATAAAACATATGTCCCCTGTATTTCAGCTAGTAAAAATATTAAGTGACAAGTTAATATCAAAGAAACTATGTTTGTATGAGGAAGCATTTCACAAGTAAAATGCACAAGATGTGTAAAACTATCAAATAGTTCTTATTTATAACAGTGAGGGGAGTAATGAAAATTGTTATCCATGTAAGCCATGATCTTTTTCATTTGTTTTGTTCTTTGGTATTTGATTTTATATTAAATTAATATGTGTCCTGTTAAGAACTCTGATGTTCTTACAGGGTATGTAAGTATGAAACAAATGCTTTCTTTTTCCAATCATTACAATATATTCTTTATAAAATCAAGCCTTGCTGCAGTAAGCTGACTAGTAAGATAGTTGAATATTTCCTCTTCAAGTAGACGTGGGTTCAAATCTTCTACGAATCAATCTTAGAAAGGAAAGATGATTTTGTAGATGAGGCCCAGTCTCGTGTTTCATATGAGGTTGTTCATAATGCAGTAACAAAGGCCTAACTGACACATTTTGTGCCCTAGGCAAAACTCCCTTGGGGCGGGGGGTGGAGGAGGTAGTACATGACCTGGAGGGAGGAGGCTATTCATGTGAAGCACCCCTAGCCCATTGGTGCAGGGTTGCTCCTGCCATGGCAAAGGCTTTAGGTGGAGGCTCTATTCTGGCACCCCTTCAAATCAGCACCAAAAGCTGGTCCCCTGCTTACCCCCACTTAGTGACACATTGTCCATTATGCTGTTTGGTCCAACTCCATGGGTATTCCTCTTTTATCTAGTTGTGATCATTCATGCAAATTAATTTTTGTTTTCAATATTTGGGACATCACAGCTTTTTGTACACAAATCCCTATTCACATGCAAACAAGAACATTCTTTTTTGTTTTGGGGGGTTTTTGTTTTAAACTTTTGTCATCTGTTCAGAGAGCAGAACTGATGCTGCATAAATTAGGTCACTGATCATATACTATCGATGCATAGTTGAAACTTGCAGCTGAAAATCAATCATTTGTCTGAAATCTTTTCACATAACTGGTTGTTTAAAAAAATCATGAATAACAAATATTTTTTAAATAACCTCCTAACCAAGAAAGGCTAAATATAGCAGATTGTGTGCAGTGAATAGTTCAAGTAGCTGTATTAGCAGATTTGAACTTCTTCCAGAGACTTCCTATAGGACAGGACTGTCCAACTTTTAAGCAGTCAGAGGCTGCTTACCCTGATGGTCACAAAAATATTGGATCCAGGCCACATCCCCTCACCACTGCACCACCACGGTATGCAGCCCTCCTACATAAATGTATACTGCTGCACCATACATGCACAATAGCAGTCCCCACTTCAGCTCCCTGTCTGCAACCTGCCATGGGCTCCCCTAGCATGGGAGCAAGAAGCAAAAGCTGAGGAAGGAAAAGCAAGGGTGACTGGTGCCTCATGGGGGGGGGACTTGCCCCCCAGTATCCAGTCAGTGACTGGGGGGTCCCCCGTGGCTAATCATGCCAACCTGGAATTGGCAGTGGCACACCACTGGCAGTTCTGGACATGCTGCTGGCACTTCCAGGCGGATGCGATCAGCAGTGGGGGGACTGCAGGGATCACTTCTCCTGGCATCCCCACTCTTCAGCGAGCACTCTCAAGGGTGGCACCAGCACTCTCGCCTGCCCCCTGTCCAGGAATGCTGGCTGTCAGGGGATGCACCAGTACTCTCAGGGGGCGCATGTGTACCCCTATGCGCCCCCTATGTGTTACCACTGAGGGAGAGGAAGCCTAGAGACCTTGCAAGCAGCAGCAGTTGGTGTGACAGGGAGTGTGAGCGGTATTTTGAGGTCCACACATTAATTTCTTGTGAGGTGCATGCCACCCATGGGCCACCAGTTGTGGACAGCTCTACTGTATGTTGTTAGGCCTATCAGTTAATGCCTCTGACCCTCAGTTTCCACCTGTGTAAAAAGGGATAATACATCTGCTACTTAACTTGCCTTGCAGAGTTAGTGCCAGTTTGGCATCATTCCTGTTGGTTGTTTAGACAATTCAGTGGGTATTTTTATAAGAACTGTTTCATATTCATAATTTAGTTGTACTGCTTATTGCTTGCTGATTTTCCTGGACTTCACAACTCAAGAGTTGAGTGAATTAAAGCAAGTTTAAGATGCTTTAGCTCACATTTTAGCACAGAGACCTCATTGACTGACTGTTTGTTTTAAATATTCATGTGCATTTTTGCTTCTTCTGCTTTCAGAATTATGGTTTGGAGACAGAAAACCTAAGAACACTTTCTCACAAGCTGAATGCCTCAGCCAAAAATCTTCAGAACTTTATAACGGGTAGAAGGAGGAGTGGCCATTATGATGGCAGGGCCTCCAGACGACTGCCAAATGATTTTCTTACCTCTGTGGTTGACCTGATTGGTGCTGCCAAGAACTTGTTAGCCTGGCTGGACAGGTAATTTATAACTTTTTGATTCTTTCAATGGAAAGAGTAATTTTTTCCACTTATCTGCCTTATCTCTTGCACTTTTTCTCTTGCTTTTAGTATTAAATGCTAATATTAGAATTCCAGTTAGAGGTTTTGCTTTGTAAATTTGTTTTATATTTAAAGACCAGGCTTCATAGACCAGGCTTCAAGACTTCAGGGATTGGTTGTGGGATGCTGGAGTTTCCTTTGGTTCACTAGTTTAAAATCTCCCCCTGGCTGACGGCAGCCTATATGAAATTAATTATTTTGGCTCTATTCCTAGTGACAAATGTACCTGTCACCTCTGTAGATGGCAATATCATTGGCAATTTCAGAAGGGAGTCTAAGGTTAAATGAACATGGAAATTGAACTGCCTTGTAACCAGAAAAAAAGGGGACGAGTAGTCACGGTAAGTCAGGGTTAACAAAAATTAAGGCAACAGAATGAGAAGCTTGCAGTATGGCTCTCCAAGCTTCATATCTGTTCTTGGGTAGTTTTAGTTAATAATTGGTGATACAGTTCCTTTTTTATGAATTGTGAATCGTTGTACCAAGAAGCTCTTGGCTTGAACTTTTTGTTAAACTATTGACTAGATACAAGTTAAGCTTTTCATGGATTCTTTTGGATGTGTAAGTTACACCTCAAAAAGCATCTTGGTAGTAAAACATGCTAAATTGTGACCAGATTTGAGCAGTCATACTTTCACAGGCTGCAAATGAGTTATTTCTCATAAGAACAATGAAGTCTGGAGTCTCATAAGAAATATGGGCCTTGGAGATTCCAAGGAAAACATACGTCCTGCAAGCAGATGTTACTTTCTCAGTTGGAGGTACTCTTCTTCTAGAATGAGTACAGAAGTAAGTCTCTCATGCTCCTTGAGAACAGTGGTTGTCAACTGGGGCTGTGCATACGCCTAGGGCTACTTAAAAGGTCGAAAGGTGTATGCAAAACTGATGTGGCTGATAATGTGGCCAATTAAATGTAGTGTGTGTGTGCACAGCCACAGCGCAGCATAGAGGTGGCCAGGAGTGCAGCCTGGCAGTGTGGAGAGCAGCCAGTTCTGCCTGAGAAGTCTGTTGTGAGGCAAGAGTCATGGGGGGATGGGGCGCAGATTGAGGCCCCAGTAATGGGGGGGACTGGGCCTAGGGCAGAGGTATGGGCTGTCCAGCCAGAGCAGGGTGCAGGACTGAGCTACATGCAGGGGTGGGGGGTGGCTCCTTCCACTACGTACACCCATGGGAGGGCATGGGGGCATGTGCCCTCAGATCTGCGCACAGGGCAAGGGCAGGCTGCTGCGGCAAGCTGGGGCCAGCAAGGTGCTGGATTCCTCCTGACAAGGGGCTAGGCTGTGCTCAGGGCGGATGGCAGTGAAGCTGGGAGTGGGGGAGGGTTGAGGGAGCAATGGTGAATTTTGGGGTGGCTGCAGCCCACCCACCGGTACCCACCCTCCAAGCACCATTGCCACACAGCCCAACCCAGCCCAGCCCCCTGCCAGGAAGTGCTTGGTGCCACCCCAGCCCATAGCAGCAGCCTACCCCACCTCCTGTGCAGATCTTATTTCTTAAAATAAGAAAAAATATAAATGGGTATGTGAGCTGAAACTTGGAGACAGAAGGGGTACGCTTGTTTAAAAAGGTTGAAAACCCCTGCTCAAGAGTGCTGTTGGTTGTGGTCTTCTGACTGTACCATAAATATATAAATAACTATATATCATAAATATATATATATCATATATCATAAATAACTATGTATCATAAATATATAAATAACTATTTATAAAAGAAAACTCATGGAAGAGGTGATATATTCTATTAGATCAACTCGCTATTTGCAAGCAAATTATTGTATTTAACTATTTGGAGTTATTTAAAGGTGTCCCAATTTCCCCCAAAATAAGAAACCCTAGATAGCTCTGGTATCTTAACTAAAATCCAACTAACTTCCCAATTCAATATCCTTGTTTAAATAATTTGTTATTCACTTCACATTTCAAAAGCTTGATGTTCTTTCTGGGAAAGAATGTCTTGACTTCTGTTATGTGACTTGCATTTCTGTAGTAAATGAATGGTCTATCCTCGGCATGCAATACACATCCTCAAAAGAGCTCTTGAACTCTTCAAAAGAAGAACAAAAGAGTGTTATTAAAAAGCAGGTTTTATTTTAGATTTTCTATCAAAACAGAAAGGGATTATAATTGATCTGGCTAATTCTAGTTTAATCAAAGTTACATTACCAATCCAAACTCCGTGTTTTCAAAGCTGTTTATATTATAGGAAGACCTGTGTAAATCTTCTGAGACCCATCGTCATATACTGCTATTTCATTTTGGAGAAATGGTGGTAATTGAATAGTTTAAAATCATCATCTTGATAACATAGAAGGGAGAATATTACATAACAAGACTCCATGCTTTCCTCTTATTTTTGCTTTCCCTCCTCATTTCTATGATAGAATTTTGAAACACAAAGTTTTTTTCCCTTTTGTGCACTTAAATGGTACTTACTTATTCAAGTAACTGCTGACTTGGGTATTGGTGCACAGTTTGAACCCCATGTATGTGCTCACTAAACATGTTCAGGAAGCTGACTTCTGACTACATAAATGTCCGGGTAGAAAAGCATTTGCTGGGTGTGCATGTAATCCTGGGTAGTTCCTGAATCTTTAATCACATAAAAAAACATAAATAGAGGGTGTTTGACACTGGAGAAGGCAGCCATCCCTCTTTATAATTCGAAAGCCTGAAGCAGGGGTGCTTAACCTATGGCCTGTTGGGCCAGATCCAGACCACAGTACCATGGCATCTGGCCTTTGGGGCTTCCTGTGGTTCTGGAAATTTGGTGGTGGGAGAGCGATGACATCACTCCCCTGCTGCCATATCTCTGGATGCATGGGGAGCCCTAGACCCTCTACACTGGAGCTGGTGCCTGATCCCAGCATATAGGGCTGGGTGGGGGTAATAGCAGGCCCCAGGGCCCCATCTCATGTAGGGGGATGGAGGGAGTCTTGCCTCCTCCAGAACCAAATCCTGGCATGAGGGGGATAGGAAGAGGTGGTGCTGGACCCCTGTGACCCAATCCTGACATGCAGAGGAGTAGGAGGGGGTAGTGCTGTGCCCCAGGGCCTGATCTGGGCCACAGATGGCCTTATTCAGCCCACAAACAGACTCCTTGCAACTCATCTGGCTGAGGAGGCCAAAAAGTTGAACACCACTGGCTTAGAGGCTAAAGGGCACTTGTCAAAGAAGTGAGACATCTGGCCCCACTCACCCAGAGGGGTTTTGCACTTTGCTTCCCCAAAGTGTTCTAATCATTAGACCATTGGCTAGGCATTACTCAAAGCACTACCGAGCATTTTTTTTAAAGTTGCCCACTAGCCAGCCAGGGAAGACATAAAGATAGGAGGAGAAGAACCCAACAGAGAGAGTATGTCAGAGTCAGTACTACAGTGTCTGCCTTAGACGAGAGGAGCCCCTGGGCTTTAACTTCAGTCCCTGTTCCTGGTGGGGCAGAAACTATGGTAGTGATGATTGTCTGTTTTATCCAATGCATATTCAGAACAAAGTACAAAGGTCTTGGCATCAAGAGAAGGGGTGGAAAGCTTTCTAGACAATGCCTAGTTCATGCTGGGAAGTGGGAGGCCTTGATCCAGCTCTTCCATTCTCTTGTCAAGTACCTTGTAAGTTATTGGGCCTTAAAGTGTAAGGCCCACCTTCTTTTTCCTCCAGAATCAAACATTTTTACTTGTATTTTTGGCAACTAAAGATTTGGAATTTACCCTGCATTGTGTGTTTGGCCAGGTAATTCCATTCCCCACAAATGTCTATGAGGAAGTGACCTGGATACTGGGCTTCCTTCTCTGTTTTACTTCAAGAAGGCATACATGTGCTTGGATTAGCCTATTGTGTTGCAGGTGGAAATAGAATCCAAACTGTGCATAAGTGCCAAAAACTGCAGTTACATAGTGATATAAATGCTAGTTAGGCACATAAAAGTTAAATAGGATTTGGCCCTAAATGTTTTGTGTTAATCAGTACTACATGTTCTCACAGACACTAAATCAAAGGAACAAATTTTCTACATAGAGTAGAACTATAGTACAGTTGGGGAAAAGATGCATTTTTTTTGCTACATCTTTCGTGATGACAGTGATGTGTCTATATTTTGTGTTTCTTTTTCTGAAGAAACATTGCATGCGTTAATCTATTGGCTCACTAGTCAGTATATGAATTGTCCATTCATTAGAAAAAACATAAATATATATTTAAAAAAATTACTGGTTCACATATGGTAAGCAATTGGCCTGTTTGAATTTTGAGATTCCAGATGGAAGTGAATGCCCAAGCATCATAAAAATGTAGATATGACCAGAAGTCCAAACATTGTTCTTAGTCTTTCTTTTTGGATTAAATTTTCAGAGTTGCTGAATATCCAATCCAGCTCAAGTCAGTGGCAGCTGGGGTGTTTATCTTTTCTGAAAATCATTCACTAGGGCTAAAAGAGCTCAAGGCTAAATTTTCCATCATTCAGTTTGCACAATTAGGGCTAGATTTTCAGAATAGCTGTGCATCAAATAGATTCATCCTTTTGTATTTGACATTAAACTTAATCTTAATATAAATATAAATCCCTCCCAATACTCCCTAAAAATGAATTCAGTACAAAGTAATACCTTGACAAATATTTCAAATTGTAGTTAATCAAAGTAAACACTACAACAGTTTTACTGATGTTGTTATATGTTTTATCATATAGTACCCAGGTCTTTTAATGAGCACGTTTATGCATACAGTTTATTTCAGAAGAAATTCTTAAAAAGGGTGGAGGGATGCTAGAAAGAACAAATTGTAAATTGTCAGGTGCTATCTAAGTGGAAGATCAATATCCTTTTGACTGTTATGCTCTTCTTTTGTATGATGCAAGTCATCCATATTTTTGTGTCTGTTCTATAATTTCCAAAATTGGTGAGGATAACTATTCTTGAAGTTGTAACCAGGATAGTCTGTAGATTTTACCAGTGTATTTTTAAATTACATGTATTAGGAATGGGTACAACTTTGTGGCAGATTGATACTGTTTCCTACAAAGCTATTGTCTATCTTTGGCAGGTCTCCATTTGTCAGTGTAACAGAATACTCATTGCTAAAAAACAACATTGTTCAACTGTGCCTGGAATTAACAACCATTGTGCAGCAGGTAAGAATTGGTTTATCTTGTACTATTGCTGAATCACCTTCATATCGCTGAAGAAATAGTAGGGTATGACCAACCTTCCTCTCCCTCCGCAACCCCCGCCCCCACATAACAAACAAATAAAAGCTCTCTGCCTTATAAAAGGCATTTAGGAAATTTCCAAAACAATACATGGGAATTTTTAATCTGTAATTTAAACTCTTTGCTGGGGGCACTGGGAAAGATTTTGTGCTTCAGTGATCCAAATAGGGTTTCTCACTCTGGGGTCAAAGGATATGGAGTATAGGAGCAGATGTCCACTGGCTCCTCAGGTTGGGTTTTGAGCCACTAGACCAATAACCTATCATCATGAAATAATTCAGGTGCAGAAATACAGAGAAACTATTCTAGCGAACAGGAAATCGAGTACTATTGATTTATTGACTAGGTTACAGCTAACACATTAGAAATGGTCCATAAGTTTTCCCAGTGTTCCTTCTTAGAGCTATTGTTGGACTAGAAATCAGCCGAGAGTTGTGAGGCGGGAAATTTGCCTTTCTAGCCAATAAGAGATTCAGTGAGCATACACTAATAAACCTGACTAGAGCCTCCAGCATCTATCATCTGGATGTTGTAGCCACTCAGCTTGGATACGAGAGCTAATTAACTGAATAACCTCCACAGACACAAAGTAACATAAAACAAATTAAAAGTTTATTGGACTGTACGGACCAGAAAATCTAATATTAACCATGGAACTTGTTTTAACTAAGTTACTATACCAAATATTATGACTTATTATACCCAATACTACTATTTGAACTATACTAACAAGACACACATGGGGCAACAAGGGGAAGACAGGAGACAATTACCTCAGGAACTGCAGGCTGATACACCCAGAGGAAAATGGGGTGATTTTGGAATCTAGCTCCAGCAGTTTCTTGTCAGAACATTGGGTCGATTCCAAAAGGCAAGTCACAGCCAAGCTAATCTGGTACGAGATGAGGAACGGTGCTTCCTGTGGCATCAGGAAGTAAAGGTGGCAACAGAGTTCTTCAGGTCACTCTTGCCTTTTCTCTCTCTTTGTCTTCTCATGCTCCCAAGTACCTTGACATATTTCTGTAGTTGTCATGCATGTTCACTCTTGCACTCAATCACTCTCTCTCCAATACTCTTTTCAGTTAGCCCAAGACACACACACCCACCCCATGTCCAGGCAAAACCTTTATTCTCTCATACACCTATTCAACAACCCCATACAACAACAACAAAATGACCCTCTCAAGACTATAATTTATGACCCTCTCAAGACTATGATTTATATCCTTTTTCCACACAACACTAGTTACAGCAACCCCCTGCTGCACATGGCACTCCCTTTCTCACATGGTACTCTCCCTCTGGTACTTTTCCACTTATAAGCAAAGGCTGCATGGGTATGAGAGGTCAAGATGCATTATGCCGTACACTATGTAGAAAACATATTAAATGTAGCTCCTAAATGATACCAGAGCTAGGCCATATTAGAAATGCTTTACAGATTCTATGAGTTTGACACACACCAACAAACAAATGTGATATAAAACATATTTAAATGTTCATAGCACTATTATCATCATAATGCCTATATGTAAGTAGGCTGGCCACTGGCCACAGCTAGAGCTAGTCTGAGATATAGCCAAACCAATTCTACCTCACAACCTGATGGATTGCTAGTGTCAAGAGTGGAATGTTCATTGTTCAGTGCTTCACAAGCCTACAGTCATCTGCAAGCAGTATTTGTCTCCTTGCCTGTCTCCTGCATTCTGCTTCAACCTGGTTCCCTAGTTTCTGTATCCTGCCGAGTTTCTACCACAGCTTTTTCTAGCTGCTGCTCTGGTTCTGTGTAGCTACTCTGTCTCCATGACACTATAAGTGACCATTACCATTTGCAGGGGATACGTTCTTGATATCACTGAAAGTGGCAAAATCAACAAATATGGCACTGTCTTCATGAATGTTATGAACACAGTGCCCTTGGCAGCTGGGGTGGGGAGGTATGGCTGCACTGGCAGCAGTGGGATCCCAGCAGTGGCAGTGGTAGGAGCCTGGTGGTGGCAGTAGGAGCCCAACGGTGACAAGCACAGAGCTCCCACGGAGCTCCTGTAAGGGTATTTAAGATGTGGGTTTGACATTTACGAATATATGAAACCATCAATGCCAAACCCACAAATAGTGAGGCTTTCCTATATAGCTATTTGTTCAGGTTGCCAGTCCAAACTTTTGAACAACAATCTGCAAACTTAATACTGAAAATCAAACTTTTTTTAGTGATATATGCTTTACATACAGTAAATATAACTCTTCTGCCTGGCCTTGGTCAAGGGACTTAACACCAACTTTAGTAAAAAAAAGTTTGGTTGTCTGTAAAAAGTTTGCAGATTGTCAGTAAAGCGTTTCTTTGGTTGCTAACCCTGTTTGACTTGAGCAATGGTTTTACACCAAGGGTGCTCAACTCACAGTCCAGATCTGGCTCACAGTGGCACTTTATCTGGCCCACGAAGTTCCTCACAGGTCTGGAAATTGGGCAGCTAGGGAGCCCCACTGAGCAGTGCTCCCCTGCTGCCAAACTTCTAGACCAATGGGGAGCCCCATGTCCTGTGTGCTGAATCAGGTACCTGATCTCAGATCACAGTGCTGGGCCCCAAGACCCAATCCCAGTGTTGGGGGCTGGGAGGGGGAACTGCCAGGCCCTCAGGGTCCAACTGCAGCATGAGGGCATGGGATCAGGTGGTGGCAGACTCCCAGGGCCTAATGCCAGTGCTTAGATTAGGGAGTGGGAAGTGCTGGTCCCCAGGGCTCATTACAGATGCACGGGGCTCAGTCTGGCCCATGGACTGCCTCTGCACCATTCTTCTGGTCTGCAGGGCCTAATGCTTGAGTATACCACTGCCTTATACCATAGGGGATATGGTCTACAAAGCCCTGAGAGAGTGCTCCACACAGGGTGCTGTGCTCCTGCCCGGATACTAAGTACTGCTGCTGTGCTCTGTCTGTACATCAAGACAAAGCACCAACTCATTTTAAAATGGAAACTGCCTCCGATCTAATTTAGAAAAGAGCTTCACTCAAGCTCAGGTTTTCTTAGTATTTTTACTGATGACTCCAATTTTATGGAAAGGCATGTTTAGGCTTGGTTTGTGGGTTTTTAGGAAGGGGGTTGGTTTGGGGGGTCTTTTTGTTTGTTTTTTTTTACAGATGGTCTGTAAATGTATAGACAGTTTGAAGCCCTGCTCCTGATGGCCAGCTTCAACTTGACCAGTCATTTTGCATCTTAGCCATTAATTTAGGCTCTTCAGTAAATGCTTTGATTCTTGACCCTTATCTTCGCCCTGACTCCAGTCTAGTTTTTACCACTGACTCATATGTTTATTATATTCTTTGCTCCACTGTCCGTCCTGGGCAAAACTGATGATTCCCTTATCTTTCTTTAAAGCTGTTAGTTTATGCTTCAGACTTTCTCCACTTAAACTTCATGAAATATCTTTCCTTTTTTGCAAGTTAGTTACCCATAGAAATTGCAATTTATGAGCAGTCACCTGTTATGGTCCTAGATCCACTTGCACAGCTCTCAACCTGCAGCTGTGGGAATAATGGGTGCCTGTAACAGAATAATTGAAATAAGATTTTTTTTTTCAGCAATGGAGACAACCGCTGTTTTACAGTCCTTTTTTCATTGTGTAAATGGATGGGAGGATAGTGAGGCAACAGGTGGGCTTTGTGAGCATGAGGTGAAATCAATGAATTAAATAATTACTGCCTCATACAGTAGTAGCACCACCACACACACAGGGCTCGTAGGAAAAGAATACCCATCACCTGCTGAGGGGTATCCTATCAGAAAGCTGCTGATGCAAAAAGAAGCAGTCTGCTGTCTCTGCTTGCAAGTGCTGTCAAAAAAACACAAACAAACCCTCATTTGGGAAGGAAGAAAGACAAGCAGTTAAACTGAAGCTGTCAGAAACAGAGTACACTCAGCAAATGAAAAAGTATACATAGCAACACATGACAGATCACAGGGAAGCCCAGAACAAAACACAGAAATTATATAAAAATAAATAATGTGACCAATTAAAATTATATCCAGTTTCTCAAATTGCATAATAATTTCTGATTTGATTTTTTAAAAGGTAACACATTTAAGTATTTTCAGAGACAATAATGCTGTGGTTGCACACTGAGAACCTGATTCTGATTGTTTGTCAATCCCGAACATTCATTTAATATTGGGAGAAGACTTTCTATTGATTTGCTAATAAGATTTGGAATAATATTATTACATAATGGAATAATACTTGTTGTCTAATAAAAAGATGCACGCTGAGAGATCTCTTTTTCACAATGTATTTTAGACTTTTGTATTAAAGAAAATGTTTTAAATGTTATATGGCAAGATGCTCAACCCCTAGCCTGTGGGCCAGCTCTAGCCTACAGCACTGTGTCATCCAGCTCATGAGGTTTCCCCCTGGATCCCTATGGATCCCCACAGGCTGTGGCCCTACACATGGGATCCAGCATGCAGTGTAGCACAGAGCCCAATCCCAGTTCACAGGGTGAGGCGGGGCAGTATGGGACTGGGTCTATAGCAGGGATGCCATCCAGCCCTGTTGGCTGGATGAGTGATGCTTAGCTGGTCCCTGGGCTGGATTGGATCTGAAGGCCAACATTGCATGCCAGATCCAGCACATGTCCTGAAGCTTCCAGAGTAGACACTGAATGTGGCATTATCCTATTTTGGCTGCTCCAGGGTTTCACTGCACATGGCAGTTGCTCCATTGCTCCAAGGCCATTCTGCATGATGCATCCATTCTGGGATGCACCATTGGATCCAGCGTGGAGCTGGTGTGCTAGAACAGGTGCTGTGTGCCACATGGGCCTGGAGTGGTTGGAGCTGGTGTTGTGTGTGGCATGTAGGGCCATCTGGCAGGCCCTGCATACTGCCTATGGTTCAGCTCCGAGACCCACAGGCAAAACACAGGGGACCAGATGATGGGGCTCTGCAGGCCGGATTCAGCCCATGGGCTATAGCTTTGACACCCTCTGTCTACAAGAATGTGGAATCAAGGATGTCTCAGTCATTCCTGGGGCAAATGGTACCAGCACAGGGTTCTGTTGGCATACTTGACATTTCTTTACTTCCTTTTTCTCCTAGGTCCTCATTGTTGATTGGCTGCTATACACCCAAGGCGGTTTCATGTCAGAAATGGCTAAGTGTGACTGATGTAACTGTCAGCACTTAAATCTCATTTTTTTATGGAGGAATGACTCTTACACCATACAGCATGCATCCCTACATAGGTGAAATTCTTCTCCCTTCAAATATTTTGGCTGAATGTATAGTGCTGCACAGCTGCTGCAGCACCCAGGATAAAATGTGTTCCTACCTAGTGTAGTTCCTTACCAGGGAAACCTTTACTGGTGGCTGGTTGTGATATTATTCCATGAGGAATGTAGTCTCTCTTAGAAGACCTATAAAACCAGATTGTTCTGAAACATGCCATTGACTGAGAGCATCTAAGTTGGCATGCTGAGACTGCCTTAAGGACATTTCTACACTCACAACTGTCTAAGGGCACTTTTTCCATGGTTGTTACAATCTTATTTTCACTTAAGAGTCCCACAAATGTTTTGTGATCTGCCAGAACAATAAAAAAGCATATATAGAAAGTAGGCTTTGTTTGTTTGTTTTTTTGCTTTGTTGTCCAAATGATAGCTAGGTACTCTTCCTGTTAATGAGACTAAAACCATTCATCTGTATTCAGCAACCAGAGACATATTTGATTGGTCATCCTTTAACATCTTTCCTGTTATGTTTTGAAATTGCCCTCTTCCATATGATAAAGCATCATACAACAGAATTCATTTTTTTGTCCACATAAAACAGAGTTCTGAAAGCTTAAGTAGCATTTTCTCAGCGGTCTGATCTCTTTTCTTGTTTTCTGTACTCTCTGTTTTTGAGGAGTCTCCTTTCTCAGAAGTTGATGAACATGTTCTGAAAGTGTTGAAACCTTTGGAAGAAGCCTGTGATAATAGCTTAACATACCTAAATATGGTGGTGCCTGCCCCATCCTTGGGGGTCTTCAGGAGGAGACTGGACAGGCACCTGGCTGGGATCACATGACCCCAGGGTTGGTGACTCTTTTCTTGCCTGCAGGGGCAGGGGCAGGGGGTTGGACTAGATGGCCCACTGAGGTCCTTTCTGACTCTATGAATCTATGCTTGTAGTTCAGTCAGGTTCTGAGGTGACAGAGTCTCTCCAGTTACCATGACATTATCTGGTATAAGATATATCGACTTTATATATTCTTTAGGTCAGATATAGCAGTTCAAGTGTGATTAACAAAAAAATTTATGCTAAATACCTGCTTAAATGTTGACATTTTATCAGCATTTCTTATGTTTATGAGAAGAATGTCATCTTTTGTCACAGGGGTGTAGGTTGTCTTTTGTCACTGCATCGTTCAGGCTACCTCCCAACATTTTTTTCCATAGGTGACAAGAATTCTATGCAGTTCCCTTTTTCACCCATTAAAAAAAGATAAAATGTGGAAAGGCCCTTTGAGAGGGAGAACATGGGCTGTAAAGCCTAGCCCTGCAGAGGTTTCAAAAAGGGAGACATAAAATAGGGGCAAATAGGCACCAGCAGTGAAAGGCAGAGGAGCTTTTATCAAAGACGTCTTGACCCAGGGTTCAGAGGGAGACAAAAAGGCAGGAGACTGAGTGGGCCTGGAGAATGAGCAGCTATGAAAAAAGCCCAGTAGAAGGTCCTTAATGCTTAAGGAAAGTCCCACATACGTATCTTAGCCGCAAAAACAAGGTTCTCTTCCAGCAGTCTGACCACAGCAGGAACAAAGTGTGGCAGGCAAGGTAGGCAGGGAGATTGGATAGAAGCCCTGACTGAAGAGACACCTCAGGGATTTCACCCCAAAAAAGAGGTACTAGTTCCTTTTCACAAGCAATTTATTATATTAGTATAAGTCCTTATGAGTGTTCATAAAAGCAAATTTGTTAGAGTCCTCCTCCCCTCCTCTAGTTTTACCTTCTCAGAACTGTGACATGTTTAACTTTAAAATGCTGACCCCCCACCTAACACTCCTCTATTCGTAGAATGGGGAAACTGCTGTGAATCTTGGAGACTTGATTTATCATGCCTTTATAATCTCCATAATGCAGATTTCTGGGTTTTTTCTGGCCAGACACATATGAGGCATATGACACTGAGCTGTTTTGAAATTTAAAATATCGTACAAAATGGGCTCCTCCAAAGCAGGAATACCACCCCCTCCTTCCCAAGCTTCCTTCAACTAGCATTGCATTTTGTTCATTGGGTTGGCTTGATTGTCCCTGCATTGTAACCACCTGCATCTTCCAGATTATTGATTTAAAAAAAAAAATGATGTCATTAGGCTGAGCACCAGATCTTGTCAGGCCCCATGAGAAACATAACTGCTAGTTGATGATGTGCTTTTAACAATTACATTTTTGTTGGGGAGTCCTAAAATCCCAAACTGCTCAGTTTAGGCTATGTCATGGACTTGTAGAAAGTTGGAGTTGAAAGAGACCTCAGGAGGTCATCTAGTCCAACCCCCTGATCAAAGCAGGACCAGCCCCAACTATATCGTCCCAGCCAAAGTTTTGTCCAGCTGGGTTTTGAAAACCCCTAAGGATGGAGCTTTTACCACCTCTCTGGGTAACCTATTCCAGTGCCTTACTATCCCATTGAGAAAATTCTTCCTAATCTCTAACCTAAACTTCCCCTGCTGCAACTTGAGACCACTGCTACTTGTTCTGTCATCTGCCATCACGCTGTGAACAGCAAGCTCCCTCCTCTTTTGAATCCCACTTCAGGTAGTTGAAGATTGCTATTAAGTTTTTCTCAGGCTTCTCTTCTCTAGACTAAATAAGACCAGTTTCCCCTGTCTTTCCTCATAAGTCACATCCCCCAGCCCCCTCACCATTTTTGTCACCCTTCTTTGAACTCTGTCCAATTTGTCCACATCCTTTTTGTAGAGGAGTACACAGTATGCCAGGTGTGACCTCACCAGTTCTGAATAGAGGGGAATAATCACTTCCCTTGACCTACTGACAACACACCTACCAATGTAGTCTAGGATGCCATTAGCCTTCTTGGCAACTAGGGCACACTGCTTGCTCATTCAGTTTATTGTCTATTGTAACCCTGTAATGGAGCACAGTGTGTGCTGTTACTGCCAACTGTGTGGGCAGCAGCAAAGCAGCTTGCAGCTGGTTATTCTCCCAATCAGGCCTATTTACCTGATTGGGAACAGGGCCCAGCTGTTCACTATAAGAGCAGGGTCCTGAGCAGCAAAGCCAGTGGTCTGCTGCTAGCACCTGGGAGAACACCACCCAGCTGGAGCTGCTGCTTGTGATATCTTGGAGGTACAGGGAAGGAACTGTGGGGAAGGTGGAGGCTCCTGGTCCTGGGGCATGACCTAAAACTATGCCCTGCTGGGTAGGATTAGTTGTGGTGGGACTGCCAATTACGGGCAGTCTCTACGAAATGCCACACCTGGGCAGTCTCTAGCAAATGCCACACCTGGGCACTCTCCCCAGCAATAGGAGAGTATAGGGCGATGGGAGAGTATATGGCACCAGAAAGCCCTGAGGCTTTCTGAAGCCCCTGCTGCCTTGCAGGTGACCCTGTGAAGGGGAAAGGCTATGGGAGTACACATGGAAGAACAACGTAGGAATGCAGGTTCATGGTGAGTTCTGCAGCAGAGTACCAGGTCAGGAAGGAACCTGGGGCAGCACCCAGACTTACTCTGAGCTCTGAGGCTGCATTAAGGAGCTGAGTGTGAGGTTCCAGGGGGTGAGGTCCTCATTCCTGGGCGCTAGATGCAAGGTTTCTCAGGTAAAGGGATAAGGGGATTTGTGAGGTCCAGGAGATGAGGCCCCAGTGTGGGGGCTTGAAGGGACCAAAAGTGTCCAGAGCCAGACTATGAGTTCTCAGTGGGTAGGGGTTGAGAGCCCTGATGGATTGAAGCAGAGCCCAGTGTGAAGGCACAGTGACTGTGAGCTCCAGTGGGGAGTGAGAGTCCCACTTGAGACTCTGGAGTACAGGCCCCAGTGTGAGGACACGGGCTTATTGGGCCAGGTATTGGGCTGAACAAGCAAAGGCCAGGTGTTAATCCATGGATGACATCTGCAAGGCATGGGACACAGTAGATAGAAGGTTGGAGCCATGTATATAGGCCCTTGGCATCAGGGCTAGTAAATGGGCAGCCTCCTGCCTTCTTATAATTTTTCATAGATTCTAGGGTCGGAAGGGACCTCAATAGATCATCGAGTCCGACCCCCTGCATAGGCAGGAAAGAGTGCTGAGTCTAGATGACCCGGCTAGATGCCTGTCTAACCTCCTCTTGAAGGCCCCCAGGGTAGGGAAGAGTACCACCTTCCTTGGGAGCCCATTCCAGACTTTGGCTACTCTAACTGTGAAGAAATTCTTCCTAATGTCTAGCCTAATTCTGCTCTCTGCTAGCTTGTGGCCATTATTCCTTGTAACCCCCGGGGGTGCCTTGGTGAATAAAACATCACCAATTCCCTTCTGTGCCCCCGTGATGAACTTATAGGCAGCCACAAGGTTGCCTCTCAACCTTCTCTTGCGGAGGCTGAAGAAGTCCAAGTGCCCCAGTCTCTCCTCCTAGAGCTTGGCCTGCAAGCCCTTAAGCATACGAGTGGCCCTTCTCTGGACCCTCTCCAGGTTATCCACATCTCTCTTGAAGTGTGGCGCCCAAAATTGCACGTAGTGTTCCAACTGCGGTCTGACCATTGCCTGATAGAGGGGAAGTATCACCTCCTTGGATCTGTTTGTTCATGCATCTGCTGATGCATGATAAAGCGCCTTTAGCTTTTCTGATGGCTTTGTCACACTGACGACTCATGTTCATCTTGGAGTCCATTAGGACTCCAAGATCCTTTCTGCTTCCATTCCACCAAGCAGGTCATTTCCTAGGCAGTAGGTATGCTGGACATTTTTCCTCCCTAGGTGCAACACTTTGCATTTCTCCTTGTTGAATTGCATTCTGTTGTT
>JAGPOW010001327.1:23801394-23830666 GCA_030014935.1 Caiman crocodilus
TCGAGGCCGTCCACATCCCTCTTGAAGTGCAGTGCCCAGAACTGGACACAGTACTCCATCTGCGGCCTGACCAACGCCGCATAAAGGGGGAGGATCACTACCTTGGACCAGCTCGAAACGCAGCATTGGATGCACAATAGGGTTCAGTTGGCCTTCCCAACCACCATCTGACATTGGTGGCTCATATTCATCTTGGCATCAGCAATGACGCCAAGATCCCATTCCACCTCCGTGCTAGCAAGAGGGGAGCTTCTCAGCCAGTATGTGTGCCGGGGGTTTCCTCTCCCCAGATGCATCACCCTGCACTTCTCCACATTGAATCCCATCCTGTTCTTGTCCTCCCACTCATGCAGTCGGCCCAGATCTCGCTGCAGCCTTGCCATTTCCTCTGGTGTTCCCACCTCAGCCCACAGTTTAGTGTCATCAGCAAACTTGGATAGCTTGCTTTCCACCCCCTTGTCCAAGTCCGCGATGAACATGTTGAACAGCGCAGGTCCGAGGACTGAGCCCTGGGGGACCCTGCTGCTCGCATCTCTCCAGGTCGAATACGACCCATCCACCACCACTCTCTGGGAGCACCCCTTCAGCCAGTTTCTGAACCACTCAACCATGCAGGGGTCAACGCCACAGCTCCCCATCTTTTTAATGAGGATGGGGTGGGAGACCGTGTCAAACGCCTTCCTGATGTCTAAAAAGAGTTCGTTGACAGGGACGCCCACATCCATGGATTTGGTCACCTGGTCATAGAAGGTGACCAGGTTGGTCTGACAGGACCTGCCCTTAACAAACCCGTGCTGGTTGCCCAGGTGTGGGACTTGAGAATTTTCTTAAAGATCTTTCCCAGCACTGAGGTGAGATTGACAGGCCTGTAGTTCTCCAGGTCCTCTTTCCTCCCCTTCTTAAAGATGGGCACCACATTGGCTACATTCCAGTCCTCCAGCACTTGTCCAGAGCTCCAAGAGCACTCGTATAACCGAGCCACGGGCCCAGCAATCACCGCCGCCAGCTCCCTTAACACCCTTGGGTGCAGGTCATCCAGACCTGCCAACTTAAAGACTTCCAGCCCTTTCAGAAGCCCTTCCACCAGGTCTACCCTCACCCTCGGCCTAGCAGTTATTCCCAAGGGGGAATACAGGCTTCTGGCGGAAGGGATGTTCCGGTCCCCCCTCAGGAAGACTGAGGCAAAGAACCCATTGAAGATCTCAGCCTTACCATCTGCTGCGAGCATCAGGTTGCCCGACGAGTCCCTCAGGGGCCCGACGTTGCTCTCTTTTTGCTCCCCACATATTTGAAAAAGGACTTCCTGTTGTCCTTGATCCTACTCGCCAGACGAAGCTCTACTCCTGCCTTGGCCTTCCTAATAGCCCTCCTACACTCCCAAGCACAAGAGGAGTACTCCTTCTTGGAGATAGCTCCTCTCTTGCATAGGTTGTATGCCTCCCGCTTAGCCTTCAGGGTCTCCTGAATATCCCTATTATGCCATGAGGGCTTCCAGGCACTTTTGCCCATCTTGCATTGGGCTCAGAGGATCGCCTTCTTAAGGAAAACCTACCCTTTGTGGACACCCATGTTCTCCACCATACAGGCCTGCAGCGCCTTCCCAACTAGCCTCCTGAGCTCTCTGAAATGGGCCCTTTTGAAGTCTGGGACCCTAGTCCTAGTGTGGGCCCTAGCTACACTGCACCGGATAGCAAATTCCATCAGGCGATGATCTCTATCTCCCAAGGAGTCACGTACCTGGAGACCTCTAACCAGATCGTCCCCTGAGGCCAGGACCAGATCCAGCAGTGCATCCCCCCTGGTGGGGCCATGCACCTCCTGGACGAAGTGGAGGTTCTGCAGCTCTGCCAGGAACCTCTGGGACCTCTGGGACTTGGCCAACTGCTCCTCCCAGCAGATGTCCAGGTAATTGAAATCACCCGTGACAATGACATCCCTCGTCGTAGCCACTTCCTTGAGCTGACCAGAAATTTGGAGGTCGAGCTCCTCCCTCTGGTTGGGTAGTCTGTAGCAGACACCCACTATTAAGTCCTTTTCCCCTTGTCCTCCTTGCAGCCTGACCCAAATCACTTCCACCTGGTCCTCAGTCGCCCCAAGTTGACGCTCAAGGCAGAGAATCACTCTTTGACATAGAGCGCAACCCCACCACCTCTTTTCCCCATCCTGTCCTTCCTGAAAAGGGCATAACCATTGATGTCTACCACCCAGTCATGGATCGGGTCCCACCAGTTTTCTGTGAGCCCAACCAAATCTGGGTCTTCCACAGCCACCAGGAGAGCCAGCTCCTCCTGCTTGCCACCCATGCTGCGAGCATTTGTATAGAGGCATTTAAGGCTAACCACTGCCGCCTCTACCTCACCACTAGTTTCCCCCAAGCCACAATCGCAAATGCTTGCCCGACTTACCTGGCTCAGTGGCAGAACGTCCTCTCCTCTCTTGGCAGGCCCATCCCCCGGCAAAGCTAATTTAAAGCCCGCTGCACAAGATCAGCCAACCTAGAAGAAATGAAATACCTACCTTTAGGCGTGAGGGTGGAGACCATCCTTAGCCAGCATGCTCCGCATAGAGAAATGCGGGCTATGATCGAAGAATCCAAAGCCCGCATCATAATACCATAATATTTAATATGCTTTAATTACATTACCTTAAACCTGGATTAAACGACATGTGTCTACATGGGAAGGTTTACTGTGCAGTAAACTACTGTGCAGTAAAGCATCACTGTCTACATGTGTGCACATTAACCATGCAGTAAATTAGTTTACTGTGCAGTTAGCTACTACTGTACCTGTAAATACAGGTAGTAAACTAACTGCACAGTAAATATTGTACACTGGGTATGTCTATATGATATGCTACTGTGCAGTCATTACTGTGCATTTCTTTAGTACTTGTAGTAATTAGCAAGTACTAAAGAAATGCACAGTAACTGGAGTTACTGTTCAGTAGCACCAGTGAATGTCTTTTAGGCAACACTACTGCGCAATAGTATATTAGCACGGTCCATGCTGTGATGAACTATTGCATAGTATTTTTCAGCTAGTGTGCAGTTAGTGTCTTGTGTAGACATGCCCAGTAACACTCATCTAGGCACTGACTGGGAGCAAATTTGCTCCTGGTCAACCTAGGCAGCAGGGGAACACAGAGACAGAACTCTCTGTCCCCAGTCCTGGTTTTGCTTAGCTCCCAGACTCCCCCCTCCCTTCCTCTCCTCTGGGAGCAAATCAGCCCCAGGACTGGTGAGCCTGCCCTGTCCTGACTTCCGGTACGGAGCTGACAGCTCGGGAGGGTATGTGCGGGCTGGGAGTCCAGCCCTTGCCTGTCCCCCAGAGCAGCTCTGCACCTGTCCCCTCTCTCCATGCCATGCATAGCTGCTCCAAGGGATAGGCAGGGGCTGGATTCCCAGCCCCCGCCTGCTGCTCAGAGTAGTTATCTCCATGCCAAGCAGGGTAGCTGCCAGCAAGCCATGTGCAGCTTGTGGTACTGCTAACCTCTTTGTGATGCCACAAATGACATGTGTTGCCCATTAAACCATGCACAGCACTGCTAATATTCAGTGCTGGGGCAACATTTGCTACTGTGATTTCCCAGTAGTAAAAAGAACAAAAGAAAAAAGCAGCGAAAAGCATGCCAAAATGGCATGCTCTGGGACAGATGTGGCAATGGGGGAGCAGGCAGCCCAGGGCTGCCTGTGTGCACTATGGAGCCCCTGTGATGGGGCACCCTTCGCCCCAATGAGCCACTGCCTGGTTGACTGGAGTTCAACGTGCCTCAGAACAGGAGCAGGCAGCCCTGAGCTGCCTGCTTCCCTATCTCAGTGTGCCTCAGTGCTGAAACTCTGCCAAAGCCCCCATCTTGAGCTATACTGTACCCCAGACAGCCAGGGAGCAGCTGGCTGGGGTGCAGGGTTCCACTGTGCACAAAGACAAGGATGCATGAAACCCTGGGCTGTCTGCTCCCCTGTCTCCATGTGCTGCTCTCTGGCTGGTTGGGGTACAGGGTGTCTCAGCATGGGGGCTGCCTGAAATATATTTGACTGCATTCAAGCAATTATACATAGAGCTGGTTATGCAGCATTTTACTACCTTTTTCTGCTGGTAGGTATTCTAGTCATGTCATACATCAACAGAATCCCTATTGTGTTGCATCTGTGTAGTAGGAAATGATTTCCTTCTGTTTCACAGATTTTATTAAATGCATAATAAGGTATTCTAAAAGAATCTCTTGTAATTACTGGAAATCATAATTAAATGTTGTCTATGCCACATGCATTTTTCACAATTACTTTTTTTTTTTGGAGAATGTTAATGAAGGTTTCAAAAGATGGCTTAGTTATTTGAAAGCATAGAAAAAAAAAACTTCTTGAAGCTTCTGTAGTCTTGTCTGACCGTTTTCCTTGTACTTACCTATCAGATACAGGGTGCATCTACACAAGATGTTTGCTGTACAATCGACTAATTAGCTGCACAGTAAACATCTCAGTATGTACATGTGCATTCCTATTAGCCTGGAGTAAACTAACTTACTCTGAAGTAGGATAGTACTTGTAAATACTCTGGAAGGCCTGGTTGGGGAACAAGGGTGCTTCCAGCCA
This sequence comes from Caiman crocodilus, assembly GCA_030014935.1. Taxonomy (NCBI): domain Eukaryota; kingdom Metazoa; phylum Chordata; order Crocodylia; family Alligatoridae; genus Caiman; species Caiman crocodilus. The sequence continues at coordinate 23,805,989 of JAGPOW010001327.1, forward strand.
GCTCTCCACAGCACATTAAGTTGGTGGGGAGTAGACCTGGGCTGCCAAGCTGACCCTATGGGCCTCCTACCTGGTGGGACTGTTCTTCCCTGGCTCCACGTGCTGTACATGAATAAACCGTGGACCTTATTGCTCCAGAATGTATTGTTCCTGGGCACACCATTTCAGTGTGCACCAAGAAGCCATAAAATCTGTGGTTTATTCTTGTGCTGTAAATTGCATGTGTAGACGTACCCACTAAATAGTATTTTGTGTTTGGAGCAGCATTTAGTGTCCATATATCTTTGTACCACACCACATTACTGTCTAAAACCAGTGTCTTCAGCTTGCCAAGCTAAACACATAAAAGTCTGGTATTCATTTTGTATGTAACCCTGTTGGGCAGAAATCTGGTTGCTCTGAGGCCTGTTGTCACAGAAAAGAGAAATGAAGACAGGGCTGATTCATTGTTGTGATGTTAGATAATTTGATCTGACCTGCAAATATTCAACATTTTAATTCTTTATAATTAGAGTTTATGTTCTCCCTAAGGTCTGTTCTTAGAAATCAAAGCATGTGCTTGGTTTAGTGAAGAACATGCAAAAGCCCAACCACCAATAATGGGATTAAATCAAAATGTGAACAGCAGGAGCAGTAACCTTTGACTGAGAGTAATAAAATCTATTATCCTGTCTGAGATAAATGAACTAAGACATGTGAATGAATTTTCATTTATTTATTTTGAGATTGTGCTACACAGGCTTATGTTGCAAAGGTGTTGAGAAATAGTGGGTGCGTCTACATGAAATGCTACTGTGCACTGGTTACTGCACATTTATTTAGTACTTGTATAAGCAAGTACTATATAAATGTGCAGTAACTGGAGTTACTGTGCAGTAGCACCAGTGAATGCCTTTTAAGTGCTGCTACTGCACAGTAGCCTAATGCTACTTCATAGTAGCATCTCAGCATGGTTTTTGCCACATGATGCTACTATGCAGTAGTATCAGGCTACTGCGCAGTCAAGCATCTCACCTAGACTTGTCCACTGTGTCACAGGGAGCATTGTAAGAATTGGTCCCCAAATGTTTTGAAGCAATCTCTTAGGATGTTAAAACCTGCTCCTTCTGTGTGGACCAGTGTAGAGGGGAGGAGAATTATATCCATTCTGTGCCCTACCTATTCTGGGAAAATTTGTACCTCTGCATGTGCAAGGAAAAACAGTGCATACATTCCTTCTAATGATGGGACTTCAAATGTTTCCAATCCTTTGCGGAGGATACAAGGACTATGCAATTTTTTCATGTGCAACTTTTCAGGGCCCAGATGCATTCATAAACTTGTTCCTTTTTTTTCCTTTTCAAAGGTAAAAAAATCTGTCATCATAATTAGGGATCTTAGTTTTCTCTGTTTAAAAGACAGAAATTATCTGATAGAAATCACAAATTCTTTGATTAAAACACCAAAGATTTGCATTTTCCATGATTAAAATGACTGACCACTATATGTATGTGTGTATTTTGTGTCTATATATGTGTGTTTTGTGTCTACATTGTTGAACACCATGTTTTATTGATATATTTACCATTTTAAAGCAAGTTGGAAGCCTATCAGTGCCTCAATCACTATAATAAAATAAATTCTAAATACTTGCAATTTTTGGCATTTGACTTTGGATTTTTTTAGCATGGAAAATCAGAACCCCACCCTATCCCCTTCACTCACCAGGATGCAGGTCCAGGCCCCTTACTCCTAAACCATAGTCCCCAGCACTGCTGGAGCTCTTTGTTCCCCACCCACAGCTCCCCTGGACCCTGCTGATGCCCTCACTCCACACCCACATCCCCCCACAGCCCTGCCAGAGGGGGTGCCCAGCTGTAGGGGGCCAAGAATCCACCTCTGCAGCCCCCTGCTCCCCACAGCAGTGCCAGAGACCTGGCTACAATATGTGGGAGGCAGCAGCTGCTGCAGCAGGTGGAGCACAGAGCCTGTATCCCCCTCCCCTGTAGAGGGCACAGCCCATCAGAGCAGAGCAGGTGTGCTCCTCACCCTGCTGCTCTACCCCCCAGGGCTTCCATGACCCAGCAGGTGAGACCCAGCATGGCGGGGCAGACCAGGGCTAAGCAGGAACGTTCAATGCCCCCATCGTGAGCCCCACACTACCATAGCAAAGCACCCTCTGTCCACCCAGCAGCAGCAAGAGGTGGCAGCACAACTCTGTGCTTCCACCTCTGTGCTGCACACCTTGCCATGACAGTGCAGGGCTCACAGTGGCAGCAGCAAGCTCTCTGGCCCCACTCTGCCCTGCAGAGCAGGGTCCTGCTCACTGGGTTGCCAAGACCCCGTGCGGAGGACAGTAGGGCAGGGAGCCTGAACCCACAGTAGGCAGACTGGCTCTTCTGTGTGCACAAATCTGGGGAGCATGTGCCCCCCATTACTTCTGGGAGTGTGCACATCAGCTGGGAGCCAGCCCCTCTACCCACTCTGGATGAACCACCTGCAGCCCCATCCCACTCCCTACCCAGGCCCTGAAGCTGTGCATTCTGACCCTGGGTCCCAAGCCCTATGCACTGCCCCAGGTCCAGGTCCAGCCCTGCCCAACTCCCTCCTCCCTCCCTATAGGGGCTTCAATTCCCACCCTCAACTTAACTGTGGGGGACTGCTCTCCAGGCTGCATGGCAACCATGTGCATGTGTATATGTGTACGTGCACATGGCACCCCCTACCAGATCTCCCTCATCCCATTCCCCCCAGTCCCTTGCAGACTAAAATTCTGCCAGCCTGCAAGGGGAAACCCACTCTTTCCTGTGTTTTTCTCCTTAAAATGAGAAAATCTGGGTTTTACCACTTTTTTCTGTCACAAACAGAAAACCCGGATCCCTGATCACAACTATTCTCCTCCTATATGTAACTTCTCTATCCAATAAAATAAAATATGCTGTAGCCATTGTGGATATTTGCAAGTTTAACCCCTTTTCATTAAAGTTGACAGTGTTGTCCACTCCTATCTCTCATCTAAGGCCACCTCCAGATGTTATATATGCAATTTTCCTGAAACAAATAGTAACTTGCCAGATGTTACAGGAATTTTCTGATTCACACAGCACTTCTTTGTCATGCCAAGGCAAATTTAACATCTGCCTAGGTCTCTACCCTCTGCAATCCCACTGTCACCCCACCCCACAGGTGAAGGAAGGGGAAGAGAGTAGCCAGCTGTGACCATGTGAGTGTTTAAAGCTCCTGGGCAAATGCCTAGAACAACCCCAGTCCCTGGGGGGCAAGAAGGCAGCGAGCAAAGGAGCTCTATTACTCTTGCTGCCTATAGTGCTAGAAATGTTATAGCATTATAAAAATAACATCTGGAGGGAGCCTAACAGGCGCTATTAGGTACTACTTGTCTTATTGTTAAGTTGTTAAGATAGTGGTGAAGTCCCAGTTTATATTAAAAAAACTATCAATAAGAAATATAAAAAAGTCCTTTTTCAGCAAGCCTTGAAAAATTATATTTTTCTCTAAAAAACCATTACAAACCCAGGAACATTTATTTTTATTGCATTATCTTGAAGTAAATTTTTTTAATTGTTGTTTTTCAGAACAAAAATAATGAGACCAACGTATACCATTTGATTTGTGATACTTTTTGACTTTTAGGGGGAACATCTTCAAGCTATCCTCTGTGTATCATCTGAATGTCCGCCTACAGTTTTGTCTTCATAAGCATTTCCTCTGCAAAACACAAATTGTTCGAACAGCTTTAATATATACCTACTTGATACAAGACAGAGCATTTGATTTGGAAGACAAATCAATTTGCATATAGATATTCTCTTTCGCTGGAGCCAAAGTTTCAGTTGTGAGCAATAGGCTAAAAACCATTTATACTCTCTAAAAGTTATACCACAGATAGATAGATAGATAGATAGATAGATAGATAGATAGATAGATAGATAGATAGATAATGCCAACAATATCATATTTCTTTATCATCCACTTCGCCTAAATTTCAGATCACATGCTTGCTGTGGGCTACAAAGACCTGCCCATGAGGGAACTTGGTTGAAATTACAGTTCTTGCTAAGGAAAAGATTGAACAATCTTGCTCTTCTGAAAACTATGTGAATAAATTGATACATTTAGAAATACTATATTTTCTTCAATCCAAGACATGGTGTTTTTCCCCACTCAACATGTGGGGAAAAGCCCCTTATCTTGGATTTGAGTTCAAGGCAGATCAGAAGGGGGAAGAGTGGCTGGATTGGGGCCACAGTCAAGAGTTTCAGCAACTGTCTGACTCCCCACTCCCAACCTGTTTCCCATAGCCTTTGCCTCCTGCCTGTCCCCCATGAACTGTGTCCCCTCTCCCCCCGCAGCCGTTCACTGCTTACTGTTAGGTGCAACTCTGGCTTCATTCCCATCTGGCACAGAGTCTATGGAAACTCCAGCACCTGCCCAGCCAAGCAGCAGTGGCAGCTCTGTCCCTGGGATGCTACTATGCAGTTAGGCAGGGTCTTCAGCTTCCATGTGATCCATGCCCTTGGGTAGGGAATGGAGCCACAACTGATAGTAAGCTATGGGAGGGAAGGGAGCAGAAGTTGTGGAGGCAGGCAGTTGCAGAGGCTAAAGGGGGCAAAGGCTGCAGGGAGAAGGAAGGGGGCAGAGGCCACAGGGGACATGCCAGGGCATAGACTGCAGGGAGCTAGCGGGTGCAGAGGCAATTAAGAGCAGCTGGGGGGCAGAGGATGTAGGGGGCAGAAAATGTGGGGAGGTTAGGTGTGGGGGTAGAAGATGTGGGGAGCAAGCAGGAGGGCAGAAGCTGCTGAGGGCAGACAGGACATGCAGCAACAATGGCACAGGCATGGCAGTGAGCTATGTGCCAGGGGGCACAGACATGGGGAGGAGGCAGTATAGGGTTCAGGCACCACAGGTGGAGGGCAGACTGCAGGGGGAGCAAGGAGGCCACCTACTACCCTTACCACATGCTTCCCTGCCACTGCCTTCCTCACTGCGGCAGGTGGGGGAGAGAGGTGGATTTATAGTGACCCCCCCAGTAATACATGTTAAATTATATATGGAAAATTTGTAAATTTATTACAGAGTCTAATGATTTGTGGGGGAGTATTGTCTTACATTCAGTCATCATGGATTTGGGCATATATGGTAATTTGGGAAGTTGAGACTATTAATATAGTATCAGTTACATTAGGCTCTTCTTCATCTTGCTTTGTCTGACAGAAATCTGTTAAGATACATTGAGGTGGGATATATGCTAGTATCCAAACAATACAACTCACTGTGTATATGGCATTGTGAAATATAATGAAATGTGAATGTGCACACACACACACATCTGCTGTTACTGAAGGCAAGAGTTTTATTGATATAACTTGAAAAATAGCTTTGTAAAGTTAAGTAGGTATTGTTTCAATAAATTTTCTCAGATTAACTGTTAGTTATTCATATAAAACTTGGAAATATTACTCCTCTATATACATATATGTATGAAATGAGAGAGAAATATTGTAACACTGTAATCTATATTTTATATATGTATAGAAAAAAGGGAAATTTAATTGATATATGCATAAATTCTTTCTTTTCTTTTTTACTGTAGGATTGCACAGTGTATGAAACAGAAAATAAAATTCTTCATGTGGTAAGCAATTTTAATATTTCTGCTTTGATATGTGCTTAAGCATACATATTTTTAATATGGTTTAAGAAAATAAGTTTTTTTTTAGAATATGGCAATGGATAATAGCAGTTAGAAAGAGCTGAGTTTTATAAATTGACAGATGATAAGGCCAGAAAAGATGGTTGCTATTATCTAGTTTGATCGTCTGTATAATGCAGGCCATAGGATTTTCCTGAATTTCCTGAATTCTCTTCTAGAACTTTGAACACCACCAGAACTGGACACAGTATGCCCCTTTTGGTGACTTCAGCGCTAAATATGGAAACTGGATCCTACCTACTTCTGTGTGGTAGTCCTCTGTGTTTACATCCAAGGTTTTCATTAACTTTTTTGACTACAACATTGCCCTGAGAGCTCTTGTTCACCTAATTATTGTCCATGTCCACAAAGTCCTTTTCAGTCTCCAATCTTTTAAGAAGACCCTAAATTCTTTGTTCTTATATATACAATGGTATTAGAATACAATTTTTTTGCTTTTATGCAGTTTAATGAAAATCTAAATTACACTTCAAGATTGATATGTTTTGCTTAATTATCACTCCCATTTGATTTTCTTCCAGATCTTGACTAAAAATATTAAATAGCTTATGTCAAGAACCTGGGACCTGGGAGTAATAATAGATTACAGTATGAAGATGAGCTGGCAGTGCAATACTGTAGCCAGCAGGGCAAATAATACTTTGGCATGCATCAACCGATGCTTCTCCAGCAAAACCAAGGAAGTGACTCTAATAAGCATTGGTGAGACCGCAGCCAGAGTACTGAATCCAGTTCTGGGCACCACACTTTAACAAGGATGCATTAAAGCTTGACAGAGCCAGAGAAGGGCCACCTGTATGATCAGATACTTGAATGGCAAGCCATATGAGAAAAGGCTGAGCTACCCGGGACTCCTCAGCCTCAAAAAGAGAAGACTGAGAGGGGACTTGGTAGCAGCTTACCTCTACATCAGGGGAATACATCAAAGGCTTGGTGAGCAACTGTTCACCAGGGCACCCTTGGGGAAAACAAGGAGTAATGGCCACAACCTCCTGGAAGACCATTTCAGGCTCAACATTAGGAAAAAATTATTCACAGGTAGGGAGCCCAGACTGTGGAATAAGCTCCCTCCAGAGGTGGTGCAATCACCTACCTTGGAAATCTTCAAGAGGAAACTGGAGAAAAACCTCACTGAGGTCACCTGACCCCAGTTGTCTTTCCTTTCTGGTGCAGGGGGCTGGACTCAATGATCTTCCGAGGTCCCTTCCAGCCATGCAATCTATGAATCCATAAACCTATGCCTGCAGGATCCTTCCAGTACTCTACACAATCAATGAAGAGTACCTATTTACAATTACATGTTAAGACCTATTAGTTTTTGATCCATTTAATATGTATCCTATTGATTCGCTGTTTTCCTACTTTCTTAAGCAAAATGTATGATGCCAAATTCAAATATTTTACAGAAGTCTAAATTACAACAATACTAGTACCTTTATTTGAAATATTGTGTTAAAGGACTATGAGAATAATCAAAAACATTAACTTATTTTTAAAAAATAATTCCAAAAATAATAATGTAATGTAACTTATGTAACACTTTTGATATTGAAAGATCTAGGGTACTTTTATATAATTTAATGAAGGCAGGATGCAAATGCATATTTTTGTATTAATTTTATATCTTTTGATATGAAAATCTTTGGGGAAGCAAAAAAATAATTAGGACTGAATGATTTAGTTGGGAGCTGATAAGAATAATAAATCATCTCCCATTCACTGAAGCAACCCAAACCCAAAACTTTGATCTTAGTACTAATCACCAATTCTTAATTACTGGTGTAAAGGCTGTTTAGAAGTCTCATGGTATTATGGAATAATACATTAACATGGATGATTTAAATAAGGCTTCACTGAATTCCAGCAGATAATCTGTCAGCTATACTACTTTACCTGCTAACGTTGTTTGCTTGTTGGTAGGGTGCTCCATTTAAGAGCCTTGTTACACAACAACTTTAGGTGGCCTCTGGTGTTCTTAACCCCTAGACTAGCTGCATGTTAACATAACACTTTTTAAGTGGCTTAAAACATTCATTATTTGGCTTAAAGTTATGCCACTCCAGGAAAAATAATTTCCAATCTGCCTAATTTTGTTCCTGTTACCATGTGGCCACTTCCCACAGATATTCCAACCAAGTTGAATTCTTCCAGTATCCCAGAATGTAGTTGCTCCTCCTGATTCAGGGTGAGTGGAGCCAGGCACTGCACTTCACCTCCTTGGGATGTCAGGCAGAGCAAGCACTGCAGTTCTAGTGTCTGGTGGTCATAGTACCTCCTATGGCCACCTAGACTGGCTCTGCTTCTCTCAGCAGTGGCATGGAAGGTGGGCACCATCTGAGCTTGAGCAAAACAAAAAGAATCAGGCACCAACCAGTGGGGTGCAGGGTGGCAGGAGCCACTTGAGCTCCAGAGAAAAAAGTATTGGGCCCCTCAGAGCAAGCGAGCTTGGGGGCTGCAGCTGTGAAGCTCTGGTCTCACCGAAACTCACTGGGTGCATCCCAATGAATGTGCACATTCAAGGGCATGCATTTTCCATGGGACAGATAGAAGCAGAACATATTTGGGCTTCTGCTATTTGTTGCTGGGCATGCTCCTGCATGTGTGCTATGGTGCACAGCAAATTGAACCAGGTGAAGTAGGGGAGGCTGGGGCCAGCACAAGTGGCTTACCTGCCCAGCAGCCTTACCTGGGGCCCTGGAGGCCTCCCAGGGCAGCAGCAGTACCAAACCAGTCACTCAGAGCCCGAATGGCAGCCAGAGCATGCCTCTGGCCTATCAGGTTCCTTTTCTGGTGGTACACATTGCTGCTGTGTGCACCACTCAGCTTTTTTAGTGATGGCTTTTTGACCCAAGGGTCTCCCATGGCATTTTTAAATGTGCATCGCTGCATCAGAAGCACATTTTTAATTAGCAAGCCATGCTAATTAAAAGCATCTGTGCATCATATGTATCAGCAGTGTAGCACAACTCCACGCTGAGAAAATGGTGATAGTGCACTTTGAATTAAAGCACATTGAATGTGTATTAGTTCAAAGCACACCACCACCATCTTCTCAGTGCAGAGGCATGCTGCATCCTGATACATGTGACACACAAGGCTGTCAGAGTGCATCATTTATGTGCTTCAGCAGACTTAATTAGCACAGTCTGCTCTGACACACTGGATTTCCAACACATCAGAGCAGGTTCCCCGCATGTGTGTAAGTGCTCCCAGTGTCAAAAAGACCCACCATACTGCAAATTAGCAGCAAGATGAATGGGTGTACATGCACCACATGCAGTTTGTGGTGCTTCAAATGGGTTAGCTTTTATTTCAAGCCATTTGCACATGCTCTAGTTTTAAAGCAAGAATGAAAATCTGTAGTAAGTCACTGCTGTGCTTTTAAATTTAGACACAATATGGAATGGCTTTGTAAAAATTAGATTACTGTTGCAAATCTGGTTCTTCATGGAGTTTTTAAAAGCATCTGGAATCTGGAATTTAAAGTCTTGTATGTTTCTGAACCCTCAATTCATAATTCTAGATAAGCTAGTTCAGCGGGCATGTTGCAGTTCTTGCTATATTTGTCACTATAGATCACTTATAATATAGTGGCAGCATGTCTTGGGGCATATTTAGCTGAGCATGTCTCACTTACCCATGACTGCTGACATGCTCCAGAGGTAGAAGTTCACTACTAGGGCTACTTTAGACCTGCTTTCAGGCCCTTGATCTCCAGCCACCTCAGAGTGGGCATTGCAAAAGTGGTAAGGGTATCCTTGCTTATGAACTCTGGCTCTGGAGCATGTTGGTTATCCTTGGGTAGATGAGGAATGTTCAGTCCCATGAAACCTGATGTTTCCACTGTGTAGCCAGGCCTTGTACTGGATGCATATATAGGCAGAAGGGAAGGAAGATAGCTCAGAGTCTCAGTAGTTCATAGAAATTCCATAGTGTTCATCCCATGTTCTCTGCTATGTCTAGTTTTCAATAGGCTTTGCCATTCCAGATGAGATTGTTAATTAATAAAGTTCAGCAACAGTATCCTTTCTTCCAGCAGTGGCCAGTATCTGATAAATCTGAAAAGGCCAAAAACAAAAATCCCCTAAACCACAAATAATATTCCTAAGTAACTGTGCAGTGCTGTGCAATGGTAGAAACAGTTAGCATTTACCTTAAAATCTAAAATTGGATTTTGACCCTTAAGTCTGCATAATTAGAATTGTTATAGTGTGATTAATTACATATTCAACAGTTATTTTTCCTTAAAAATATATATATATACCTATTTTGGTTACTGTACCTCCTTATGGTCTGAAATAAATTGAGCAATCAACATTTAGGGTCATGTGAGCAAAGAGCTCTGAGCAGGTGCATGACATGAGATTGTGTGGAATAAATCCTGGAATTCAAATTTACAGAATACAACACAAGAGCATTTTCTTTTACTAGCATTCTTTTTATCTATTTATTCTGGCAATTTATTTACCTAGCCATTCACCATGGCTCTGGTCAGCTCATTGGGAGGGGAGGGGGGAGGGGAGTGGCCAGAGCACAGCTAGGAGGCAGGAGCATGACTTGGATAGGGGTCTGTTTCATTTAGAAGATCTGGGATGATATAGGAAGAAGGAAAAGAAGGAGAGGTCCTGTAAACAGGACTGAAACAAAAGAAGCTGGAAAGAGGTCTGTATGACTTTTTAGTTTGGTAATTAGGAGATCCTATTTGGAGGCAGGACACTGGCTTCCAGTTCTCAATCCAGTGAATATTTAATAATTTATACAAAGCAGAGTGCTAACAGGAGATATTTGAAAGTCCTAACCCAAGGATTGTCAATTATTTTGGGAGGAGGGCCGCTAACTGAGTTTTGGCAAGCCATTGAGGGCCACATGACAGGCAATCAGGAGCAGATGAATATTAATTTTCTAAACTTTTTAGGAGCCCTGCGGGCCAGATAGAATGGCCTGGCAGCCGCATCCGGCCCAAGGGCCGCATTTTGCCTACCCTGTCTAACCTCAGAAAACCCGTTAGCTTAGTTAGAGGAGGGGGAGGAGGGGGTACTGTCTGGAAGGTGCAGGAAGTGAGTTCAAATCCATCTCATACAGAAAGGACGATTGAATCTGGGTCTCCCACATCCTATGAAAATGTAAGACATAAGTTTGAAGCTAGCTTTTCATTGAGCCCCACCATTAACCCCATGGTAACATCACTGTCATATCTTATCAGAAGCAAAGCAGTTCATACAGCAAGCATGAGGGGATTTGATAGCAGCCTTTAACTACATGAAGGGTGTTGGTTTCAAAGAGAATGGAAATGGACTGTTCTCAGTGGCGGCAGATGATAGAACCAGGAACAATGGTCTCAAGCTACAGCAAGGGAGGTTTAGGTTGGATATTAGGGAAAACTTTCTCAGTCGGAAGGTGATGAAACACTGGAACAAGTTACCTAGAGAGGTGGTGGAATCTCCATCCTTGGAGGATTTTAAGGACTGGCTTGACAAAGTTGGGGATGGTCCTGCTTTGAGCATGGGGTTGGACTAGATGACCTTTTATGATCCCTTCCAACTCTTATTTCTTATGATTTGATGATTCTAAGTTCACCAGTTATATAATTGTCACCTGAAATACAACTCAAAATTGGGCACCTTGGCTTTCTAAACTTCACAGAAGTGTGCCTGCTTTAACCAAAGGTTCTGTTGGATTGTTAAAAGACCATGAAACAACTTTATCCATCAGTTTCTATCCCTTGAAATAAATCAGTTTTTTTATCTAACTGGTAATTATGAGCCCTTCTAGCCTTTGGAGGACTAAAATGTGATGGTTCTACCATTACCTAAACCTGAGTGGCTCCTTTATCCAGTGCTCAGAACTTCAAACTCATTGCCCCTCTTTTTCCTGTCAAATTTTTCATTCAAACAGATATGTCAGGCAGGTGAAGCCTGCTGCACAGGGTAGAGAAGGTCTGATATACCCCTATCAAAACTAAATCAACCCATCCAGAATTTGAAGTGAGAAAGACTACTACATAAGAGAAGGTATGATTCACTTTTAGTAAAGGAGAGGTTCCCCTGGATGGGCTGTTGGGTGGGTATTTCATTATGCTACACAGAAGACAAGTGAGGTGGGATGAATGAAAATAGGAAAGTGAATTTTATGGTAAAGAAGACAGACAGTAAATGTAGGCAAGCAAACAGATAGGAGTGTGTCATGGTTTGTTTCCTGGGGATGCAAATAGGTCAAATGGAAAAAAAAAATTCAAAGACTGCACCTAATTTATGTGGGGTTAGCTGGCATCAGCTATGTATCACAACTATGTATCTGTGGGTATATGGTGGTAGACATCTCTTGATTTCATTAAGGGACAACAACTCAATTATGTAAAGTGCATTTGGATTGCATGTTGAAAGTTAGAATGAAAATGTAAGCATGGAAAACTACAGGAGTATTGGAGTATACTGCAGGTATGGTTTGCAAGAGTTATCTGTTAGCTTGGTGACTGAGCCATGGAAGAAGAGGCTTATGTCAAGATTTTGGGCAACAAAGTGGGCCTCTGAAGGGACATGAGACAACAATATGAATATCAGTTGTTGCTGAAAAGAGTTGTTTGGAGGATGTAAGTTCCATTTTTCAAGATTTTGAAAACTGGGCTTTCTTTTCAATCAGGTTGAAAACCAGATATTTCCTTTAAGGAACTAGGCAGACAAGATTCTTTTGGTAAATCTGTTATCTTTTAGTAGACTAACTCAGATAGTTAGAAAATTCTTCTTTGCAAGCTTTTGGGTACAAATACCCTTTGTCAGGCTGAGGAAGCATCTGTAGTTGGTCTGTGCTCTTCCTCGCTGGAATGAATAGTAAAGAAGCCAGAGGCTTCTATTCATTTCATCTAGGAAGAGCACAGACCAACTATAGATGTTTCCTCAGCCTGATGAAAGGTGTTTGTACCCGAAAGCTTGCAAAGAAGAATTTCCAACTACTTGAGTTGGTCTAATAAAAGATATCAGATTTACCAAAAGAACCTTGTCTGCCTATATCCTTAGACCATGATGGCTACATCCTATACTGCTTTGAGGAACTTGCACTTTCAACTTTTTTATTTTGTATTATGCTATGCAGTAAACATTAAATACTTTTTTGTATGGTATTGAGCAGTTGCATGCCTTGAGGACCTGGTTCACATGGAATTTTGAAAAAATCTGGTTTTGGTCTGCATTAACCTGAAGCAGTTTCAAAAAAATGAAATTTCCTGTGAATTTGAAACTGCTTTTTGGTTGTCCTTAGTTTGGTTTCAGCAGAACCTAATATTCTGACAGAGCATAGTTCTGCTGAGGTTCCTTTGACCTGGTCTAGCTGAAAAAGAATTTTGTATGGCCTTTACATAGTTGGTTAATTTAACAAGCAAATGACTTGTTAAAAAAAAAAGACAAGATGGGAAATGGCTTTGGGAAACTGATAGCATGGTCTTTATAGTACCTTAAATATATATAGCACTATATAAATGATAAGTTGCATTAATATCATTCATAAGTTTATCTATTTTAATTTTACTGTCTTCAGAATTCCCCAGTATATTAGAGCTAGAATTCATTTTATTCATTTCCTTTAATTAAGGCTGGCACATTTGATATGTTGCTTGCATTTTTTCAGTGTCCTGATATGCGATTGCTTCTGTTGCTTTAACTGCTTTCAAAAGTTGCTCCTTATCACATACATAAAGCATGAGACCATTTATAGTCCTACTTCTGTTGTTCCTTTCATTTTTTCCTGTGCATCACTTCTATGATTCCTTTCAGTAAAAAAGGAATTTTTTTCTAGCGTTAGTTTTAGGAATTCAGGAATGAGGTTTTGTGTATCAAGGGGCTCCGAATTCACATTAGCCAGATTTCCAGGGCTATGGCTGTTTCAAATCCTGACTTCATTCTTAATTACTTCATTTTTTTTTACCAGCAAAGAATAGTTTTTAGTCATTTTTCAAACGTGCGCATATCTACTGTAGTATTATTTTGTTGCTTTAAGCTCCCATTGTTCATAGCCTAGGCTTTGGCCATTTCGGTAAAATCTTGAATCAAAGGCTGACAGCTTCCTGGAAATTAACTCCACTGCCTCCTCATTACAGAGAGAGATTTTAGAAGAAATTATATTTTACTATCTAGAGCTGAGATTTCTTTTAATATACTGCCCTTGTCAACCATTATTTCAGAGATGCAAGAAAGCACTGGTGCATTTAGCTGCTGCCTAATGACTTGTGGCTTAAAAAGCAAATAGCTTCAACCCCTTCTTTTCTCCCATGCTTTGCTGACCCTAAGAATCTCTCCTTATACATTTGGGAAAAATTAAAATGTTTGTTTTGTGTTGTATATCCTCCACTTGGCTTCCACATTCTGATCTGTCTCCCCCTCCCTTTCTATGTATATCTCCTTTGTTCTTCTAATGTGCTGTTCCCCTGAAGTTTGCTTTCATAATTTATATCTATAAATCTGGTTTAACAAAATAACAATTTATGTAGGCTGGATTAAGAAAAGAGTGCAACTAAATAGACAGGAGTTTGAAATAAGACATATGTAAAAAAACCCAAAAAACCCAGAGATTTGAAGTATTGCTGGTAGGTTGCGATTTATTGCACTAACAAACAGCTGCAGATAATTAGAAGACTTAACCCCAACAGCTTAAGTTTTGTGAGATAAAAAATTAAACCAAAGTCTTTGGGCATTGGTTGCTATGAAGTATTCTTCAGTGAAACTTTCCGTACTTTAGCATACACTTGGTAATGGACTGTGATTTTTACTATAATAAAACTGTTTTTAATGTGTTGATATTGTAATAATGTTGAGTTTCTTAGTTTCCCTGAATATTTTGTACATGGGGAAAGAAGGGTTAATTGAGTCCCTACTAGGTCCCAGGGAGTCAAAAGAGATGCAACAGCCACATTTTATTGAGGATACTCAAGGGCTGTGCAGGCTGGAGAGAGAACAGCTGAGCTAACTTTGGGGAACTCAGAGCTATGCAGGTGAGAATGGGGGCAGAGGGATTATTCAGTCCCTTGTAGCAGGACAGAAAACTTCCATATGGCTGGCCCTTGCCCTGGGACTTGCCCCTATTGCAGAGGGGCTGTCTGTCTTGCTGCTTGGAACTTTGCAGTGCACGTCACCTGTCGAGAGGTAAAGACCCTTCCTTGAGAGCGCAACTGGAAGGAAGCTCCCTGAGATAAGGCCATGGACAGCCAGGGGAGTCAGGGACCAAAGTCAGGGTCTCAAAGTCAGAAGGAGTTTGGATTACTTTCCCATTCTAGAAGCCATGCCTAGTTTGACATAAGGGGGTATTTAGAGAGGCCAGCTGAGGCTGGTGGTCCGAAGCATATCTGGGATTCTGTGACAAGCTTTGTACAAAGCAAAGAGAAGAATAAAAAGAAGAAAAGAAAAAAGAATACAAAGAAATATTAAGTGTGTGTGTGTGTGGAAAACCTCTTAATTTTTCCTTAAAAAAAAAAAAGAAGAAATAATCAAGTGAACGAAAGACAGCCCCTAAAAGTGACAATAGTTCTAACAGACATTAATGAGGCTACACTAGAAACATCATATTATGGAAGCTTGGAAGTGGCTCAAAATGGAAAATCTCACATAGTTTTGTAAGGCACCTGTGTTAGCATTACAAAGTACTGTGCTGTTACTTTTTGGAGGCAGAGCTTCAGAACAGCTTAATGATGATCCCTTGTAAAGACCGACACAAACAAGAATTCAAGACTGGAGTATTATAGCTGCATTAGCATGTCACTCCACCTGAGCCACCATACTTTGCTTCTCAACAGGTCTGATTAACCCAGGCCGGGCACTGCGTTAATGCAGCAGTACTGCTTCTGGTATTTGAGCTAGTTCATTTAGTTCATTTAGCTAGCTTGAATATCATGGGGTGCATAAGATGTGTAAAGCAAAGATTTGTTGTTGCTATAAGATGACAATATCGATATCTTTATGTGTTCAGCTTCTTTCATATGGAAGGTTTGAATAAAAGTGACAACTAAAGAGTTCTCTATCGAGATATAGAGAAGCATAGACATTTTTACCAAATAGAATAAGTTTATCAAAGCATATGGTGTGAATTGGCAAAACATCATCCATTTGTGCTCTGAAGGAGTTCAAGCAATGACTAGGAAATCTATAGTGTTAGGGTGCAAATTGAAGTGCTATGTAATACTAAGCTTGCTCACTGCATGATTAACTTTTAGGTTGGTTATTTAGGTGCCAAAAATGCTCATAATTTTGTAGGAGTTTTTGTAAAAGTGGTCAGGTTTATTTAAGTTCAGGCACTGAACTTGCACTTATTTTCAGCTTTGCATTGGAACTTGGGTAGTACAGGTGCTAAGGTGCATCATTGAAAGTATGGAATCTGCATGTTCAAAGCCACTGCAGAAGTGCTCATGATGTGGCCTATTATACTCCATCAAAATCTGTTAAATACCTTGTCACAAGGGCATGAAAATGGAAGGAAGTTTTGTGTAATGAAATGGGAAGTAATCATCAAAATCTTCTCTGTGCAAACGTGAGATGGCTGTCATGTGGGAAGGTGTTGACTCATCTCTTTGAACTGTATTCTGAGTTTCAAAAAGTTTTCCTTCATGATTTTGGTTTTGAAAAGGCTGATTACTTTGTGAATGTGTTATGACTATCAAAATGAGTCTATTTAGCAGACTTGTTCACGCATGCCAAGGAACGAAATGACAGTTTACTGGAACTGAAAATTATGCTTTACAGTGATCATGGCAAACAAAGGCTATGATGATGAAACTTTTTTTTTTTTTTGCAATAAACTAAGGTTGGAAGGAAACTTTCCAGTCCCTTGAACCTTGCAAAATTTCTTCATTTGAAACGAATTATAAATGTATTCCATCCTCATTGCTGAAATAAAACAACTTTGCCTGAATTTGGTCACCATGTTTTTAAGGAATGCTCTTGCAGAAAATGAGAAGTAGATCAGGAAGCCATTTTCGATACAAAAAAAAGGAGAGAGAGAGAAATGAAAAGGAAAAATTAACTGAACTTTCATGTGATAGTGCACTCAAGTTCAAATTCAGCAAGGGGCAGCTCAACAACTTTTTGGATGAGAAAAAGAGGGGGTTTCTTTTGATGTTCTCCCATGCTATGTATCAATGCAAGACTATTTTTCATAACCGTAAGGGCAGAAAACCAAATACAGGAAAAAATTAATTAAAAACTGGACTTTTGAATAAAACTCACCAGTATCTCACCACTTGATTCTGTGAAACATACACACGCTTCCCAGTAATAATAGCATTTTTTTAATTTTCCCCCACATTGTTCAAAGTGTTCAATATTTTTGTTGATTTATATTTTCATAAGTAAAGAAGCAAAGCATATATTGGCTTGTTTTAATAATCCAAATAAAAATTAATGGGGTTTGGAATTTAAAATATACAAGTTAAAAATAACAAGAATAACTGCAGTTGAGTGACACACCAGAATATGCCAAGATTCCACTTTTGACAAATGTAACTGTTCCTTGTGTTTTGAATAATACAGAAAAACATAAATAATAATAGCTGCTTTGGCATGCTGTTTGGATTCACAAATAAAACTCTTAAGATGTCTTAAAAGATTGTTTTAATCAACAGGTTAGATTTCTTTAGGCTTTTGTTTTACAATAGAGTCTGGAAATACTTAAGACTATTAACACGTAAAATAAATGTGCACAAAAGGAGATTGTACTTGATTGTGCTGTTTCAAACATTGGGTTTTAAAAAATATGGTAGTATATGAATGGTTTAAGTTTGGGAATCGCTGATCTTGAGACTGTATACCAATTTTTCAATTTACTAGGCTGACCAGGTCAATTTTTTGCTATTCATTGTAATAGCTTCTGCAAGAAAACTTAGTTTGATCTGACTCAATTTCTGGTGTTCTCACTTTATTCTCACACTTCCTGACCTCCAGGATATTGCTTTCCATGCTGATCAGTCATTTTCCTCTAGTACTTACAGATTTGTTCCTTATTCCTAATACCCTTTTTGAAGTAATTACTTATCTCTACCTATTCAAAGCAATGCATATAATAGAGAGTTGAGGACTTCAGTGTCTACCAATGATTGCCCTACTTCTGTATTTATAGACTCAAAAGAGTGACAAATTCTAAGAAGCAAATTTCTTCATCTGTAGGTGAGCTTCATCTTTTCATTTGGAACTTAACTGGGTTGACAAGTAAATTATCTGACCCTTTGTGGAGAAATCATTTTACAGTATAACCTCATAAATCCAGCATGCTTGGGACCTAGCATCTGCCGGAAATGTAAAAATTCCAGATTAGTGAATGAGTGAACCTGCCCTGAGCACCGGGAAGAGCCCAGTGCTGCTGCTGGCCCCTGCCTGATCCAGGCGCTTCCCGTATCCAGGGGCATGTGCCCCCTGGGAAGAGCCCGGTCCAGCCCCACAGCCCATAGCCCTCCTGGGATGCATGTAGCAGCAAGAGCCATGCCGTCTCCCTCCCCCCCAGGTCCTGTACCCACTTACAGTTCCCTCCACTTTGCTCCCTGCTGCAGCCCCTGGAGCGGCTGATGCCACCTGCCTGCAGTGCCGCATTTTTGAGAATTCCAGAATTTTGAGTGCTGAATTTATGAGGTTATACTGTATTAATTATTTTGATGCTGTGATTTTATGAGAGACATGGTATGGGAAGATAGGCTGCCTATACATATTCCCTGGGATAGGGAAGGGCATTTTAATTAGAATGGTTCCCACGGAGCCACTACAGTTAAAAAGTTAAAACACCTCACCAGCACATGTATTAAGTTCCACGTGTTTAAAAAGGGCCATGAAACACTTTAACTAAAACTCATTTGCCCTGTGGGCATTTTAAAATGCATGGAGGCTTAATGCATGTGACTCTGGAGTATTCTAATTAGAAGGCAGAGTAAGTCTATAAGCAGCCATAATGTCTATTCCTAGGGGGGGTGTTTCATGCTACAAAAATAGCTGAAATGTTAGAACTTAGAGTTGCGGGGAGGATTTGTTATTCAACTCAATAAGAAATCTGATTGGTGACTAGAAACTGAATTAGAGTGTGACTATCTATTAGTCTATATTAAGTTCTACGCCAGAGATCCCTTAATTCTTATTAATGTTTTTTTGCCACCGTTTACATCAAGAACTGATGCAGTCCTGATATGGAAATTGTTACCTAATGCTCTAGAGATGATCCAAAACACTCAAATCCAAGATGACTTGGAATTTAATTCTCCCTCCCCTTGCTTCCTCCATGCAGTACTGTGGGAAGGAAGTTTGGCACCTAGGGAAAAGCCCACAGTGGCAGCCCACCTTTCCCCATGCACAGACCCAGGGAGCACATGCTTGCCTGGGAGTGGAGGCAATGGTAGGAGCTGCCCTCCTCACATCCCCACGCCACCTCAAACGAGCCACTTGCGGCTCCATCCCATGCCCTGCCCCAGCTGGCCAGTGCCTAATGGTGCCTCTTTGCTTCAGCACCTGAGACAGTCACCTCCCTCGCTACACCTTGCTATGGCACTGCCCCCATGCCTGTTTCTATGCCTGCCCCTCCCCCTCTCCCCTGCCCCCCATGCCTATGCCAGCCAAATATGCTCTCACATCTTACAAAAGACAACATCTTTTTGAAGAATAGGCATTGGGGTACAAACCATGATTTAATGAGGACTGCTTTAAAGCTGAAGTCTCTTTAATAGAAGTATTGGAGGAATACAAATCCAAAAACAACTGTGTTCATTTGCAATGGATTAAAAAGATTAAAATAAACTATAAAACCTAATAGCTAAGAAAAAGAAACAATATCAAAACAAAATTAGTATAATTATTTTAGAAGCCATTTATCCTAATCACTGGAATGAAAATATAATAGACCTAATTTTTAGAAACAGTGAAGAGAGAGATCCTGCAGCATGGCACCCTGTTAGTCTTCTGTGTATTCCAGGCAAATTATACGAGAGACACTTTCTCGTTTGCAAACATTGATTTCTGAAAATAACATTTTGGAAAAAGAACAAATGGTATTAGAGCAAGTTATTTTTGGATGAACCATTGCTTAATGTAGCATTATTTGTCATCCAAATATGTAAAACAAACAAACCCAAAACAAAAACAAAAAAACCCCAAAAAACTCCCCGAAACCAAAACTATTTCTACATAGCCTTAATAGATCTGAAGGAAGCTTTTGATTCCATAGACCAATTACAATTATTGAAGAAACTGTCAGTGACATCAGTGGATAAAGCTCTCTTACATTTAGTTGTTACTTACTAAAGCATGCAGAGTGCATTATGGGATTGGTGGTGCCATACCTAGTAGTTTTCCAAGTAAAATAGTGGTGACGAGGATGTCTGCTCACTCCAGCATTTTTAATCTATTCCTGAATGATCTAAAGAATGCAATAATAAGGAATTAATTCCATGTACCTATGCTATTGAATGACTGTATTTCTGGCTTTATGCAGATGACACATTATTAATATAACAGTTCTAGATAGGCCTCAAAGGTCACTAGATTATTTTCAACAATATTGTGTCTCAAATTGCTTGGAAATCAACACTGCACTGTCCTTGGAATCAAGGCATTGTTTTTTAGTAATGAAAGGATAAAACTGGTATGGTTTTTACAAAGAAATTGGAAGTGCTATCCTAATATAAATACCTTTAAATTATTTTAATACCAATATGAACTCAAATAAACATACTGAAAATGTAAGCAATAGAGCAAAATAAACTTTGGATAGAGTTTCATCCTTTTATTTTAAGACCAATAGAAGGGCTGTACTGGTAGCACTAAGTGGCTATAGATGTAAGGTAAAGTATATTTTATTGTAAAGAATGGAAATATGGGATGCTGACCCTGTAGTTCATTCAAAAACAGAAAATAATTTGAATTACTTTCCAAGGCAGTGTTTATCTCTACAACAGAGAGGCTTATACAATCTGAAATGGAGCTGCTTATTGCAAGCACTTCAGCTCAATGAAGAATTCAAAATTATTGGGTAAGAATTAGAGCCTGTACCCCTATCAAATACCTTTAGACTCAGTTTACAAGCCACTCCTCTTCCAAATAAACCCTTATTTGTATGGTTAAATAACATTTATTCCTGGGAAACATGCTAACAGTCAATGACCCAATATTCCTTGTACATTGAAAACAAGATGTACATTTAAGAATTAAAGATGCCAGTATGCAGGCAGTGAGATCTTCTTGAACTTTTCCTTTTTTAAGATTAATAAAGCACCCTTTTGGCCTAGAAATCTACCTATCTGAAGTACAACTACAAAGAGAGGCCATTATTACACTGAGATGTATTCAAATGAAAAATGCAGTTGTTATGGGCAGGTAGTGTCAGTCCCTATATACAGACTGGGTATGTTCTTCCAGGAAGAATAAGATATGTGGTTTAAATCACTATTTATGATCTTGCTCACTCTTTGAAGAAATGAGAAGGAATTTCTTCATTACTGGAACATATTTCTCCATAACTGGAACATTTTAAACACTGGACTAATAAGGAAAAAATGTCTGGCTCTTTGCTGATAACTTGCAATCTGTTCTGCACTCTCTAGGTGAATTTGTATGACTTGAACAAAGAATAAGGATGAAAATAAAATAAGATTCCACTGTTTTTATTCTTTTATTCTACTGCCATATTTCCTTGAATCAAAGACAAGGGTTTTTCCCCAGCCAGCATGAGAGGAAAGTCCCTTGTCTTAGATTTGCATATAAAGTTGAAGGTGAAGCAAATAGCTGCTGCAGCTCTGGCACTGGCTCTGAACCAGCATTGGGCCAGGGTCAGACCCACAGCAGCCTCCTGCAGTTTCCCCCCAGCTGCAGTTTCTTCTCCCTCATCCAGCCCTCCTCCCCTTACTGTCAGATGCGGTGGACTTCTAGCCCAGGCTGGATTCCCTCCCAGACATGGAAAACTCCATCCCCTGTCCAGTCATCCCCTGCCTGGCCACTGCTTCATGGTTTAACTTTATTTAAATTTGTAGAATGAACAATCTTATTGAATGCATTTACCAATATTCCTGCATTGTTTTAGTGAACAATTAAACTAACATAAGCTATTAATCCAATTATATCACGGTTTCCCAAAGTTTTTTCTCTGAAGTGCCTTTTTAGAGGGCCAGTCCTGAGTGGTTGTCTGTATACTGACTGACTGTTGAAATATGATATATCAATATATCAATAAGGTAAAAATGTTATGCACAGAATAACATTTATTTATTTTAAAATTTATTTTTAATTTTTTTCTTTTGCATAGGTTTATAGATTTACCAGATATCAAATAAAGCTTTAAGCCAATAATTAAAGTTTCCCATGTATTGAAAGCTTTACATTTGATTTAAATTGTATCTAAATCAAATTAAAATATAGAAATTATATATATATATAATTACATTTTACTGGAAAAAAGTGAAAAAGCTTCATCACTAATTTTTTATTAAGTGAGATTTATACCACTACATTTTATCAGATACCAGATGTTGCAGCCTTGGTTCAGTGCTTGACTTTGCAACACAGAGGACTGTATGAAAATGATCATCTATCAGTCTGGATCTTAAGAGTTTTTTATTCATTTTAAAGACTGCTTTCTCACATAAGTATATGCTTCTGAATAGAGAAGCTGTGCATTGTCTGCATTTATGTATTTGAGGATAGGTTTCAGAAGACTCTTTTGTAAAACCTCAGCAAAACTATGTTCATGGTAAGATGAATTTGCTAGTGCACCTGCTTGCAAGTCAATCATTCTACCTCCATGTCCATTGGAGCACTTTCTGGGTTACATATAAATGGATTTTGAAAAATAGCCAGTGTCTGCATGTGAAACTTAAAATCCAAGAAGTCCCATATGAATTATTTAAAAAAAGCACTGAATAATTTGGAAATAATTTTTGGACTGCAGAACTTCCAGTGAACTTAGTTCTTTTTTCCAAGAGCACTCCTAAAGAGACTCGCCTTCATATGAATATATTATAGCTCAAACCTATTTGCATAGCTTAAACATCATTTCTTCCTATGCTATGTAGACTAACAGTCCTATTTTGATAGGCAACACAACTGTAGTGCTTTGTCAACAGAAAGGGGAGAGCACAATCCCTCCCCACCACCTTTGCCAAGAAATTGTTCTGGAACTGATGTATTTATTTTCACGTTACACTAGTAGCTCTGCGTGCACTGGGCTTGTAATCTTCCAGAATGTAGGGCAGCTTGTTCAATGGACCCTGTGTCAATGCACCTGACAGCTGGTTAAATACTATTAAAGAAACTGCACTGTTGAAGTCGAAAAGACATAGTGCACAGCAGAAAGGAATTTACCAGTGTAACCTCTACAGCTATATGAAGGACATTCTCTGTTTGGGGCAGTTTAAGCAGCATACCACTGCTAGTTTCTTTTAGAAATGCAAATTCATGTTATACTGGATTACTTGGTGTTCCTAAAAAACCCTCAAGGCTATCCATCTTAATATATTCTTGTGATATAGATGTAACAATTGCATCCATATGAAATAGTACCAGTATACAATATTTTCCTGCAAACCGCATGCCCACAAATAAGACACATACCTTGTTTTTGAAAGACAGAATGTGGAAATATTTATTTTCCAGAATCATGTCTGAGAGAGCTGAATGTATGCAGGAAGCTCACTTGCCCTCAGCCAGCCGAATGGCTGCTTCAGGAATAACCTACAAGCTGCTCTGCCAAAAGGTGCTGCCAGTTTGGCACTGGCTGTAAGAGGGTTAAAAATGGAAAATAAACCCCTACTGCTTGCTTGCCCTACAAGAAGTGGCCATCCCTACAGCACAGCATCTCCATGCTTCTATTCCTCCATGCTGCTATTCTACACAGAAAATCATTTTACCTGCTTAAAATCATTTTACCTGCTTAAGGCGTGCATCCCAATTTTGTGGGCTGATTTTGGGGGAGGTTTGTGGGGTACATAAAAAATATGGTAAGCTGCTGTGATGTAACTGTTTGCAGCAATATAAATGTAGCAAAACAGTTGCAGTTTTAAGTTGCATACAAGGATAAAGTTGCATTCATTTAACTCACTTCATGGGGATGTAATAGGTATGTCATAGCAGATGATGCACATTACGGAGATGTACCTTCAATTCCCCTTTTGAAGTTGATATAAATTACGTTTGCCTATAGTCTTAACTGAGTTAATGATTCTTCTCTTTGAGCTTCTATCCTCATGTTTGCTTCAGCATCCATTTAGGAGAATTACTTCTTCTGTAGCCCTAACATCACCCTGACTGGTAGAGGAAATCCAGGAATTTATGGATGGTCCACCTGACGCAATGTTTTGCAAGGGCAAAGTGAACCATAGGCCTCATTTAAATTTTTAACAAAATTATTTCAGAATTCCATGTAAATCTGTTGGTTCATTTGCAGTTTTTCTTTCCCAGTCCCCATTTTTTCATTGAGGAAAGTCAAAAGGTGCATGCTTGAGATAGTTAAGATGCTTCCATTTTATCTGGACAGGATGAAACCCTGTCTTTTCCTGACTTTAAAATATGTGCAGATAGACTAAAGGGTTAGGCAATAGTTATCTAAAGGTTGTCTAAACAATTTAGCTGTTTTAGAACCAGCCATGCAGGAAAAAACCCATTACACACAACTCGGGCAGTTTCTTCAGTTTTCCTGGGAAGCACACCAATTTCAAAATTTTGCAAGATGGCTACATATGACTCATTCTACATTTTCACACAATACTGCTTCTTAGTGCTGACATCAAGACCTACTGCCTAATGTGGCAAAGCTGTTCTGCAGTCATTACTAAAATATTCTGAGCACCTACTTTCTGTCTATAAGGTCACTTCTTGTGAATCAGCAAATGTGCAATGTTGGGAAGTTACTCAAAGAATCAGTTACATGAAAGTTCATAGTATCATAGTATCATAGTATCTAGAGTCGGAAGGGACCTGGGCAGATCATCTAGTCCGACCCCCTGCCTTGGCAGGAAAGAGCACCGGGGT
>JAGPOW010001327.1:23838467-23853736 GCA_030014935.1 Caiman crocodilus
ATGAACATGGGCCAACAGTGTGGGGACGTGGTCAGGAAGGCCAACCGTACCTTGTCATGCATCCACAGATGCATCTCAAGCAGGTCCAAGGAGGTGATCCTCCCCCTCTGTGTGAAACTGGTCAGGCCATAGTTAGAGTACTGTGTCCAGTTCTGGGCACTGCACTTCAAGAGGGATGTGGACAACGTGGAGAGGATCCAGAGGAGGGCCACTCACATGATCAGGGAGCAGCAGGACAGGCCCTACAAGGAGAGGCTAAGGGACCTGAACCTGTTCAGCCTCCACAAGAGAAGGCTGAGGGGGGATGTAGTGGCCATTTACAAACTAGTGAGAGGCAACCAGCAGGCACTGGGGGAGTCCCTGTTCCCCTGAGCACCACCAGGAGTGACTAGAAATAACGGTTATAAGCAGACTAGACATCAGGAGGTGCTACTTCACTGTCAGGGTGGCTAGCATCTGGAACCAACTTCTAAGAGAAGTGGTGCTGGATTCTACCCTGGGGGTCTTTAAGAGGAGGCTGGATGAACACCTTACCAGGGTCATTTGACCCTAGTACTCTTTCCTGCCATGGCAGGGGTTCTGACTTGATGATCTGCTCAGGTCCCTTCCGACTCTACTAACTATGAAACTATTCCAGGTGGCTCTTCTCTGGACTCTCTCAAGCTTTTCCATGTCCCTGTTGAAATGTGGTACCCAGAACTGGACACAGTACTCCAGCTGCTATCTCACCGATGCTGAGCAAAGCAGAAGAATCACTTCCTCAGTTTTGCTTGAGAGGCATCAGTTGATGCATGCCAAAATATTGTTTGCCCTGCTAGATGTGATGCTAGAGCATCACACACACAGCTCATGTTCATACTATGGTCTATTATTACTCCTTGGTGCTTTTTGGTCATGGTGCTAGTCAGTGTGGTGCCACTGAACCTGTAAGTAAGTTGGGAATTGTTTATCCCCAGATGGATCACATTACAATTCTCAACGTTGAACTTCTTCTGGTTCCTATCTGCCCAATTTGCCAGCCTGTCTAGGCCCACCTGTACCTGCAACCTATTTTCAAGCATGACCACACTCCCCCATAGCTTGGTGTCCTCCATGAACTTGTCCAGTGAGCTATTCACCCCCATATCCAAATGATTGATAAAGATGTTGAAAAGCACTGGATCAAGCACATAACCCTAAGAAACACCACTGGCCACTTCTCCCCAGGACAACACAGATCCATTCATTAGAACTCTCTGGGTGCTACCCCACAGCCAGCTTCCTACCCACCTAACTGCTAAGCTTTTAGGCCCACAATCCTCCAATTTTCCCATGAGAACATCATGAGATACCAGATCAAAGGCCTTTTGGAAGTCTAGGTCAACGTCCTCTCTCTTATCCAGGTGACAAGTTACCAAGGTGTAGAAGTAGATGAGATTGGTAAGACAAGACTTGCCCATGAAGAAGCCATGCTAGCTGGCTGTTGTTCAGAATTCTACCTTCTGCAAGCATATCGCACATAGACTCCTTGATTAATTTTTCCAGGAATTTCCCTTCGATAGAAGTTAGGCTGATGGGCCTGTAATTGCCTGGGTCCTCTCTCCACCCCTTTTTCAAGATGGGCACGACATTGACCCTATTCCAGTGTTCAGGGACCTCCCCCAAGTGCCACAAGTTTTGGAAGCGATTCACCAGAGGTCCTGTGATGACTTTGGCCAGCTCCTTCAGCACCCTTGGATGAAGTTCATCCAGCCCTGCTGACTTATAAATATCTAACTTTTCTAACTGATTATGTACAAGCTCAATGTCAACAGTAGGAAGGTGGTCATTCCCACCATGCCCATTCTGAACCTTATCTAGTATGATTTTCCCCTTGGTCCAGTGAAACCCCAGAGCAAAGTAGTTAATCATGAGTTCACTTTTCTCCTGAGTGTTGGTATCCAGCTGTCCTGAGTTGTTAAGCAATGTTCCCATGCTTCCACTTGTTTTCCTTCTGTTCCCTATATTCCTAAAGAAGGACCTATTGTCCTTGATTTCTGTTGCTAGTTTAAATTCAGTCGCTGCCTTAGCCTTCTAATTTGCTCCCTACATGTGTGGGCCATTGTTGTATTGTCCTCCTTGGAGACTGTACAAGCTTCCATTGTTTGTATGTCTCTTTCCTCTTTTTCAAGAGGACCATGATATCCATATTAAACCAAGATGGCTTACCAGCCCTTCTGCTACCTTTCTTCTGCATAGGAATGGACTTCTTTTGTGCTTTGAGGATTATGTCCTTGAGGAATGACCGCTCTTTATGCAATCCTTTCACCTTTAGTCCCTGGTCCCACAGCACTTTCCCTACTGTTGCCCTGAGCCTGTTGAAATTCACTTTTTTGAAGCCCAGAACTTCAAACCTGTTAGCTGATTTGCCTGCCTTGTGACCAAGAGTGAATGTAATGGTTTCATGTTCGCTGTTGCCCAGGCTACCCTCTATATTCAAGTCATTCACCAAATAGTCTCCTTTGGCCAATGCCAAATCTAGGAGAGCATTACCTCTGGTTGACTTACGCACTTCCTGAGTCAGGTAGAACTCTTTGATACAGGTCAGGAAGCAACACAACCTATCCAACTCAGTGTTCCTCCCAAGTGATGTCTGGGTAATTGAAGTCACCTATGATGACCACGTCCCATGCATGTGCGGCCTCTGTCAGTTCCTGAGAGAACTCCAGATTGAGCTCCTCCCCCTGGTTTGGTGGTCTGTAGCATAAACCTTCAGTTAGGTCTCTCTCATCACACCCCTGTTCCCTCCTGCCTCCCCTAGTTTGACCAAGAGGCTTTCGAGCCACTCTTCTTTGGAGCCAAAGTCAGCCTCCAAGGAGGTGTACTGCTCCCTCACATAGAGAGCTATACTTCCACCTTTCCTTCCTAGTCAGTCCCTTCTCTGTAGGGTATAACCCTCTATGCCTATGTTCCAATCATGTGAGTAGTTACACCAGTCTCCTTAATTCCTACTAAATAGTAATGCCCACTGGAGAGTAGGAGCAGACAAGGGTCTGCTTGTTTCCCAGGATTCTGGCATTAGTATACAAGCATCTGAGTCCTCCAACTGAGACCCTTGATTTCCTGTCACACTGAGGGAGAATCATTCCTCAGCTCTTACAAAAGTGGTTCTCTTATTGTCCCCAACTTCGGAGCTTTCTTGTGTGCCAATCCCCGGGCATGCTCCAGTCAGTGTTTCTCCATCCCCGTGTGATTTTAGTTTAAATCCCTATCTAGAAGATTGGCCATCCTGGCCGAGAACAGGGACTTACCTATCCATGTGAGGTGGACTCCATTCCTTCCCAGGAGTCCACTCTCCCTGAAGTGTGCGCTGTGGTCAAAGTAGCCAAAGCCCTCTTGATAGCACCACTGCTGGAGTCGTCTGTTCACTGCTTTGATACATCCTTCCTTCCTAAGTCTATGACCTGCAACCAGGAGTACAGAGGAAAAGACTACCTGTGCCCCTGACTCCATGAACCCATCCCCCCAGAGCCCATCCCCCACCCCAACCCTGCATCTCTTGAGAGTGGCAGTTCACTGACTACCCACTTCCTCCTCTGGTGTCTTCATTGGAGCCTTTTCGTACAGGGTGAGGGAAGCATACCTGTCATGTAGTGCCAGAGGAGAGGCAGCCCTATCCCTACATGTCCTGGAGCCTGAGACAATCATCTTCCAGGCAGCTCCAGGTGGGTCTTTTCAGCCAGCCTTCTTCTTGGTGATGTTCTCCTCTATCTTCTTCTCTTAAGATGATCAAAGGCCAACAGAGCAATCTTTATGAGGAGAGGCTGAGTGACATGGGACTCTTCAGCCTGAAGAAGAGAAGGCTCAGGGAGATTTGGTGGCACCTTATATATATGAGGTGTGCACCAGAATCTGGGAGAATATTTGTTCACCAGGGCCCCACCAAGGGATAATGAGGTCTAAAGGCCATGAACTTCTGGAAAGCCAGGTTAGGTTGGACATAAGAAAAAACTTCTTTACAACCTGAGTGTCAGGAACAGACTGCCCCCAGAGGTGGTGAAAGCACCTAGTCTTGATTCATTCAAAAGGCATTTGGATGCTTATCTTGCTGGGATCATTTGACCCCAGCAGACTTCCTGCCCATGGCAGGGGGCTGGACTTGATCATCTCACAAGGTCCCTTCCAGCCCCTAAATTCTATGAAATCTAACCCTAATGCCAGTATGTCCAACTGTAGTACCTGTCCTCCATCTCATATTTCTTTCCCCTACTATTTTCTTATCGTCTCTGGGACATGTACTTCATCCTGAAAAAAAATTAGTTATAAGATCTCTATATATATTTATTCACTCCAGCTCCCAGGTTTTTATATATTAATACCAGCCTGTAAATGTCTGAATTTCAGAATTTTCTTTTAGTGAAGTATACATATATTCATGATAAAAAAGAGACTTTGACTTTCAAAAAATTCATTGTGGTTTGTTTAAAGTGCTACCAGGTCTTTCTGTGCTCTTTCTAAACTGCAACTGGCACTATTTAACTCACAAGTTAAATTTGGAATTTAAAATGATTTTTACAAACTGTTTACCTTGTAATGATAAAAGATTGTAACATACAGCTGGTACTTCACAATTTTTGTCTATTTAATTGATAAGATGAAATATAAGATGAAGAGATTAATGAAATGCTATTCAATGCTCCCAAAATAAGTTACATTTATTTCATATCAAAATCTTAATTTATAGTCTTATAAACAGTAAACATTTTAATTAGTTTGCAATAAAGAATTGTTTTTCTTTCAATTAGATTAGTTAGGCACTCATGCAAATACTGTATTTCCTCACATCCCTAAATAAAGCATTTGCCTTGTTCTTGGAAAGCAGAATGTAGAAAAAGATTTTTCCAGTGGTGTGATTCTTACTCCCCATTTGACATCCTGCAAAAATGAGCTGTATTGCATGATCAGCTTCTTAGGGTGTAATATACTTGACTAGGGCAAGAAAATCCACATTGAACTCAATTGTTCATTTGGTACAGCTGTCTCTGGAGAGGAAAGGACAGTTGGTTACACATCAAGTCTTCCAAAAACTCTAATAATACTATATTTCATGTCTACATTTGTGTTGTACTTCACTGTTTTAGCTGGATCCCAATGGCAATACTGAAACTGAGAGAGGTGGTTAGCTGTGATAGTCTGAAATCAGGTTAGATCTGCATTTTATAAACTAATAATTTTGATTCTGGGACACTACAATCCATCTAGATATGTAGATATCATGGAATTTGTATTTTGTTGTTGCTATGCTCTTTCTACAAAATCTAGTAAAAATAATATCATGATATTAGATGCAAAGATTTGGCAATTGAGAGCATAAGAGCTTTTAGGCAAGTCCAAGGTATAAAGATTTTGCTTTGTCATAAACTTTGCTATTTTGAAATTGTAGATTAAAATAAAATGGTTGAAGGGTTGATCAAATGCAGTTAAAAAATAGGCTAAAAAGCTGTTCAACTGAAAAGTTCTACAAAAACTTGGATTAGTTTCCCAGTTCAGCTCTGAGTAAAAAGCATCCTAAGTGATTATAACATGCATTGGATGGCAGAGAGCTATATTTGTAAGAATAAATGAATAAGTGATAGTGGGGTTGATTGTTCCTCTTTACAAACCAGATATGTTAAAGAAACTGTTTCTCTCAAGGCTGATCCTTATTAAAAAATACTACATAAGCTGAAATATAGTCAGAGCTTATGAGAAGGTAATGCAAAGTGGGAACCTTGCACACAATATATATAAATGAAACATATAGTAGACAAGAAAATGAAAGAAAAATATAATAACTTTATGGTTTTGACATTTGGACCTTACCATCTCTTCACCTTTTCTCCTGACTAACAGTGAAGAAAATTCAAAACATTGAAGAATTGTATATGACCGGTAACTTCACCTGCTCTGGAGGTGGATATATATTGTTAATGTGGCACTTTAAAGAACAGATTCTGAAATCTTGCCTAGTCTCAAAGGACTACAAGTATACAGGAAATGTATCTGTCTTATTTGTTCTCTTTCTGTAGTGCAGATTGGATTATACACTCTACTAGTTATTGTCACTGCATGTTTTAATTTACAAGGACAGTATCATAGCATTAGGTGCCCATTTGTATGATACTAACATAAACAACCAGCATAAAGTGTGGTTCTGTTCTGACAAGTGACAGTAAAAATGGCATTGTAGGTTCCTATTCTTATTGAATTTAAAGATTTCTATATCATATGTGCTCAGCTGATAAACTGCAGACATTTTTCAGAAGTGACAGCAGTGCAAATTAATTCTGGGAGCTAATTGGCAATCTGAATCTCTTTTTCTTACATATCATCACCAATATTAAGGTACTGTGGGCCAAGTTATGGCTTTGGTGACACCTGTGCATCTTTATACGTGAAAGATTAAAGTTTTCTTTGATGAAAAATTTTCTTTAATTTGACTGATTAATGTGATAAAGAGGTTTGATTAAATATTGGTTTTGAACCTTGAATAAGTTAGACAAAAAAAAAGCTGTACTGTATCTACACAGGTCTGATGGTGGTAGAGAATTATGAGACGTGGAAATAAGGGAAGAAATGAGAGCTATCAGGTTTCAGAACATGACTCATATGTTCAGAACTCGGAACTGCCTATATTCTAAAATAAATAAAATCAGAGATTTTCTGGGTTTTGGTAACTGTGTAAATCACTGAAACTCTACCTTCATACTTCATCCATGTAATCATAGCCTTGAAATGGGCTATTTAAAGAGGTGTCCTCAAACAGAATGAAACTTAATCTGTCTTGACCCTTGAGATCTCACTGGTTTTGGCTTTGAATTGAAAGTAGACAGAATTCATATCTAACACAGAGTATTGAAGGGAAATCTCAGAGGTTTCACCTGCATTCCACTGTGTTTTCTCAACTTAAACAGAAGGAAAAACTAGGTTTGGTAATTTATCCTAACAAAAACAAAGTTTAATCCAAAAACAATTCACTTTGAAAGTTCATTATGTTGTACAGAATCTACATGGGAAGTCTGAATATGGAATGAGAACTTAATTACTGTATTTATTCAAATATAAGATGACCCTGATTATACAAAAAATCCCTGGTAATTAGATTCTATATATGAAAAGCGTATATATTTGTTATAATTTTCCAGGTATAGAATCTGACTATTGGAAATATGCTTTGAATTTTAACCCCCTCCCACTGCTTCAATAGGGAAAATAAATCTGGGAGGGTCAGGTAGATCCCTTGTCCTTTGCAAATTCCCTTCCCCCCGACCAACTTCTTTCCCCCGCAGCCTCTTTCTTACTGTCAAATCATGCTCTTTCTGTACATGTCCAGGTGAGTGGGAACATGTGTTTCCTTGGGGACAAGTAACAGCAGAATATCTTGTGCTACTGCTACTTGTCCACAAGGAACACCCATGCAACTCACGTTCTGGTATGTGGCAGGTTACGCCAGGTGGTATAGGGGAGACTGGGGCCAGCGACTGTGCTGGACTCAGTAACTTTACCTGGGGTCCCACCTCTGGGAGCTGCAGGTGCAATGTTCCTACAGTAGGAAGCCTGGCTAGTAGCTGGAATGTGACTCTGGTCAACCAGGCTCCATTTTTTGGCAGCACACACTGCCACCACATGCACTGCCCCACTTTATTTGGCATGGGATTTTTTGGCCCTAGGATCCCTAGTACCAGCATGGGGAATGCCTAAATGTGTCGTGCTGCAAATGGGTTTGCGGACCTGCATACCACACTTCTGCACTCATCTGGACATGCCCTCTGGGAACATGGAAGTGAGAATCAAGTATGAAAACAATAACTTAGAAAAAAACATACTTGCAGTAACACGCAGTCCTTGCTGCCACGTGCATGTACTCCAGAACTATAGAGTACTGTGGGCCTCTGGTGCCCAGGGGCCAGTGCTTGCATTTTCACTACCCCTGCCCTCCGGGAATGATCTGAGCAGGGTACAGGATCGTGCCTCCCACCCCACGGCATTTCCATGGGGGAATTAGCAGTGTGGCAAACTGGCTGCAGGGGGAGGGGTGGTGGCTGGAATTTCCAGCTGGAATGGTCAAAGAAAGTCACAACCTGCTTCACCCACAAAACATGAGAGGCACCCTGTTTGCTGGCTGGCTGGCACCTCCCCCCTGCCCCACAAGGCCAGTCCCCATTCCCTCCCTCCCCCACTTGGTATACCACCACTCCGGATATCCCCCCTCGAAAGGACCCATGATGAAACACAGGGCAACCTGTCTGGCTTCATGTCATGGAGAGTGGGACCACACTTATCATATGCAAGAGGCTGAGAGAGGGGGTAACAATAGGATTCTGGGTAAGCTGCTTGGGTGATATTCAGTGATATTAGCCAGACATTTAAGGCTTTTAAAAAAACAGGACTCCTTGGACATGGGAGAGAAAGGCACAGCTCAGTTGTGGGAGTGAAGAAGTCAAAATGTAGTCAGTACAGTGACTCACCATGACTTGAAAAAAAAGTCAGTGCCGTGTGAGTGCAATGGACACTACCATATATCTTATCCAGATAGTTCACACTAGCATATTCTTGTGGTAAGTATTCATCAATGTGTTTGGACCTGGTAAGGGAAAAACCATGACCACCAGGGCAATTTTTCTAGTCACACTCAGGGTAATCATTTTTCTGGCATGGGGTAGTACCTATGGAGGGTAATATATAGTAACTTCCCACTTGCTGATTGAGTGGGAAGGTATTGGTTTTGCGCCCTCTTTATGGAAACGGGAGACTCCTCCCTAGCTTGCTCCTGGCTTATGGCTGAGGGCAAGTGAAATTGAGGGGCACTCGAGCTCCAAGCTTCTGAGCTTGGGTCTGCACGTAGGGTGCCTACCAAAGGATTTGGGAACATCTGAAGCCCCAGGTGAGGTGAAGGATGTTTGCTGGTAGTAAGGCCACTTATGATTCTTGACTGATTCACAAATTTGGAATTGATTTGGCTGATTTGGATTAGAACATGAAAAATTCTCTTTAAAAAAAACAGTGTTTGGACCATATGAGCCATGTTGTTTATAGTCAAGCTTAGTGTTGGCTGTACTTAATCAATGTCATAGGTAGTTTCTATTATGAAGTACATGCTTCTTTTGGCAGCAGTTGAATAATAAATGATGTTTTTAGTGAGGTTTCCTTGTATGTTAATGTAAGACAAGTGGTTCCCCCCACCGCCTAATGATTGGGGGAAAAAACATCTTGTATTCAAATAAATATGGTAACTATAAAAATATATTTTTTATTATTAAATTATTTCTTTTTACTCAGCTACAGAATTTTTACATGACTGTTTTTTTAATTGTCATAACTCTGCATGGCTCAGAATGAAAGATGCCACCAAATATGCCACCAAATAGACAAGGAAGATCATGATTCTGTTGCACCTCACCTAAACATTTATTTATATTCCTAAAGAAAATATAGGAGTAAGAGGATACCCCCTGCACTTTCAAGTACCTATAAATAGAAATGTACATTTTTAAAAGAGAAAGAAAGGCTAATCCTGAAGCAGCACTTTTGAGTTGTGTAGGTGCTTTTATTTTTATTTTTGGAAATCAGCTAAGAGACTAGAAGAGTTATATTTATATTACTACAAATAGGGGAAAGGAAGAGAGAGGCTTTTTAAAATACTAAATCTTGATCCTTTCTCAATGACTAGTTGAGAAGGCACTTCAAGCATAATGAAAAGGAAAAGTTGCAGAAGAGAAACCTTCCAGTTGCATCTTAGAGATGTGGTTACAAAGCAGCCCTGAGAGCCAAACCAAAAAAACTGTAATTATCTGGAGAGATTCCATGTCAGTATTTCATATCCACTCAGCCCCCTTGTTGACAGCATAACACTTCTACCTTGCACCTTATTCTTTCTGCACAATAACAGCCAGTAATTACCCACTTTCATGCATAGTATTGATCTAGTAGTGGCTATCAGTTTAAAATAAATACTTAATTGTGACACAACCAGGTACAGATGTTCAGTTTCTACTGGAAGAATTACTGTTCTCTCAGTAGAAACCAAAATGTACAAAATACTCAAGCTTTTTCTCCCAGATCCATAATGATCACTTCAAGAGAAAAGTGACCCAGGAACAACCAGGGTTAACTAACTCCCAGGAGAGTTTCTCCTAGAAGCCTGAAAATCTATACACTTTCTCCTGACTTAACTTCTTTCAGGGATCAGGACGAGAGTAGCCGGGGGAAAGGTTCCTGTGCTTCCTAAGACAGAAGTCACCCTAGCCTTGAGAAAGTGTGGAGGCCACTCCCGCACTCCCATGGACTGGAAGGTGAGGGGAACAGCAGACACCACTCCCTGGTTTTGGGAAGAGAAAGGGCTTTTGGCTGCTACTAGCTCCCCTTTGCTGCCCTCACTGCCTGAGTAAGCAGTGGGGCAGTGATTTAAAAGCTGGCAGCCAGGTGCAGAGCTCCAAGTATATCTTCCTTCTGGATCTCCTGTACTGTCTCACTACCCAGCTGAGTGGCACAGTGATAATTTAAAAACCACCATCTGGGAGCAGGGCCTGTGCTCCCACTTCCATCTGCCAGCTTTTAAATTTCCATTAGGAGCAATGGTGAGCTGGGAGTCAGGCTGGGGAAGGCCTCCACACTCCCAGCTCTTACCCCCTTGGCTTTTAAACTACTGTCCCTGATGCTCACTTGAATGGCAGGGGGGAAGAGGAAGCCAGAGAGGCTGGAAGTTTTGAAGCTTTCCCTAGCTCAGCCCCTGACCACTCCAGCTTTCCTTTGTTGCCCAGGCCTCCCAGCTGACATGGACCAATGTAGGAGCCTTGCCACTGAAGTAAAATGGCACCTCTTTATCCTACACTGCTCTGGGTCAGCCCAGAGAAGCACAGGGGGAAGTGAACTGCTATACGCATGCTGCAAGGCTCCCAGAGCCTAGTCACAGTGACTGAGTGCTCCTTAACCCTGCACTCCAACCAGTCAGCCAGGAGCGCAAGGAGCAGGGCTGTTCTCCTCTGGGGATGACCAGGAAGGTTCTAACTACCAGAAAATGTTCTCCTGCTAGGCAGCTGATTGGCAGGTTGCAATGGCATTTAACCCAGGGCTGAGACCCTCCCAGGGATGTCTGTGGCAGGTACGGCTTTCCAGCAGCTGCTAACTGCTAGTTGACAGCCTGCACCTTTTCCTGACAAGGGAGTGGGTGACTTGTCAATTAATAGGCTCCTTTAAGGGCAAGGTTGACCCAGGGAGAAGCTCTCTAGCCATTGGGCTGGGGAACCAAATGTATGCTCCAGCTCCCTGGCTATTTTTCTGTTGGAAGAAATTTCATTAGAAATTAACATTGGTACACAGTCACATACTGAATTGTATGTATGTTCAGGGCTTAAAGTGCTTCAAAGAAATGCTGTTCTTGTCATGGCCCAGGGGTAGGATTTAAATAAATTGACTACAACAAAACTGGGATAACTTAAGTACATGTGAAATCTCCCTACAGCAGCTACTGAACAATCTAAAGTATCATTTCTTTCAACCAAATTCATCTACTTCAACATCTGGGCTGTCATGATATTGTGCTATTCAGAGAGCATCATTTGCTTTAACATGTTTTTAAGAGTAAAGCACAAGGGTTCTAGGTGCAATTCCCAGTTGTGACAGCTGTGGAATTACTGTGTGACCTTATACAGATCACTTGAAATTTCCTTTATCTCAGTTTACAGGTCCTCTGTAAAATGGAATTAATATAGTTATAGCTGTGATAAGCGTGTAGTTAGGACTTGTTTGTAAAATGCTTTAGCCTACAAAAGCTCAACTTGTTAATATCAATGATTAGGCCCCTTGTTAACTAACTGACATAAAGACACACAAGGTTTTGTGAACAGAAGCTCACTTCATCAGATATTAATAATCACCAATTATTATGTACTTATAGTGACTTGGAATGGTATCCTTTCAGAATGGCTAAAATTGGTGTAATCTGAAGGAAGCAGTAATTCTCTTACTGCTTGCATCTAGTCTCAGATTGTTTCAATATAAAATATGGCATAACAGATGTCACTTTAGTTTCAGATACTGGAGAATCAAACATTTAATTTTGTCCTCTAGTGTCCTTTCCTTTTCCTCATTTACAGTAACCTAGTATTTCTTCTCATATCATTTTATTTATAGCTCTTTAATATTCTTTCTGACACAAAAACCCTTTATTGATTTTAACTAAGTTTTTAAATCTTGGTGAAAGCTGTAATGGTAAATTTGCTCTCTAAGCATTTTATCCAGAGTTTATTAAGTACTGAAGTTTATGTACTGGAAAAATGTTTGCACTTAACACTGGTCAGAATTCAACCTTACATCTACGACCAGCATTACGCAGCATGGAAAGGGCTAATTATTTAACTTGTACATATTGAATAAAAATAGTGTTAAGGGTTAAAAGTGGCTTCAGTTATAAACTATAATACAGCATAATTGTATTTGTACAGTGTAGTCAGTCAAAAATTGGAGGACTAACTAATACACCTATACTTTTATAAGCCAAGAAGAGGACATAATTTAAGAGGGGGTAGTTTTGCTCTATATGCCACACACAGGGATAGGAACACATTTATTGAGTTATATTCCATGTCCTTGAAGGTAGAAACAATACGGACATGCCGTGATACAAAGCTGAATGAAATCAGTGGAAAGATGTTGGCCCAATAGCTATTAGATATAGCTAATAAGAAACTGCAAGCTTACATGTGATTTTACACTTTTTCCAGCCGATGCAGTTCTAGATGGGGACAGATTTCATACTCCAGAGTAGTCCCCTGGAGTCAGAGGTTCTAGGTTCTGTTTTCCTGCTGTGCTATCAAAGGAATTCTTGGTTGGCTTTGGGCATATAACTATAATTCCTCTATCACGGTTCCCCCATCTGTAAAAAAGGATGCTTCTGAGGATTAACATGTTGGCAGATGCTTAAGTTTCTTGGCTGGAAGGCATTTTTGAACAAAAATATCATCATTATTTATTTACAATGACTTGGAAATAGATCTGAGATCACGGTGAAAGCTTCATAGCTTACAGGAACTCTATTTTTCTGCTCAGCCTTGTACTTGGCCTTTTGGGCTAGGTACAGACATTACACTTAACACATATTGAGTGCACAGAAAGTGCTTTAAAGGTGTAACAGAATAGGCATTCACAGCACTGAAAGCACTTCAAAAATGGCAGATCCCACTCTAAGTTAACCTTCAATGGATGTGGTATTAAACTAAAGTGCTTTAGGTTAGAGTGCTTTTTTGATCATCTGTACTACACCCATCATGCTTCAATGCAGGTTGTATTCTGCCACCATCCCAGGGGCCCCTCACTAGGCAACTCCCACCGTGAGGCCTCCCCCGACAGTTTGTTGGCTGGGGTCTTACAGCAGATCAGGACATGTCTGTATGGAGGGGGGCTCTATTCTCCCTGGCCTGAGCCTCTTAACAGCTACAGCCAAGAGCTCCAGTGTGGGGCTACCCAGCCAAAGCTGGTGGGGAAGGGAGCAAGCTGTGGGGAGGCCTTCATGGTGGTGTTGGGGTTCCTTCACCCTTCTTTCTTCCCCCAGCTGCTGCTGACAGTCACCAGCTGGCAGGGGACTGAGCATGGAGATGGGGGTGGGGCTGGCAGCCTCTTGGGAGGTATGTGGGAGCACCCCCCACCTGCTGGCCTCAGCCAGTACAGGCAGGCACCAAGCCCTCCCCTCTAGTGAATGGCAAATGTCTGTTTGGTTCATTCCTGCTCTAACTTAGAGCACTTTAAGTAAAATATGATAGCTAAAGCACATCCATCATGGACTTTTTGAACTTCTGTACTTAGCCTTGTTTAATAAAGGATTTCTCATTTGTTCTACTTGTTATTATAGTAAGAATTATTAGCTATTGTAGCTCAAATACATTAGAAAATAAACACAATGTCTCCAGTATTAAAATTGAAGATGGTTTTAGCAGTTTGTCACTTTACTGTAAGCTCTTATAATTATTTTTCTTGCTTTTTTTAGTGTAAAACTCTGTCTGGGATCTGTGATCATATCATTTCTCTCTCATCTGATTCTCTGGTGTCTCAGTCAGCACATCTAGAAGTAGTTCATCTTACCAGCATTATGCCCAGTGAGGGTTTGGTAAGTAAACGTGAACTAAAACTATTTGAATGTAGAACACATGACAATTTAGAGTGTTTTCTTCTTTAACCTGTCAAGAAAACAAAATGTTTTCTTCTCTTTTCACTTATTCAGGTTTCAGCTTACCTACAGTCTGTATCTATGATAAAATAAAATAAAAATGTACAGTATCTAAGATCCAATAGGCAAGCGAGAAAATATATTAGCAGCAGAAATAGATTTATAATCTATAGTTAGTTGTAATATAGCTGCTGGAAAACAGCTATGTTATTGATTTTGTTTTAATACTTAAGGATTTGGCTTCAAATATTAGCAATAAATTAACTGGAAAAAGTAAAGTGAAATATTACAAATAAATTAAAAATGACCATATGTATTTCCTTAATATTCACTTTAGGTAAAGGTCTTCAGTAAAGATTTCTTCAAATTTCAGGAAGGCTATTAAGAAAGATCAAAGCACAAAAGATTTGTTAGTGGTTATTTATGAAATGGACTGTGGGTCCAATTATAAGCAGGTTTGCATTACTCTGGTGATGCAGTGATCACTGCTCAATTTCGCTTATAAAATAATTTATAATTATAGCTTACTTTTATCAAGAAAGCAGGGTAAAAAACCAGGACACATTTGTAAATATGGGCTATGTTTCCTTATGTATATGATTTTACAGTTCTCATTTCTATTTCAATGCTATTGCCAGATTCCTTAATTTTTGCTAATAGTAAAACCTTAATCTCAAGATTTTAGCCTTCTGAAGTGAAGTCTTGAAGATGTTAGCCTTTGGCATCTCAATAAACATCTGCAAGCTTTGTTGAATTTATTGGATATGATTATTGTTAAAGTCCCATGATTAACCTGTTGATTTATATTATATAAATGTTGTTGATGCCAGGATGAACATGAGCAGCCAGTGCCAGACGGTGGTTGGGAAGGCCAACCGAACCCTAGTGTGCATTCAACGATGCATTTCGAGTCGGTCCAAGGCGGTGATCCTCCCCCTTTATGCAGCATTGGTCAGGCTGCAGATGGAGTACTGTGTCCAGTTCTGGGCGCTGCACTTCAAGAGGGATGTGCACGGCCTTGAGAGGGTCCAGAGGAGGGCCACTAGATTGATATGCGGGCAGCAGGATAGGCCTTACGAGGAGCGTCTGAGGGACCTGAACCTGTTCAGCC
>JAGPOW010001327.1:23853836-23878559 GCA_030014935.1 Caiman crocodilus
TGGCTGAGGTCCTGTGACCCCAGCACTCGTTCCTGCCATTGGCGGGGGATCAGACTAGATGGCCTGCTCTAGGCCCCTTCTGACCCTAGATACTATGATGCTATGATACTATGATATGTATGTTATGGTACATAGAATTATTTTATTGTATTCATGTATTAGTTTAGAAAAGAGCAAGATTTGTGGGAAGCAACAAAGAGAGTAATACGGAGTCAGAGAAGATTTACCCCCAATGAAGCTTAGATTAGCTTAAGAAATACTTGACCCCATTTCTCTGGGCTTCAGATTTGCACAGCTGTTTTACCCATGCTGGAAAACCACAGATCAAAACCTGGAAAGAGTGGAAAATTCTGGCTTTCAAGGCAGGATGCAGTTGTCAGAAGCTGTTCACACAAGAAGCAGGCTGACACAATCACAAGCTCTGCAGTTGACCCTCCCTAAACTTTGAGCGGATGATAAGCTTTAGGAAGATATGCATATAGACTGTTTTTTTTTTACTCTGTGACTCTGCCATGAACAACTAGCTTTCTGTTTCA
Source organism: Caiman crocodilus (assembly GCA_030014935.1). Classification (NCBI taxonomy): domain Eukaryota; kingdom Metazoa; phylum Chordata; order Crocodylia; family Alligatoridae; genus Caiman; species Caiman crocodilus. Next base: position 23,854,373 of record JAGPOW010001327.1, read on the forward strand.
AGACATTTCTGGTGGACACAAGTCCAGTCCCTTTTCTTAAGAAGAATGTGTTTCATCCAGGCCCATTTCTTACAAGAAAATGCCTTAACAGCAGAGTTCTTCAAATGAGGGTTCTAAGAAAATATTTTTAAAGTGCTTCCTTGGATACACTGAGGATCATTTAACAAATATGAACATATTTGGTAAAAGTAAAACAGAAAAGGTTTAAAATAAAAATAAAATATTAGAGCACTTGGGAAAATGTTTTATTTTAAATTAAAAATAAAGAGACTTACATTTCAGATGGTAATAGAGCACTCACAAGGAAATTGTGGTTGACAGTTTTAAAATATTCCCAAAATATTTTCTGGTTCATTTTCATGGCAGAAATGGATTTTATAGATACTTACCTCAGTGAATTGCTTCTGGTCTCTTTCATTGGTTCTTTTCCAGTTGAAATTGGATAAAATGTTTTCTAAATAAGCATGACTTGTTATTAGTATTTTTGTGGGGAATGTAGATCTCATAGATTTCATAGATTTTAGGGTTGGAAGGGACCTATTAGATCATCGAGTCTAACCCCCTGCCCTGGGCAGGAATGAGTGTTGGGGCCAAATGACCCCAGCCAGGTATTTGTCCAATTAATACCTTAAATACCTGCAAGGAAGTGGGCAGTACCACCTCCCTTGGAAGCATATTCCACATTTTGGCAACCCTCACTATAAAGAATTTTTTCCTGATGTCTAATCTAAACTTGCTTTCCTTCAGTTTGTGGCACCCTGGTAAACATTGTATCCCCTATTTCCTGCTATCCCTTCCTGATGAGTTTGTAGATGGTCACAAGGTCACTTGTCAGCATTCTCTTGTGGAGGCTGAAGAGATTCAGGTCCACCAATTGGTCCAAATAGGGTTTTTTCCTGTAGGCCTTTAACCAGATGGTTGTCCCTCCTCTGAACTGTTTCCAGGTTATCTACATCCCTCTTGAAGTGCAGTGCTCAAAACTGGATGCAGCACTCCAGCTGGGGCCTGACCGGTGCTGCACAGATGGGAAGTATCACCTCCTTAGACCTGTTTGTGATGCAGCTACTTATGCAAGAAACAGTATGCTTAGCATCACATATTACTTCATCACAGTGGCTCCTCGTGTTCATTTAGGAGTCAACTATGACTCTGATATCCTTTTCTGCAGTTGTGCTACTTAGAATGGTACCTCCCAGAATATAGGTGTGTTGTTGATTCTTCCTCCTTAGGTGCAACACATGGTACTTAACTTTGTTAAACTGCATCCTGTTCTGTTCTGTCCACTGGCTCTTTTCCAGTCCTCCAGGACCTGTCCTGAGCACCACAAGTGCTCAAACAGTCACACCAGTGATTCCACTATGACTCCAGCTAATTCTCTAGGTACCCTCGGATAAAGATCATCAGGGCCTGTAGACTTAAATACATTCAACCCCTCCAAGTGCTCCTTTGCTAGGTCAGCGCTAACAGTTGGTGGGTTGGTATCTATCTCATGTTTACCTAAAGTGTCATTGGGATGCATGCTTGTATCCATGTCCAGGAACACAGATGGAAAGAACTAATTTAGGAGCTATGCTTTGGCCATCCTATCTGTTACCAGTTTCCCTAGTCCATCTTGAAGGGGTCCTATGTTATCCTGCACTTTTTTTTTGCTTTCTATGTATTTAAATAATGACTTTTTGTTATCTTTAACTTTTGCTGCCAACCTAAGCCCCATTTCTACTTTGGCCCTTTTCACTGCTTCCCTGCAAGTTTGAGCCAAGCAAGTATATTCCTCTTTGGTGGCTACGCCCTGCCTCCACAGCCTGTAAGCCTCTCTTTTCGCCTCCAGGCTCTCCTGGGTTTCTCTGCTCAACCAAGAGGGTTTCTTTGCTCTTTTGCCCCTCTTTATGTGTACTGGGATGGTCCCTTTCTGTGCCTGCAGGATCAGTCCCTTGAGAAATGCCCACCCTTCTTAGACTCCCATCTCTCTAATGCTTTTGCCTATAAGTCCCTCCCTAACTAATGTCTTGAGCTTGTTGAAGTTGGCCTTTCTGAAGTCTAGCACTTCAGCCCTACTAGTTATTTTCCCACCTTTTGCTGGATAGTGAACTCTATCAATAGGTGGTCACTATCCCCTAAATTACCTTGTACCTGCAGATCCCCCACCAAGCCATCTCCTTTGGCCAGCATCAAGTCATTTCCCCTAGTGGGAATGTGTACCTCCTGTGTTAGGTGAAGGTCCTGTAAACAGGTTAGAAAGTTTTGTGAATGGGCAGACTGTAGTAAACTAATAAACTGGGTTTTCATTTCTGAAAACTTGAAGGAGCTTTATTATTATCCATAATGGTTGTTTACCTAAATTCTTTACAAATGTTATGTGATTAAAAAAAAGTTCACTCATCACTGAAATAAAGCCACATATGGGGTAGAATATGGCTGCTTATTATGCACAGCAACAGATACAGTATGTTAGGAATTGGTGTAAAAATGCTGTAATTGAAACTGCTAGAGAGAATTTTTATAGCTAGAATGTAATTTTAATGGCTAGTAAGTTTATTTTGCCTAAATCTGAATCTATGGGAATTCTATAGGTTTGAAAGTTTATTGTTGACTTCAACCTGTTTGGCTTATATTCTGTTTAGAAAAGATTGGCAAAAAATCTGAGCAAAAGAAGAGTAGAAAGGAAAAATCCTATAGGGAAAAACCAGTAAAAATAGAACAGATAAATAGATTACAACTGCAGTTATTACTTACATTATCATGTGTAACCCTTCTGATAGACATGGGACAGCAGTAGCAAGGGCTTACTTCAAATTCAGTTTTAATACCAGCTTTCCAAAACTGGCTCAAGCCCTCACCCAGAAACCTGGGAAAGCAAATTTTAACTGGGTGTTCTAAAGTGAATAAACTTCCCCATCTGTAAGCAATGTTCACCTAAAACAAGGTTTATTACAAGGGCAGTAGGATACAACTTTAGAGATGAATGTCACTATTATACATTAATTGAAACCCAATTAATGCTCTCAGTCATTGGCAAACCACCCCAGGGGAGCTACCACCTAGCCCACTAAGTTGGGAAGGGAGACTCTCCCAGAGTTGCTATCCAGAGACTGTGCTGCCTGCACCAGCCAAAGTACCAAAGTAACCAAAATAAAGTGTTGGGTAGGGAGATCTGCACTGCGGTTGCTGCCACTGAAGCTGGGGAGCACAGCTAGTGTATGCTGCAGGGGAATGCTGCTCTGGCCCTTTGGGGAGCACTGCTTAGAGGTTGTTGCTGCTGATTGTTGCTCTGGCCACCACCACAAAGGTCACCCCTTTTCCTCCAGATTGCTACCAGAGGTTGTCGCCACTCCTCTCTGCCACAACCATGAGTCTCTACTCCTCCTTCATGCCACCAGGAGTCACCACCACAGCTTTGCTGCCACCTCTCCTCTGCCAGTTCCCTTCTAGTTACTATGCAACTCCAGCTCTTTTAGATCTTGACCAATGTAAGAGATTTTTCACCTCTTTTAGTTCAGACTGTTACCTGAACCTATTTAATGGGTTGTGCATTCACAAACCCATGTACTTTGAGAAACTGATGAACTGCAAGGTCTTCCAAAGAAAATCTCCTGCTTCTTACCCATATAGTCTTTGCCTTAACACTGAAATCTGCATATCTGTACAGATTACAGTGAGTGCTGACCTTTTAATGACCTTTATGTAATATTGCATTAGCCTACACACTTCACAGTTTTGACAGGGAGGGCTAGTAGACACAAAACCTGACACACTTGTCCTTTAACACCAAATAGTAAACCCAAGCCCACAAATAGTGAAAACAAATGAGTAGCCCCTGAACTCCCAAACACTTGTGTTAATGAGGATATACAGATAAAGAATACACGTCACTATTGTAGACTATAACCATATCCAAGCTTCCATAACATAAGCAGGGTTACACATGCAGTTTTTTTGCCCATACAGTAGCTATGTTACAAATGGTATTAACTGGATAAATAACTATTCAATGTTTCTTTTTATTCTCCAAAGCCAGTATGGGGGCCCAGGATGTACCTACCACACATTGCCAATGTTCTGTGCTGTACTGAATTATTCATTTCTTCATGGCCTATTTTTATGTACTATCTGAATATAATATCTGAGTTCACAGACATTAATGAATTTATCTTCACAGCACCTCTGTGTGCTAAGGTGATACTGGTATATTAGCTTTACTAAAAGAGAACTCAGCCATAGTGATTTTAAGGTCAGAATTAAGGACTCAAGTCAGTCCATTTCTTGTGTATGCCCAATCTGAGATGCCTAATTTTTTGTTTCCAGAATACATAGCATTTTTATAGCATGTATTTAAAGCATAGCCTTTAGCAAAGATCCATTGCTCCTGTAAATACTTAACACTTCTACAAATTTGACCCCACCCTTCTCAAGTTGGGCACCCATAAAATAGGGGAAAACATAAAATTAAGTGGTCAACTATTAAAGAAAAATGGGTTGTTTGTTCAGTGTCACATGGACAGGAATGGAATCCAGTTTTTCAGTGTAACATTTTACTCTCTCAAACATGAAACCATCCTTTCTCCTCTTAAAATCCACCAATCTCATTCATTGCATGCAACAAATAAGGCAAGCATCAAGCATCTTACAAGCAGCTGTCTCCTTAGGAGGGAAATACAATCGTGTAATGAAATGTGTGTTATAATACGTGTACATAACAGGAAAGAATAAAAGTTGAATAGGCACCTTCATTCTGGTATTTCCAAACAGTTGAATACTTGATACATTCCAATCTTAACTTTGTTGTAACATTTTTCCAATTTAGTGTGCTAAGTTTTTTATTAAGCAAACTGTAAAATAAATGTCATTGTGTTACAACTGTGATTCTCTCATAGGTCACCAGTTACTTACAGGGTGAGATGCACCTTACTATAAGGGTTAGACAGAAGTTACTTTTGTCACACTTTATATGCAATTTTAGCATAAGTCCCTTGAAAGTGGCCAGGATGGAAAGCAGATTAACAAAGATATATTATTTCAATAGGATTCTAGCTGATTGCATACAACTCAATTCTAATCAAAAGGCAAAAACATCAGTTGTTACTTTTAGCTGTGATTAAGCACTTTCCAAAAGTGGTTAGTCACACTTGGCTTAGCCTAATTTTAGTGACCTTGTCAAACAGATTATTATTCTACTTTCCCAGGCTACTAATGTTTTAATACAAGCTCGATGGTTGCTGATTGTATATCAGTTTAAGTACATACTATTTGTAACAGACTTCTGCTAGGTCTGTACCTGTTGGTATGGTCTGTCAGTGACCATATCTACAGCCCTCAGCTGCACACAGCCTATCTGTACCTTAAATGTTCATGAATCAGAACACAAATAAAACAACCTCACAAACCCACAATATATTATGTCCCTTTAAAAAAGATTCCTCCTTTTTAACCACCAGGAGATTTTCTCTTCTGAATTTAGTGTGTTTCCTTGCAATTAATTAGTTGTATCTTCTTTTAACCTCTAATAAGTACAGCATCACACTGTTACACAAAATTGGGATTAAAGAGAACTCAAGAGATCATTTAGACCAGTAAGGGCCAATTTTTGGCAGTTGTGGCAAAAATTAGCCTCTCACCGCATTTTCTTCCACCCCTGTACTACTCTGATCACCTTTCCCTGAATGATCTGCTCTTCTGACTTCTGTTCCTGCCCTGTGCTCCCTGCTCTGACCTGCTGCATGCCACACACAGAAGCTGCCTGTACCACTTGTGGCATCTGATCCTCAGGTTGGCCGCCGCTGATCCAAACCACGCCCCTGCTCAGAGAAAGAATCAGTGCCACTCTGAATGCATGTCTTTTTAACCTGCTCTTAAAAACCTTCCATGAAGAAGAGTCTACAGATTCCCAAAGTAATCTGTTCAGGTTTTTAACTTTGAGCTTTGGTGTCTAAGCAATATCTTCTTTGTTGTAATTTAATCCTGTCTTGTCTGCATACCAGCCCAGCCCCCGGCTTCTTTACTTTTCATTCCATTCAAGAAGAGCACACACCGACTGCTGAAACTTCCTTAGTCTGATGAAGGGCTTTTGAACCCAAAAGCTTGCTTAATAACTGTTCTCCAAGTATTTGGGTTGGTCTAATAAAAGATATCAGATTCACCCGAGGAACCTTGTCTTTCTTGATCCAGTTTTCACTTTTTGTATGATTTCCTTTTGAATTCAGACCAACAGAGTTCACGATGTAGCCAAACTGATTTTTGCTTACTATATTTCCTTCTCATTGAGATAGGTTGTACTTATGTCCTTAACATTATTTCTTTAAGAAATTGCTACTTCTCATGTTTTTCTACTTTATATTTAATTTCTAAAGCATCTTACCTCCCAGTGTTTATAAAAGGTGATTTTCTTTTTCTCAGAGACTCAGTCACATCTGGGTGGATTTTCGCAAGTACAGTAAAAGCTGCCTATCTAACTTGAGAGTAATCCCCGTGCCAAATTCCTCATCTTTCCTCTCTTTTTTCAGTTTCATTTTTATTCTACTTTTTAAAAAACATTTTAACACTGGAAAAGCATATTTAACCTTAACCTAATTTTGTAAGGTAGGTGAACCATTTTTGTCTGGAATTAATATACGGACAAACACATCAACTTAAAAGTGCACACATGGTATAGAAAATTTCACTCCAAAAATGTTAAGTTTTGGCAAAGTTGTAAGCACTTGTAAATAGACTCACATAATGAAAATGCATTAGGCAACCTTAATATAAGTATCACTCACAGGTCTGTATTAACTAACAGATTTAGAATATCTGCATCATTTTAAATCATGCACAAGTTTACATCATTTTGAAAAAAAAAGAAAATGTAGCCTATAACTTGAGCAGACGAAGTTCCTTGGGTGAATTTGATATCTTGTATTAGACCAACCCAAATAGCTGGAGAAGAGTTATTAAGCAAGCTTTTGAGTTCAAAAACCCTTCATCAGGCTAAGGAAGTTTCAGCAGTTGGTGTGTGCCTATAACTTGGGGAATTTTTTATATAAAACTCTTTGGAGGTTTTTTGAGTTTTCACTCCACGATGATCTAGTTATATTATTTTATATTACATTATATTTATATTAATGATTTTAAGGGTATGTCTATTCCTTTTCATATAAGGAGGTTTCCCATTCCTTTTGAAATTGTAGTAACTCAGGAGGAATGAAACTACAGTTGATTTTAATTTCACGGTCCTCCCTATGCCCTGTGCCCTTGATATAACTGAACAGATATTTTTTTTCGGAATGTAGTGTTTTGTCTTGTAACTGGATGTACTTTGTTTTTAAGCTGGAAACTTCTTCAGTCTCATTTAAATGATAAATATAGTGGTGATTCTTGTCCTTAGATAAGGGATTGTGAACAGGCAATTATTTTTTTCCTGACATTTTAGAGAATTCACAATCTTGTTGAAAGGGACAATATTTTTATTCTTTTTTATCCTGCATTATTTTGACTTCCTTAATACTGTGCATCGTCTACAAGCATAATGCTACCCCTTTAAAAAAAGTGAATCCTTGATCAGGTTTTATTTATTTAAAATACTGAGTTTTTCATTCCACAGTTTCATTCATTTCTCTGCAGACTTATACTCTTCTTCTCTATTTAAATATTTGTTTTATGAAACATTCATCTGTCTCCTTTGCAGCTGTCTCCTCAGATAACCTTCATCTTTGCATGGCAAGAACATAATACCATGCTAAAGGAAGTCAGTATTTTCAGATTCTACAAAAAAGTGAAGACAGCATGCAAAAAAATCCAAATGGTGCATCAGCAAGGGAAGTGGTACATGGAGGAGCAGCAGAGTCTTGCTGAAATAAAGGCAATACAGCCCAAAGTCTGTGTGTTATTCTAATTCAAAGGCTAGCTTATTTAAGTTTTCATGGTAATACAGAACTTTGATAAGCTTCTGTGTTCAAGAGGACAAGAGACAACAACAATAGCATGTTGTATTTTCTGTTATACTCTAGATGGGATATATTCATTATCCCTGATAAAGGCATCCATCAGTACTCTAAAATGGTTTGAAAGAGTGGTCTGTGGTTCATGGAACATTTGCCAGAAGTTCTCATAAGAATACATTTACAGATTACAGAATTAAAGATACAGATTTACAGACTGCAATTCTGAATTGCAATTACAGAGAATACAGTAATTCTCAACCAGCCTGGTGTGGCACTATGGATTACCTTGAGCTCTATTGAAGGGTTTTATGTAATGTTAGCACTACTAGGTATGCAAACATGATTTATAAGAGAAACCCAGAGATTTCAAAGAGGAATCCATAGGGTCAAAAACATTCTGACCTGTTGCGGTCTTTCTGAGTTCTTTGCAATAGAAAAAATTGCTCTGTTATTTTTCTGTAGCCCAAAAAAGGTGAAAACTAAGAAATGGCATATTCCAAGGGATGCTTTCAATCTATTGAGGGGTGCCTCAAGTGTAAGAAAGTTGAGAATTAATTTTCTAGAAAGCTATATAGTACTGGTTACTCCTCTTCTCTCCCAGATTGCAAAGAACAGCCCAGATGCATCTAAAAAGCTGCTAGAGACATGAGAAAAGCCAACCTAGCTCTTTTCAGTAAAAGCCAGACACAAAGGAAACACAAATTGAAGGTTTTATACTTCTTACTGAAGAATCCAAGTGCCTTCTGGTAATTCATTAAACATTTTGACTAACTTAGTCATGTACTGTCTCTTCTGACACCCTCTTCCCAGCAAAAAAGATCATGCAGCAGAATGTTTTGTTTCAGTAGGATATTTCTATTTTGTTTCCATTTAATTTTCAAAATGTATTTTGCTACCTGCGTATCTGTAAGAAAAGACTGGATCAAGGAATTGGTTAAGAACTGGAGGCATTTGGAGCAGGAGACTCTTTTTTGTCAGACCTATACTGTTCCCCCCACCCTTAGTTGTGAAATTCCCATAGATATACCATCTATATTAATTATTTGCATTAATTTCCATGTGTGCCCCTAGTTTCCATAGGAATTCTGTCCTTTAAGCCAGGAACAAAAGATGTATATAGCTCTGGCCAGGACCTTGAGGGGCCAAGGCCAAGTTGCTATGGTCTGAGGTAAGGTAGTGGGCCAGGGCTGAGGGTCTCAGTCAAAGGAAATGGGCCAAAGGTGGAAAAGCTGAAAGCCAAACAAGGATCTGAGGCCCAGGGGGCTAGGTTTGTTGGCTGGGTTAGGGAGCCCTATGGGAATTACAACTGTGACACCTGTGAGGTATGGTTGTGGCTATGGGAATGGCTGGAGGCCATGATTATAGCCCCTAAGGCACAATTAGGACCAGGGGTCCACATTTAGGGTCTGTACTACCCCAATTGCCTCAGAAGGTAGAGAAGCCCTAAAGGCTATCTTAAAGGGGACATATACCCTAGTGAGAAGCACAGAGGGGCAGGACTGAGCTTGGAAGTGAAGAAGCCCTGAGGCTGGAGCCAAGAGGGAGGGCATCAAAGAAGATGCCCTGGTCTCTAGAGACAGTGTCTCCATTGTAAGAAATGTCATGGCAGGTGAGAGACAGAAGGTGAGTTGGAGTGCTGGGGGCATCAGACTCTGGGGTCAGACCCCTGATCCTGCTATGTGGTTTCTCTATCCCAGCCATAAAAGAACAATGCCAGATGTTCCCTTTAGTGGCGAGTATGTAATGGAGTGGAGTTGTCACTGCAACAGAGAAAAAGGCAACTGTCTCTTTCATGCTGTCATTGATGCCTCTGCTAGTACAAGGCAGCATAGAGGAGGAAATTGTCCCATTTGAATATCCAAAGTACAATAGTCTGAGAGCAGTTGAGTGGAGAAAGGAGAATGAGATTAGTTGAGTATAATACTGAAACTGGGAACTGGAGTGAAGACTGGGACTGATTAGGCAAAAAAAGAATGGCACTGGGAGGCAATGGTGTTAGAGACTAGCTGAGAGCTGAGGGGGAAGAATTTGGGGAAGTAGGAATCACATGGATGGGGATGGAGAACACTGAGATGAGATAAAAAGCTTACAGGAGACACTAACGTTATTTAGGCAAGAAGACAAAGACTGGGAGTGTGGAGAAATAGAGATAAGGAGAAATGAGGACTTAAGACAGTGAGCAAAACTTGAATTAACTATGAAAAGAGATCTGGAAAAGAAGCCTGAAAGAAGCTGGAAAGAAACTGGAGCTGGGTAGGAATAAGAATGGAATAAGGAACTGGTGGTGACTGGACTGAAACAGCTTGGAAAGAACAGGACAGATAGGCTCACATTTGGGTGAAATAAGCAGATTTGTGCCCACTATAACAAATTCTCCTTCAGAAACAAGAATGGAACCCAAGATTTCTAAGTCTCTCTGTTCCTATTCTGTCAGCAAGTATCTGTGAAATGTATTGCAAAGTATGTGTCTCATGAGGCTCCTATACACGTTCAGGGAGGCTGCTCCAGTGTACTGTAATTACAGCGTATCAGAGCAGACTCAACTAACTGACTTCGCCAGCATCATGTGTATCAGTGTCCCTGCACTGAAAAGTGGTGGTGGCATACTTTAAACTTATTCAAAGAGATTAAGTTCAAAATACTGCCCCCACCATTTTTCAGTGTGGGGATACTGATACATGTGAAACCCTGGGTGCTTTAAACTAGCATAGCTCTTGGTGCTGTGCTAATTAAAGTATTCCTGCCCCCCGCCGCACTGCCTCCCAGAGTATGTCTATAAATGCCCATGCAGAGCTAGCCTATAATTGCTATCAGTTACTACATTAATGTATTTGGCAGGGTGGCTCTAAAGTTTCTAACTCTGCTGATTACCATCTGGGATATCTGTGGGGAGGTTTTCAGTTGTCATTTATTAAACAGAGAAAATAACATTACAAAAACTACATTAAAAGAGTGCTATAAAGGCTACAAAGTGAAACATTCAAAAATTAGGAAATGCCAGAATAAAAATTACCTGTGCCGCCTTAATTTGATTCCTTTGGTTTGTACAATATGGTTTCTAAAGCAAAGAACCTTTGTGTGAATGAGAGTGACCCACTGTGAGTAAAGATATCAAAATATTATGGGTTTTTGTTTGGGTTTTTGTTAACATGGTTTAACTCAACCTTAGAATAAAGTTGACATAAAAACAGGCTTTTGAAGAGACATAAATACTGCTTCTTTTAAATTGCCTGCAAAATGATGCAGTCCACATTGAAAATCCCCAACTAGCCCTCCAGCAAACCTAGGGACTACATGAAACATTTAGTGCACAGTTGACTAATTAGCTGTGCAGTAAGTATCTTGGTGTCTACGCATGTGTCCTTATTTGGCTGGAGTAAACAGATTTAATTTATTTAATACCTTTAAATACAAGTACTATCTTCTTGCAAAGTAAAAAACTCTGCAGGAGCACAGATGTAGATGCTGCCCCAGCTGACTGGGGCATGAGGGTGCCACAGTATGGGGGCTACCTACTGCACTGAATTACCCTCATCCCCCAGCCAGCCTCTTTGCAATATGTTAAACTGCAGGGAGAGTGGCGCTGGGCTGGCAGGATGACCCCCTGGGCTTCCTGGCAGCTGGGGCTCCTCTGTCCCAGCTCAGCATGTTTCAATCTCAGGCATGTATGCAGATGTGTGCCCGGCAGCCATAAACTCCAAAGCAATAAACTTCAGAGTTTATTGCTGTGCTTTAATAGGCACTTGTATATGCACCCTGTCTATATCATTTTGTTTCCATCGAAGTTAATAGCAAAATTGTGTTGAGTGTGGTTATTCAGGATTAGGCCCCTGTTAAATATTTATGCATAAAATGCTTTAAAATGAAAGGTTCTATAAAATAGAAGATGTTATAATACAAATGTAGGATTTCAGACACTCTATCTGTTTTTATGTGTTGAATCAATAAGACTGCTTGCTGATAGTAGAACAGTTTTACAAAGACTTCCTAATGTTTATGACACTTTCTGAACTCTAGCAGTTTTAGCAACTGTCAGTGAGACCTATAAAACAAGCCAAATTCTCTTTCCTCCTACCCCAAAAGCCTGATGGTTCCATTTCCTCAATTATAGTATTCCACGGTTTTGCACAGAATGCACATGTATATTACCTGGACTGCGCTTTTTTTTAAAAGGCTATATTTTCGTTTTCTCTAGAACCCTTAATCATGAAGGTGCTTATTCTCATAGGAATGCCTCATTGATAAAGCAATGAAGAGACAAATCAAAGCTAGTGGTTTGTTAAATCTAGGACGAGGTCCATATTTAGCCTGTGAATGGCAGTTTACTATGTAGATACTGTTATTGCGTTCTAACAAGTTAACAGTGTGTTTCTAAGGCTGTTTGTACACCCCACAGGGGTTACTTTGGTATATTTCTCCCTCAATTGAAGTGGGTTTTTAAAAACTCCTCTACAATTTAAACCAAAGTAAACCCCTGTGACATGTACACAAGGGTTGGACCTGATCCTTACCCGTCTCTCTGGAGGCAGGAGGAGGGCAAGCTGCTGGCGGGCCAAGCGATCCCTGAGCTGTGGGGGTGGCGGGGTGTGCTTCCCACTGTGGCAGCACCCCCCAGGCAGCACCCACCCACAGGAACCCAGCCCGGACGGTCCCAGTGGGCACTGCAGCCATGGAGGGAAGCACTGGGCCCCCTGCAGCCCAGGCAGGCTCTGTGGGGGGGAAAAAAGACGAGGCTCGCTGCTTTTTTTTTCCTTCAGTGGATCCTGCCTGCATAGGCTGCCTGCACAGCCCCTGATCTGCACGGAGCCTGGTGCTTCTCTCTGCGGCTACTAAGGTAGCAAACTAAAACACCTCAGACATGCTTTGTTTTGCTATGTCCCTAAGTAATTTGACATGCAATACCTGCTGACAGTGTAAACAGCAATACCAGTAAAGGGGTGAGAAAGGGCATTTAAGCTGCTTTAAAGGCCACTTTTATGGCATGTACAAAGGCCGTAAATGACCAGAAACTTTGTATTTGTGGACAGTTTCACAAACACCATCCCTGAAAACCTTTTTAGCTGATAGTATAAAGCCTTTGTATATGTGGCACATTTTAGCATGTATATTGCAAAAAAATTAAATGTGGGGACTTAAGCCAAACATATTTCAGTATCATTTAAGATTCAGATTAGAAGTTCATGTCTTTCTCCTTATAAATTCTCATTAAAAATGAAGCAGAGCAATCCCCAAAATAGCTTTGTCATGGATTGTCCTTCAGAAACACTGTATCTCTTAGTATCAGTGTCTTCTCATGTTGAAGGATAAATTATCCTTTGAGATCTTCCTGCCAGAGTGCAGCTAAAAGCTGAACTGAACTGTACACAGTATATTATCTGTTACAACAGGATAGGCAAGTGCTGGCAGTCTGCATATCAAGGACAAGGTTTTTGATGAAAAATGTTTACAGTTTTGTAAAGAATGATTCAAAGTGCCATCTTTCAAGCAGTGCACATGTGGCCTGTAGAACAGATGCCATGAACTAAAACAAACATCTTTCTTAGCAATTTTCTTTATTTATTCAGTCTTCTAGTCAAATCCTTTTCTCTGATGGAAAAATCAGTTATAGCTACCATAGTTTATATACAGAAGTATGTAAAAGAAAAATGACATAAAAATATCACATAACTCTTTTTTTACAGTATTATAACTAAGAACCATGTAATACCCTACACAGACTTTTATCTCTTGGTTAAAAATACTGTTCTCCTTTGAGTAACTGCTCATGTATACAGTCTCACTTCTGGACATGTCTTGCATGTTGTGCTCTGACTGGTGACATTTTTGCCTTGGGAGCACATATGGGCTAGGTACAGACATTCCAGAAGTCCAAGGTGGAAGTGATCCAAGTTTCACACTTCGCTTTGAGTGCACCAAGTTAGCTGGGGAGAGAATAGAACACCCGTTCGCTTTTTGGTGGGGGCGCAGGACACAAAGACTACCTGCCCTGGCAGAGGCCAGCAGCTTGGGGCACTCTTGCATGCCTTCCAGTGTACCCCACAGGCTCTTGGGCTGCCAGAGACTCCCAAGCACAGCTGAATGAGTAGGTCACCACTGATTAGCTGTCAGGCATGGGGGAGCACCCCTTTTCTCCCCCCCCCCCATGCTGCTCTTTCAGCCACAGAAATCATAGAGAATCACAAAGAAGTAGGGCTGGAAGGGTCCTCCAGAGGTCATCAGGTCTGACCCCTGCCTGAGGCAGGTTCAGCCCTATTCAAACTCAGCATAAGACTGCCTTTAGGTCTGGCTCAAACCCTTGGGGTTCCCAAAGGGAAGGCAGCTGACAATAGGCTAGCCAGGCAAGCAGCAGAAACCTCTGGCTTCATGTTCTGATGCAGAGGAAGCGGAAGAAGAAGGGGGAGGGGCTCCTTGTATGTGGGGATTGGGTCTGGCAACAGCTGTTCCCCATTGTTGCAATTAAAAATGGGGTGCTTAGTGCTTGGGAAGACTGACATGACACTTCCATCAATAATCAGCAGAAAGGCTATATAGGAAAATGACAGGTAGGCTGTTGCAATCTACAAACAAAACAAGCTATAATCAAATCCAGTATATTTCTAGCCGTAATAATGGTTTTCTCACCAGCATAGGCAAGGAAGTGGTCCTGATCTTTGCAGCCTCTCATTAGGCATGGATTCGTTGTCATTGAGAGTAGTCAACTGGGTGCAGGTTATGATGGATCAGTATGGTGTTTCCCTTCTGAGATAAGCGTGCCTTGCTGGCAGCTCCATCCTTCTCTTATACTCATTCTTCAAAACATATTTTTGTTGATGGGTTGAAAATCAGGCAAAGCTGACAATGTGGAGGTCATTGTCCTTTGGCTATGAAGTAAATGTTAGTCTTTTGGATCCATCTCTGGTTGTTGTGGGTGAAACTGATATGCACAAAACCCCTTGATCACTCTGGAGATTTATCATTTGCTTAACTATAGTGTGGCTTGTTTGCTTAAGGCCATCACCCTAAACTGGAGATCTACTACTTTATTTAATTTATATGGGACTTGATTACTTGACTTGAGCACCTTAGACCCTGAATTGTAAGGCACTGTATAGGTTGTTGTGATAACTGGGCAGAATCCAAAATATTTTCCAACTGGTACAAACACCTAAATTGGTGAGGGATCTGATAACAAGAAAGAGGCAATTGCATTGAAAGGGGAACTTATTCATAATCAATTTAGAGTAGTTGGACATGGTCTGTACTTGATACCAAAGTCAGAGATGAGATTAACTTTATTGTTATGTTTCAGGTGGTCCCAGT
This sequence comes from Caiman crocodilus, assembly GCA_030014935.1. Taxonomy (NCBI): domain Eukaryota; kingdom Metazoa; phylum Chordata; order Crocodylia; family Alligatoridae; genus Caiman; species Caiman crocodilus. The sequence goes on from JAGPOW010001327.1 coordinate 23,869,585, forward strand.
CATGAGTTTACATTCTTGTGCAAAAGAGCATTGATATTATAATTTAGTCATTTGAATTCTGCTCATAGGCCCGGACAAGCTCTGTGTCTAGCACCCATGGCAGATCCAGTGATCTGGTAAACTGGTTTCTTATCTACAGCTTCACAGCTGAAGACAGTAGTGAATGGGCTACTGGGCAGCGGAGGGCATCTCTGCCTTGCCTAGGCGCTGATGATGATTTTGGGCTCTGAGAAATCACTGGGAGGTAGCTTCACAGCATGAAACTAAGTGTGAGGGAAAGGGAAGGAAGGAGTGAGTAGTCAGGAGTGCAGGGGGAAGTTCATGAGATAAGTGAGAGATCCTAGCCAGGCTAGGGATGCCCAGAGATCAAGATCCAGGCAGGAGAACCCATCCACTAAGTGCTGACATGGGGGCAGTCTGGGAATGAGCATCTCCTAGGAGTTGTGATGGGGGCTGGGGGTGCCTGTCCTGCTTGGATTTCCTGGTGTGGTGCAGGCAAGGCTCACTCAGACCCAGGTTAGACATGGACACAGACATCCCCCACCCAAACCCTATGCCCCACCAAGTGCCAGTGGCAGCAGCTTTGCTCATTGACTCACCATGCCATGGCCCCACTTCGAGTCAGGTTGGACAGACACACACACACTGAAGTCCCCTATTCCACTGGGTGCCAGGAGCAATATCATGGTGAGGCAGTGGCTGCAGCTCCACTCCCTTCCCATTGCACCATGGCCCTGCCAGGCCTAGCACAGATAGGGCACAGCAGTCCTCACTCCATAGGCACTGAGTACGTAGGGGCTCAAGGACCCTTGTCCCCTCCTTGGGAAAAGGCAGTCCCAAAATGCAAACAACTCCTGGTCTTGGGCTGCACGACTCTGGGACAGCATTTTCCCTGGATTCCCAATATTGTGCAGGGATCTGGGTTTTCCATTTACCATGGAAAAATGTGGGAAATGGCAGGTTTCCCTTCCCCGTGCAAGCTGGTAGAGTTCCAGCCTGTAAGAGGCTATGGCACGCATGCACATGGCCAGGAATACAGCCCCAGGCAGTGGTGGAGAGCAACTTCCCCACATGCCTGCAGGTAAGTCTATGGGGGGGGTGCAGATAGAGGCCCCCACAGTGAGAGAGGGAGTGGGGCAGGAGCTGAACCTGGGTGTACTGCTCAGCTGGGATGGTGCATTGGTGCTCAAGCTGGTGTGGGGAATAGGACTGAACCATAGGCAGTTTTCAGTGGGGGAGCCCCATGTCACTGAGCACACTCCTAGGGTAGGGAGGTATAGTGAGGCATGTACCCCCCAGATTTGTGTGTGGGGTGGAAGCAGATATGGGCTGACCATGCCACCACCCCTGATGCTGCCGGGTCAGCAGGGGCCACCTCACCATGGTGGCACAGGGTTCCTGGAGGGGGGCAGGCAGCAGGGCGGGCAGCCATGAGCCCACAGCATGCAACCTACATTTACTCTTGCCCCACTCCCCGCACGAGTTCTGCTTGGCTCTGCTTTTTTTGGGAGTGGAGGGGGGCATCATATTACCACCCCCCCAGCAAAAATAAAAGTCAGCACTTATGCTTCAACCACTGCTCACTTGCCCTACCCTGCCCTGTCCTGCTGTTGGGCACCTGCCTTTGCCAGAGCTCCAAGGGGCTTGATCCTTCCTTCTGCAGAGCTTCCTTCCTCTTCCCTGCCTAGGGACATTGTATAAATAAATAAAAGAATACAGAGCCACAGACACTTCCTTCCCTTCCCCCCTGCCTGCAGCTGACAGTTCAGAGCAGTCAAGTGCAAGCCAAGTTCCAGTGTGCCTCCATGTGAAGGAGGAGCTGGGGGGCCACAGAGGTGCCTGGCCTGCTGGCAGACTGTGACTTGAGTCAGGAGGCGATCTGGTCCAGAAGTTCAATAGACCTATCTAATCTAAACTGATTAAGTCGGATACTGCATCCATCCAGGTCTACCTTAGATCTAGTTCCACCATTTTTAAACCAGTCTATGTGCACTGAACTTTTGTTCTGCTATAGGTTTAGATCAGGTTCCAATCACTTATATCAGTTTATGTGTAATGTCTGTACCTAGCCATAGAAGGCACCCTAGACTGCTATTTATTTTCCACTGTGACAGTGGGTAAAGCCCTTCCTGCTTTTCATTTTTTTCTCAACCAGAGTCCCACATTGTTTAATTCCAAGGAGGGAGGTGGGCAGGATTTCAAATACACTCTGGTCCTGTTTCTCATGCTTCTCATGTACTAAGAGAAATATTTCTCATTTTTACTCAATCACCTGTCAACCAACAGTTTCATGTGTCTTAATGACTTGAAGTAAGGAGGCAATCAGAACAGCATCCTTTCTAGTTTCCCACCACTTTCACCATCCTGTGAATCACACTGTTCCATATGAAAGATTTTCCTTTATTTACCTTCTCTGTTCAGACAGCCCAAAGACTGTACTGCAGCTTAATGCCTTGCCATTGGTTGTGACCCCTCTTTGCTACTGTTACCTCTTTTCTGACAGTGCTACAGATGATGCCATTTTATGGCCTTGTTGTCATTTTTATGGTGCATTTTCCCTCTTAACCTGGGATAAACTCACCTCCTTTTATTTTTTTCCCCTTCAACTGAAGCAAAGTGGTTATCTACCTTTTTTGCCAGCTGGACTCACTATGATGCACTGTACATGTTCCATGCAACTTCCACAATGCACTTCCTTCCTTCCCCAAGGGTAAGTATCATGGTGTTTCCTTAACGATGTAGTGCAACAAGGAAGTCTAACCCTCGGGGACATGAAACATTGAAATTACAATTCCCATGGCACACCATGGCAGCATTTTAAAATAAAAATATTTCAGATTTTGGGTATTTTTTCCTGACAATCAACATTTTCTATTAAAGAAAATCCTCTTTCTAACCTGTTGTGAGATTTTAACTTCCATTTCAGGTTTCTGTAAATGAATATGTTTTAACAGTACAATATGACTTTGCCAGTGTTAGGGGAAAATCTGGCTCTTTTGATGATAAGTGAAATGCTGACCCATTTCCCAAGAGCCAAGAAAGCTAACAGCTGAACCTTACTGACACTTCAGCTGTACCTATCAAGTTTCATTTCTGCTAAATCAAAAGTATGTGTTATTTGAAGTCTCTGCTTCTGTTCTTTGCATCAGTTCTGATAGATTTGTTTCTTTTACGTGTGTGTGTGTGTGTGTGTGTGTATATATATATGTATGTATGTATATAATAGTGTGATCACACACACATATATACACAAATTCACATGCACACACACACTGATATTAATATCTATAATTATGTATATGTAATATATATATATAAATATTTATGGTATCTAAATAAATGCCACATTGTGTCTAGGTTACCTGCTAATGCCAGTTGTTAAAGCCTGTCCAAAGACTTTCTTATGTTATTGTACTGGAAGTAGTGCAGAAGCATTAAAATTGAAAGTATGCTTTTCGAGTGATTTGCAATATGTATTTGTTTTAATTTTTTTTTAATTTGTATTCAGTATAGTTCCCTCCAATTTGCTGAAATAGTATTAAGAATATATCAGAATGCATGTTCTCTTAATATTATTGTTTAAACGTCTTTTATCTTTTTACTTTAGCACGAGAGAGGTCTTTTTTTGTAGCAGTAACCACACGGAGATACTAATAATTCCTTCTCTCATCTTTCTTTAGGGGATGTATATCAAATCAACATATGATGGGCTGCACGTAATCACTGGAACTACTGAAAATGTAAGCCTCTGTATTCTAATGAGATTTATATATTGTACCAACAAGAATTAGGCATGTATCTATATGTTTAAGATTTACTTTAATTCAAGCCTATGTTTTGAGATATATATTTACTGAAATACTATATGCACCTTTATCCCAAATTAGCCATTCAAAATTGGGGTGCATGTTCCAAGTGAGGATTCTGATTTCCATGCTGGAATGGAGATGTGCAGATGCTAGAATGGCTGCTTGGGGACTAGCTCCCTCCTGGCTGTAGGTAGGGGGCCGGAGTCTGAAACAATTTCAGGGGGGTCAAAGCTGCAGGGGTAGTAGCTCTTACTGAGGCCACAAAGCCTGCCAAGTTTCAAGGAGATTGGTGAAGGGGTTTGGGGAGAACTGTCCCTCAAGCTGTGGACAAGCAAAACTAGTGCCATGGGTGGCACTGCTTGTGTTAAGGCACAGTGTGGTGACAGCTGCAGGGATAGTGGCCCCTGCTGTGATGCCTGCCAGCTGTCGAGGAGATCAGTGCAGGGGGAGTCTGCAGCCCTGCACCCCTAGTTGCTGACAGGCAAAACTCGTGCCAAGACTGTCTGCCTTGGGGCAGTTGATTGTCTGTATTAATTCTTTTCTCTCCTTAGCCTGGATTTCCAGGTGCTAATTGATGTTCGTTAAGTCGTTATGTAGTAGCTAGGTCCTGTGTATTGAGCTGGTCCCTCAGTCCCTGGTCCCTGAGTGAATCATGATTGATTGATTGGTAACTGGTAAAAGCAGCTTAGCAGCCAGGCCTGCCCCAGTGTCTCCCAGACCCCAAGACAGACACAGTCGGTCCCACAAGCATCCATGGCACGAGTTTTGCTTGTCTGCAGCTTAAGGGGCAGTTCCCCACAAACCCCTGCACTGATCTTCTTGAAACTTGTCAGGCTTTGTGACCTCAGTAAGAGCTTCCACTCCTGCAGTTTTGACTCCCCTGTGTTGTAACACCTAGATGTGACAGGAGTGTTGCTTTCAAGAATTTGAGGTACAATTGCCCCCATGCCCCAAAATCCCTAAACCAAATGAAGCTTGGCAGGCCCCTCTGCAGAGTCTACCAGTCCTGAAAATTTAATCCAAATCCAACAAAAAACAACAAAGCTATAGATATTTTACTGTTTCCCCATGATACCCTATGGCTGGATCTCCGAGGCAACTCCAAACTGTTTTGGGAAGCCTAACAAGGCCAGCCTTTAACCCAGATATGCTGCTTCGGACTCTGAAGCATCCAAAGCTTCCCTGGATCTGAAGCTTTCTCCAAAGCTTCACACAGCCCTAATATCTAGATATTAGTGGTGTTTCATTTTAATCATGAAAAAAATGTGGATTTTGGGTTACTTTTTGTAATCTGAAAATTGGGGATTTTTTTTTTTTGTCAGAGAAAACCAAGATCCCCGTGTATTACATTCTTGAGTGTAACTATTTTTCTGTCAAGCCAAAATGTCGCTCTTAGAAAACCATGACTCAAGGAGGTTTTCCGGTTTTCCACCTACTTTTGATCAATCTCTCATTATAACCCAGGCCAGTTTTATTCCATTTTGAAAAGATTTTCATATTCCAAGTATTGGCAAAAATCATGTAGTTGATGGAATTTGAACTCAGCTGTTTCTTTCTAATATTCTTTTTGCTAACACCTACATAAAACTTGCATATAAATTTCCTTTAGAATATTTCTAAATAATATTTGTCCAAATAGTACCACAGACTTTTCCAACCTAAGTATGCAGGTATAAAATATATAAAATATACTGCTCAACCTCAGTGTTTGCAGTCTTGCCTGTTTCAAGTCTATTCAAAAGACTTCTTAATTCATCTTTCTAGTCCATTACATCACTATCCCCATGCTTCTAACCCTTCAGCTGGTTCTCATTTTTTTATTGCTTTAGATTTCTTGTGTTTACTTAAAAAAACCCTCTCCATCTTGGCTCTCCCTCCCACTCCTACCATTTATTTTATTGCAAGATTAACTCCCGCATTTATTCCATAAATGATTATTGGTTGTATGATTCTCCTATTCTCTGACAGGAATCTTTGTATTTTCTCCTATTCTGCCCTTACAAATAAGTAAAGGTCCAGGTCAAAATTCATAGATTATATTGCATATTACTCCTCAAAAGTGACTTCTCTTAGACATCTCAAATGGCTTGATGGATATCAGGCTACATTAGCTGCTTCTCATTATCTATAAATAATTGTGCACATCCTTTGTTTCACCCATTCTCTCTCCTTCTCAGCAATCTAACCCACTTGTCTGTCTTCACTTCCTGTACTATGTTGTCATCTGAGTATAAACTCTTTGGGACAGAGACTGTCCTTTTCTACTTGTATGAACAACACCTTACCCAAAGTTGTTCTACCCAAGCCTCGAGGCACTACAACATTATAAATATACAGTGTACAGTAATGATAATGATAAAAAACATTATAACTTTTTCCATATCCAGAAATTGAGGGTAATGGAGGCTAAGTACAGTTGTTCAAAAAGCCTGTCTTTGACCTCTGAGATGTGGTGTGTGGGAGTCAGAGTCAGGCTCTGTGGGGCTGTACCTAAGAAGAAGGGCATTGGAGTCCCTGTCTGGCTGTGCAAGAGCCAGGGTCGAGCTCTGTGGAGTTGTGCCTGAGTACAGGAGCTCTTCTGGGCTCCAGTATCAGGTGTGTCTGTACATCATAGGGTGCCTCATGATGGAGGGTGGAAGCATGGCCCAGGGACATGGGTGTGCAGGTCGCAGGACTCATGCAGGGTTTTGGGTCATATTACAGGGGGCAAAGGGTGCAGCAAGAGAGACTTAATTGTAGGTGTATACTACAGACCATCAAAACAGGAGGAGGAGCTTGATCTGGAGTTCTCTTGCAAACTGGAAGAAGCTGCATGTGCACGGGACATGGTCATCATTGGTGACTTCAATTACCGAGACATATCTTGGGAGGAATACTCGGTTAAGTCAGATCAGTCATCTTGCTTCCTGACCTGTATTGAAGAACTCTATATGACTCAGAAAGTGCACTGGCCAACCAGAGATAATGCTCTCTTAGACTTGGTCTTGGCCAAAGGAGACACTCTGGTGAGCAATTTGATTATAGAGGGTAGCCTGGGCAATGGCAACCATGAAACCATCAAGTTCACCATCTGTCACAAGGCAGGAAAATTAGCTAGCAGGGTTGAAGCTTTAGATTTCAAAAAAGTAAATTTCAAGAGGCTCAGGGCAATAGTAGGGGAAGTGCTAGGGGACCAGGAACCAAAGGTGAAAGGAGTGCAGGAAGAGTGGTCATTCCTCAAGGACATGATCCTTGAAGCACAAGAAGGGCTGTGAAGGATCCCACGTGAAGGAAAGTTAGCAGAAGGGCTGGTGAGCCCTCTTGGCTTAACAGGGATGCCATGGTCTTCTTGAAAAAGAAGAGGCATACAAACAATGGAAGCTTGGGATATCTCCCAAGGAGGACTGTACAGCAATGGCCTGCACTTTTAGGAAGTGGATTAGAAAGACTAAGGCTGTGACTGAATTTAAACTAGCAACAAAAATCAAGGACAGTAAGAAGCCCTTCTTTAGGTTTGTCTAGTGCAGAAGGGCTGGACCCGATGATTATGTGAAGTCCCTTTCAGCCCCTAACAATCTATGAGTCTATGAATAACAGAAAGGCTTCCCTTTCCACCCCTCCCCACTGCCTACCTGCAGCTGGGAGCTTCCAGGAGGTAGGAGGTGGGGCTAGGGCAGGTCTGTGCTGGCTTCACTCTGGTACAGCTCAGGGGCAGGGCCCACGGGGTGCTTGTCTGGAGCAACTGAATGTGGGCCAAGTGCTAGCATACCTCCCTGTGAGGAGGCCAGGATGTTGGAGGACAGTGCTCTAATTTGAATTGGTAGAGGGTTTGTTACAGAAATTTGATTCACCAGTCTAACCAAATTGATTATATTTGAATGTGTATTTATCCTGGTTTACCTTAGACCAAGTTCCACCAGTTTTAGACTGGTCTGTGTGCAATGAAGTTCTATACAGTTATTGTTTTAGACCAATTTCCAATAAACTTAGACCAGTTTCAGCTAGAGTCAAGAAATCATGGACTATCTATATTAATATTTCAGGCATTTTTTACATTGCCCATTAATTCATTTATTTTAATGAATCATCTTTTTACTGAGAGTTATGTGAACATGGATATATTTGTATGTAGATTCAATGGTAAAGACTTTGCATATGTCTCTATTTTTACAAGTACTAGTGAGATGCTGTAGTCTGACATATTAGAGGCTTGTCAGTGAGGCCCTAAGGGACCATGACCCCAGGGAGAGGGGAGTCCAGGAAGAGTGATTGCTTCTCAAGGGAGCAATTCTCAATGCACAAGCTAATTCTATTCCATCTCTGAGGAAAGGCAGCAAGAGGGCACAACAGGCCACCTGGCTCTCTCCAGAGATCTAGCAGAACTGAGGATAAAAAGAAAGGCCTACAAAGGATGGAGGATGGGATTCACCTCCAAGGAGGAATATTCTACACTGGTCTGGTCCTGCAGGGACCGAACCAGGAAAGCCAAGACTGCAACTGATCTCCAACTAGCTTTGAGCATCAAGGACAATAAAAAGTCCTTTTTCAGATATGTGGGGAGCTGGAGGAAAAGCAAGGGCAACATTGGACCCCTGCTAAACCAGATAGGACAACTGGCACCCAGGAAAAAGCCAACCTATTAAATGGGTATTTGCATTGGTCTTTCATCAGTCTCATGAGACGTTCATGCCCACTACGGGACAGGGAGGTCCAGGTGAGGGAGATTCCTTGCCTTCCATCAATGCGGACCTCATAAAGGAACACCTTGAGAGGCTGGATACCTTCAAGTCATCTGGCCCTGACAATCTATACCCAAGGGTACTCAAGGAACTGGCAAGCATCACAGCCCAGCCTCTGGCTCAGATCTTTGAGGACTCCTGGTGCTCTGGTGTAGTGCCTGAAGACTGGAAGAAAGCCAATGTGCCTATCTTCAAGAAAGGTAGGAAAGTGGATCTGGCAAACTATAGGCCCATCAGCCTGACGTCTATCCCAGGGAAGATCTTAGAAAAGTTTATTAAAGAGGCCATCTTTAATGGACTGGCCAACACCAACATCCTGAGGGATAGCCAGTATGGGTTTGTCGTGGGTAGGTATTGCTTGACCAATCTCATTTCCTTCTACGACCAGGTGACCTATCACCTGGACAAGGGAGAAGAGATTGATGTCATATATCTTGACTTCAAAAAA
>JAGPOW010001327.1:23878659-24009072 GCA_030014935.1 Caiman crocodilus
CAAGCAAATCCCAGGATGTCATTCTCCCCTTGTACTCGGCCTTGGTGAGGCCGCAGCTGGAGTACTGCATCCAGTTTTGGGCTCCACAATTTAAAAAGGCTGTGGAGAAGCTTGATAGAGTCCAGAGAAGAGCCACGTGCATGATCAGAGGTCAGAAAAACAGACCTTATGATGACAGGCTGCGATCTATGAGGCTCTTTAGCCTGGAAAAGTGCAGGCTCAGGGGTGGTCTGATGACCACCTATAAGTTTATCAGAGGTGACCACCAGTATCTGGGGGAACATTTGTTCACCAGACTGCCCCAAGGGATGACAAGGTCAAACAGTTACAAACTACTGCAAAAACGTTTCAGGCTAGATATAAGGAAGAATTTCTTTACTGTTTGAGCCTCCAAGGACTGGAATAGACTGCCATCAGAGGTGGTTCAAGCACCTACATTGAACACCTTTAGGAGTAAATTGGATGCTTATCTTGCTGAGATCCTATGACCTCAGCTGACTTCCTGCCCTTTGGATGGGGGGGCTGGACTTGATGATCTTCCAAGATCCCTTCCAGCCCTTATGTCTATGAAATCATGTATTCTATATTTCTACTTTTAAAAGTTATATACTGGAGGTTGGTATTTCTTACATTTTCCTAAACTATAGGACAAGATAAATGAATGCCTATGTTTTTCAGAACAAAGATGTATGTCTCTTTCTTGTCTTTAAACAGAGCAACCACTATATGGGGCCAGTAGTTTACATTTGAATTCGTTCTGTTAAATAAATTCTGATTCACACAATAGCAATTTAAGTTTTTTGCCTTAGAATCAACAAAAGTGTTTTGTTTATAAGTGCAATATCTGTAAATGTTGAAAAGTGCCAGACGCTGGTAACATATGGAATTGGATATTTTGGCATATTCATAGTATTATAGCAGTTACACTTGATCTGAACTGGATCTAGAGCAGGGGTGAGTAAAATATGGCCCATGGACTGGATCTGACCCATGGAGGGGTTTTGTCTGGCCCACAGTGGGTCCTTTGGTGCCATCTGGCTGAGGTGCTGCCCAGCTGAGCTGCCTCTCTAGGAAGTCTGGGTGGCAGGGGCTCCTTCTAGCTGTAGCTGCTGCTGTCCCCAGCCCTGCAGTAGTGGCAGGGACCAGCATGTGCAGCCCTGACCTGGCATGACCTGTGTCTGCTTTAGGCTTGCCCGTCTGGGCTGACTAGCAGCAGCAGCGGTGGCGGCACAGAACAGAAACTGCTGCTCAGCACAGGACAAAAGCAGCCTCTCCCCCTCACCACCACCGGCACTTCCAGGTGCAGCTGCCTGGAGCCTACATGGGGCTGTCCTGCATCTCTGCTGCATCACCACCACCTCTGGGCTGCCCCATGGGGCAGCAGTGGCAGCACAGAATAGATGCAGGACAGCTCTGTGTAGGCTCTAAGTGGCTGCACCAGGAAGCACCAGCAGCGAGAGGGGCTGCTTTTGCCCCACACTGTGCAGCAGTTTCTCTCCCATGCCACCACTGGGTCCCAGTGCTGGCTCTGGGCTCACCCCTCCAGGCTGAGCAGCAGCAGCAGTGGCAGTGGCCAGGCAAAAACTCTTGCTCAGTGTGGGGCTTAGTGTCTCCTCCCCCTCCTGCCACTGGGCAGTTTTTGGTGCAGCCACCCAGAGCTCACACCATGCCAGGCTGCCCTGTGGCTCTGTCACTGCCACCTCTGGACAGTCTTGCACGGCAGTGGTGAGCAGCTGCAAGACAGCCTGGAGACAGTGGTGACAAAGTCACAAGGCAGCTTGGTGCAGTGCGCGTTCCAGGTGGCTGCATGAAAAGCTGCCCAGTGGGTGAGGTGGGGGGAGCTGCTGCTGCTGCCACTCAGCCGGGACAAGTGAGTCTGGATCTGGCACAGGGTCGAGGCTGTGTGCACTGGTCCCTGCACTGTGGAGCTGGGGCCAGTAGCAGCAGCAGCCAGAAGGAGCCACCCCAGCCCCTCTGCATGCCCAGGGGCAGCAGGATGTGTCGAGCTGGGTGGCACAAAGTGGGTGTGGGCTGCACTGGGGCTGTGTACTGTTGGCAATGGCAGGAAGGCACCACAGGGCATAAGGGCTCTGGGCTGTTGCAGGGCAAGAGGCTGACCAGCTCGGGGGGGCACATGTGGGGGTTCCCATGCACACCCCACATCACACCCTCAATCACACACAATCACACACCCAATAAGCATGGCACCCACCCACATGGCTCTGGGAGAGCCCCACTCACTGCTACATGCGCACACCCCAGCCACCCTCCCCCTCCATAAACCCCTTACCCACCCACACATACACTCATACATCCCCACAAACCCCATATCCACCTACATCCACAAATATCTCCACACACTTCCCCACATCGCACATACACATACAACCTCACACACACCCACAGCCTCCCATAAGCTGCATACCCCACAGACACTTCCACATCCCCCACAATATACAAGACTTCATTCTGAGAATTAAGACTTCTGAGCTACTATGAAATCACTTCTATATATAAAGTATAAACATGCACAAATCAGGACAAAAATATTTTAAAAAAATAAAATTAAAATATATTATAATGGATATTTGATTTTTAGTATATAATTTGTTGTTTACTTTCCCATTTCAAGATGATAAGTCCCCTTTCCCAAAGAAGTACTTCCAGGAGCAAGGGGAGGGACTTCTAGTGGCAAAGATCAGAGGTTTGGGGTGGGATTTCTGGTCCCAAGGTGGAAACTAAGGTGTGGGGCACTTAAGGGTCATGTTAGCTCAACAGCTCACCAAAACTTATCAAGTGGCCCTGTGGCCAAAATAATTGCCCGCCCCTGATCTATAGCCACATATGAGCAGTCACCAAAGGCTGAAATGTGGCAAATATACTCCAGTTCAAAACAAAAGAAATATATATATATATATATACACACACACACACATATATATATATATATATATATTTCTGTTGTTAAATGCATTATTGTAATTACACATTTTGTGCTCGTGTGTTCATGATTACAGGAAAGGCATGTCCAATGAATTTAGTGAAAAACACAAAATACTATCTATGCTAGTTTTCATGAAAAGGTATAAGTGATAAAAATAAAGAACCACATGTGACTTAGGACCTGTGTCCTAATGTTACTGCACTGTAGAATCAAAGATTCAGTGTATATACCAAGTAAACATTGCACATGTAATGATGAATAATTATCAGTTCAATTTAATTTTTTTTCTCTTTGTTATGTAATCTGAGTGGATTGTAGATTCTGTTAGGTCTGTGTTATCCAAACTAATCTTCAATTGCGAGCTTTTCTTGCAAAAACAGAAAAATAAACATAGATTTCTGGAGAAATTGTTATCAAGCAGCTGAGGATGACTTTCATTCTTCAATCTGCTGCCTTTGCTTGGATTGACTCATAGCTTTCATAGACATTAGGGTTAGAAGGGACCTCATGAGATCATCAGGTCCAGCCCCTTGCCCAAGGCATAGGAAGTCAGCTAGGGTCAGATCACCTCAGCAAGAAAAGCATCCAAGCATTTCTTAAAGGTATCCAGAGTAGGTGCTTGTACCACTTCTTGGGGGAATCTATTTCAAACTCTGAAGACTTATCCACAGTCTAAAACAGTCTTCCAGCAGTTTGTGACCATTAGATCTTCTCTTCTCCCGGTGAACAGATGTTCCCCAGTTCCTGATGCACACCCCTTGTATACTTATAGGCTGCCACCAAGTCACCCCTGATGAAGAGTGCCATGCCTCTTAGCTTCTCTTCATAAGGCCTGCTCCCTTGACCTGTAATCATGCACATGGCTCTCCTCTGGACTCTCTCAATCTTCTCCACATCCTTTTTGAAGTGTGGAGCTGAAACTCATGAAGACTGAATCAGTAGACTCTTTTTGTAATTTGAGAATAAAAGAAAACAGGTTGTAAAATATTATGGGCATGTCTGAATTGGCTGAATTGACTGAACTGACAGAGAGCGCTGAGCTGAAACATGAAACACCACCCCTCACACACCAGCTTACTATAGTTTGTCAGATGGGCAAACTAGCCCTTCTCAGAGTTTGGAAAGTATTTCACCATAGTGACCCCTGAGGCAGTAAGTTAGCACCACAGATGCAATTCTTAGTAGCAGGATAGAAGAATGAATACACATGAACAGGCAGAATATAAGGGATGTAGGTAATGGGGGAGGATATGCTTATAGAAAGTATTTGATAAAAGTTCTGGAATAGAGAGATCCTTGTTAACAGACATGAAAGTTGTCTAAGTTGGCAGGAAATGCTGAGCAGAAAGCTCTTACAGAGATTGTCAAAAAGGGCAAAGAGGGTTAAATTGAACAGAGGAAGTTGAAGAAGAAGAGAGAGAGAGAGAGAGAAATATGGAACAAAATAAAAATAAAGGATGGCAATTTATAACTCAATCCTAAAAAAAGATTAGCTGCTACAACTGACTGAAGATTTCTGTAATCTGTTTCACTTTTAGATGCATGTCAAAAGGTAGCCTGTAGACGTCTACATAATCTGCTGTACATAGTGCTCAGATGCATGTGCAGTTCCTTTTTGAAAGTCAACCATTCCTGATCAAGCTGAGTTAGAGGAAGGAGATGTTAGCTTTATTCTCAGATAAGCATCATTATATTTTCAATTTTTGCATCAACTTCAGTAAAGATATACAAAAAATAAAAGGGAATTTTGTATGTACCATATTTACTCAAATCCAAGACAAGGTTTTTTCCCCAGTCAGCATAAGGAAGTGTAGGGACAAGCATCAGGGGTCAGCACAGAATGACATTGTTTCAATGTACTACATATGAACTTGCCGTAAATAATGTTGAGTTTGGCTAATTGAATAGTGGCACTTCCTCCCCACCGAGTTTCACTTCCTCCCCACCGAGTTTGAACAGGCAAGGGATGGAAGTGCAGTGGGTTGGGGGTAGGGTGGCCATCATAGAAGACAGTCTGATTGTCCTCTGTCCTCTATTGATATGAAATCTGATGCCTTTATGCCATAAAGCCATCCGGTTTCATGCCAGTAGAGGACAGAGTAGCAGAAAACCAGAATGTCCTCTGTGATGGCCACCCTAGTTGGGGGTAAGCTGCAGTGGGTAGAGAACAGGGCACAGAGGGGATCAGCGCAGGCAGTGGAGAAAAAGACAGATGCTAGGGGGCATATGGTGAGGGGAAGGCATTGCGGGGCAAGTATCAGAGGGGACAGGCAATGGAGGGGGATAGGTATAGGCATGCGGGGATAAAGGATAGGAAGGGCAGGCAGGAAGAGCAAGAGGCAGCGGAGTGTGGAAGGGTTTGGCCCTTCTCTGCCTGACACTCTTGCTTTTCCTGCCACAGTGGAGGGGGAGGATGAATTTAAGATGAGCTTCTACTAATTAGATTTTATACATGGAAAATTCTAATGCATTTATAATTTTCCATATATAAAATCTACTTTGGGGGCAGTCATCTTAAATTCAAAGTTGTCTTGGATTCAGGTAAATATGATCATTAATCTTGTTTTACTGTAGTCCCAGAAATAATAGCCACATCAAAACTGAAGGCACACAATGAAGTAGCATAATGTTTCTGAAAAAACAAACCACAGTTTAAATCAATAAGACTAGGACTATATTGTATAATTAATGTGACTAAATATGGCAGAATTGGGGCCACTAATGCTTTAATAATTGAGATTATTGAAGTAGCTGCTGGGTTCCTGCTGGGTTCCTAGCTTGTTAGTTAGCTATTCCTGCCTCTTATTAAAAATTACAGGTTTCAGAAAATAATTTGGTTTTAACCATGGCATACACTTGAGATGATAGACCCTTTGAATTATAATGGATGAGGAATGTCCTCCTGCTGTTCACTTAGTATTTTAGAATAACATCAGTGTCAAATCTTCTTACCAACGTGGGGTACAAGAAACTCAGGTCAACGGTATTCAAACTCTGTAAAGCACATATTGAAATTATGCACTGCTATTGTTCAAATTGGGGAGAAAGGGTAGGGGTGGGAGAAGTGCCACTGTGTTAGTGGTTAAACTCAACATCATTTACAGCAAGTTGAAGTATGGTACACTGGAACAATGTAATTTGCTTTCTGGTTACCTTGGTCTATATTGTATATTTTCAGGTAATTTTATATTACCAGGTGCTAACAGATTACATGGCCAAAGAGGAACTACTGATTTTGTTTTAAATGTTGTTGTTTTTGAAGACAAATATAATTTTAACTGAAGCCCCAAATTAGTGTCTTATATACTCCTTTATGGTGTCTGCATTGCCTGAGCCATGAACCTTCTAAGTGAGCCTTCTCTGATTGTCAAACAACAGATGTAGGTCACACATTGATTTAATTGCATCACAAATAATCAGATCTTTTTTTGTAACTTCAGTTCATTTTAGAAATATTATGTATTTAGAGAAAACCCCCCACCACTATAGTAAAAGAATGTTACCTTGTTGAAATAATAGATCATAAGAAAAATCCACCAAACCAAAGAACATTAGAGTTTAAAGGTTAGATTTGCCATGTGTAGCTATAACAATGCACAGTAGGGGAACACTTAAAATGAGGCAGTACTGTGCTTAGGTACTAAAGATGTCAATTTTATTGCTTTGTGGATTTATCATAAAATCTTAAGGGTCCTTCATTACAGTTTGGTGAATGAACTAAACATTTAACTCTTGAGCCATTGATAATGTAACAGGAATGAAGAGTGCCTCTTAACTTGATGACTGTTAATTGATGCCTTGCCTTGCTGTTAACTGACAGTATTACTGATTAGGAGAAAGTTTTTAAATGAGAATTTTTTAAAAATATGAATTTAGGAAACTATTAAAAATGTCTTTGGAGTTTAGTGCTGAGGCCTTTTTTTCCTTCCTTTTTAATCCAATGAATTACTGAAACTAATCTGCCTACTGTATCAACAGAAAAAAAGGTTCCTTCATCAGGATATGCCAACACATGATATATAACAGTAAATTATATAATGATTTTAATAGAAGTAGGATATATACACCAGGTTTGACTTTTTTGAACCACAATGACTGTGAAAATATATTATATAGAGAATGTTATATTTATTAAGAGAATAGAGCAGTATGGTCACTTCCCTTTCTTTTTAATAAGCTGAAATATATATAATACAATGTCCTTTACATAACTCAGCTAAAGTTGAATATTTTAGCTGGCTTGCCTTAATATAATGTACATTCTCTGAATGTAGAACTGAAATGTGAAGTTTGTTTAAACCAATCTTTTTTTAAGTTGTTACCTGAGAAATGTGTCCCTTATATATTTTGACACAGCTGTAGTGAAGTAAATTAAAATCCTTTCACTTTGTCTATTTTAATAAAGTCTAATTAACTCATAGTTTGGCATTTCAATTCATTCACTTATAATTCTATTAAAATGTTTTAACTTAAAAGAATTTGGAAAAAAAAACTGTATCAAAAGAGCATTGAAAAGGCATAGTTTAAAAAAAAAACTTCTTTCTTATGTTATAAAATATCCCTTGATTATTAAAATAATAAAACAGTTTCAAAATTGAAATACTTTTTCACTATTTATACTGTGTGGGCATTTTACATTTCTATCAGCTTGAACAAGGATGTTATGTTAGCCTATTGCAATTTCTGTAAAAAGCAGCGTAAAGAAACAGTCCTTTAATATTAATTTAACATAAGCATATTTGTAATACTAATTTGGCTTAGCCTAGATATTATAATGCATTTATGTTAAATGGTTAGCTGAGAGCAAAGTTGCATGTACCTGCATCAGCCTCACCCCAGAATCACAGTATGTAGTGTGTGTCAGAAGGGCAATTTTTAACTGACATGTAATCCTTTAGAACGACTACATTGCTTTATATGCTCCTCTAGTTTTGTACCAGTGCTGGGGAGGGGTGGGGGCCACAAAGAAACTTGAGAATATGACTTCTCCCCACCTTGACCCTAATGACACAGTAGAGAAATTGGCACCTAAAACTGGAAAGAATTGTTTAGATTCCATGGAATGGATGGAACAATATAATATAACTAAGTGAAGGAAAGCTTTGGCTAAGTATCAAGAACATGTTTTTAATGATGAAATTTCTCAAATAAATGGTTAAAAATCCCATTGCTTGAGTCATTTCAAAGTAGAGTGAACAAAACTGTAGGGAATTATTCTGCACTAGCACAGAAATAGGCTGCATAAGCTAATTGGACTTCATCTGTATTTTCTATTGCTCTCTATCTTATGATTTAATGATATATTGCAATTTAATTGCTTGGACCTAAAATGATTAATTAAGTAGAATCCAAAGACTTTGAAATAGAGTCTTATGACAACCAAACTGAGATTAATTTTTAAAAAATAAGATATGGGGTCATGATGGGAAGAAAGAGCACTAAGCTGAAATGATCTTTGTAGTTTGTAAACCTAAAAGAAAATACTTTTTTAAAGTTTGATTTACATTTGATAATGTAAGCAAGGTTCCAGATGAAAGAAACTAAGCACAGTACAACTAGGATAAGTACAGATGTTCAAAAAGCCTGAGGAGTAATTGATCTAACCTAGACAGATTTCTACAAGTGGCCTAGAATAGATTGGAAGTGAACAGAATACATGTTTGCCATTTTATCAGGAGGGGGACATGCAGGCAGCCTGCACTGACTAAGGCCAGCAGACTGGGGGTACTCCTACACACCTTTCAGCAGGCTTCACAGGCTACCTAGGTTGCTGGAGACTGCTGAGCACAGTGTGGACACACAGGCCACCCCTGATTGGCTGCTGGTCACAAGTGAGCATGCCCCTGACCCCTCCCATGTCACCATGGTCCCTCCCATGCACCCAGCCCTAGACTTCAGGGAGACCCCAGAGTGGGTTGCCGTGGCATGCCCAGCAGCCTGACTGGTGGCAACAGGGAAGGGCTGCTCCTCAAAAAAAAGGATCAGGCCCCTTAGAGCTCTGGCATGAGCAGCAGCCAGTGACAAGACACCTGGCAGCCTGGGAGCTCAAGACCCAGTTCCAAATCTAGTTCCCTTAGCCAGTCCCCACCCTGGCTCAAGATTCCTGCCATTTGCTTGGCTTTTAGGAGCACCTCTTGGAAGAGACCATCCACGTAATGACACTAGCGAAGACATCTGCAGGACCAAGGATGCAGGAGGTACCCATCCTGGATTTCTCTGAGGAGGCTTGTTTACTTCCTGAACTTCATTCTAAGACATCATGGCCCCAGTAGGATTCCATGAAGCTGAAAATGACTTGATACTGAGATTCCTACACCAGCTTCTAGTTTCATAGGATCATAGGAAAGTAGGGCTAAAAGGAACTTCATGAGGTCATCTAGTTCAGCCCCATGACCAAGGCGGGAGTATCTGTGAATAAACTGTCCCAGCCATAGGATAACTGCTTCAGTACTGCCCAGAAAGCACAGGGATAAGTGCCCCAAATGTTGCTTGGCATTGCCTCTTGCACTCACTATGAGTTGCTCACATCATCACCTCCAGCACTGCCACTAAGACTATTGTCCCGAACAATTGTATCCAGTTGTAATAAACTGCAACTTTTTGTGGTCACTTCATTCCACTCAACAGACCTGGAGTCTACACCAGTGCTGACACATTTCACAGCTCCAGATGACTTGATATAGCAACCAGAACTGAAATCTTAACTGTTTTCTCTGCCTCCACTGGCACCATTAATGGACTATTGCTCCCTCGAAATCTACACAGCTTTGCCTACACATGAGCTGTATTCTGTGAAAAGATATTTTCAGCAGTCTCCTTCTCCTTCATTCATGTATTGCCTGCAAGAACCACTGAAGAAGCATCAACATTTTCACAAAAAGAATTATTCCTCTAGTGTGGTATTCTCTACTCTACTCTGTAGTGACCAAACCTTTGATGGTGCTCTCAACAGATTTAGTCCATCTCTCTTCTTCTATCCTCCTTTTTTTCCCTCATTGAGGTCTGGCTATTATTACGGCTGGTTATTATACCATCCAATTCAGGTTGTTGCCCTTTCAAGTTCCCTCTTCCCTGTTCCCTTTTAGAGATGTTGAGATGTTGCTTCAACAAGAAGTTTGCTTCCTGCTAGCCCCAGGGCAGTAGGGGAGTTCCTGATCTTCTGAAGGGAACGGGGTTGTATGGAGAGTATTTCTGTGTTCTGGAAAGAAAAAAAGGGATAGGCCTCTATCTTGGACTCAAGGAAGCTCAGTCCTGTCGTGCACAAGCTCAAGTTCAAGGGAATCACATTAATGTTGTTATACTGTCTCTATAAATGGAAGGGAGAAATAGTTTGGTAGAAATGGTTTGCATCTCTCAACCTTTATGACACTTACTTTCATACTGCTATCAAGACAAAATATCTGAATTATGGTGGGCCAGGCCATTCCCAGTGTAAGGTTTTCTTGTCAGCTTCTTGGTGGCCTCAATATTGTTTGCAAAAGTCCTTCCTTGTGATGCTGGTGACCTATCTCTGGAGGCAAAATGTGCAAACATGATTTGCAAGATAAACCCAGAGATTTTTAATAGGAATTCAACATGGTAAATACTTTCTGACCTATTATGGTCTTTCTGAGTTCTTTGTAACAGAAAAAAATGTTCTATTGTTTTTCTGTGGTTAAAAAACAAGTAAAAACTAAGACCCGTCATTTTCTGAGGAGTGTCTTGGGTCCAAAAAAGGTTGAGAACTGCAGGCTTAGAGGTTAGCCAAATCCTATATTCTGAGATTAATTCATATCCTGAGATTTATATTCTGAGATTCTTATTCTTTGCTAAATTGAGATATTCCAGTTAATAGCTAATGCCAAACTCACATAGTAGCACAGGAATACTTCACAGTGATCCATGTAGTCCAGTACTCTGTCTCTGATAATAGCTAGTATCAGGTATTTTAAAGGTAAGTATAAGAAATAGGAAAATCCCTGTACCTGGCAATAATGGAATAATGATCATTAATAGAAATTCTTTTCCAACTATTCAACCAGAAGTAGGGATATGTCCTGCAAAATAACAGTTTGTATTATTTCCACTAGTAGTGTGGCATGAGCTCTACAAAGCAGTGGTAGAAATGGTTTGAGAGACCAGGCACAAATTTAAATATTTATTAGGTTAATACAACATAAAGCTCAGAAAACTGAGCAACTCTAAAACTACAATGTACATTACAATTAAGTAAGTAATCTTACAATCTAATGGGAGGCCTAGTATGCTGATTGAGGTGATAGAATTTTTAAAAATTTTTGTTGTTGTTGATCTTAGGTACTGACACTTCAGTTTGACTCTTCTGTTTTCTAAGTTTACATGCATAATTTCATATAACCTGTTTATGTAACTTCATACAAAATCAAATAAGTGACTTATTCACCCAATGTAAGATTAACCATGTGATTTCAGTATAAATTACATAAGTTGTCATCTGTAACTGGTAAACTGTTCAAACCACAAAAAGATTACATTACATTTTAGAACAATATTCTTCATTTAAAGCTGTCATGGGGCATCTGATGTTTATGATCTGACATGGGATGCTCTCCAGAGACCCCTTTGCAGCAGGTATTAAATCTTTATTCTATTGAGCTTTCTGTGTCAGTAGATAAGATAAAAAAATATTTATTTACTGGGTGTGTCTACATGTGCCCCCACCTGCACAGTTGTTACTGCACAGCCATTTAGTACTTGCTAAAGCACTAAAACAACCATTACTGTGCAGTCCTGGCAGTGCATGGGTTGTTTCTGACCCAGCTGAGCCATAACAATGAGCTACTGTGCAGTAGCTTGTTGCTACTATGTCAGTCAGTGTCATGGTTCATACCCCGTGACACGAGGTCTCCATAGTGACAAGCTATGTCACCATAGTTCAGTGACATAATATCTCATGTAGACACTCCCACTGTGTATCAACAGGGTGCTTGGCACTAGATAAACTAAACAGCAACTTTGTTTTGTGTTTATATGCACCTCAGAGTGAAAGATTATTAACAGAAACATAGATTTCCACATAGCTGGTTATATACTCCCTTTTCTAAGAATCAAATGTAATGAATTGAATTATCATAATGCCCTTGTCCCTGTTGTGACTACTGGGCCTTTTTTGTAATTCAATATTTTGTTATTCATGACTAAGGAAGAAGTATACAGCCATCTGAAAATAATGCAAATACAATATTCTCTTATTTTTTATATTACTACAACATTATTGGAAATTAATATTATACTTTGGTTGTGAAATAACTTTGAACCTTGCATATGCAGAAAAACAACTTTTTTGTACAGTAAAATCTCCATTATCCAGCATCCCTGGGGTAAAGGGAAGGCCTGTTACGTGAAAACTCTGATTATCTGAAATAACCCGGCAGGGAAATTTCTCAATTTAGCAAAGAATATGAATATGAATAACCTGGCAGGGTTTTCAGATAATGTGGGGCAGGGGGTGTGTGGCAGCGGCTGCTGCAAATAGAGCAGCAACAGCATAGGGTGGTGGGTACAAGCTTTCCCCCACCCCCTCCTGCACCCATCCTGTGGAGTGGAGAGGTGGGGTGGCAGCGGTGACTGTATGCGGAGCAGCAGCAGCACAGGGTACTGGGTAGCAGTGGCAGCTGCTGCATGGGTGCTTTCCCCGTCCACCACCCCACGTCCGGTCAGCCAGCCACAAACTCCTGTTAGTGGAGTATTCCAGTTGGTTAAATACCAGATAGCAGAAATGTTACTGTATTTCCATTCTCATACAAAAGCAAAAAGGAAGATAAATAGACAATCATAAGAAATATGCCTACTATCTTTTGCTTTATTTATTAAATCACCACTCTATGAGTGAGTGTCATGTTTTCTGTTTTGTTTGCCAACAGTGGTTAGGATGATTCATTATGTAATTTATTTCATAATAGACTGTACTTGAAGAAAGATGTGGGTAAATTGGGAAGAGTTCAGAGGAGAGAAACAAAAATTGTTAGAAGTTTAGAAAAATGATATACAAGGCAAGGTTGGAAGAAGTAGGATGGTTTAGTCTGGAAAAGAAAAGACTGAGTGGGATTTGTATCAGTCTTCAAATACAAAAAGAATTGTTATAAAGAGGTTGATGTTCAGTAGGCCTGTGCGAAGCAGCAAGTATTCAGTTTGGATTTGGCCGATTCAGAGGAACAGTGATTTGATTCAGTGATTTGAGTCACTGTCCCAATTCAATTCAGATGACTTGGATCCAGAGATGCGGCCATACAGGCAGCAGTCCTCATGGACACTAGACATATCTGCCTCCAGCCCACTGGGGCTGTAAGTCTGTTGTGGTGTGTGGAAGGGGGACAGAACTGGTGTGGTGGGGGCAGATCAATGTCCCTACAGCAAGGGATTGGGGCTGGAGATGTAACCAGCTGCCCAGCCAGGGCAGGAGGGTTCAGGACTCAGGTAAGGGGGGGGTCCCACCATTGCACGCTGCCATGTGCCACTGGTCTAGGAGTGCATGGGAGCAAGCATGTGCCCCTGGATCTGTGCGGGGAGGCTGGGCCAGACTTCACTCCAGGCAGGCAGCAGAAGTGGGGGTTATGCCCTCCTGCTGCTAGTCCAGCCAGGGTGGAGGGACACGGGATGCAGGCATGGCAGTGCTGGGAGTGGGCACATAGCAGCGGAAGCCACTCTAGTCTCCCTGTGCCTCCCAGACAAGCCATGGCTTTGCCCCGCCATGCCCCCTTTGGGCAAGCAGTGGCAGGGCATGGTGGTGGATACATACACCCAAATTGGGGAGGGGCCGGCAGCAGGGGCTATGGGGAATTTTAGGGTGGATGCACCCCCCCATAGCCTCCACTCCACTGTGCTTTGTGGGGCAGGCAGAGCCAGGTCTGTGCTGTGGGCTGCAGCTGGGACTAGCTGCCCAGAGCACAGCCCTGGCTCCACCTACCTTGTAGAGCACAACCCAGTGACAGGTGACAGGGCTTAACCTCCCAGAGTGCAGCCCAGCCCAACCCACCCCATACAGATCCAGGGCCACACACCCACTCCCATGCCCTCCCAGGCCAGTGGCACGTGGTGACATGCAGTGGTGGAAGGAAGCCCCCCTCCCTGAGCCCTGTGTGCCCCTCCGGCTGGGCAGCTTGTCCGAGCCTGAGCCCCAATCCCTCCCTTGGGTGTTGATCTGCCTTCCCCATACCCCTTCCCTCCCCTCTCTGCCCACCACAACAGACTTACCAACTGGTGTTCAGCATCCTTGAGGACTGCTACCTGTTTAGTCTATGGCTGAATCTCTGAATCAATTCAGATTTTGTTAAGAGCTTTTAATGGGTCTCCCAATTCAATTCAGATTTGGATATTTAGCCGCCGAATCGGGTCGAATCTCCTTGAATTGGCTACTGAAACTTCATGCAACCCTAGTGATCAGCTTATCCATAGATGTTCTTGCCTTTTGCAGGTAGTTAGAGTAGATAAATTCCTGAGGTCCCTTCCATCTATATTTTACTTCTAATATCTTGGATTTGTATTTCAACCATATGATTTGCTGCCAAAAATTTAAATGAAAACTTTGTGGAATATAACCTCTGATATTTCCATTCACTTGTGGGGACAAAGTGAATCATTTTGGTATTTCATTATATTTTTTTTTCTCCCCTTTCACTTTGTATGGATGATGCAATAGTAGTCTTTAGGAGTATTTCGATAAGCCAGGGGAAAAGATTTAAGATAGTATTAACTATAATTATAGTAACAATCATAATGAAATCATGTATTTATATAATATTTATTGTATGTTGAGTGGTAATGTATAGGATTAACCTATTCATGTTACCTAAGTCTTCTGTAAGCTGCTATGAATCAGCTGGTTCAACAACAGATGCAGTCAGCAAGTTTCCCCTCTCTGTGTTGTCCTGAAATTTTTTAGTTGCACTGATTGCAATAGTCAAACTATTCTGGAGGATGTTGGTAATTAATAGAACTGTATGAAATTTTTCTGGCTGTTTTGTTTTGATGCTGTCTTGACTCATTTCAAGCTCAAAACAGCAAAATCCAAACAAAACAAAGGGCTTCGAAACAGCCTGGAAATGAAACAGGCCAGTTGAAATGTTTGGAAGTTTTGAAACATTTCAAGTTCTGAAGCAGCATCCAGATGGTGGGAGGCAGGAGAGAGTCAGGGCTGCGTTCCAAGCAGCTCTGCAGCCTCATGTGGCTCAGCCCAATGGAGAGTGAAGCTCTGGCTTTTCCTGCCTCCCGCCACTGTGCTGCACTCTGTGGGGCTGGCAGAACCAATGGGAGCACAGCACCGGCTCTGCCCACATCGAAGCTGGACTGTGCTCTGATTACCTCTAACAGCCCCATGGAGCCCAGCCCGGTGGTGGGAGGTGGGCAAAGCTAGCACTGCACTTTCCTTCCTGCCACTGGGCTGAGTTCCATGGAGCTGGAGCCACTAGGAGCTGAGCCTGGTTGGAGGGAGGTGGTGCACAGCACGGGGACTTCAGTCTACCTCCATCCACTGGGCTCAGCGCCCAGTGGCTTGCTGCCCAGTGGAGGGAGGTGGTGTGCACTGCTAGTATTGCATGTCACCATGCTCCACTGGGCTCAGCGCCTAGTGGCTTGCTGTCTGGTGGAGGGAGGTGGCATGCACCACCAGCACTGCATTCCATTTCCCTCCACCAGACTCAGAGCTGAGCAGCTTGCTACCTGGTGGAGGGAGGTGGAGTGCATTGCTGGTGCTGCATGCCACCCCCTCCATTGGGCTCAGCACATAGCGGCTTGCTGCCCAGTGGAGGGAGGCGACATGCAGCACTGGGGCTGCGCTCCACCTCACTCCACCGAGCTCAGCACCCAGTGGCTCCCAGCCTGGTGAAACTAAGCCTAGTGGGGGGAAGTGGACTGTAGCACTGGGGCTTCACTTTGTCTCCTTCCACTGGGCTCAGCTCCTAGTGCTGGTCCCAGGTGGGAGTGGCAGCCTCCCACCCGTACCCCTGGGAGTGCTCTGTTGGACTCCTCTGGGGGTGTGGGTGAAACTTGAAACAGCATCAAAACAGTGAAACTGTTTACATGAAATGAAATGGAATAGTGCTTTCAAAACTAAACTAAACTTGAAATGATACTCTGGTCTGTGGAAACATTGAAACAGAAGTCAGAGCAAAAAAGTGCTGTTTTGCACAGCCCTAGTAATTAAGGAGATTTACTTAAACACTGTATTTGTCAGAATCATCCTGGAAGGAAGCAATAAGCCCCAAAAAACAGAAGTAGTGGTATCATGGCCCTGGGAGGAAGCCAAGAGATGGAGATTCTTTTGTGAAGAGTTTTGACAGGAAAGTATATCTGCTTGCAAATGTTAAAAAAAAAATAGAACTTTATTTTAAACTAAGTGCATTCATGCAGTGGACCTGCACACACCCAGAAGAGGCAGCACCTTAGTTGGACCTGGATCACCTGACATGTGTACAGATTGAGTGCTTTAATGCGGCTATTTTGGTGCTTTTTCTAATAGTTGATTGAATCAGCTTTAGCTAAAAGCACTAAAAGGCCCTGTTGAAGCGTCCTAGCTATACAGATGCTGCAGAGTCAGGTGTAAGCAATGCACTCCTGCTTCTGGTAAAGCACTTTTTGGGGTCTTTTAATGTCTGCAAGCAGCCTGGTGATTAACTGTGTTCAGGGAAACAATTTTACATTTTTATAAGATAAGAAAGGTAATCATTTCTGTAATTACAGTGCATCAGAGCAGACTTGATTAATTGAGCCTGCTGGAGTGTGGTAATTACCGTGATCCAGCAGTCTCCTACATCTCATGTATCAGTGTCCCCATGTTTCAAAATGGCTGCAGGAGCACTTGAACTAAAGCTCATCGAATGAACTTTAGTTCAAGCACCCCCCCCCCCACACACACACCATTTTGAAGATTGGAGATGCTGATTAAAACTATATGGTTGTGACGGGCTAGCTGGCAGTGACTTAGCCCAGGGGTTTTGAAAGTATAAAAGATGATTGGAGGACTTGGGATTCCCTTTCCTCACCAATCAGGTCCCAGACATTCACCCTCCATGCCCCCTGATTGGCCCCTTGGGTCACCTGGAGGGGGATAAAAGGGGCAGTGCAGCTGACTCAGGAAAGACCAGCAAAGGACTACAAGGAAGGAGCTTCAAAGCGCTGGCAAGAGCTGGGCCAGCGGGGTGGGAGCAGTTGCCCCAGAAGAGTCTGAAGGAGTGGGACCTGCAGGCAGCAGTTGGACCCTTAGCAGCGTGGTGTGTGGTGGGCAGGAGAGGCTCCCCGTTGGGTTCCAGGATCCCCTATGAGAGGCTGCGGCCAGTAGGAGAGGCTCCCCAGCTCCAGCAAGAATCTGAGCAGCTAACTGAGAGGTTCCCAGCTCTGCTTCCAGCTCCTCCGATAAGAGGCCTGGCAGCTCATTGTGAAGCCGGGGCTCCAGCAAAGTCAAGACCCCTAGCAGTTTGATACACTATCAGCACTGTTGGCTGTATGGTAGTGTTTCTACCTGTCATGTGGGTGGTTGAAGTTCAAGTCCTGGCTAGGGTGAGTGAAGTAAAAGGGAGAAACACTTGTTGCAATGGAAAGGGGTCATTGTGTTTTCCCCATTCTCCTCCTCCAGGTAACTAGGCCCTATATTCCTTGTTATTTGACATTTTATATTTTGTGCCTTTTATATTTCACCAGCCAGTATTATCTGTTCTGCTGTTTGTGTTTTATATTTTGTTAACCTTGTCTTTTGTCAATTGGATGAATATGTCTATGAGTGTAAGTGTCTAACCTTTGTTGAATCCTGCCCCTTTGGGGCATTGTAGAGTCCCCTATGCCCCTTGCATAGGGGGGTCCCCTATAGTGGTTATGTTCCCAGTACTGTTCTCTCATTAAAAGGTATATGGTTAAGTTCCCATTGGTGGTCTGGCCATGCTCTATAGGGGAAGAAGAGTCCCTACACATCCCACAGTGCTTGTGAGCCTGCTTTGATCTCTTCAATTGGAGAGAGAGTACCTCTTGGAGTACCACCCAGGTTACACGGTAATGAATTTTTCCATTATTGCAACAAAATTCTCTTTACTCTGCCACCCAGACAGTTTTTCTCTAGGAAAAGAATGTGAAAATGAATAAAAACACTGAAGGATATGACTAGCAAGGGAGTGAAACTGTTTCTGAAAACCAGATGCCTTCACCAAAGCAGCTATTATTGGGGGTGGGAACCTCCTAACCATTTGTGACTCATTAGCAAGAATAAGTAGATGAATCAACAAGAGCTGTATGGAAGGATGTCAGTTACTTTAGGGCACAGACAGAACAGCAGCTCTCTGCTGTAACTCATAACACTTTGCAGGTAGCGTTCTGAGTTACAACGATCCCCCAAACCAAGCAGAAGTTTACTGTTGGGCCCAGGGGGGAGGGAGGGTTGGTCAACCCAGCTGTGAGCTACAGAGCCTACAACCATTTGCCCCCTCCTCCCTCGCAGCCTCAGAGCTATTTTCAGAATGGGAGTGGGAAAAAGGAGCAGAGGGAGCTGTTCTAGGGCAGCTGGCACTGGAGAGTGAGAAGGGGGCCTTCAATCTACCCTCCCTATCCTCCAGCATTGACTGGAAAAACCTCAGATTGAACTCCCACCACCCCCATTCTGAAAACAGCTCCAAGGCTGGGAGGCAGTGCAGACACAAGTTACTGAAGTTTGAAATGTATTCTTCTGAGCCCTCATGCAATGAGAGTTCAGATTTTTGTGGGATCAAGTCCTTTAAAGCACTTTGCAGCTGTTCACTTCTGTTTGGTCACAGCTGTAGAGTGCTTTCAGGGGACAGATCAGACAAATATTGTCATTTCTTTCTGCACCTTGAGTTACTTGAGTTAACAGAACATTTCTGTCGGGCTGAGGATATATACAAGACTTAGAAGGACCTTAGGGGAAACAATGACATGAATTGATTGACTGACAGTTCTGAAGACAGATGCATTACCTGCTCCTACCAAGCCTAAATTTTTACCACCTGGATTACAAACAGTCAGAAAAATAACAGACACTTTCTCATATTTACTTGTTTATTGGAGCTGTAGGTCCAGCTTAAATATTCTAGTGAGTTCAGTTTCTACTTTTAAACCCTATTTCACAATCCAGCACTTGCACTCTCACTCAGCTTTTGATTAGCCTGTTGTAGACTATAGGATCATAGAAAATGTATTTTTAAGTATATTTTAATTTTAAGTTTTCACATATATTTTGTGTGCATATAGGTTATGTTCTTAATCCTGAAAATAACTCTTCCCACACAGACCAGTTTACCTGTGCAAAACCCTCTGAAAGAAAAAGAGAGACCCTAGGAAACATTTAGCTATCTTCCATGAGTTGTATAGATACAATGGTAACATTAACCATAGATTTCTAATAAATAGAATTTGAGTTTTGGTTTAGGTTTACTGTAGATGTAAAAGCCATTATTGTCTTTAAATACCAAAGTAAAGACTAACAAAGTGATTCAGCTGGGTTGTTTTATACACCTCATTCTCTGTTGTTTAATGTTCCTGCATTGTTTCTGGGTGAAGATCTTTTAAATGGAGGTTGATACCTATCCACAGAGAAGAAAAGTTTCGTATATATTTTGCTGGGAGTGGGGATGAGAGAAAACATATACAATGGATCAATTTATACCATTTCTACAGAAACTCATCATTAGTTTTTGCTAAATTCATTTGAACCTTTAGCTTTGAAATGTTTTATTTAGAGCTTTTCAAAGGATTTGCTTTCACTGTACAGAACATAGTCCTGCTGCATTAAGCTATTATTATGCTGGCATAGAATCAGAGGACTGGGGAGAAGAATCTCAAGGGGCATCCAGTCCAATCCCCTGACAGATTCAGGATGCATTGTTTCTAAACTATCCTAGACAAATGCCTATTCAGCCTGTTCTTGGAAGCCTCTAGTGAAGGATATTCTGTAACTTCCCTAATGGTTTATGGGTTTTACAATTAGAAAGGTGGAGGTTTTATTTATTTATTTTAAAGACATTTCATCTAAATCCCATTTTGTTGTTGTTGTTTTCCCTCTTTTTTTAATGGCAAACTTTCAAATACTTAAAAGTGCTGCCTTGTTCCCCTGTTCCCTATAATATTCTTTTTCCCAAACTAAGCACTGTTTTCCTTGTATAATTTGTATTCCAACCATTTTATCATCTTTGTTGCTCACCTCTAGATTCTCTACATCCTTCTTAAAATGTAGTGTCCATTACTACACACATTACTCCAGCAGAGGCCTAACCACCTCTGAGTAGTATTTACCATCTCCTGTGCCCTGCATACAATCCTTTTGTTAATGTGGTACAAAATTGCATTTGCTTTATTTGCAACAGCTTCATCTTCGAGTTTGTTGTCTGTAACAACTGCCAAATCCTTCTTGACATCACTACTACCTAGCCTATTATTCCCCATACTTTGCTTATGCATTTTTCTTCCTTAGATAGAGCATCTTCCGTTTTGTCCTTGTTGAATCTCATTCTTTTTAATCCAGTTTTCTAAGTTACTAAGATTCTTTTGAATTCTCATCATATCCTCCAGAGAGCTTGTTACTTCTCCAGTTTTATCTCTTCTGGAAACTCGATCAATAAGTTCTTGGATGCAAGGAAGTCGGCAGCAGCAGGGAACAGGGGAGCGAGTGGCCAGATGTGAAGCCAGAGGCAGCATGGAGTCACTGCAGCCACTCTGCCCAGTTCCACAGGGCCCCCACCAAAGCATGGGGCCCAGAGCGATCATCTTGATTCACTATCCCCCTGCTCCCTAGGGACAGCCCTGCCTACATCTAAGTTAAAAAAAAAAACGGTTCTTGTGGGCATAATGGTCCATGGGACTAATATGGTTAAAGTATAGCAGTTCAGTAATGGCTATGCCTCGTACTTCCTTGTTGGATAGAAGGCAGCTTGAAGTATTGTATCCCCTTTTGGGCCACACACTTCTAGAACTATGTGGACAAATTAGAATCCAGTGGAGAGTGACAAAAATAATTGGATCCTGGGAAATGTGACTTAAGAGGTAAGGCTGAAAAGTAGGATTATTTAGTCTGAAGAAGAGTTGACTGAGGGGGGATTTGATAACAATCTTCAAATAAATGAAGTGTACTTATAAAGAGAATGAAGATAGATCATTCTCTGTTCTTGTAAGGGATATGACTAGAAGCAATAGCTTCAAAACGCAGCATAAACATTTTAAATTGGAGATTAGGCCAAATTTTCTCACTATAAGTATGATTAAGCATTGGAACAGGCTATGTGGAGATGTTTTAGAATCTCTATTTCTGGAAATTTTCAAGACCAGGTTAGACAGACATTTGACTGGGATGGATTAGTTGCAAATAATCCTGTGTTGAACAAGGAGCTGGGCTAAATGACATTTTGAGGTCTTTTTACATCCCTGCTTTCCTATTATCCTATGACATTACAGCTAAATACAGACAGTAAAAAAGCATGAGGCTAAACCAATTCAATCTTCACAGGTTAGTCTAAGATGAATAGATTGAACCAATAAGTAAATTAACAGACATTTACTTCTAATTCTGAAAATGCAGCCACATGCTAGAAGCCAGGGGGTGCTAGAGCATGCCTCTCTGCTTGGCTGGAGCAGATAGCTTAGGTCAAGGCTAGCCTGCCCAACCTGCAAGGATGGGTTGCAGGGGAGGTTCAAAGCATTCTGGAATACTGGGGGACTGTAAATTAACTTGAATCTGGAGTGGATCTGGGACAGAAGTTCAATAAACTGATTTAACCTAAATCAGTTAAGTTTGATACTACATCCATCCAGGTTTATCTTAAACCTGTTTCGGCCACTTTGAAAGCATTTTTGTTTGAAAGCATGAATTTCTGTTGTGTTACAATTTGAACAGGTTTCGAATCATTTATACCAGTTTATGTGTAATTTCTCTCTCTAGCTCAGAAGACTGAGGTTGAAAGAAAAGCAAAAATGATTCTTTAGGTTTTGTTTGGTCATAAAAAGCCCAGATGGCTTTTCATTTTTTTAAAAAGAGCCAATTAGCTAGACTTTCTATAAGAGAACTATCTGCAATTTAGGGACAAGAAATTCATGCCCCAGCTTATAGGCAGAACTCTTCGGTAACTTTCCCATCATCCATAATAGCCACTATCTCAGATCCTGGTGAGAAACAGGGACTCAAATCCCTATGGACTATCTACATCATTTTGGACATAGTACCCCTTCTCTGCTTCCTTGCTTAATGTTTTTCATACCATGTAGCATATGAAACCTACAAGGAAGCATCTCCACCCCACCGTCCTATTCCAAATGTGTTCATTTGTTTCTCTGTTAACTTCATTTGTGTCTCTTTGAGTCTTCCCCTTTTCCTTCTCCCAGTTAGTTTCCAAATATCACTTGTTCAGGGATTTCTCCATCCCCCATTCTTAATATGTAACCTATCCACCTCCATTTATGTTCTTGTTTTCTCTCTTGGTCCTGTCTTTTGCTTGTCTTTCTGATATCTTTTATGGTTAGAAAATTTGCAGGATTCTTTTATGGCTACCACCTATAAAAAATGTATCTACTTCCCATGACTCTCTTCATTTTCCAGCTTCTGTCACTATATAGCAGTAAGGCTTTTACATGGCTTTTGAATAGTTTGATTGTTGTTCCAAGGCTATATTCCTTTGACCTTTTTAATATAGTTTGATTACATAAATGCTGTTCTTCCTTTCTGTATATGAGTCTCTATATCCTTGTCTCCTTGTCCTATTACATTGATTTTGAATGCTAGGCACACACATTTATCTATCTTCTCTAACAGGTGTTTCATTTTCTTCTCATTGAGTACCGTACATTTTACATTTGTGCTCAGTGTGTTTTTGTTTACACATGTGCTTTCTTGTTGGAAAGAAGGCAGATGTCATCAGCAAATGCATGTTGTCCCGGTTCAGTTTTTGTTGTTTATTTTATGTTTGTATTTTGCTGCCCTTTAGTGGTTTTGTTCGTTATTCAGTTTATTTCTAAGAAAACAGCAGAGGTGAAAGCATACATCTGTTTGAGTCCTGGTATTACTTCAAGGTGCTAATAACATCAGTGGTTACAATACAAGGGAAGCCTTAATGTCTACTATTTTGATGGAAATTTTATAGCTGTGTAATATTTTCCAGAGTGCTTCCCAGTATACAGAATAAATATTCTTTCCAAAATGCTCAAAGTCCAGGAATAACATGGAGTCCATTTTAAGTTTAGTTTGACTATGTTTTCAATATTAAAACTGAATCTCTGTATCCTTTCCCCCATCTGAATCCAGACTGTTCTTTTTAAACACAGTGTCTAGAATATCTTGCATCCTGTTCAACAGGATTTTATAGAATATTTTATCTGCTATGACAAGTAATGTAACACCTCTCCAGTTCTTAGATGCCATGAAATCTCCTTTCTTAAGCAGTTTTTTTCAGCTGGACTTTCATTCATTTATTATTGCTTCCTGTTCCCAGATCTAATTGCATAGTCAATAGAAAATCAAATGAGTCTTAGGTGTCTGCTTTATTTAGTTCTCTATTTTAGAGCTTTTCTCTTTTTTATGACCTTATATGCCTTTGCAGTGTCTTTTGCATTCATCAGGTCTCTTTTTTACAGCTGTTGCTGTATCTCTGGGTTTTTGTTTCACTATGGCCAAAGACCTCTTTAAAATGTCCACCATCCACCTTTTCCAGACACCAGCACACTCAGCCACTGTCCTCCCCCTGCCTGCACTGCCCCAGGGGCAAGCCAGCCTATTCCTGAGAGGTTCCAGGCAGCAGAAAAGCAGCAGGGATGGTGTATGGTGCAATGGAAGTGCCAGCAAGCTCAGGGGAGTTGGATATGGTGGGTGCTGCCTCTGAGCTGGGGCAGCTAGCTGTCCACCCAGGTGGGCCTGGGTTGTGACACCATTGCAAAGGGAAGGACAACTCCCCACAACTCAGGGGCTGCTCAGCTTGCTGGCAGCTCACCTGCCAGCTGCAGAAGAGGCAGGCAGGCTCTATGAAAAAGGATGAGGCCCCTTTTCTCTTCTGTTTTCATCCTGCCTATCCTGCAGGCAGGGTGCAAGCTGCCATATTAAAGGCTGCAAGATTACAGCTAGTTATGTTGCAAACTAAACTACGTGTGGACGTGATTTAGTTTGCAACACAACAAACTCATTTAAATCACAAAAACCCCTGCACATGTAAAGTATGACGCACATAAATCGTGTGTACAAGTGCCCTTTGTTCTGGTGTTTTAGCACTCTTTTTTCTTTTGCTGTCTTCCATGTTTTGTCAGATATCCATTCTTTTCTATTTTTGTTTTGTATTGTTAGTATTTCCTTTGCAGTGTCAGCATATATCAAGCTTATCTTTTTGGTTCTATGTTATCAATGTCTTCTTTTTCTAGGGCAGCAAATCTGTTTCTAATTTCTGTGTAGAAGGTATACCATATCGAGCATGCCACTGAGCTTTTAAATTTGTCAGTGTCTAATTTTTTCCTGCTTCCTTGGAATATTTTTTCTTTTATTTGAACCTAATGTGTGCTTTTTGAAATTTGATCACTATTAATATCAGCTTCTTTTTAGTTCTTACATCTATTAGCGAGCATCTCCATACCCTGTTTGTTATAATATGATGTGTTCTAACAAACAGCACCTCTTTAAGTTGCCTTGAAATACCTCTCTACCTTAGTCCATGAAGCCCATCTCCATTGTATTGTGTTGCTGTAGATTGCCCCCAATGGCCTTCTGTTCAGCCCTACATTCCGTATATACTTTCTGTCTTAATGTGCTGGATGAAATTTAAATCTACATGCCACACAATCAGGACAACCATGGGACAATCAGACCCACAACAAAGTAGATGTCTTTTTACAGACTGGATTCTTAAATCTAAAAAAATGTTGAAGGAATAGATGGTCTGTCTTGACAACAAACTTCCTTCCTTTCAGTGAAACTGGTCCACAGATTTAATCACTCCCAGCAGTTCTTAGGCAGTACAATATTTTTTCTTCAAAGAACTTAAAAATGTATAATAAAGTAGCACAATCTCAGGCCCATAATATTATTGTGTCACTATTGTTTCACAAGCCATTAATATGATCAGCTATCTCTAATATGAAAGAGATTTTGAAATGTGTGGGCCAAGACATGAGCAGTCAGAAGAGCCTTTTTCAGCTCTGCAAATGTAAATCACACTCTCCTGACTACTGAAGCAGTTTGTTTTTCTTGCCCAATGTATGCAGCAGTTTTGCAGTATTGGCAAATGTAAAATTTAACTATGTAACAGGAGCAGAGTCCTATAAAACTCTGCACATACTCGTCTCAAATATTTGGGGACTTATTGAGCTATATTCAGCTTCAGTGTACTTTTTAATCATCTTTTTGTATATCAAACAGCTTTAATGGACAACAAGATATTCTTTTGTGCCAAGGTAAAGTCTAAGTATAACAAACTACCTAAAAGAGGAATAGCATTTAATTTCCTTGAGCAGAGACAGCTAGTTAACCATGTTAGGTTGAAGTTAGGCAAAAGGCAGGAGAGGTACTAGGCCTGTGTGAAGTGACTAGTATTCAACCGAATTTGAATCCGAAGCGATTCAGGGGACAGCGATTTGATTTGGTGATGTGAATTACTGCCCTGAATCAATTTGGGTGAATCTGATTTGGAGATTTGGCCACCACCAAATAGGCCAAATTTCTGAATCAATCAGGCCCCATGCCCTGCCCACTCTCCCAGCCCCATCAATGGCTGCACTTCTTGCACCCAGCATCCCGGCTCTTTAAAAAAAAAAAAGCTCCATACTCACCAGTTCCTGCTGGGTGTGTGGGGGTGGTGATCCTTGCTGCCCCGCACTGCCCCATGCTGCGTGGGGGGATCTGCCATGAGCCCCCAGGGCCCCTGATGCTGCTGCACCATCTGATGAGTGTGGGGCTTTTTTTAAGAGCCAGACACTTGGGTTCGGTGGGGCAGCCATTGATGGGCCTGGGAGAGTGGGTGAAAGATGTGGCCTTGTGGCAGATAGACCTAATCTCCTCTGAATCAAATCAGCACCCAAAGCTTTGCACAGCCCTAAGAGATACCTTATAGACTGGGGTGGGCAAAATGGTGGATCCAGCCAGCAGCCAGACTCCTTTTCCCAGAAGCCCCTCCCTTCATGTCTGGGGCCAGTCTCCATGGACATCCCAGCTGAAGCTGTGCTGTGATAGCACAAAGTTGGAGTTGCCATGGACACTGGCCCCAGCCACAGGGGCAGCTTGGATGGGGCAGGAAAAGTCTGATGTGTGGCCGGATCCAGCCCATGGGCCAGACTCTGTTCTCCCCTATTGTAGACTAAGTAAATAAGATGTTGATAGCTTAAGTACAGACATTCAAAAACACATTTAAAAAGCACCTCTTGAGAGGCTATCAAAGTGGCCCCGCTTCACAGCACACCCTGCCAGGTGGGGACTGGCAGCAGCACCTTAGTGTGGGGGAGAGGGAAAAGGAAGCTCACATGCCAAATGTGCAAACCAGCAACCTGAGGGTGGTCCCATATGGTTGGGGGGCTCCCTCCCTCCCCACCCCAACCCCTTGACAGATGCATTGAGAAGCTGCAGCATGAGAAGCTGGCCAGCCTAGCTTTTTGCCATGTCAGGAACTGAGGGCTGGGGAAGGAAGCACACACAGTGTGGGACCCAGCCCAGCCCCCTCCCCACCAAGACTTGACCCAACAATCTGGGGTGGGGAGACACAGCACAGGGGCTCTGTTCCCCTGCATGGCCATGCACATAGGAGACAGAACCTTTTCTATCTCCTCTCTGTGATGGCCTGGGGGTGGGTAGAGATAGGCTGGTGCTCACCCAGAGCAGATAAACACTGACCAAGGCTAGCTGCCTACCCAGCAAGGGGCCCCTGAGATGCTGGGTGAATGCAACCTATCTTGACTCACAATAGGATATGGTACAGATATTCAATAAAGTGCTCTAACTTTATTGTGCTTTAGTCTGATACCATATCCATCAAGGGTTAGCTTAGAGCAGGCTCCACCATTTTTAAAGTACTTTATGTGCCATGAACATCTGTTCCATTACAGCCGTAAAGCACTTTCTGCATGCTTAACATGCAATAAGTGTACTGTCTGTACCTAGCCACAGAGTATAAGATTTCATAAACTTGAGTTCATTTAATCAGATACTGCGAAAGGACAGCCTTTACTAGATTTACTAGATTTATTGGTTCACATTTTGCAACCTGTTTTCTCTTTTTTACTATTTACTGTTTACAGTATTATAAATATTCAGCAAATAAACATGTAACTATTCTTTCTTCAGATTCACAGGAACATTAGCAGCTAAGATTATTTTAAAACCCTACATCTCAAAGCAAGTTTTTTTCATTACTTCCTTTGACTGGAGTGGTACCACAGCATGTAGCTGCTATTACAATTTCTGCCCTTGGAAGAAAGACAGCTTGTTCACAGTGAACCAAATTGCCTACAAATCATTTGATTTACTTGAATCACATGTTTAAAGGGAATCCCCACAGATTGAATTTGTTAGGCACTCGTCCTGCATTAATTACATTGCTGTAGACCATAAAGGAATCTAAAACAAGAATTACATTGTCCACTGCCTTATTTATTCAGACTGCTTGCTCAAATTCCAGATAATATTCCATTCAAATTCAAATACCAGTTTTTGGACAGGTATGTTTCCAGTTACTGACTCCATTTTGAGATCTAGTAAGTTTTTCAGTTCTATTTTTAGCAAATCTGCCCTGAAAACTGGTACATTTGAACCATTGTCCACTAGTTATATGTGTTCCATAAATTATCATTTTGATCAATTAACTAAATCTGTAGTGCTGATTCTTGCACTTCTACTAATGATTAAAAAATGGCATGAACTAGATCAGACTCCCGTCTTCTACCATATCTATCTGCCATAGCTGTATTTGCAGGGATCATTGCAATCATCTAACATCCTCCTCAGTAATAGGTACTTCTGCCATGAATGATTCCATTTCTATGGCCTGTCACAGTGTCTTTGGCCTCCTTTTATCAATCTGTTTTTATTTTTTGTACTATTCTGGCACTTAAGAGCTTAGTCACAGGAACCCATTGTATTTGGTGCTGTGCTAACATAGAACAAAATGTTGGTCCTTATCATAAATAGTTTGCAATTTAAATATAAAAAAAGACTCTACAGGTGTTACGGCCAGACAGGCGAGTATGTGGAGACAATACTGGTTAGCATCATAGACATTTCAGCAAGGGCTGTGTGAGGCTTCAGACAGAGCTTGGAAACCAGAGACACTTCAGACACTTCAGGGTCCAAAGCAGCATGTCCAGGTTGAAGCGCTGGCCTCGTTAGGCTTCCAGAAGCGGTTCAGAGCTTCTGAAGAGCTTTGGAGCCGCCTTGGACCCGCCTCGGAGATCCAGCCATAGGGTATCGTAGGGAAATAATAACATATCTATAGCTTTGTTGTTTTCTGTCCAGTTTGGATAATATTTTTCAAGGATGGTAGACTCTGCATAGAGGATGAAGCCTGCTGAGTTTCAAGAAGATCGGTGCAGGGGTTTGGGGGCAACTGCACCCCAAATTCTTGAAAGCAAAACTCCTGTCATGTCTAGGCGTTACAACATAGTGGGGTGAAAACTGCAGGAGTGGTAGCTCTTACTGAGGCCACAAAGCCTGACAAGTTTCAAGAAGATTGGTACAGGGATTTTGGAGAAACTACCCCTCAAGCTGCGAACAAGAAAAACTGTTGCCATGGGTGCTTGTCAGACTGACTGTGTCTGTCTTGGGGCAGGGAGATACTACTGCAGGCCTGGCTGCTACACTGCTGTGTTCCCAGTTACCAATCAATCAATCATGATTCACTCAGGCACCAGGGACTCAGGGACCAGCTCAATACACAGGACCTAGCTACTACATAACAAGTTAAGGAGCATCAATTAGCACCTACAAAACCAGGCTAAGTAGAGGAAAGGGTGAATACAGACAATCAACTGCCCAAAGACAGACACAATCTTGGCAGGAGTTTTGCCTGTCAGCAGCCAGAGGTGCAGGGCCCCAGACTCCCCCTGCACCGATCTCCTAGGCAGCTGGCAGGCATCACAGCAGGGGCCACCATCCCTGCAGCTGTCACCCTGCTGCGCCTTAATGTACACAGTGTCACCCATGGCACCAGTTTTGCTTGTCTGCAGCTTGAGGTACAGTTCCTTGCAAACCCCTGCACTGACCTTCCAACTTGGCAGGCATTGTGGCCTCAGTAAGAGCTACCAGCCCTGCAGTTTGTGTGACACGCAGCTGTGACATAAGTTTGGCTTTCAAGAATTTGGGGTACAGTCTCCCCCAAACCCCTGCACTGATATTCTTGAAACATCACAGGTTTCATTCTTGCAGCAAAGGTTACTACCCTGCAAGTTTCATCCAAATCGGACAAGAAACAACAAAGTTATAGATATTTAATTTATTCAATCATTATACCCTATGGCGGGATCTTCAAGGCAGCTCTGAAAGTTTGGACCCACTTCAGCCAGATCAAGGTGGAAACCCAGTCTGGAGCTCCAGATCAGATCATGGCCATCCAAAGTGGCCAGACCCAAAGCTGGATCAGATCGCTGCCAACTCATACAGGCCTAATTTCAGCACACCTCAGCTATCTAACCATTGAAAAGTTGTGACAGACATAAGAGCAAATGAGAATTTTCAGGAGAACCTTGAAAGAGGCTAATTGGGTAGCTTTGTGAGTGTTTATAAAAAGCTCCTCCCTTTTTATGAGAAGTTCCTCCCATGTGTGCAGGAAAGAATGAGGGAAGGCAGGGAAGTGCTTCTTGAAATTAAAAAATAGGCAATGTAAATGGATATAATTGCCAATCAGGAGTCAACATCTAAATAGCAAATAAATTCTGAAAGGAAGGAAGGGTTAAAATGTTAAGAGGCCTAGAAAGTGAAGAAAAACATAGAGGAGACAGGGGCAGCAAACAGGGCAAGCAGTTTGCCAGGAGCAAGTGGAGAAAGGGGAAGAGGAAGAGAAGCTAGACACCAGGCACCAGATCCTGCTCTGGAAAAGTGGAGACGGCAGCAGTTTGAGTGCCTGCTGATTGATTGCTGAGTGATTGCTGCCTGTGTCTTACAAAAGCCCTAATGAAGGGGCAGAACCAGACCAGGCCCAGCAAAGTATAAAAGGATATCCAGGGGTCAAAAAACCTGGCAGAGAAAAAAGTGGGGCAGGGCAGTCCCTGACTATGCCCTGAGGCAACCAGAAGCTGGCTGGATCCCAGCTCCAGTGCTAGTAAGTAAGGGGTTGTGGGGGTGGAGGAAGGGATCATGGGGGGACC
Organism: Caiman crocodilus; assembly: GCA_030014935.1. Classification (NCBI taxonomy): domain Eukaryota; kingdom Metazoa; phylum Chordata; order Crocodylia; family Alligatoridae; genus Caiman; species Caiman crocodilus. Next base: position 23,908,868 of record JAGPOW010001327.1, read on the forward strand.
CCCATCTGCCCCACCTGGCCCCATCCTCCACCTGCCCCCTGAGTCCCTCTGAGGCTCCCTGATTCCTGCTCGACCTGGCTTCATGCCCTACCTACCCTCTAAGCCCCTCCAAACCCTGCTTTGCCTGGCCCCATTGCCCACCTGTCTTCCTGAGCCCTGCCCCACCTGGCCCCTTCCCTCCCCAGCCTCCTGAGTTCCGCTGATCCCTGTCCGCTCTCCCCACCAGCATCTCAGGAAATTTAAAAAAACAACCCCCAACACTTACAGTTCCAGCTGCTTTGGGGGTTGCTGGCCCCCCTCCACATAGCGTAGTGTGGGGTGACAGTCCCAGCCTGGGTTCTGGTGCCCCCCACTGCCCTGTGCTGTGCAGGAGGGCTCTGCCAGGAGGCCCTGGAACTCACCCTGCTCCTGCTTCTGCTCCTGCAGTGAGTGGAGGCTTTTTTTTTTTTTTTTAAGGGGCATGAGGCGGTGGGGGGGGGGCCAGCCATTGGGGACTAGCAGTGCAAGTGGGGGATGGGGCCAGGCAGGGCAGCCATTGGGGGTGAGGCTGGGTGGGGCAGCTATTGGGGGGGGTTACAGGAGCTGGCAGAGGATGGGGCCAGGTGGGGCAGCAATCCAGGGTGCTGGGGGAGCAAGCGGGGGGAGGGACATGTGTGTCCTGCATGGGAGATAGTAGCCTCTTTGGGGGCCATTTGACTCCTGTAGAGGGGCTGCAACCCCTGTTGGGGGGGGCTCTGACCCCAAGGGGGAGCCATGTCCCTGTTGGGGGGCTGTAGCCCCTGTTGGGGGCAGCAAAACATGTATTCATGAAATATATTTAGAATTCACTTTATTATTATGATAGAGACACTGGTAGGCTTCCAAATAGCTTTAGCACTGTAGATACATCAATAAAACTTTACCCAACTGATCATTGTCTCTCTCTCTCTCTCTCTCTCTCTCTCTCAAAATATATATATTCATGTTCCTCCACAATTAAAACAAAAGATCAATATATATTTATATTCAGGATATTTTACAGAGTGATTTGGGGAATTTTTTTATTTTTTATTTTTTTTTGAAAACTGAAAAATCCCTGATAATAGGGAGCACCAGAATTCCTGCTAGGGAGGCCAGTGGCAGGACCCTGCCTGCTCAGAGCTGGCACCTTGGACCCATCTGGCTGTGAGTGACCTCCTGGCCAGTTGGGGCCAGGAGAACATGCTTTGACAGTTCAAAGCAGGCCACCACTCTGGGAACATCTTCTGGGTGATAGCTGCCCAGGTGGCTGGGCAGGGGGCACATATGACTTCTGTGTGGCACTACTGCCAACTCTGCAGCCGCAGCCCACTGGCAGCTGGCCCAGAGGGACAGATGCCTCTACTGGCTGTGCAGTCCCCATCCAGGTCTGGCAGGTATGCAGCAAGTCACAGCCAGGCAGCAGCCCCCACTGCCAGACTGCTGCAGTGGGTAGAGAGTGCAGGGAACTCTCAGGGCTGCTTTAGCAGTCCAGCTGGCACAAGGGGTAGTGTCCCCAGGTACCAATTGGCTGGGGCCCAGAAGCTCCTGATTTGCAAGTAGCCCTGAGCTACTTGACAGGGCAGCTTTTTATACTTCTGGGGACCGGTGTTGGCCCCAGGCTCTACTTCTCCCTGGCTGCAGATCCAGGAGGATCCAGCCAGGGTTATTTTGCCCCAAGTAGCACAATTTGCCCTACACCAAAGTGTATGTCCAGGTACCTGCACTGAGGCAAAAAGCCCTGGCTCAAATTTGCACAGCTTCTATTTGAGCTGCTGCAAGTGCACATGCCTGCATGAGTGGACACGCCCAAGGGGGCTAAGAGAGTTGGTTGATGTGATTATAGAACTACTGGTCATCATCTTTGAAAACTCATGGAAATCAGGAGAGCTCCAGGACAGAAAATGGGCAAATATAGTGCCCATCTTTAAGAAAGGGAGGAAGGAGGATCCCAGGAACCATAGACAGGTCAGCCTCATAGACCAGTCAGAAAAATCCTGGAGCAGGTCTTCAAGGAATCCATTTCAAAGCACTTGGAGGAGAAGGTGGCAATTAGGAAAAGTCAGCAGGGATTCACCAAGGGCAAGTCATACCTGACCAATCTGATTTTCTTCTATGATGAGATGACTGTCTCTGTGGATGCCGGAAGACCAGTGGATGTGATATACCTTGACTTTAGCAAGGCTTTTGATATGGTCTTCCGCAATATTCTCACAAGCTAATCAAGGAAGTATCAGTTGGAAGAATGGACTATAAAGGGGGTAGAAAACTGGCTGGAATGTTGGGCTTAGAGGATAGTAGTCAATGGCTCAATGTCTTGTTGGCAGTTGGTATCAAGTGGAGTGCCCCAAGGGTTTGTCCCGGAGCTGGTTTTGTTCAATATTTTCACCAATGACCTGGAATATAGGATGGAGTGCACCCTCAGCAAGTTTGCAGGTGACACAAAACTGGGGAGAGTAGTAGACACTAGAGGGTATGGCTAGGATTTGGAGAGCAATCCAAATTGGCAAATTCAGCAAATTGGAGGATTGGACCAAAAGAAATCTCACAAGGTTTGGCAAAGACATATGCAAAGTCCTGCACTTAGGACAGAACAGTCCCGTGCACCAATACATTCTGGGGACTGACTGGCTAAGCAGCAGTTCTGCTGAAAAGGACCTGAGGGTTAAAGTGGACAGTAAGCTGAATGTGAACCAACATTGAGCCCTTGTTGCAAAGAAGGCTAATAGCATACTGGGCTGCGTTAGTAGGAGTGTTGGCGGTAAATTGAGGGACGTGATTGTTTCCCTGTATTCAGCACTGGTGAGGCCATATCTGGTGTACTGTGTTCAGTTTTGGGCTCCCCACTACAAAAAGGATATGGACAAATTGGGAAGTCCAGCAAAGGGCCACAAAAATACTAAGGGGGCTGGAGAACATGGCTTCTGTGGAGAGGCTTAGAGAACTGGGCTTATGTAGTCTGCAGAAGAGAGGACTATATAATATGAAATGTAATGACTGTCACTCATATTTGAGTATAACTGCTACTAATACTGGAAATAAGTTTCAACATGTAGCGTTCAGCAGATGTGCCAGGGCAAGTTGGTGACTATGTTCCCTCCTACTGTTGGCCAAGATGGCATGATGATGTTCTGTTGCTCGTTCTGCTTCCTTCATAGCATGGCCCATGATAGACGATCTTGGCACTCTATCCTCCCAGGAGAGTAAGTCCGACCTAGCAAACTGTACGTGCTGCTTAATGCAGTCCTTGCAGTGGAGTCTGGGACCACCAGTCTTCCTATTCCCTTTTTCAAATTCACTAGCAGTTGATTATTGTTCGTACATATGACATGACTGACTCAGACCATTTGCCTCTGTGCTAGCATGACTTCCATACTTGGCATGGCTGCCAGTCATAGTTCGTTGCTGTTGATGATTTTGTCAGATTGCATAATTCCCACTCAGATTTTAATTCTCATTATGCTGTGTAGGTGGCGTTGTTTGCAGGCAGTTAATTGTTTGATATGGCAATGATAAAGGGGACAGGTCTCTAACAAGTATAGAAGGCAGGGAAGCACAACAGACCTGTAAACTTGGCATTTTGTAGACACTTTGACTTCCCATCTTGTCCATAGTGTTTTTTGCAGGTGACAAGAAGCTGAGACAGCTGACTTTAAGCATGCTGAAAGTTCTTTGTCAAAGCTGGTTTCATCAGGAACTGTGCTAGCTAGGTAGCAAAAGGACTTGCTGTTATTTAATTGGCTGCCATTCAATTTTATTTCTGGTGGTGATGGATATAATAGGTTTGGGCAAAGGAATTCAGGAAATGTTGCAGGTCATTCTCAGAAAGAGTGACACACTGAGTGGTCAGCATGCAAGAGTAGATCTTTTACTTCACTTTGTTGGGATTTGTTTTTGGCCTTGAATTGCTGGAGGTTTAGAAGTCCCTGCCCCCTAAATTGTGTTGCTAGGGTGACACCAGTACTGGTAGTACATGTGGTAACTACTAGCACTCCAGGCAAGAGCAGAGTCAATAATGTAGGGGCAAGCACACAGCCCTGTTTAACCCCATGGGCTACAGGAAAAGCATCAGATGAGTCAGCACCCACTGATACATGGGCTTGCATGTTATCATGGAAGCAATGAATGAGGTTAATTAGTTTGTCTGGGCAGCCAAACTTTGCAAAAAGGCACCAGAGAGCAGTGTGCCCAACAGAGTTGAACACCTTAATAAAACAGAAGAAAAAACTGACGGGGGGTTTAATAACTGCCTTCAACTTAACCTGAAGAGTGGTTCCAAAGAGGATGGAGCTAAACTGTTCTCAGTGGTCGCAGATAATAGAAAAAGGAGCAATGGTTTCAAGTTGCAGCAAGGAAAGTTAGGAAAAAAATTTTCACAAGGAGGGTAGCAAAATACTGGAACAAGTTGCCCAGAGAAGTTGTGGAATCTCCATTCTTGGAGGTTTTTAAGATCCAGCTACACAAGACTTGGCTGGGATGATCTAGTTGGGGATGGTCCTACTTTGAACAGGGGGTTGGACCAGATAACTTCCTGAGGTCCTTTTCAACCCTAATTTTCTATGACCACTTGTACACATGATGGGGATTTAGCCCCCTAAATTGAAATGGTGTGTTTTTAACTGTGATGATTAAAAACCCACCTTTCAATTTAGGGGCTTCCATCACTGTTATGGTGAGGGACCCAATCCTTCCCCCCCCCACCCTGCAGAGCCTGCCTACCTCTTCTGCAACTGGGGGAGCAAGCTGCTGGTGGACTCTGAGTTGGGAGAGGGGCAGGGGAGACTCGGACCTTCCCTCCAGAGCAGCAACACCCTCTGAGGCCACCCAGGTAGGCAGCTAGCAGGTGGTGCTGCCCCAGCTCACAGGTAGCACCTAGCCTCATCCAGCTATTCCCTGAGCCCAAGCTGGGGCAGCACTGATCTGCTAGCAGTCCACCTGGGCCACCACAGAAGGAAGGACTGGAGCCCTCTGCAGCTTAGGGGCTGCTTACCCCTCAGCCTCTGGAGACATGGGCAGACTCCATGACTCCCTGCTTCTGCTTTCAGTCTGCCTGTCCTGTGGTGGGAGGAGGAGGGGGGAGCTGTCAAAGGCTGCAATGTTACAAATAGCTACATTGCAAACTAAACTACATGCAGATGTGGTTTAGTTTGCAACATAGCAGGCATTTAAAGCATAAAAAAATCCCTGGACATGTATAGCATGACACAATTAAATTGCAAAACCAGACCATTTTCGTCACATATACAAGCACTCTATGGTTCTGTGTCTGATGTGACAGAGCAATTGGAGACATCGAAGAGGTGATAGAATTTCACTTAGAGACCATGTTGTATCTACCCATAATATAAGATACAAAACCTAGCTTTCTCAAAAAGAAAGGACTGTAATTTCAGTGAGGTACAAAACTGCATAAAAATTACAGATTTTCATATCTTCTGTACTCCTGGCTACTGTAGACTTTTTAATTACTTCTTTTGAAGTCCATGAACAACTAATAACTGTCAAAGCCTGGAGCATGTAAACATAAGGAAAATATTACTTAGTCTGTGCCTCTTTCCCTCTGTGTTCAAGAAAGTCTTTAGCACTAACACCTTAGAAAGGAATATTAAACCTTCCTTCCCTTATTTAATCTCAGTTTGTGGTATTTGTCTACAGCTTGTGGCATACAACTTATCTGTGTATGTTTGTGTCTGTTATGTTAGTCTGATTCAGCAAAGCAGTTAGCTGTGTCCTGCTAAATGCCTTGCTGAATCTGAGATCTGAGATGTTAAATAAATCCAAGAAAATCGCTTATCAGGGATTCAATAAATTGTTCTAGAAGAAAATTGCAGTCTATAATTTGAGGCTGACTAAAATATAAAATGATTATTACAAAATAATGTCATAACTTAATTAGGTGGTATCTTAGAACTTTGGACTTGCAAAAACAAGAGCTCCTGCTACTTGGCTACCTGATACCAGTGCAATCTAAATCTTAATATGTTCTTTCGGTTACAATTGATAAATCTGATGCTGCCTGTGAATAAAGCTAAACCATTTTCTGTATGTTGTTAAACAAGAGTATGTCAGTTAGAGAGTTCACAGACCCAGGAGGGACAGAACCATACCATAATTTGCTGCTTTTGCCTGACCTAAAATTTATTGATGAAACAAGCATTTAGATAAAACAGAAAAAAAAAATAGTCTTATCTGCCCAACATGGGCAATGATCCCCAGAGACTTTTCTCTTCTTTTTTCCTCAGGTCATCCCCTGGGACTTCCCTAGGAGCCTACCTATTCCTCCTGTCTCACTTACTCAATTGCAAGTCATCCCTATCCATATGTCGCAGGGCACCTTGGTGCCCTGCTTCTAGAGAGGGGAAACTGCTGGGGAAAGAGCCCTGGCAGGGAATAAGAAACACAGCTGTGGGTTGCCAGGGGCAACCAGGAGGTCAGCTGACCGGAAAGGGCAGGGCCTAGCCCTCATAAAGCCCAGGGGCTGAGGCCAGGCTGGGAGTTCCCTGCCAGCAGCCAGAGAGAGAGGAGCTCCTGGAGCTAAGATGCGAGAACCACAGATACTCCTCAAGCAGAGTAAAGGATGGCAGCTCTAAGATGTCCGAGCAACATTGGTATAGCCAGGCGGCTTATGTTTGAGTTGTAGCCAAGATGCTTGAGTTTGGATTTTCCTTTGTTGTTACACTGGTGGTTTGGGTGAGGCTATTAGGGGTTGGAGGAGGCCTCATAGGGAACCCACAGTGGCATGGGGATCCCATCACCAGTGCTGGCATGGCGAGCCCCAGAGAGGGGGCGCTATTGAGAAGCCCCAGTGCAGGCATGGCGAGCCCCTGAGGAAGGGCATAGCACTGCAGTAAACCTTGGAAACTGGCATAGCATTGCAGTAAACCCTGGAGAGAGTGGGTAGTAGTGCAGTGAGCCCTGGAGAAAGGGGGTAGCAGTGCGGTGGGGCCGAGAGACAGGCAGCTTGACCGAGAAGTCCCAGAGTGGGCACCAAGAGCTCCAGGAGAGGGCAACATTACAGAGAAGGCCCAGAGTGGGCACAGAGCCCCAGAGAGAGGGTGGCAGTACAGAGAAGGCCCCAGAGAGAGGGGCGTGAGAGTAGACCGAACAACATCTAGTCCAACTGTGAGACTTGGGGCGTGACATAAGGGGTGGTTGGAGCCACACATAGCCCATAAGGCTAGGGTGTCTGGGAAGCACCCATCATACAGTGAGACCCATGGATGGGGACAGAGGTCCCCATGAGCCGTGTCCAAGAGGGTGTAAGGCAGCCTCCCAAATTGATTTAAACATCAAAGATGCGGGCATGTCTTTGGAGAGTGCCCTTGGACTGGCTTGGCACAGGGGGAAGGGGCCTTAAGGAGATCACGGCCCTCCTGGAGGACCCCGCATGTGACACATAAGAGTCAAGCTTGCAGATATTTCAGATAGACACCACAGCTAAAACTTTATTGGATGTTTTGTTCTGCTATTTTGTTTGTTTTTCTTGGTTATATAGATGCTTTCCAACATTTTGATGTAGCTATATTTATTTAAATAACAAAATGGAGACACCAGCTATGGCATTCCTTGCCCAGAACCTTTCCATTCAGTTGTGTGTATTCTTATCCAGGATTGAGACCGAACTGTTTGAAAACCTGATCTCACATTTGCAAGAGCAACCCAATTTCAAGTTAAATTGTGTGTAGGTGAATGGGAGGTGAGCCATAAGGTTGGTTACAGCTCAGTGGAGATTACAACTAGTGTGAAGGGGGTTTTAAAAATGGTGCAAGTATGCACACGTGGCTGAAAAAGGAATCGCAACACCTTTGTAAACACAATTTCACTATTGTTTTTAGAGAAGATTTTTCTTGATCATAGCCCTCCTTTTTTTTACCTGTTGGTTTCTGGTCCCTACAGCCACCAAGTTACCTGTTATCTCTTGCCTTTCAGTCTCCTGCAGACCAGTGTAAGAAGATTCATGCAGGGGATGAGGTGATCCAGGTCAACCATCAAACTGTGGTAAGTACTTTGCAGATTCTGCAGTTTGTGCTAAATATTCCTTTAAGCAGTTAGCTTTATCTACTGTAAAATGTGGAAGCATTTGCTTGCCCTTTAATGAATAAAATGTGTTCAGGGAGTCTGAAAGCAATTGTTTGTTTGATTAACAGACCCCTAAGGATGAATAAAAAATTCAATTTTTTTGAGATGTGAGATTTTATTTAGAAGATCCATTCTTCCAACTGTAATTTTTACATTTTGGTTTTTGTTATAAATTACTTATTTTAATACAATTACTTCATAAAAATAGGTATTTTAAATTCCTTATCTAGAATTTTTATCCAAAGTGCAAAGATGCTTTGCAATGATGTGCTAAATACAATTCCAGTTCAGTCCAACAAAATGCTATTTAAAACGAACAAAGTTAATGTGCTATCATTTGAAATACCTAAACTATAGTCCAAGGTACTTGTGGCAGGGCGTTGTTGGTGCCTGCCACTTTAGGTCAGGGAACTGGCAGGTGCTTGAGTGATGAGGGAGGCCATTTAATGCTCAGTTCTCTGTGCTGAGGAGGCAGCTGAGACTGACAAGCAGGGGAAGAACTTCTCTCTCCTGAGCTCCTTGGGCCAGGAACAACTTGGACATATGAGTTGAGGCTGTGGGGTTGGAAGAGGCCCCAGGTCCTGGGCATGACCTAAAACTGCATCCTGCCAGGCCTGGTGGGACTGCCAGATTCGCGGCAGCCCCAGGAAATGCCAGGACTATGAACCTCCCTCATGAAAGGAGGGTAGGGGGCACCTGATAACTTCCAGCCCCCGCACAGTCCTGGCTGGGGAAAGCCCAGACCTGGGAGATCTTTGAGAGCTATGAGGCTCACTTTATGCAGTGGACCTGTGAGGGAAAGAAGGCAAGCTGCTCACACCTGATTGGATGGACTCTCGCACTGGTCCGTGCTGGGGCCAGGACCCAAGGGGGGCCACTGCAAGGGATGCCCAGAGCAAGATGCTTGGGATTCCAACTGGCCTGAGGGTGAGGCCAGGTCCTAAGGGAGAGCCAAAGGTCCCAGAGAGGGGACCACAGCTTGAGAGGGAGAAGTATTACAGGTGAGCTTAGCTGCCTGGGATGCCATCTGCGAAGCATGGGACCCAGTGTAGGCAAAGGTTTGGAGCTGGGGTATCAGCCCTACTCATCAGGTCTTAAATGGGCAGCCTCCCACCTGAGTAGCATCATAATCATTTATAATCAAGATGTGGCAGGAGAGAGGCAAGCAGTTAGCCTAAAAATAGGTGGGCGGGCCAACATCTAACCAGCCCTGGGAAGACCCCCTGTTACAGCACTCTTATGCACATGCTTATTTGTAAGCTGATGAACAGTTGCATCGAAGTGAACAAAACAACTCATCTGCCTGATATTATGTAAATGCATGCGTGTGTGCAGGACTGGCATCTAAGAAATGACAGGACACTATGTACATGCATATTAACATGATCATCCTTGTTTTTCCTCAGTTTTATACCTGTAAAATGATATTACCCCATATATGGCAATGGCTTAACCGTTTTTTTCATTTTTATATATAAATACAGCAATAATTTATCATAATATTCAGCATGTGCTGAATTCTGCCCCAATTTGCACAAACAGCTCCACTGACCAATATTTAATGTTTTTCAAGTTCTTGATCTCTGAAACTGTATGTTGTATTAATTCTTAATGCATTTTAAATTGTAAGTTTCTGGTGAAGAACCTGTCCCTGAATATTAAATAGGTAAATTTTAGGTGTTTGCTATATTTAGAAGAAAAAATGAAGGAATTATGTATATTATTTTTACAAGGGTATCCAATGATGATTGAGCTCCCACGGTCACCAAAGTATGGGTGTAATCTAAGGATGCCTAGTTAAACTCACTACATCTCCTTTATCTTAGTTGTGCTGTGGAATCTAACATGACTCTGCACCTCTATGTATCCTGTCCATGCCCTGTGCACATCACAATGTCATGTATTTCTGTTATTATTGAAAGATTTGGAAATGGCCTACTCCCAGGTCATGTTTTGCTTGGGCTCTAAGTTGCCAAACGTACATAGTGTGTGTGTGTGTGTGTGTGTGTGTGTGTGTGTGTGTGTGTGTGTGTGTGTGTGTGTGTGTGTGTGAGATATATGTAATAAGCAAGGTTAGAATTGCCTTTGAGAATTTAATTTTTGGAGTTTCTAATTATTCTTTTTGTTCATGTGTGACACTTAACTGAATAACCCAAATGTTACAGTAATCCATTTTATAGCTTTTATTGAGTTCAACACACAGATTGCTAATTACAACAACTCATTGCAGTAATGGAAAACAATCTATAGAACTATCAAAGCCTTTTGTCAATTAAATTTGAAGAGCTCAAGTTCTGTTCTACCAATTAAATCACTAGCCACAATAATGACATTGTCAAATTGTAAATTACAGTAGTCTTAACTGTTCTCCAGATACGGTATTTTCCTTTCTAATTGGTTGTCCTTGTGTCATTAGACAGATCTGTTTGAACTTGAAGGATAGTGATTTTTCTGTGTGGTTTCCTGACATAATAATCTTTGGTTCCAGTTTAATTTCAATTTAAGTCACCAAAAAGTTGATAGTATCCAGTTTCAGTTCCTGGTTCTGGGCCAAGAGACCTTCCCATGCTGATTGTTACTATAAATTACCGTACCAAAGTCTCCTGTCCTCAGAACTCTACTACCAAGTCTCTTTTGATATGTTGACAAGTCAACATCATTCAGATGCCCAGATCTGAATTTCCAGGAGCTTGCAAATAGGTCCCTGTTCCTACAGTGAAGATACTAAAAAAAGCTAAATTTAGGCTGCTGCTTTGTTGTTTACCATACCATAAAAGTTTTCATTTTTTGTCTTTTCTACCACTTTTTTCATTATTATGATAACTTATTCATTTTTATTAAATACATATATCTATTTGGAACAAAGTCCCACTAAAGATTCTTAATTCAAGATTCTGCTCTCTATGAGAAAATGCAATGCATGCAGCCACATACTTCTGACTGCACCCAGTCTTCCCTCCTTTATTGTCTCGTATTTAAAAATACATCCACTTTTATTCTGAGTTTGGAGAGCAGGATCTCTATCAGAGCTGATAATACTGAAATGTCAGTTTAGTAGTGTGTATCATAAGTAATCAACCTATTGTACAGTTAGTACAGTGGCACTCTGTTTTCTAATTATTTAATAAATGTAATAGTTAATCAGTTCATTCTTTCAACAGAAACTAATAAGTAATAGAACTAATAACCAAAAGAATAATTTTTAATAATGTGCAGAGTGAAATCTCTCTACCATTTATTTCAAACATAAATAGTGACCTCTAAAGTCATCTTCTGTGTTTCATTGATGTCAAATTTTGCCTGATTGGTAGTTTCAAGTTCTTCTCTAAACAACGATTGCTTTTCCTGAAAATGCGGAAACTTAACCTCAGCATTTTTTTTTTTTCTTCTAAAATGTTACATGGATCCTAACACCAATGCTTTTCAACCACTGGTAGCAACAATCATTAATAATTATTCATAATTTATAGCAGCTATTCATAATTCTAACAGACAAGGAGATGGTGAGTACAGGCACTTTTAACTACCAAGGGCCAGTGTTGCTCTAAATTTCAACTGTGGATGAGAAGAGACTGATGACCAGTGAAACCATTCCAGTCACAACTTGAAAGCTTTATTAGGATATGCAATAGCAAAGATTTATGTGCATCACTAAAGGCAATGCTTATGTAGTCTTGGATTCAGGGGGGAAAAACAAGTTGCATTGGCCAAGCTTCTCTGTTCCCCTGGGGACTTTGGGGTCCAGCCCCCTTTGATCTTTAGCAAAGCCCAAGGGTTTTTTTGTTTTTGTTTTGTTTTAACTAATCCCCAATATGTATAGTTGCTTGGTTTTAATAATCTAACAAATGATCTCTGGTTTATTTAATTTTTTTTTTTTTTTCTGAAATGTTGAAACTGAGAACTGGTTTGAACCAGATCTCTTATGGACTTGTAAGGTGTCAATTAGTTGGGATTTACATCCTTGGAAAAGTAAAAGCAAGAGTTTTTTATTTCCTTTTTTTTCTGCACTGTGGAATGCTGTTTAACACTGGCTTTTTACTTGTTTACCCAATTTATGGTCTTCTCTGACAAGGCGGCTTTTTTTTACAAATGATCTAAGCATGTAAAAATGATCCATTATAGTACAATAACATTTAACACATTTGATTACATCAATTACTACTTCTAATGTTTTAAGATAAACCATAATATAATGTAATGTCTCTTTTTACGCTGTCTTGTTTCAGGCCTTATGTTTAATTACAATTTGTTAAACTTGTTGATGTATGTTTTGGGTTTGCTTTTTTTACTTTGCTGACCAAGCTAGTAGGCATCTGCAAAGTTTCACATTATGATAGCTCAAACACAGGCTTTGGGGCCTTCTACTGAGCTACACTTTTGCAGCTTGTCATTGCTATGTTGGTTAAGCTTAGGTATGGCCTACATCAAACCAGAACCTGTAGTGTATTGGCATAGCTCTATTGTTTTCAGTGGTTTACACCCATGGAAACCCTGTCTCCATTTCAATTCATTCCACCCTGAACACTGTTAGACATTATACTCATGGAAAGTTACAAGCTGTGTACACCAGAATAAAATGGATTCTACCAAATGTAGAGCTACACCATTCTTAAGCAAACCTAGGACATTTGAACAAAACCCTACTGCATATCTAGCCTTAACATTTTTCTTTATAATGTACAAAATTACCTGAATTGTGAAAACAATAACAGCTTAGATTTGGATCTTCATATCTCAATATTGCTTTGGACACTAAATGGGTGCTAACTATAGATGCTTGATGCATTAATTATGAATAACATTTACTGTGAATGTAGTCCATTTTTAGTTGGTGAATTGTCATAATTTGATCCTAATATCTGAAAAGTATTAATTTAGCTATTCATTGAATAATTTCAAGTATTAATGTTCAGCCTGTTGGTCTTGAAACCTATTTATTTAAAATGTTTTTGATTTGTGTTTAGTGATTGATCATGTGATATATTTTTTTACCTTGATTGAATAATGGGTTTTTAGACAAATATTAATTTTTAGTAAATTTTGTCATGTTTTGATCACAAGAATTTTCTTGAGTGAATTTTCTTCACTTCAGTTTAAAGAAGCATCAATCTTGGCCCTTTTCAGCTTGTATGCTATTTTTTCTGATGGTTCTGTTTTGGGAGGAGGACTGTTTCCAGGATCCTCCACTAAAGTTCTATTTCCTTTTTTATTTGCAGCATGGGGATAACTATTGCTACCCCTCACATAATATAAAAATATGAAGTAGTAGAAAACCACCATACTGATTAGTGTCTCTCTTTGTGACTGTGACGTCGGGACTTCGGGTTCACTAGTACCTCTTTGTGGGCCACCCCTCGCCCTCGTCTCGCCTGCCACAACTTTGACATATTCTTTTAGAAGGAGAGGGTTCACTGGAGGTCTAAATACTGTAGGGGCATCCCCCAAGGGGTAATCACGACCATGAGGTCCGATGTTCCATGAGGCTCCGCCACCCCTACACCTCGTCCACACGCCAACCGGTCACTCGTTGGTTCATTGCTCAAAATGTCCTGGTCCGATAGAATCAGGGTCCTTGGCGAATGATGTTCTTCAGCCGAAGAACTCACTATGTCCAATATCTTCTGTCTTCTCTCTTTTTATAATTTTTTATTTTTTTAGGAAAAAGTACTCTGCGGTCCCAGATGGACTCTCTAAGGCAGAGTCTCGCTCTGGCTGACTTGGAGTAGCCAGCTTAGTCAGAGCACTCGGTGCAATATAGGATTCTCCCAGCCACTGTGCTGGGAGAGGATCTCCTGCCTGTAAGGCAGACCCTTTAGGCCGCAGAAAGTGATTGCTGCAGGATCTTTCTCCCTGCTATGCTCCCACTCTCTCTTTCTTTCTCTCCCTCTCTCTCTCTCTCTCTCCTCACCGCCCTCCTCGCCGCAATGCCTGCCGGGGTTTTTGAACTTTCCCAGAGAGTCCAGCCGTAATTGGCTCTGCTGCTTTCCTTGTTAGGAATAGCCACTTAAATGAGCGACACGGGAGCGGCTCGCGCGGCTGCAACAGTGTCTGTGTCAGCTGCTGCTGCCGCTTTTCTGCTGCTTGCCTCATCTCCGCCGGTAAGTATTCTTCTTCCCCTGGGTGTACTGGTCCCCTGGGACCTTTTCCTAACCCTAATGGCAGTGCACCGCCGTCACAGTGACCTTGCTATACAAGGTTATGCATCACTTCCTGAAATCCCCATCCTAAAAAAGAAATATTGAAAAAACCAACATGGCAGTCTTATGATATAATACATCTGATTAGTTAAACAGGCATTTTCTTTCTCTAAAGAGGGAGTATGATAGAAAACAAAGACTGTCATATAAGCTGAAGTGTCAAGAAATGATGAGAGAATAGGGAGGAAAACAAATGATGGAATGCCAGACAAAGAGTTGATGAGTGAATGAGAGAACAAAAGTCTTTGGAGAAAGGAAAGCTGATGAGAGCAAGCAAATAAAAGAAAATATATTTTTAAAAGCGATCCCTTGTTTGGTGCTACATGTAACATGACCTGAATCTTCACTGACATGTGTCAACATGTGTTACAATAGATAGAAAATGTTTCTTTTAGATGAACAAATGTAGACGGTAATAAAATAGTTTTTTATATATATATAGTACTATATATATATATATAGTAAAGAATACTTTCTCTTATGGTGAAAAAGAGCCCATGCTCTGATAGATATAGATATAATATTCTACTACAAACACAATTCTTCTGGCCTTAAAACATCTGGGGATGAAGTGCTATAAACACAAGCCTTCTCACTTTTTTTTCAAAATCATTTTTCATTTTTTACTCTTCCACCATGAAAGTCACCTGGGTAGGGATCAAATCTGTGTTTCCTTTTTTTTTTTTCTTTCCTCCAAAACAAAGTGTTGAAAGGACCAGAGGTTAGACCAGAAACATGTTTAAAAAAATAGAACACAGGAAAAACATGTATTAAAGAAACTGAAGTAAAATTATTCAGAGAAGAGGACACTGGGGAAGAGAGATAAAATAAGTAACTTAAGAGAAAAGAGAAGGAATCAAAAGAGTAAAAAAACCTATAAATAAGTGATGAGAAGAATTAAGCTACTGTTGGCAAGAACCAGCTATTTTAAAGATTTATAGAAAATTTTCACACATTAGAAAAAGAGACAAGACAGGAGACAGGAAAAAATGCGTCATATAGCTAGGTTTTTGTGCTTCTTTGGAACTGTAAAAGGCGCTGTTTTGCTTTTAAATGATATCTGAATAAAAAGTGGAGTACAATAGCCAACACTACCCTTTAAATTCTCCTTTTCCCTGCCATCCTTTGCACCCATACTCCTTTCTTCATTTTGTAGGCCATCAGGGGTACATCCCAAAGAATGTACACTTGCAGGGGCATGCATTTCTTGCAGGACAAATAGAAGTGGCACATTTCTGTGTCACTGCAATTTGTCCTCAAACACACCCTGCTTATGCATTCTGGTGCACGGCAAAGTGGCCTAGGCCAGGTAGGGGAGGCTAGGGGCAGCACCTGTGACTTCCTGATGTAAAAAAAAACAAAACAACCCACCACACTGAAAATTAGCATTGTGACATGGGTGCTTGTGTGCTGCATGCAGTTTACAGCACTTAAAAGGTTTGAGCTGCCACAAACCACATGTGCACGCTCGTCAGGACACACCCATCTGTCTTTTTTTCTTCACTGTCACTTTAGAGGGTAACACAGCATCATCATCATATGTATAACACTTCTGAGGAGTCAAAGTATAGATGAAGACATTAGGCATTTTCCCATAATATATCGGTGTAGCCACCAGGCGTCGAACATCTTACCTTGGGCCTCTTTGCCCCGAGGTTTTGTAGATATTCGGCTGGCCGTCACAGGAAGCCTTGGGGATGGTCTCTTTCCGCTCCAGGGTCTGCCCCTTCTCGCCTGCCACGACTTCGATCTTCCAGTGGGTGGAGCTTCCCTCTGGGCGGCTGTCCCCTCTGGCTACCTGCAGTCAGGGTCTTCTGTGAGGCTCCTCCACCCCTTTCACCTCGCCCTTACTGTGCCCAGCGGTTCCAGGTGTTCTTGCTGCTGCTCTCTATGGCTGCCACCAATGTGGAAGGCTTTCCTCCCTGCCTACTCTCACCCCACAGGCCCTTCTTACCCGGGGTAACACAAACAAAGGAACGCTCTAACAACTTAAACACCACTATTTGTCTAATGGGGTCTTGGCCCCTACGCAAAGCCGCTACCTGCACCTCTGCTCGCTAGCCCTCACCCTCCGGGCCGGGTACCCACCGCTCTTTATCTTACTTCCCTGGGAGATGCACCCTTTCCAGGTTCTCCCTGCCATAAACCTCCTTCTCCGGCTCCCACCAGTCCGGACGTTCTCTCTCCGGGCAGTCCTAAGGTTCCCTTCTCCCACCTGGGTCTGTCTCGGGTCGCAGTCTTCCCTCTGGGCCTTCTTCAGTCCGCAGGTCCTTCCACACGCCTGCGGCTCACTCCTTGCTTTCCCTTGGCTCACCCATTCTGGTTACGCCGCTCTCCGACCTCCGTCCCTCTCGGGGCTCTTCGCAGTCTCCGGGTGGCTCGTCTGCTGCTGGTCTTGGCTCTCAGGGTCCTCCGGTCCCTCTCCCCCGGCCAGCGCACATGCCAGCAGCCGGCTCTGGTATCCTGCATCCTCCAGGCTTGCTCTTTAGCCCAGAGCATACGTCGGCAGCTGGCTCCAGCAAGCCGCACCTCCCAGGCTCACTTTACTTCTCGGAGCCTGCTCCACCCACTCCACAACTCCAGCTGCTTCTGTCACGGCCTCTGCCCGGCAGCCACGTGCTTCCCCCAGCCTCTGCCGCGGCCTCTTCCTTTATTCTGTCCAGCCGGTGCCTCGGGCTGATGTCACCCGCCATCATTCCAGCTGTGTGCGGGGTTCTCCAGTGATCCTGAGGTTCCATTTTTCTTTCCTTTCTTTTTCCCCTCTGCCGCTCACCTCTACTTCCACGGCTCCTTTGGGGAGCTTCGGAGTGCCCCCAGGACTTATCCCCCTATGACAATCAGTTATGCATTGGTGCCATAAAAAGAAAAAGATGGTGTAGAAGTAAAAGTCTTCTGAGATGAATCGGTTCCACCTAATTTCTGCCATTTTGATTCAGGTTTTATCCACATAAAGCAAACTGGGTCAAAGACTAAAGATACTGATCTACTTTGAAAACTCAAGGGTTTGGATATACTCCAGTACAGAATACAATTTTGCAAACCCTCCTAATGTCTAAAATAATTGTGGAATTTCTTTGCAAACTTTCTGGTATTTCTGAAGGACACTGTATAAACTACTCCCATCATACTGGTTGTCTTATCTTCAATCACTATATTAGGTAAAAGAAAGGGATATTTTTATCATTGAAATCATTTTTATTATGCATAGTGTTGGCTGTAAACTTATCTCCAAGCTCATAATGCATTCATAATAATCTTTACTGCTTTCCTAAAACAAATGTTTAGTTGTACATAATAGTAGAGTATGGATTCTACTTATCTACCAAATAAATTATATTGAATGTCCAGTTTGAGGATGTGTCATTATTTGAAATCTTTTGCTATTTTAATTAACACTTCCTTTATTCCAGGTTATTTTAAAATCAATATAAAAATACACAGTTTAAACCAAGATAAAATGTAACTTTCCCTATACATTGGTATTTGAAATATTACAGAATACTACCGCTGCTTGATTAGTTTATCACTACATTTTGATGACACTTGAATCAGCCCTTACATACCTATACTTGGTTGGCATTTTACCTGTCATACCTCAGGGATTTGTCTACCACAGATGGCTGAAAATTAAAATAATTGTGCTTTTTTTCATACTATCCTTCTGTTGCAGTTACTGTTCAGCTTATGATAGATTTTCAGAGCTACTGTGCATCTGTATTTTTTTTATCTTCCTCCCAGGTTCTCAAAAAAAAAAAAATTCTAGCCTCTTTAGCATAAAAATATTTCCTATTTATTCTGATGAAATTTTTGTTTTAGCTTCAGTTATCTGTTTATCCTGTTGTTACCAAAGAGAAGTGTTATATTTCACTGTATACATAATCAGTTTACCTGTATAGTTCCTGAACATATGGAGGAAATTTAAGACTATGAGTGAGAATAGTTACTCATTGAGTAAAGTTACTATATTATGAGAGTTGAATTGTATTCTAATGACAAAATCCTGTCTTTTTGTTGTATCTACTTTCCCTTTCATGATGTGGACCCCTCTCCTCTCCCACAGTTGAGAATGCAGGGAGAAATGACAGGAATGGGAACTCCCAGACCCTTGGATCATAAAGTGAATTTGTAAAAGGCCAAACGAGAATTACAATGACCTCTTTCATATTTCCTCTAATGATCAGATTCTTGTCCAATTAAAATTTTCTACTCCATCTCTTTTCAGTTTCACAGAAATTTGAACACAGAATTCTCTATAGAGCACTCTCTTTGGATGGACCACACCCTCCCTGTGATTCCCTTGTTTTCTTTTGGACCCCAGTTCTAATTTGCCTTCAACCCATTAAGCTCTCTTAGACATGGACTCTGTCTATGTTAGAATTAGTATTTGATACAGAACTGCTTCAATTAAAGCTAACTTTCTCTAGAGATGATGTTTCTGTTTGTCTGTGTCTTTGTGTATGTCTGTTTTTGCAGACACTTAAGTTCAACATTTATTATTAAATAGAAGTACTTAAATCTGAATTTTAAATAAACCGGGACATCATTTTTCCAATTTGAAATTGGGGGGAATATCAAAACCAAAACTCAAGCTGTCTGTTATCCTTTAAGGCTAGGGACAGACGTTACTTATAAACCAGTTTTAAGGGATCCAAAACTGTTTTAAACCTGTAACAGAACATAAGTTCAGTGCACATAAACCAGTTTCAAAATGGCTGAAACCAGTTTGATATAAACCTGGTTGAATGTAGTATCGGATTAAACTGATTGAGCTCAAGCTGGTTTATACAATTTCTATCCCAGACCCCTTCCTTGTTTAAGTTTAAACCAGAGTCCCCCAGCATCCTGGCTTTCTATCTGAGGTGGGCTGTCTGCTCCAGCAGAGCAGGGTTGGTCCTGCCCTCTGCTCCTTAGCCAGAGCAGGGACAGGCAGGGTGGGGGCCTGGCCAGATGCAGACCCCAGAAGGGAGCAGGGAAGAGGTTCATTCCCCACTCTTCCCCAGGGTATTGCAGTGGGGCCCAGGGGGGAGTGATTAGCTGGATTAAACCCCCTTCTGTCCCCTCTGCCAGATGCAGGTATAGCCCCAATCCCTGCCCCCTCACCTAAGAGCTGTGCTGGCTGCTGTCTAGCCCCACTCCTGCCCATAGAGCAGTGACAGAGTGCGACCCTGATAGGGGCTGCAGTCCCTGTCATGGTGTCCTGGAGCGTGAGTCTCTTCCCAGCAGGGGGCAGACGATGCTGTAGGTAAGCAGCTACAACAGCAGTGGCACTAGGGAGGTTTGGGGTGCTATGGCCCCCATTGAGCCCCAGTGGCACTGCCCACCCCATAGAGTCCACAGCAGATCTGAACCCTGTTCACACCCTCCTGGTGAGAAAAGGCTTATTCCCCAGACACCAGAACAGGGACTTCTGCCTCATCAGGGCCCTGCCTCATTGCCACTCCAGCAGCAGGGCCAGGAGTCCCTTAGGTTGGGGGCAGGGAGAGGGGTTATTCCCCCCTCCCTCCAGTGCCTGGTGGATGGGGCAGGAGGGGGCTTATCCTGGCTCTCAGACCCATGCAGGGAATGAGCAGTGGTGGTGGTCAGATCTGGCAGATCCCTGCTGCAGTCCCCTGGTGGCAGTAAGGGTAGATGGGGCAATAACCCCTTTCCCTGTCCCCACCCCACCTTGGGGACCATGCCAGCTGGCATCTGGCCATGACTGGCCCCCCACTGCAGCAGTGAGAGGGGAGCACCCAGTGGACCCTGGTCCGTTTCTATGCCAGTGAGACAGGGAGGGGAGAATTAAACCTTCTCCCTGGCCAGTTCACTCCAAGCTGCTTCTGGGGCTGGCTATACCCCCTCAGTACATCTTCCCTGCAGCTGAGGTCTCCTCTAGCAACCCCCCCCACAACCAGCTCCTGACCTGAGCCACTGCAGATATCATGTGCCTGCATTTCATGAATGTCTGTTCACTTGCAGATTCAATCTTTGCAGGAACCAATGAATTCAGGCTCCAGCTTCTTGAATGCCTGTCCCGAGCCTAAATGTATTTCTCCCCATGTTTCAAATCATGCTATGTGACTCTGACAGGGAATATTGTACCCAGAGATAGAAGGAGAAATACAGGGTATTGTCTTTCCCTCAGTGGATAAGGAAAGGAGGCATATTTGATTACAAATTAAGGAATCACTAGTGCTGTGAGAATTCATGCTGGTCATTTCTAGCTTTCAATGAAGAGAGTGCTTTGCTTGCTTGTTCACTCCTCTCTTAATTGAGGAATGACTGTATGATGAGTTCTGGACATGCTCACCATAAGCTTATTAATATGTGGTAGTAACACAAGTGCAAATATAGCATGCTATTCTCCCTTTTCAAATGAAAACATAATTCATAAAAGATATTTTTAGTGTAAGCAGAAATCTGTTACTCAAGATCAATGGAAGGTGATCTCTCTATATAAATAACGATAAATCAATTACCAATGCTGTACTTAATATTCATAGGTGATGGCATGGATTGGCTAGCCCCTGGTGAGGAAAGGGTTAAAGAGTTGCTGGACTGGATTGGCTCTGCCCCAACATGCTTGCAGCCAGTGCCATCCCTGCAGAAGTGGTAAGAAAGAGGGAAGTCAGGATCAGAGAAGAGCAGACTCTCAGTGCTGACTCAGACTGGCTCCTGGTCAGACATCCTCCAAGACCAAGCTATGCAGATTCCCAGGTCAGTGCAGGTGCCTGGGTAGATTGTAGCCCAGGGACTGTAGAGCTGCCCCAGTGCCCTGTTACATTTTGGTGGAGAATGTAAGCACTTTAGCAATCCTAACCCTTGCCAGAAAGGGGATTTAGACGGGGCAGTGGAGAAGCAGATCCCAGGTGGTGCCCACCTTCCTTCCCCCCACCCCATTGGTCCAGTACTGAAATGGATGACTGTCCAACAGCAGCAGCTAATTAAGGGCTTAGCCGTTCAGAACCACCACCACTACCAGCAGCACATTAGCATCTTGTCATGACCACCTGCATCAGTGGTGTCTCCTGATCCAACTGCCACAAGCCAGAACATTCCCATCCATTTGACCAAAATGGGACCAACCAATAAATATTTAGGAGTATTTAAAGACATTTGAGAGGGTGGCAGTGGCCAGACTGCTGGAGCAATAGGCAATGATCCTGGTTCCATATGTGTTAGAGGAAGTCCAGCTGGCCTATCAGGGTCTCAATGCCAAGATGGCTTATGATTATCAAAAGGCGAAAGCCACAATACTGAACATCCTTGATGCCAAGATGGCTTATGATTACCAAAAGGGAAAAGCCACAATACTAGATGTCCTCAACATTTCAAAGGAGACCTTCAGACAGAGCTTTCATGAGAAGCACTATCCACTTAGAGGCCAGCTCCACTTTGTTGCCCTGTGGCTGAGGAACTGGTGTTGATGCTGGCTCAAACTGGATGAGAAAACAAGGAAGCATGTGGCAGCGGTAAGTCTTCTGGAGCAGTTCATCTGAAAAATGCCCCTTGTGGGTAGGGACTGGGTATTGTGGCATCAGCCCAAAGTAATAGCAGAACTGGTTCATCAGATGAAGCAGCAGCAGAATCCTCTGGAGGGCATGAGTCTAGGAGACCCAGACATCTTAGTGCCTGAGACTGGCCCAGAGGTAGGCTTCCAGATAAGGCAGAGTATGCAAAAAGTGCCAACTGGAGCCATTACCCCACCCAAGGTGTGGGACCTTTGACCCAAGGGACTGGGGCCTTCACCAGACTCAGATGGGGACCCCTGCACTCATCTACCCAAACTAGAAGAGATGGCCCAGACAGTCCTAAAGGGAACAGGAACAAGGAGCTAGAAAGTAGGGGACCTCATATGGAGGGAAGTGTCTCCTGCCCCACAGCCTATGGCCACCTTGGACATTGGGCTCAAGCCTGCCCACACAATGAAATATGACTATGCCCAAAGTTGGATGGCAGAACCATATGGTCAGAAAGGCCCACTTCAATGCTTTTTTTTTTTTTTTTCCATGGGAGGGTGGGAGGATTCATACAGGGAAGGAAGTACTCTGAATGAGGTCTCCAGGAGGAAGGTGTGTAACAGTGTGGACTAGTTAGCCTGTGGAAAGGAAGGGGTTCAAGTGAGTCACTGGGTTGATCCCACCCCAGTATGCTTGTAGCTATTACCAGGTCTCCAGGAGTGATATGAAAGAGGGAAGTCAAGCTTAGAGAGGAGAGGACTCTCAGTGCTGACACAGCCTGGCTCCTGGTCAGATATCCTGCAAGTCCCAAGCTATGCAGATTTCCAGGTCAGTACAAGTGTCTGGGTATATTGTAGCCTGGGGAAGGGAGAGCTACCCTGGTGCCCCATTGCTACATAATGCTTATGTTGATATTTAGAATAATTAGATTACCTAAGGATAATTTAAAAAAAAAACACTTCATGTATGAGTTGTCCCTCCTTATTAAAGAAATTAGGAATTTATTCAAAGTAAGCATAATTTTTAAAATGCCATGAGCATGTAGGCTGATTGCATATGTGGGGGGAAAAGTAAATAAATTACACTTTACTTTAAACTTGGTGTGCTTCCACGCCAAGCCCAGCACATGCCCAGAAGAAACATCATGTTACTTGCACTCAGCTTTTGCAATATCTGTATAGATTGGGCACTTAGGTAAGGCTTTCTTTGTACTTTTATCTAATAGATAATTGAATCAGCTTTAGCAAAAAGTGCCAAAAAGTTCCACTGGCGGACCCAATCTATACAGGCGCTGTGGAGCCAGGTCAAACTAATGCACTGCTGCTTCCAGTAAAGTGCATTTTTTTTGGATTTTTTTCCATGTCTGTCAGTGTCCATAGGGTACTACCAGTTGCAACAGCATCAAACTATTTTATTTTAAAATAGCCCCCCTTTGTGCATTGGTTTTAGTAATGGAATCTAATTTCAAGGTACTACACTTATACATATTAAAAGTAATAATCTTTAGGTTTCTTTTATACATAGAAACAATTGATAATGTCAGTGTATGACCTTCAGAAGGCCTTATTTATCATCTTAACCAAGCTTCTAGTTCAATGTTAAGTAGATTACCAGTTTGGAAGTGGAAAAATGAAGAAATATTCTATTTACTAGATTTTGACTCCATTTAAAACCAATATATAGTACTCTATTACTCTTTCAGATATAGCAAACTGGCATGAATCAATATCCTTTTTATAATTACCATCATTCCAATTAGTAGGATAGAATAATTTGTTGGTTATTGCTCAGTAAATTCCCATATAATCAATACATTCAACAATGCTATCTTTAGGAATTTGTGCAGTAAGCTGCAGCTTTCATGTATGGCTGATTCTCATTTGAATTTAAAACATGGTAGTTGTGAATAAGCCTCCAAAAAGAAAGACTACAAATTCCCCAAATCAATAAGCTGCAACCTTTGGCCTACAGGGCTCTGTAGAGGTCTGGATATTTGCCATGGCAATTAATGCTGCCACTTTTCTTCCCTCCTCCACCCCCAATATTTCTGAACCCTTGGGAAGACTTGCAAGTTGGATGATGTGACCCAAGAGCTGGATCATGCCAAAGCAAAGGGTTGCCTCATAGCAGGATCCAGGGTGCAGAGTTGGACTGATGTATGAGGTTTCTCTGTGGACCAACCCCTTATACCAGTTACATGCTGGATTCAGCTCAGGGACCTGCCCCATGCCACTCATTTTAGTGGTGCACTGATATATCAGTTGCATATCAGATCAGCACCGATAAAAGTTAAATTAACATTATTGACTATCGATTTTTTTTTTTTTTTTTTTTTTGGCCACTGTAGCCAATAATGTTCACCAATAAATATAATACGCCTTCTAGTCAAGGCCTCATGGCTGCCGCATGTGTGCACACAGCCAATGGCCAGGAATACAGCCAGGAAGCATGGAGAGCAGTATCCAACAGGTAATTTTGTAGAGCGGAAGGGTTGGGGGAGGGAAGGAGTGGGGGGGGGGGCAGATCAAGACCTCCATAGTAAGGGAAGGAGGGAGTGGGGCTGGGGTGGGCATGTCACTGCCCAGCCAGTGTGGTGAATGTGACACTAGACCAGGGTGGGAAGCAAGATGGAGCCACGGGCAGCTCATCCAGGGGACTTGGAGGGTGAGGAGAGGCAGTTACATGCCACTTTGCATACCACCCAGGGGATGCATGGAGGGCATGTGCCCCTCAAGATTTGTGTGCAGGGCAGATGCAGGCTTTTCACCATGGGCTCAGGGCTTCCCACTCTGCTGCCTTTCCCTCAGGAGCCCCACACTGGCTGTATGTCCCCTGCCTGCCCAGCAGCAGTAAAAGTGGTGAGTTATGCCTCTCCCAGTGCTTGGTGAGCAGAGGACATGCAGCCGGTGCAGGGATCCCAGGGCAAGGGCATTGTGGTGGAGACCCTTGTGCCCACAGTGAGCAGCCTGGATCTAACCTCACTATGTTCATCTTCGCTCTGGTTAAAAGCATCCCCATGCTTAAAAATGGTGGTGGTGAATGAGCTTTAGTTCAAGTGCCTCTGCCACCATTTTTAAGTGCTGGGATGCTGATCTCCTGGACAAGCTGCCCATGTCTCTGTCCTGCTGTGTCTCAGGTCCCATTCACCACCCTGGCTGCACAGCACTTCTTGCCCTTGTCCCTGCTTCTGCCCCTGCCCCACTCCCTCCCTCACTATGAAAACCTCAATCTGGCCCCCCATGTCCCTTCCCTCCCCCATGCCTCTTTCCCTCCACCAAATTACCTACAGGGAGCTGCTTTCCATGTTGCTTTGCTGCATTTCTGCTATGGCTGGTTAATAATTGGCTATTGGTATTGGCCAAGAAAATCTTTATTGGTACACACCTAAGACATTTGGTCCATGGAGCCAGGTTGGACTGCCTTACATAGTATCACTGTATGTAAAAAAAAAAAAGGATTCTAGAGACAGTCCTATGTCTTGCTTAACTTAGATCTAGTTCTCCCCATGGTCTTTGTTATTAATGGGTTTTTTAAATACATTTTGCATTTAATATTCGTTGGACAAACCGAGGGTGGGGAGCAAGGTGGGGGTCAAGCACTTTTCCAGGAAACAGAAAATATTGTTTAAAATCCCCTTTTGGTGGGTATGTGGGTCTATAACCCAACTTTCTTGCTCCGTGGGCAAGTGTGCTAACATCTAGGCAGTTGGGCTAAAGGTTAGGATGGCCCTCCTCCTCCTTCTCTTTTGTCAAACAACCACTAGTTGTGTTTTTTCTATGACCAAAGATTTAGGTTTTACTTGATGTTATGTGTGTGCCTGGGCAATTCTATTCTACCCAGAATCATGGTTCAGCCTACTGCTCATGACCAGGAGAGTACTACCCAGAATCCAAAGTGTGTGAAAGTACTAAACGTTGCAGTTACATGACTGTGTAAGTGCCACTTAAGCAAGTAGTTGAGATAACTTATTCCAGTGGATGGAGTGGGTTCTGAACCCTATTTGGCATTCAGAAGGTGTATAGTGTACTTAGCTTTCTTTCCAAAAGCTGACTTTCATGTTCAATGGCCATTGCCTGGAAGCACTGATTTGTGCCCCAGGGCACAATTTGTATGCTTTCACTCCCTGGCTAAGGAAACATTTCAGTGTGCTTGCCTTTCTTGAGCCGTCAAGCACACCGTTGTAGCATTCTGCTTCTTTGCCGGGGCCTTTTGTAAAGAGACCTGAGATTTGTCCTGCTGCCAGAGCTTCAGTGACACCCTCTGAATGGGCCCCAAGATTGACTTCTAGACACAAACGTTTACTAAGGGTGAGCCTCTTGCCCAGTACCAGCCTGCTCTGGCACCACTATCAGCACCAAAACCTCCCTTGGCCTAGGGTCAGGAATTACACATAATTGGTATAAGTAATGGAAATGGTTTAAATCTGTAACACAACAGAAGTTCAGCACACATAAATTGCTTTCAAAATTGCCAAAATTGGTTTAAGATAAACCTGGATGGATGTAGTATCAGACTTAACTGATTTGATTTAAATTGGTTTACTGAACTTCTGTCCCAGAATGTGGAGGGCCTGTGGGAAATCAAAAAGAAGTGCCAGGAGTAGCAGTAGAACACTGCCCTTACTTGCTTCTGAAGCTGACAAGCCACTTCATGCCAGAGATGTGGAATTTTAAAAGCAACCTCTTGCTCTGTATTGGAGGGAAGGCAACCAGCACAGCTATTTTAAGCCTTGGAAAGGGGCAGTGTGGGGAGGATCACACTGGGTGCCAATGAAGACCCAATTTTGGTTCAGCTGGAAGATGGAAATAGGATTCCTCTAGCCGGCAGGAGCTGAAGAGCCTGCAAGCAGATGATGGCTGGAAGGCCTCCCACTAACACTGAAGAGCCATCCTACAAGGGGGGAAAAGGCTCTTTAGGCAACACTTGGGAGGGTCTGGACCCTGAGCAATGCACCTAGGACTGGATTGATTGTGACAAGAGCCAGAAACAGCCTCATTCCAGACAGATGAAGACATGATGGTGAGAAGAAACTAAGTTGTTTTTTTTCTGTTTAATTTCCTTTATTGTTATCTGTTCATATTTGTGAGGAAGTACTTCTTTGTGACAGTACTAAGGATTTTAACTTAAAACACTAGTGTGTGTGAGGAACCCAAAAAGAGGACCAGTGCCAATGTGGATAAGACAGAGAGACTAAGAGACTCGGGGTTAGACCCCAAAGTAGCAGACAGCCAAGGATTGTTTTTCTTTCTTTCTTTTCTTGTTAAGCGTTTATGAGAGAACTGGCTGGTTCTAAAAGCCCTGATCAAAATTGTGTGGCTATTGAGCACAAACAGACAAGAAGTGATGAACCCAGTAAACACAGCCCTGCCTTTAGGGAATGGCACCTGAACAGTGACCTGATGGCTCTGTTCATAATCAAGTCTGTGCATATACTTTGGTTGTCCTTTCACTTACCCAAGCATCATATTCTGCCTGTGTTTGCAGAAAGTGAAGAGAGGTACTAGAGTTGGGAATTTACACTAAAGTCTGCTGAAGTTGTAAGGATGGGGTAAAGGGGTGGTGGAGCCCCATAAGAAGACTGGCTTATAGTTCTTAGAATTATCATTGGTTTATTTCCTCCAGCTCTCAGAAATTTATGTTGTAACATTAAGACATGACAGGAAAGAACATTCCATCTGAGCAAACCAGACTACAGTGTTCCAAGATATAAGTATAACAGTGCAGGCCAGCCACATCCCAGGAAGGCAGACTTCTGGCTTCACAGAGGATGCAAATGCATGGAGATTCTCTCCAGATTCAAATTAACTCACAGTCTCCCAGCATCCTAGGATGCTTTGTACCTCCCCCACAATCCCCACCCTCCACCGCCTTCACAGGGTGGGCAGGCTAGCCTTGGCCCAAGCTGTCTTCTCCAGCCCAACAGACAGGCATCCTTTAGCACCACCCAACTTCTGGCCTGAGCCACTGGAGGCATGTGGCTACATTTATGGAATCAAAGGTAAATGTCCGTTCGCTTGCTTATCAGTTCAATCTATTCAGTTTCGACTAACCTGCAAAAATTAAATCAATTCAGCCTTGGACTTTTTGACTGTCTGTACTTAGCCTTGGCATCTTGACATCTAATATTACTAGACATGATGAGCAAAAGTGATTTACAGGTTTCCTTGTATCTTTGTGTGGGAGAAGAAGGATGAAAAGTAGTATCCAGATCCACAAAAGGAATGAAAACAATATTTTCCTTCTCCTTTCATGCCTGTCACCTTGATTCTGGTCTGAAAATCAAAAAAGAGTAAAATACCATATCATAGACACCAGGCACCGGAGTTTGTATATCTATTTCATCTGGTTTTAGTGATTCTCTGTCAGTCACTGAACCTGGTGACAAATGTCTTTGATTCAGAGAAGAAACAATTATTATTAATTTGGGTACTTCCATTCAGCCTGGTAGTAGCAGCTCATACTCAGTGACAAGGTCTCTCTCTCTCTCTCTCTCTCACACACACACACATAAATATATATATATATATATATATGAAAGAGAGAGAGAGAGATACTTCAATGGCTGGCTCAACAGAGGAAGTCACTTTTAGAGAAAGCAGAGTCAGTCCAAATAGTATTTAGTTTCTTTGCTTCCTCAGGCTTAAAAATCAAATGCAAGAGTTCAGACCTGACCTCATCTCCATGTACAGAGTATATCAAAGTGTTATTGGATTCCAGATTTGTGCAGGTAAGAGTCAAATGACCTGCCATTTGATAATACATCAATAGACCATTCCACATTCATTAATAAGGAAGAACTTCAACAGACAGGAACAGAAGTTGTCTTGCATGTTTGTGAAAACATTTACCAGGTTATACCTCAGATTGTTGCAGTTGTGACTCAAGAGAGCACACCACATATTCACATTATATTGAATATTCACATTATAAATCTGTTTATATGGATGTCAGAGCATATTGTCTTGTTACTTTCTTGATGGACAAATCATAAAAATGTCAGCCTTTCAATACATTGGTTTCTCAGGTACCTACCAAAACACTGGTCTCCGGTACCTCCAAAGAGTGTATTAACGAGTTCATGTAGAATTGGTTAGAATATACAAGCAAGTGTCAGACCCTATACAATTAACATAAAACTGATAGCTTTACAGCTAGTATATTAGTCTTTTCTAATACTTGTGAAAAGAAAAATTTGAGCAAATCTTGATGCGCAATCTAATAGCCATAGAGTACAGACAAGGAGGTGCAAAATCAAGCCCATAATACCAGGGAGCTACACTGTTAGAGGGACGATGCATTTAAAACCATATAAATATGATGATTCTATTTCACTGAGGAAATCAATCAGCTGGTTGACCATGTAAGCCAGGAGCATGCTAAATATAACCAATAGGCTGGATTCAGCCTACTAAACAATTCCACCTGGCCCACAGGGCCACTCCATAAGCTCTCAGTCAGCCCTGGCCCTGTGCTGCCTCTCTTACAAGCCAGCGCCATCATACCAGATGTGCAGCTCTCATTGCTAAACAAACCCTTCCCTGCCCAGCCTGGCCTGACCCACCCAGTCCTGAGCCACTAGGTGTTAGAGACAAGAAGCTGCTGCCTGGCAGAGCTTGTGTCTGGCCACCCTGAGGCTGTTTCCAGTCCTCCTTTCCTGCAAGCCTGCAAATGCAGGTAAGGGCCACACCAGATCAGGGCCAGGGATCCCACTGCAAGAAAGAAGTGAGGGTGTGAGGAGCCACATGCTATGGACCAAGCTGGGTGAACTCTGCATGCTGTAGGAGGGCAGGAGCTGCATGCGATGGGGCTGGGTGGGGCTGGCTCTACACACTGCTACTACCTGCAGCTGGGGACTAATGTAAAAGTGCAGGGAGCTGTGCACTATGAGGCTAGCCCCATGCCCTGCCACCAAGTGCAGCTAGGGTCTTGGGTGGGAGCACTATTGGGCCAGGTGGGGCTGACCCCACATGCTGCCACCACCTGCACCCAGGGACTGGGGTGGGAGCTCAGAGAGCTGCACACAATGTGGGCAGGCAGGGCTGGCACCAACACACACTCCCTACTCATACCCTCCCAAATACCCCACCCTCCACCATACCCCCAACACACACCCACACCCTCCCATAGTCCTGACACCCCCCCCACTCACTGCTGACCACACCCACACACCCTTCCACACAACCCCACCCCAACCACATGCCCCACATTCACATCCCACCACACAAAATATACAAAAGTAAGACTGTATTTTGAGCTATTGTGCAATCACCTCTAGATATACTATGCAAACACGCATTAATAAGGACAAAAATATTTTTAAAATAAAATTAAATAAGTTATTGTAGTTGTTTGATTTTTTTTTTTTTTTTTTTTAAGTATATGATTTTTTTTTTTCTGGTTTCAAGATGGCACCCCCAACAAAAGAAGTACTTCTGGGGGTAAGGACAGGGACTTCTGGTAGCAAAGGTCAGGGATTAGGGGTGGGACTTCTTCTCCCAAGATGGCAACCATGGTGTATGGTTATCTCATCAAGGGGTGGGGCTACATTTGCAGCCCTCGACAGCTCACCAGAATTCATTAAGTGGCCCTCCAGCTGAATAATTGACTACTCCAATATAAGCAGTGGACCCTCCATTTCATGCGAGTGGTTTCTAAAAGAGGTAATTCTAACTGAACACTCTCACAAATGCAGAATCCCTCAGTTGTATCTCTTTTACAAAAGAGAATACAAAGTATCTTTTCCTTTGCTTTTCCCTCCATTCTCAGTGAATCTCAAGGTCTTCAGGAAAGCAAGATGGGCTCAGGTAATCTTTATAGCTACTGTACTGGCTCCCCAGCTTGATATTTTGAGAGGTTCTTCATCTTTTGTGTTGTCGGGATATAACACAACTGTGTCAGAAGGCCTTAATTTCACACATTTGATGCGTTTTACATCGGGACCAAATTTCCTACATCTCTGCATGGATGCTATCTGGATGTCTACCAACAAGAGTGTTCAGTGGTGATTAACATTTAGTTGCATTTTTGAGGGCTTATTCATCTCAGAATGAAACTGAACTTCATAGTTGGATGTAAAAAGGTTTTCTTATTTGGCTAGAGCAAGACCTGTTTGTAAATCTCCCAAGTTATTTGTTCCTTTGGAAGCCAGCTAAAGGGATTACCCAAGTTTTAATTTGGAGCATATAAAAAATGGATCACAGGCTATAGCAGAATAACCTATAATATCAGTTAAATTGGATCCTCCAGCTCATTTATGCCAGTATGGTTTAGGTTGCCTTGGCAACGTACTTGAGTAAGATTTCTAGAGATTTGTAGAGCAGCTATATGGTCTTTGGCAAATATATTTACTGCCTATGATGCGCTGTGGCATCAATTAGAACAGATGTTGAAGTAAGGAGACAAATCTTTCAGTCATTATTCAGATTAATTTCCAGTTTCTACCACCTGGCAAAACAAATTATTTACTAATGGCTATGAGCCAAATCCATACTAAAAGGAACAGTTACAGCACGTCCTCAGATATTTGAACCTTGGTTATGTAAATAGCAACTTTGTTTTATGAATGTCATTATTTGTATGTATGGATAACCATCTTTTTAAGCCGTATCTGTATCTCTACTCTTAAATTTGATACAGTAATTTGTGACTGTTGGCACTGTATAACAAAATATTTTCCCTTAAACTTTACTGTACTTAATATTTATACTGCTAAGTATGGTATGGTATGTATTGTTAGCATGTATAATTCCTTACAAGATGCTAAAGTTTCACTTATTCAAATGGTTATGTGGTGAGCTTTCCAAAGTAATTATCTGAACAGTGCTTACTTTACAATAACTGTGGTTCTCTGAATGTATGGACTGCAAAACCTGCCTTTTCAGTCTTATCATCTGAATTCTGAGCAATGAAAGAACAAATAATTAGTTGCAATTGCCCCCCTCCTTGTAACCTCAAGAGGATTCACAAGGGTGTGTCAGGCACATACATACCCCACTAATGACCCTGCCAGTGAAAGTTTTCCAGACTCCTGCAGAGAAAGTGCAGACATGGCATGAATGGGATCCACATGTATATAGTATCTTGAAAAACCACAGTTACTCTAAAGCAGGGATGTCAAAATAATTTGATCCCATAGACTTAGATTGCAGGGCTTTTTAAGAGCTGGATCACCCATGAATAGAGACGGCAACAGAGTTGATCCTTGTGGCTGCTGGACCTGATATATAAGTGCAGCTCTGGGACGCTGGGGGTTAACATAGTTGCCACTAACCCTGTTTTATCCTGTTGGTGGGTTTAGTCACCAACAGCAGCTATAAATCCCAAATTCAATAGCAGGTAAGGGACAGTGAACAGCATTAGTATTAACTCCCTGAGTTCTGGATATGTCCATGACTTCTCTCCCACAGGCCTTACGTTCATCACTTAATCTAGGGTAAGTAACCACTTCTTTTACATGATGTGAACAGCATAAATGGGAGGGATTATGAGCAATCAATCCCAGAATATTATAATATGCAAAATACAAAAGTACTATATATATAGCCTACTATTCTTACACAGTTCTTCCTTATTTATATGCTCAGAGATTATATTAGCTCTTTTGGCTACAGCATCACATTAGAGATTGTTCCAATGGACAAGAAGCAGCTTCTGTTTCTTCTATGTGGTGTAGGCAATGCAGCTATTTTTCAGTTCCTTTTTGATATTTTGGGTACCAGATGACTTGGTAGTCCTTGGCTATAAGAAAGAGAAGAGAAAATATTATCTCTATCCTAGTGGTTGTCAAATTCTACTCCAGAAGAGCCCCTGTGAATACAGCCTGACTTCATGGTGTGAATAAGATGGACAGGAAACAATACTTGGGTCAGACTCTCTGATACCATAATAACAAATTGAGAGAGGAGATATCAGCCTAGCTTCCAGTATTCTGATTATGTTTCATGAAAAATTGTAGCAATTTTCACTGGCTGATTATGCTTCATTTGTATGCTGAACTCATGCTAACCATGTCCACTTATCAACATACTGTTGTTCAACCTCTGGTCATTCCTGTTGTTACTTATCCTTCCCTGCTAAGGGCTGCCTGAGCAGGTCTGCTCCCATTGCCACAAACATACATCAAGAGAAGAAACATTCTGAATGCTTCTCTTCTTCTGGCCTGCTCTTGTGCTATTGTTTCTTTTATTACTCCATTATTGTGCAGGATTTAGGTCTATAGTTGAATATTCCATAAAATATTCTGCATAAAAGGACCATTGATGGGAAGGATGTGGCTATCTGTCTAGGATTACAACTTCACACAAAATTAATGCTTTATAGGCAATCATTATGCATTTGTAGTTATGACTGTTTTACAGATGGACAGATTTTCAGCGGCTGTCAGTTTTCTTCCTTGTCTATAATGGCCAATTTAGAAACCATGCAGGGAAAAGGTGAGGCTAGAAACTTCATGCTTGACAAATGAGCATGAAGTTTACCTGATAATGAGCAAAGATTGGTTGACCAGTGTGCTACACAGAGCGCAAGCTTTTTACCTCATACAAAAGTATGTTTCATGTAGTCTTGAATGTAATATAGGTATAAAATATGTTTTTAATGAGTAATTTCATTGCCTTTTTTCCTGAGAGTCTGATAACTTTCACTCTATTTGTGCACTTGGTTTCATGCTTAATAGCACCATATTATATGCTTTAAATGCTTTCCTTGAAAAAGTTTTTTTTGTCCAAAATAGCAGATATTGAAAACAATTTTTTAAAATCTTAAATGGGTTTTATTGAAAAACAGTAGTTTTTGCTGTACTATGAATATGGGTTTCTTAAATATTTAATCATTTTATCTTGACATAGTTAATTTTTCAAAAGGAGCATACAGTCCTGTACCATCTGGCACCAAACTCCCATCAGAGATTCACCAACTGGCAATGTAAGCCTAGTGTAGCAGAGCATAAGTGAATAATGTGATGTAATACAATGTGACTGCTGAAGTTTACAGGGCACACTGCTCTTCTAAATGGCAGTGAGATATTAGACTGAGTTCAATCTGTGTTTTTTATAACAAACGGATACTAGGAAGCCCCAAACCAAAAAATGCTTAAAATAGTGTTATAATATCTATTACATAATTTTATCCTCAAAGTATTTTGAAAAAAAGAGTTCTATTATTTGTCTATAGTATATATAAAACCCTTTTTCTTTTTTAAGAGAAGATGTCTCTTGGTACTGTCAGCACCCAACATAAAAAGAAGAGTTTTTTTTCCGAATAGAGTCAGGCTTTCCTGGTATGAGACACAAAATTGGATATTATAGGGATAAAAAAGAGATGGTGGAATACTAGTCATGATTGCAATAGAAGTATTTTAGGGGACAAACAGTTTATGAAGGTTAGAAATAAAAGTGGTAGGGTAACACTGTACATTAATGCAGTAGATTGCTGGAAAGGAAGATGTGATGGCTCAGACAGAACAGAATCTTATGCGAATCACATTAGCAGGAGCAATGAAAAGATGCTCTGTGGGTTTATTACAGACTCCTAGGTCCAGACTTTGATATGGAGAGACATCTCTGCAAGGGCATGGGCAATATCAATAATAAAGAAAATTGTGTCATTCTGGGAGACTATTATATAGATTGAGTAATGAATACAATGCATAATAGTAGGGTGCTTATATTTCTGGGCATATGATCCGATGGATTTCTCTGTCAAACAGTTGTTGCACCAACGAGAAGCAAAGCTCCCTTATATCTGCTTTTGGCAAGTAGCAAGAACCCTGTAAAGGAACTAGCTGCAGAAAATTAGCTGTGATCAACTGATTCTAAATTAGTTCAGTTTAAGGGTAAGAATAGGTGTATAGCAAGTGATAATTTCAGAAGGACTAATTGAGAAACCTAGGCAATTAGTTAAGGAGTCTGACTTGATTTTAGACTGAGACTTTAGATATAGAAGTAGCATGGCAAAAGTACAAATACTGCGAGGAAATTTTATGACAAAAGTAAAAAATTGTAAGAAAAAAAAGGGTAGGGAATGACTACAGATGTGCATGGATAAACAGGCACCTCAGGCTCAGGAATGAGTAGAGGATTTACAAGCAATGGGAATGGGATTGAGGAGTAAGAAGGAATATCTTTCTGTGGTCAAGGGTGTGTGGGTTATAGCCATGTTGGTCTTTCTATGGTTAAAACATACAAGAACAAAATGCGAATGGTCATAGGCTTAGTTGAACTCAACCTTGTGAAAAATATTAATAACAATATCTAAAGTGTCTTTGTTCAGGTAAATAAAGAGGGGCAGGGTGAAAAAATCGGGTTACTATATGCTGAAGATGGGATGAAGATCAAGGATAAACCCAGTAACTGAATAAACACTTTGCCTCTGTCATTTATAAAAATAAAAATGCAATTGAGGGTATGATATGGTGCCATTGGACAATGAAGAAATTATAGAAATTACCACATCTGAAGTAGAAGAACAACTGAGATTGCTTACTGTCACAAAATCAAGAGGCCCAGAGCCTATAACATTGAAGAAAGTGGCACATAAAATACCTACTCTTTTTGTGCAAGTCTTAGTTATAAATATGTCAACTCAGGGATGCAATGCTAACCTAGAAAATAGCAAATGTAAATGTCTGTTTGAAAAAAAAGATAAGAAAGAATGACCCAGGCAATTACAGGCCTGATAGAGATATCCTGTTACAGGACACTGAAGGATGGAACTGGATCAAAAATATCCTATAACGATATGACAACATTTTTGAATGAGGCTAATTCAGTAGATTTAATTTGTCTAGTTTTAAATATAGCTTTGGATACTTTAGAATCATAGAAAATCAAGGTCAGAAGGGACCTCAGAAGATCATCTAGTCCAACCCTGTGCTCAGAGCAGGATCAACCCAGCCAAAGCTTTTTCTAGCTGGGTCATAAAAACCTCCAAGGATGGATTCTGCCACTTCTCTGGGTAACCTGTTTCAGTGTTTTCCTACCCTCCTAGTAATAAAATTCTTCCTAATATTTAACCTAAACTTCCCTTGATGCAATTTGAAACACTTGCTCCTTGTTTTCTTATTTGTCACCACTGAGAACAGTCTAGCTTCATCCTTTTTTGAACCCCACTTCAGGTAGTTAAAGACTGCGATTAAATATGCTCTCAGTCTTCTCTTCTCTAGACCAAATAAGCCCAGTTTCTTCAGTCTTTCCTCATAAGTCATACCTCATAGGAAATTATTGGCAAAGCTGGGGAAGACAGGGATCATTGGCATAATCCTGAGGTGGATAAGAAGTTGGCTTAAAGGGAGACTACAGTGTGGGGGTTTTTTTAAATGTCAGTTCTCATTGGAGAATAGTTATCAAGGGTGTTCTAAGGGATTAGTTTTAGGAATCATCATTAACATTTTTATTAGCATGCCCTGTGCTCAAGCTGGATGTGTCCTTATTGTCATTTATAAATTTCATACTTTGGGCATGGGGTATTGCCAGTGTAGAAAAGACTGAATTATTAGTTGGGAAGATCTGGATAATATTGCAGAATAGAGTATAAGAAATGTAATGCAGGTTAAAAGTAATAAACATAGTCATGCGTTTGGAGATGAATAATAAGGAACTCAGAAATAAAATGTGAGCATACAGACTGAAGAGAGCTGAAGAAGAGAAGGACCTGAGCATATTGGTTGATCCTAGGATATTCATGAACTGCCACTGCAGTATAAATGTGAAAATGGCTAATGCAGTCCTAGGGCATATTAGGTAGGAGTAAAGAAGAAGAGGTACCAGAACTGTTGTACAGGGCATTAGTAAAATTTAAGTTAAAGTATTGTGTACTGTGTATACCAATGTTTAAGAAAATCAATGATCTTAAGCTGACACAGGTTCTAAAAAGGCCCCCCTAAAATCATTAAGAGAATGAAAACATTTTTTTATGAAAGAAGAAATTAAAGGTTCTTGACTTGTTTAACTTAACAAAATAGAGACTAATTGGGGATATGATAACCCTTTGCAAGCACATTCATAAGGTGGATATTAGGGAGGAAAAAAGAGTTCTTTAGATTGCAAAAGCAAAACAAAACACTGACATAAGATCAAATAGCTACTAATATGGAAAATTTCATATTGGAAGTTATACAATTTCTATCAAAAGAGCAAAGTTTTGGAGCGGTCTTCTAAGCCAATTCATGGGGAAGAGAATTGCTTTAAAATTGAAATGGATAACTTTTTGGAATGGATGGTGTGATAGCACAGGGTATACTTGACCATGGCTCAGAGGGCCCCTTCTGGAGTTCTACTAATTTATATGGCATTGATGAGATTATAAGAATGCAGTGTCCCATTTCTATTGCCCTTAATTTGACTGATTGGAAAACATTCTTCAAGAGGTACAAGGCTGATTTTAGATCAAGTAAACTCATCTTAAAAAGAGGCACTTTCAAGTTTCTAGCCTTTGAAAAGTGAAGTTTAGAGAATTCCCAGTTTCCCTAGGTGTTAACTGGTGCCTGCTACTGTGTTATGAATTCAATCACTGATTCACTCCCTCTTTCAGGGGCCGGCTGATACAGGGAAGGGCAATTTGATTCCTGCTCTTGTTAACATTGTTACAATGCATAACTTACTTCTGAAACTAAACACATTTAGTTAAAAGGTGAGGAATATAAAATATAAGCTACAAGAGTAATGCCATGGCACACAGATAGATAAAAATACCAAAATACAAGGGGAGATACAAAATACACACATACAAACTTTAAACACAATTCCTTATCTTATACTGAAAGAAAGAGGAAGGAAGAAAAGGTAGAAGAGGAGAAACATATCCAAAGAGGGGAAAGCAAATGCAGGCAAGAGGAAAAGGGTGCTTTCTGCTGCATCACCAGATCGCCTTTAAAACCTCGCCAGGTGAAGTGGATTGCAGTGGCCAGAGCAATATCCAGGGCCAAACAGAAGGCCAGAAGAGTAGGAACGACTGGAAGCTGGTAGGCAGATTGAAGGATGGTTGTATCCTGCCCAAGACTGAAACACCAGAAACAAGAAAGAGACTGATAGGGTCTTGTGCTCAGAGGAGTCCCCATACAAGGGAGGGAGAGAGCAAGAGCAGAAAGCGGGCACTCTCTCCCTTGACTCAACATTTTTTTTTTAAGTGTTAATTAATCACCACTGCTCTCTAATCAAGCCAGATATGGTGGCAATCAAGGTGGAAGAACAAGAGGCACAGGAGTTTCTTTTGTCCCAGCCCAGTTCCCTCTTTTTTTTCCTCATGAGATGTTAATTTGCTCCCCTCTGGCAGTCAATCGGCCCTGAATGTGGCAGGGATCAACTAGGAAGAGGGATAAAAAGGCAGATACTCCCTCCCAAGGTTTGCCTTGCACTGATTAACTGCCTTCAGCTAGCAATCAAGCTGGGTGTGGCAGCAATTTAAATGAAGAGGAGACCCAATCCACCCCTAAGGGTGAAGGCTCAGCTGTCGGAGGGAAGACAGACTAAGTAGAAGGAGTTGTCTGGACCCCAACAAACCCATAAAGGGACCAATAAATTTTCTTTCCAGTTTCTTGGTTCATTTGCCA
Organism: Caiman crocodilus; assembly: GCA_030014935.1. Lineage (NCBI taxonomy): Eukaryota > Metazoa > Chordata > Crocodylia > Alligatoridae > Caiman > Caiman crocodilus. The sequence continues at coordinate 23,947,126 of JAGPOW010001327.1, forward strand.
TTTGGATTTTTTTCCCCTTCTTCACTGGCACGGAGATCCAAGTGCAAACCAGCAACCAGGCGTGATTGGGGTGGTGACATCAGCACCTCCCTCTCCCCCTTCCTTTACATCTTCAAGAACCATCCAAAAAAAAAAGACATGGCAGGAGGGAAAGCCACCCCAAGCCAGCTGGGAGAGGGCACAACACGTGGGAGTAAACTGGTGAACATCTGTCAGGTGTGAAGGCACACACTTCTTCTCAGTGGTGACCCAACAGAGGGCCTTTATATGTTTTAGCCCAATAGTCTAGTAGTTAGAGCACTCACTCAGGAAGCATGCCAGGATGCAAGGCCTCTCTAATTACACCAAGTTTGAATCTATACCTCTCCAACTTCCCATCCCAGTGTTCTAACCACTTGGCCCTAGATCAGGTTGTATACAAATTAGGGCCTGGAAGAGGACCCCTGCCCATTACTAAGAAAAGGGAGATGATGCTTTAAAAACAGACTATATTATGTGGGGCAGGAAGGGGCAGACCAAAGACACATTGGTGTAGAACAGGAATGAGGGGATCACTCTGGTCCAGATCTTGCAAGGAGAAAGAGCTCTGCAGAGAAACCCATTAAGAACTAATCAGCTGTTGCTTCCTGGTTAAGTATGTTTGTGTTGCTGTTTTGAGTTCAGTCACTATAAAGCAGGAGAGTGGCTAAAGGGGAGGTTGAAGGCTGCTATGGATTCCTGAGGGAGGGCACCCTGAGTGTGATTACGTGAACTGAGGAAGTGGACTGCCAGGGTCCACAGGACTGTTTGTGAGAGCCAGCTGCCTGAAGCTCCAGGACTGCTTGGAGCTACAGTCTGCCAAAGGTCCAGGACTGCTGAAGGAAAGGGGATACTAGAGGTCATCAAAAGAAGAAAGACCCTGTTCGCATCAGAGTCAAGGATCTCACCAATGTTGTGTGTTTCCATGACAAACAGGGTAGAGTAAGACACACAGACTCACTCAGGAATTCTGAAAGCATCTTTAATGCAGTGCAGCCACTTGACTGCTTTATCACTGATGCTTGCCAGGTCCTCACCCTGGATATGTGGGTGTGTTGTGGTGTTGTTCAAGTGCCCATAGATTACTGCTCCCACCTCCACACTATTGCAACCTTACCTGCACCTCCTGTCTAACTGAGTTTCTCAACTTTAGTCACATAAACTCATTCAACCTACTTTTGGTCTACTACAAATTCAGGATTTATACTCAGGTATACATATATAGAGCTGTATACCTGCCTGGCCAGAACATGGCCAAATGGGTATGATCTGTAGATTTGTGGACACCTGAATGTGGAATAGGATTGCAAATTGTACCCAACTACCAAAAATGTATCTGGATAAGTGCCATGTGGGCACATAAAGGAGGCCAGAATTCTGCACTAATATAAAGAAACTGGGTTGGTCATGCAATATAAAAACTTTAATTTCTATGTGGCTGGTTCAGATTCAAAATATATTGGTAGTGAATAGAAATAGGTCAAATGAATTTGATGCTCTAAATCCAGTTCCTATCAAAGTAGCAGCAGTGTAGGGTTGTGGTCAGGCACCTGAGGCCATATGGAAGCAGTGAATTCTGGTTCACAATTGCAAACACACAGCTGCCAGTAGGGCTGTGTGAAATTTCACCTGCTGTTTCATTTCAACACTGTTTTGACTCATATCAAGCTTGAACCAGTAACATTCAATTGAAATGAAGGCTTCAAAATAGCCTCAAAACAAAATGAGTCTAGTCGAAATGTTTCAAAAGTTTCAAAACTTTTCAAGTTTCTAAGTAGCCGGCAGTGAAGTGGTGAGAGACAACGGATAACCAGGGCTGTGCTCTCAGCAGCAGCCAGAAGTGCATCCCCAGTTCTCCCTGGCCCCCACCATCAGGCTGCAGGAAGCCAATAACAGTGCAGGGGAAGGGAAATGAGCCCTGACTCAGTTCCCCTCCCCAGCGCTAAATTGAGCTGGGGTGGGAAATCAACCCAGCTGAGCTGACTTCCTATCCCTAGTGCTATATCAGACTGACTCCCTGCCCCCAGCCACTCCTAGCTGGGATGACTCCCTGCCCCGCCCTGATCTTGTGCAAGGGATGGGAAGTCAGTCCAGCTGGGCCAATCTAGCAAAACATCAAAACAGAGTCAAAACAGCCTTACTGTTTCAATGAAGCAAAATAGAACAGCTGTTTTGAATCAAAATGAAATTTGATATGAAATGCTGTTCTGTCAAAACTCAAGGTGCTATGGAATGCCCCATTTTGCACAGCCCTAGCTGCCAGCAGCAGCTGCTTTTCTTTGCCTTTCCCCTTCTTCTCCTTGTCAGTGTCAGAGATGGTTGCCCTGTTTCCTCACCCCTAGTTACACCACTGTGAATTAGCATCCACTTTAAAACTTAACTCTCCTATGAATTGCTTTCAGTGTCTGATTGTCTCCACAAAGAGGCCAAGAATGGAATAATCATGAAATCAATTGCCATTTTCCCCCCAGGCATTCATTCCAAGTCATGGTTAATGTGCATTAGTAAGAGAAAAGGATATGCCTTGTGTTGCTGTGTCTACACTTTCCAGTTTTTTGGGTGAATATGGCAGAGTACCTTCAGTGCCTGCCACATCAAGGTTTTGGAGTCAGCAGGAGGGCAGCCAGCAGGAGTGTGCTGGGATTGGAGGAGGGGGGTGAAGCGGCCTCCATTTTAACCCAGGCCCTCAGAGAAGCAGGAGCAATGTGTCACCAGCATCTGGAGAGACAACACTAGCTGAGTGACTGCTCAGGAACAACTTGGAGATAGGAGCAGGAACTATGGGGAGGTTTGGAAGCTCCTTTCCCTGGGTATGACTGTAAACTACACCATGCCATGGACAGGTGGTCTACTGGGCTTGTCTGTGGAGGGACAGTCCCCCAGAAATGCCAGGCCAGTTACTGCCCTGGTGAAAGCCAAGTAGAAGCTCTTGAAAATCCTAGCCTTTGCCAGTGGGTGGGTTATTAACACCAGAAAGGAGTAGGGCCAGGTAAGCCCAGAGAGGGGTTATGTGAGCTCATAGGGTGGAAGACCCCAGTGGTAGGAGCCAGGTACAGTGGCGCTCACCTGAGCCCATAGGGTGGAAGACCCTAGTGGGAGGGGGCCAGGCAATGCCGTAATCAACAGAGCCCCATAGTGTGAAAGATTTCAGCAGCCCCAGTGAGTGGCCAAGAAAGAGAGAAGAGGTCCAATGAAGGGACTGAGAGTGGAAAGTAGCCCAGGAGATGGCCAGTGGCTGAGTTCAGTCTTGAGTATGGCATAAGGCAATGGGGCATGTAGAGTAAGGCCAGAGAGGGCGGCCGAAAGCTCTGTGTGTGTCCTCAGTTAGAGCATGAGTAGGTGAAACCCAAAGTGCTGCGTAGAGTAGGGCCCAAGGGGGACCCAAAATACTGTGTAGAGTAAGGCAGGTTGAGAGCAATTCAGGAAGTGGACAGTATGTAAGAGGTCTGGTGAGAACAGGAGGAGTACAAAAAGGTCTGTGAGAGAGGGTGGTATGTGAGAGGCCTGAAGGGGGACAGTGTAAGTGTGGTGGATGATAGAGGCTATAGGAAAGGTAGAATTTGGCACAGCCTTAGGCCAGAATTATTCATCAACTGAGATTGTCATCTGTGAGGCATGGGACATGTGTAAGGGGACGTCGAAGCGCATACAGAGACCCTTGTCAGCAGGGCCTGCTAATGGGCAGCCTCCAGCTTTAGGATCATCCTCTCATATTTGTTACCATCAAGGCGTGGCAGATGAGCAAGGCAGGTGGTTAGTTCAGAGACAGGAAGGCAGCCAACATTGACACACGGCCCTGAGTTGTCCCTCTGTCACAGTAAGGATGCCTAATTAGCCTTTTATTTCATTAATGTAAATCAGGAGTCAAGCTGTTGAAATAACAGAATTTTGAAATACTTTTCATTCCAAAATGGAAAGAAATGACACTTTTTAAAACCACCCTTGCAACAACAAGTTCTGACAGCTTTTTATCAAACTCTATAAGAAACCCTGTATTTATTGAAACACAATATTTCAAATTATCTATGTATAATGTTCATATTTTGTTCTGGAAAATGCAGTTTAAGAGTGGATATTTTTAGGGTTTTTTCATTGCATTAGTGAAGTGGTTTTTAACCTTTTTAGACTCCAGACACCACTCATTAGACCCCTCTGAAAATGCCAGCTCAGTTTTCACTCGTTTTTTGAATATGGGAAAATAGTAGAGTAATTCTTTTGTTGCAAAGAACTCAGAAAGATCACAGCAGGTTGGGATGTTCTTAACACTTTAGAGTCCTATTTGAAATCTCTTGGTTGATCTTGTAAATCATGCTTGCATACCTAACAGTGCTAACATTGTGCAGCACCCCACAGCGCCTTTGAAAGGCTCTCAATGAACCCCTTAGTGCTATGGAACCCCCAGATGAGACTTACTGTTAGTGAAAGGGAAAGGGGGGACATAATTGTTATCTACTAAAAAAAACCCACTTCAATCCAAAGCCCCAAAGCATGTTTTGAATTGGTATGAAAAGTTAAGCAAGTTTTTTTTTCACAGAGGGATTTCTAAGAAAGATTCATTTTGGCAGAATGGAAATAACATTCATTTTGCCAATTGCTTGTCTCAGATTTTGCTTTCTCTGCAGGGAGAAGAAAATAAAACTTAAAAGACCCTTCCAGGGAGATGCTATTTCAGTTTTTCTGATGGAAGCTTGAATTCTTTTAAGCAAAATATACATTTTCCGTTAAAAACTTGTTTTATGATAAAGGGTATTTTACATCAGAAGGTAACAGAAGACATTCCTGTGTAGCTTCATAAACACAATGTGAGGGAAGAAGGTGTGCAGGAATGGTGATGAGAGAAAGATGACTACACTGATTCTGGAGTCCAGAAAGGATCTGGTTGCACTGCATTATCCAGCAAGATTTCTCTGTGGTGGCCAGAAGAGTGTTGTCTGGGTGCTGTTATAGAATACTACAAGAATGTCAAGAAGCCACCTGTCCCCTTCTCCCCACCAGTGATGGAAGCTTATGGTATATGTATACAGGTTTCCCTCACCAACCGTGGGGGTTAGGTTCCTGAAAGCTCCCATGGTTGGCAAAACCATGGTTGACCAAACTGGCAGGGCTGGAGGAGCAGGGGCTGTGGTTGGGGGGTGAGGGGTACCAGCAAGGTTGTAGGGGCTGGGGGGGAGTGAGAGTTATGAGCAGAGCCAGGGTGGTCGTGGCGGGTATTTTCTGACTACCTCCCCCTTCTCTGAAGCGTGGATACTCAAAATCATGGTTGGCAAAACTGTGGTTGGTGAGGGAAACCTTGTACCACAGCAGCAGTGTGCTCTGGCTTGAATGCACCCACATACCCTATGTGCACCTGTTGCTTTCTGTTTGCACATTACAACCCAGGGAAAATGCTGGTGATGATGCTCTGGCTTGACTTAGGATCCTAGAAGCCAAAGTGATGAAAGCAACCATAAGGGGATGTGACCAAAGCAGCTTTACTGGTTTATTTCTTCATTTGAAGTGTCCATTCTGGAGAGGTATCCTTGCTGGGATATGCACCTACCAGTGTAGACAATACCTATAATGTGCAGTAACAAAAATGCCAATTTTATATCCCTGTCCATTCACTAGAGAGTCAAAAAGTCCTGAAGCTAGCCAAACTAGTGAAAGGTCAAACCCATAACATGCAAGGCATGCCCAAAACTATTTTATATATAAGTCTGTGAAACAGCTGTAAACTGTAACAGCATTCCAAAATCAGAGTAGAAAGGGATTACTGGTTCAGCTGTCCAATAGAAAAGTCTACAGCCAGTCAGCCACACAACATTTTTCAGGTAACCCCAACCTCCTTTAATGACAATAATACCTTGCCTATTTTCACCAGTAGACTCATCAAAACATAACACACCAAATGGAAATATTACAGACCTCAATCACCAATCAAAAATTACAGATTGCACTAAGTATAAGCTACAGAATGATGAAAAATCAACAACTTAATTTATTTTTAGTAAAAATGATCACTTTTCTGGTTGCTGGGAACAGCAGAGTAACACCACTAAAATGAGTATTTATTGTAAAACTGATATGAGATCAGATCAAGCCAGAGGGCTCTGAATCCTTCACTTTCATAAGCACAATATTAGTATTTATATAGTAAAAGAATATCTGAATCCCTAAACCTCCTAGTTTTTTGTGTTAGCTTGGGCTTGTGCACTTGTAGTTCTGACTGTAGGATTTGCTGATTTTTATATTTAACTTCCTGTGGGAAATCAAATTTCATAGGTTTCTTTATTTTTAAAACTTTTGTAATAATGTTCTGTTTTATAATTATTCACCATTAAACATCTGGGGCATGATCTAAAATCTTCCAAGGTTTTCCTAGCAAGAAAAGGTGAAAACCTTTAATTTTAGAGTCTCTATTACTTTTCACATTATTTCTTTACAGGAGCTGTGAGAGAGCTGTTAGTAATGTCCTCAGAAACAAACTGTACCATCTAGAAATAAGGAAATTAAAGATAGAACAGCTGTTTTATCCTTAAGAGCAAATCATTTGTCAGCATTGTTATTGGGGTAAAATGGTATTCAGAGAATTTTTAAGGAAAGCACATTACTGAATCCTCACTTTGAATTATATTATCAGTTTCATGAACCTGTGTATATAATGCAACAACTGAAGTAGTTAGAAATAAAAAGAAAATTATGTTCCAGCAAACTGATCTGACCAAAGAACTTGCTGTAATACACTTACAAAGATCAAAGAAAGAAAAGTAATACTTGAGGCTAGAAATAAATTAATTCAGACAATTCACTGCTGGCTGATAAGTTCATCTACTCTGTACCCAGTTTCAGTAGATGTTTTTCTATTCATACTTCTTGCTAGTTAGATTTTAATAGAACAGCCTAAAGAAATATTAAAAAATAATAGCTCTAAACATGTAGGAATAAAAGTCAGCTCTGCTGAATCTGTTTTCTGAGTTACTGCCAAGCCAGTTCCACCAAAAATACTAAGAAATTTCACCCTTTCCTACATTTGTACTTAAAACAATTATCAACCCTGATACCAAAAACTTAGCAGTTCTTCCATTAGGAGTAGTGAGGGAAACCAGCCTGACCAGATTTAAGATGACATGTGATGTTATGAAGTTTTATATGACGTAGTTACATGCAACAGTAGAGAACTAGGCTAAGTAATAACCTGAAAGTCCCTTGGAATCCTATGCTCTTTTTGGTCTGTATGTAGTAGAATTTCATTTCTAAATAGCTGCTGTTTTCAGTTAAGGTGGTTGTGTTTTAGTGACAAAAGATTCTTACATTTGTGAAAAATTTGGGATTCTTTTAAATGGAAGAAGCTATATAAATGTATGATCAGCTGCTTAACACCCTTCCTTAATATTCATTGTGAACCTAATTGCATAATTAAAATTACTGTTCAGTAATGAAATAATTTCAGCACTAAAGTTTGTTGTTATGGAATTCATTGCATTAATATCTTAAAAGTATATTTAATGAACTGTCAATTTGGGTTCTAATTAGTATTCTGTTTAGAGATAAAGGTAAATCTGTAAATGTAGCATCAAATTATACTATTTGTGGAGCTGTTTCTTAATAACTGCATCTGACAAGACTGTAGCTTCACTTGGGGCACTGGAAACAAAGGGTGCTTATACACACAGGAAAGGGACATGTTTTAATTAGAGCGGCTATTGGGAGCCTCTCTAATTAAAACTCCACAGTATCTCTGGGGCTCTCTGTTCCTTTAAGAGGAAAGGCAGCATAGCCAGAGAGCTCGGCAGGCTAGGCAGGGCACCACAGCTGCAGGTCACTGGGGCAACAGGCTGATTGGTAATTAGCAGGCACCTGTAGGTGATCAGCAGACTGAATGCAGGCAGGGAATGCTATGTTAGTGAAGGTTTATAGTCTTAAAGGGGTGGAAGACTGCTACATGTTTTTATTTATATTAGCCCAGCTGTATTTATACCTGTAGACTGGGATGAGGCTATAAGGGGAGGAAGAGACCTCATTAGTGGCAGAGGGGGTGCGACCACAGAGGGGCTGGGGATTCTGGTGCCAGTGAGAGCACAGCCACAGAGGGTGCAGGGGTCCAGCAGACAGGGGCAGGGGCCAGGGACAAGTGCAGCTAGTGCCTCAAAGCCAAGTTCAGTTCAGTGGGCCTAAGCTAGAAGGTCTACGTAAATAAAGGGACAGAGGCCAAAGAGGCTGAAGCCCCAACAGAGGGATGACATACCTGTAACACCTGTGAGGCATGGAGCATGGTAAGAGGGAGGTTCTGGAGCCATGCAGTTAGACCTTAAAGCTTTAGGTGTCCAGCAAGTATACAGGCCCAGCCAGGGGCCTGAGACCAGTGAGACCTGAGGCCTAGCAAAGGCCTGTGACAGCCTCACCATATATTGTAAATACCATCAAGGCATGGCAGGAAAGACAGAGGGGGCACCCTAGGAGCAAAGCAGGGCACAGTCGCAGAACCACAAGAGGGCGTCAAGGTCACCACTGGGACCCCACTGTGTTACACTTGTGTATTCAGCATCCCATGTTTCAAAATGGCAGTGGAGGTGCTTTAACTAAAGATTGTTTGATAAATTTTAGTTAAGCGCACCTGTTCCCATTTTGAAACACAAGATGCTGAATACATGAGATGCTGCAGCATACTATTTATTGTACAGTACCTTGTAAATAAAAGACCCTAGGATTCAACATTTTAACGATTATATCTGAAAACTCTGGATCATATCTTTAGCCCACACTTAAAACTCAGTCACCTACCAGCCACTCTTTCAGTGGAAAAGGAACTGATAATAACCAAAGATATTAAGTGAATTCTGACATGGAGGATCAGTCATCCAAAAATCATAACATGGGGATTACCCTTTTTGTTTTCCGCTCAGAGGATGCAGTTCTCTTTTATAAACTGAGAGAATATCAACAACTGGGAATGCTGTCTACATCTTTCCAGGAGACTTTTCTCCCCATAAATGATATTATGGGTTCATTGTCTAGAACAGGAGTGGCCAACCTGCATTTTGTATGCTACAGGTGTCATGGGTGGGTTGTGTATATGGCATGTAGCAAAGTGGAGAGGGAACAGGAAGGACAGCAGTAGATAAAGTAGGTCAGGAAGCACAGGACATGAAGCAGGAAGCAGCATATTGTGTAGAGGGACAGGATAGGAGTGGCACAAAGGGAAGGAGATTTAAAACAGGATGGAGCTAAAGCAATCTTGTATACACTACTTTGAGCCAGACAGCAAGATTGTTATTTCCACTTTAGCTCTCCAGATGAGTCTTCCAAACTCACTTTCTCCAAAACTCCTTTGACAAGATGAATGGATTTGTTCTCTGGTCCTAAATTCACTTTGTCATGCTTTGGGAAATCAGATTTTAATGGAGTAGAGCAGCCTTGTTCCTTAGAAGTGCAAAATACTTTTGTCCTACAAAAATATATGTATTCAAGTGTTTTCTTGAATAGAAATCCATTTACTGCTCAATCTACTTTGGGGAACTTGTTCTTAAACCTTCTGTCATCTTACTATCATCCATCAGAATTTGCCTGTCAGCTATATCAAAATATCACAATGTTATTAATCTGTTATTGATATGATAAGGAGATTTCTGAAAGGATTTAGTAAGCTCAGTCTTCTGACAACAGATTCCTCACTTTCATGGATTGTTAATAAAATCCTTGCTAAGTTTCTGAAAATGCTCATTTTAGCCAATGGGCAAATTTCCTATTTCACTTGTCAGTTTTAAAATCTTTTATAAGAGTTACCATATTAGCAAGAAGAATGAGTGAATTGCAAGTATTAATGGATGAATTATCAAGAAATGTAACTGTTTTGAGCTTTACACAACCTTAGACCAATCTTTTGCCTATACAGGCCAGATCCTTCCTTGGGCTGGATCCCTCATGGGGTTGGCACATGGGGTTAGGCCCTATTCACTCCAATCAGTCCCTGCTCTGCCTTGGCCCAGCCTCACACTCCTTGATTGGACCCTGTGCAGCCTCAGCTCAGCCCCCCATGGCCAGATCCCCATGCTGCCTTGACCAAGCTCCACACATCAACATCCATCCCCGAACATCCTTTCTAGTACACATAACCATGCTATCTGGTCCGTAAGACTCGCCGTGGTTCCAGAAATTTGGCAAGCAGGAAAGTAGCAATGAATGCTACCACCAGTCCTCGCCATCAAATTTTTGGACCTGTGAGAATTCTGGTGGGCCAGGTGACATTTAACTGCATGTAAATGTAAGCAGTCACTTAAGGATGGAGAATGGCTGTGAAGTAGAAACAGAGGGGTGATTTCAAGTAGTTTAAAAAAAAAAGAGAAGTACACTTGAATAGATAACCTAATTATGTAGAAGAACAAGACTGCTCAAAACAGAAAAGGTTTCTTGTTTCCTGTGAAATGCAAAGAGCAGGTAAATTGTATTGAGTCATAAAGTCATTGCCTGTGTTTAATCCATAGTTTTGAGTGTCCAGTAAGATTACAAATTTTGTTTCCAAGCCTGTCTTTTATAAATCATACACCTTAAATACAAAAAAAAGTTAGTAGAAGCATGTAAAAGAACTAGAGATAATCACTTAACCTTTTCATTTCTTATGCAGACATAAAAAAAGGTCAGACTTACAATTCAAACACTACCCAAAATGGTTACATTTTATATTCAAGGACAGTATCTATTGTTTTTGTAGTTAAATAGTTTCTTATTCACACATTTACTAAACATTATTCTCTAAATCAGGGGTTCCCAACCTTTTTATGCTGCGGACTGACAAACTGCGGACAGGAAGTGACTGCAAACCGGCAAACTGTGGACCGACAGTGACCGGTATACCACAGGCAGGCAGCCAACCCTTTTTTTTATATTCAGTATAAAAAAGAGTTGGCTGCCAGTCTGCAGTAGGCTGGTCACTTCCACCCACACTTTGCCAGTCCATGGTAACTTCTGATCTGTGGTAGTCAACCCTCCTGAGGACCAGCAGCCAACCCTTTATGGCCTGGGGCTTAGGAGCCCCTACTCTAGATCAGTGTTGCTCAACAGACAGAACCTGGTGCATGGGGCCATATTATTTAGTTTGTGGGACTTCTTACAGATCCAGAAGTTTCACAGAAGGGGAACAGAAAGAATGTGAACAAGTTGAAGAGAGTCCAGTGGAGGGCAATGGAAATGGTTAGAGAGCTGGGGAACATGACTTCTGAGGAGAGGCTGAGGGAAATGGGCTTATTTAATTTAGAGAAGAGAAGACTAAGTGTGGGGGGGGGGGGCATGGGGATTTAATAACTGTCTTTAACTATCTGAAGGGTGGTTATGAAGAGGTTGGAGCCAAACTGTTTCCAGTGCTGGTAGATAACAGAACAAGGAGCAATGGGTTCAAGTTGCAGCCAGGGAAATTTAGATTAGATATTAGGAAAAACTTTCTTAGTAGGAGGGCAATAAAGCACTGGAATAGGCTATCCAGAGATATTATGGAGCTTTCATCCTTAGAGATTTTTAAGACCCAGGTAGACAAAGGCTTGGCTGGAATGATCTAGGTCAGGATGGTCCTGCTTTGAGCAGGGGGTTGGACTAGATGACCTCCTGAGGTCCCTTTCAACCCTAATTTTCTTTGATTCTATGATTAAATGACTGCTAATTTTGAAACTTGACTATAACATTGACATTTCAGCATTATTAATTTCATTTTCACTTCTAAGAATAGTAAGAGCACAAAAGTAGAAAGGTTGCATAATATCAAATGTATAGGTATGTCTGAGAACACGACAAGATAACAAAGTTTCTATTATTTTGTGCAAAGCAAATACAATAAATGTGCTGAGACTGAGGGGGAGAGTAGTCTAGGAGACCTGGCCGTACTTTAAGGAAGCCTTACGGAGACTGCAGGAATAAACCATCCCAATGTGCAAGAAAACTAGCAAGTATGGCAGAAGACTAGCTTGGCTTAGCAGGGAACCCTTCAGTAAACTATATTACAAAAAGGCAGCTTATAAGAAGTGGAAATTTGAAGAAATAACTAGGGAAGAATGTAAGAGCATTGCTCGGGCATGTAGTGATGAAATTAGGAAGACCAAAGTGCAACTGGAGCTGCAGCTATCAAGGGATGTGAAGGATAACAAGAAGGTTTTCTACAAGTATGTTGGTAGCAAGAGGAGGATCAGGGAAAGTGTGGGTCCCTTACTGAAAGGGGGAGGCAACCTTGTGACAGAGGATGCAGAAAAGCTTGAAGAGCTCAGTGCCTTTTTTGCCTCTGCCTTCACAAGCAAGGGCAGCTCCCAGACTACTGTACTGGGCAGCACAGTTCGGAGAGGAGGTGAGCATCTCTCAGTGGTGACCGAACAGGTTAGGGACTACTTAGAAAATCTGTATGTGTACAAGTTCATGGGGGCCAGTTGCAATGCACCTGAGGATGTTGAGGGAGTTGGCTGCTGTGATTGCAGAGCCATTGGCCATCCTCTTTGAAAACTCATGGCAATCAAGAGACATCCTGGATGACTGAAAAAAATGTAAACATAGTACCCATATTTAAGAAGGGGGAAAAAGAGAATCCAGGGAACTACAGACCAGTCAACATCACCTCAATCCCTAGAAAAATCATGAAGCACGTCCTCAAGGAATCCATTGCTAAGCACTTGACAGAAAAAAGGGTGATTAGGAACAGTCAGTATGGGTTCACCAAGGGCAATTCATACCTGACCAACCTGATTGCCTTCTATGATATGATGGCTGGCTCTGCGGGTGTGAGGAGACAGCTAGATGTGGTGTACCTTGATTTTAGTAAGGCTTTTAATACTGTCTGCCACAACGTTCTTGCAGGCAAGCTAAGGAAGTCTGGGCTGGATGAATGGACTGTAAGGTGGATAGAAAACTGGCTGGAGCATTAGGCTCTGAGAGTAGTAATCAATGACTCAATGTCTAGGTAGCAGCTGGTATCAAATAGAGTCCCCTAGGGGTTGATCCTGGGGCCAGTTTGGTTCAATGTCTTCATCAATGACCTGAAAAATGGCATAGAGTGCACCCTCAGCAAGTTTGCAGATGACACCAAGGGGTAGTAGTAGATATGCTGGAGGGTAAGGCTAAGATTCAAAGAGACCTAGACAAATTGGAGGATTGGACCAAAACAAAGCTTGTGAGGTTCAACAAAGACAAGTGCAAAGTCCTGCACTTAGGACAGGACAGTCCCATGCACCATCACAGGCTGGGGGCTGACTGTCTGAGCAGCAGCTTTATAGAAAAGGACCTGGGAATTACCATGGACAATAAGCTGAATATGAGCCAGCTAGTTGCCAAGAAGGCTAAGGGCATCCTGCACTGCATTGGTAGGTGTGTTGCCAGTAGGTCAAGAGATGGGAGACATGACTTACAACGAAAGATTCGGGGGGGGGGGGGAATTGGGAGGTTAGATTATTTAGTCTAGAAAAAAGGAGACTGAGAGGAGACTTAATATCAGCCTTCAGCTGCCTGAAAAGGTGTTCAAAAGAGGATAGAGCTAAACTGTTCTCAGTGTTGACAGATGACAGAACAAGGAGCAATGGTTTCAAGTAGCAGCAAGGGAAGTTTACGTTATATATTAGGATGAATTTTCTCACTAGGAGGGTAGTCAAACACGAAAAGATGTTATGCAGAGAGGTGATGGAAGCTCCATCTTTGGGGGTTTTCAAAACCTGGCTAGACAAAGCTTTGGCTGAGATGATCTAGTTGGGACTGGTCCTGCTTTGAGCAGGGGGTTGGACTAGATAACTTCCAGAGGTCCCTTCCATCCCTAATTTTCTAAGATGCTATGCTTTAAGTGATCTTTTGAATATTATGGTGGCCCTAATTCCTTCAGTCTCATTTATGCAGACAGACATTATTAAGTATCCACACTGGACTTTTCTGCTCCATTAGAATCATTTTAATATTAGCTTTCATTATTGCATTAAGTCTGTATTATGAAATCTAATTAACCGTACTCTAGAAGATCTAGAAAAGCAAACTCCCCTGTGCTGCATTGCATGCATGTTGAAATGGCACTACATCATAGCTAGAAGCTACCCACAGTTATTAAAGGCTAATGGCTTAATAACATATGTCAAAACCTGTCTCAAGGATTAGTTCACAGCTGAAATTTCCAATCCACAGTAATGGCTTCTTTCTATTTTCTCAAAGATATTTTTAGTAATATAATTTATAATAAAATATCCAAATTGCTAACAGCTTTTTATCATATTCTAGGATAGTGATTGCAGACTGTCCTAGTAACATACATTCACAGGGTTTTAATGGTTTTGTCATTACTATTTCTCCTTACAATAATTTATCCTTAAATGAATTATTTAGCATTCTTCTCTAAGAGAAGCTCATGAAATTAAAAGGTCCCTTTTAAAAAATGACATTCTTTAAAAATTGTTTGGGTCTTCATGCTATAATTAGATTTGGGTGTCAAACCCCCCTCACCCCCTGCTGGAATGTAATCCTACTCACAAGTAGAAGCAGTGGGATGAGCAGTTGCTTTCAGAGTTAAATGCAGCTACTACTCCCCTGTTGCCACCACCACCACAAACAAGAATCGCCATGTTTCTCTGTGCCCTGGGCTTTAGCATCAGTCTTTGTCCCTGTCTGCGCAGCCCCTGAATTCCCAGCCTCTCTACCATCCCTGCAGATAGTGTAACATAACTCCACAGCCTGTAAGTCTGACATCCCTAAATTAGGTAATAATAATAAAAGGAACTTGTTAATTTTTAGGCAAAACGCAAAGATAAAAAGTTCATATGGAATTACAGTTAACATGCATAAGTCCCAAATACGTTGCCTTGCTAAAAAAGAAATTGCACGTTAAAATGCCTTTCTCTTTGTAGCAGTTATAAGAAGTAAATTCCTTTTTAGCATTCCCCCTTGTTAGTTTCCTTTTCCATTTTTTTCAGGTTGGCACTGGTGGGTATTTAGTTGGTGTAATTTTCTGCATTTTCTATGGATAAAACATAAACTACACACTGCATATACTCAGGGAACGTTAAAAAAAAGTTTTTAAAATTCTTTTAAAAATCACTAAAATTGCAAGTTACCAGCTATGACATATTGGAAGAACTGGGCATGTATACACTGATGCTTTTGAGATGATCTTAGGTTTTATTTTGAACATGATCACTCTGTAGGTTCTAAGTGTGATAGCAAACATAGACAGATCAAAGTTGGCCAAAAATGTCAGAAATAGAAAAACAGAAGATGTTAACATATAGCACATTTATATTAGTTTAATTAGCCTTTACACCAGTGTAAAGAGGAGCAGGGAGACAGCGTAAACCCCTTCACAATGTAAGTTATTTGAACCTAGTATAGAATCATGCTGGCAAATATTAGGGTTAAGTTATACTGATGTAAAATGTATCTATCTGCTTCCATCCTGGTGTAGTCATGTGCCCAGGGCAAACAAGTCATTAGCTACTCCACTGCCTATTAGTAGTGAAACAGTGTAATAGTGCCTACACAGGATGCAGTTATTCTGAGATGACTGCTCATCTCTCTGCTTTGGATCCCAGAGTAATTTACCTTGGTGTCCAAAATTAATGTAAATTACAGTGATGTAAATGTGCCATTTGTCCAGGGACAGAGAGCAACCCTCACAGTTGGTATATACTGTTGGACTGCCTATACACAACGCATTTTTATCTTAAATTTTTACCTAATGACTTCAACCATATTAGCTCCAGTGGGGTAGTAAGGGTGAAATTATTCTCCAAAAAAAGAGCATTTTAACTGTTGTATTTTGAGTAAATGTTTTGAGCAGGATTTAGGGTGCTGGGTAGTTAAGACAGTAGTGGTTGGTCTTCATTACAATTATTTACTGCCCTCATTCCTACGAACAATGGAATTAAAAGAGTAGAAGTTATAGTGGAACATGTTAGTGGTTGAAAGCCTAGTATAGACATTTCTCTGAGCTGTGATGGCAGATCATCTTTCTTTAACCTCTCTTCAAACCAGCTGAAATGAAGGACACCCTTTATTTGCAAGAGGTCGTCAATCCTGCGCAAGATTAGGCTCATGCTGTTTTGTATGTAAAAAATATGAAGAACAAATATTCTCTCTTGAGTGTACAAAACAGAATCTTCACAGAACTCAAATTATGCAAATAATGCTCAAAGAAATGGCTTTTAATGATCCAGGTAAAAAAGCTAAAAGGTAGGATGACTGCATAACTTATGATATTTATTCAGTGATAAAACTAGAAATCATGCTTTCAAGGAAGAACTACTAGGTAACGTTGTGCAAGTGCTTCAGAATTCTGGCTGCACGTAGCTTTGCAAATTGAACCAGTATCTAGAGGATCATTTGGAAGTTTTAATCTGCTCTTGAACAATACAAGGAAACTCCTAGGTAGCAAACGATTTTCTCTGATAATGATCTTCTCTTTCTCTTCCCATCCTTGCTCTACAAGCTCAGAAATACTTCAACAACATCCTGGCCCCACTCCTTGAAATTAGCCAACAAGTTAAAAAGAGACTTTATTGTGATGGTACTGGAGAAAGGGAAAGGACCAGAAGATGAAAATTACTGAGCTTCCTTGCTGTGCAAATGTCCTCTGTCCAGGTTTGCCAAAAATGTGTGAGCATGGCCAAAAAACCCAGATGTCTAATCCAAAACTCAGATTGAGTGGGTGTAGTAGTAACTGTTGAGGCTCTAATTTAATGTAAAAGTAAGCTGTAATTATGCTTTGCCAACAGAAAAGAGCTGCAAAATTAGCCTTGTTCATTTTTAACTATAATGTGCCATAAAGAAATTTACGAAAAATGTAGACTTCAGAGATAGCTATTAAACTAAATGGTTAGCTCTATTACTTCATATTGCAGTGGGTTCAGTGAACTACATACCTGGACTAACACTGGAATTAGCCAATCTATACAAAATGCGACAAAAGCAGACCCATTTTCTGAGAAAACTTTCACTGCAGAACAACTGGTCACTACATTAGTAAAGGAAAGAAGGAGGTTGTGGCAGAACCTCATTGAAAACATGGATATGACACATAACAGCAAAAAAAAAATGGACATCCATCCATAAATTTACCAGTGATCCAAAAAACAAAAGAACATATGATGTCACTATAATGTAACTGCACATCAGGTGTATATCAACTCATTAAAAATGGTGAGGCACTGAATAAACCGCCCAAATTTGGAATCAGGAGAAAAGAAGACTAGGAGGTCCATTACTTGGGGATATATTTTGCAATAGCTGTAATAACTGAAATGAACACTTTTAAAGATGGCAAAGCCACTGACCTTTATGATATTTGTACAGAACAAATTAAACATTATGTAGCAATGATAAGTGCCTGGCTACTCCAGTTGTACAGTATGCATGTAACCAAGATATTGAAGCACTATTAAAAATGGGAAAGATTCCTTCGATCCAAAGAACTTCATACTTAATCTTACTAAGTCACCTTTTCAAACTATGAATGCCTTATCTTAAACTGTTTGTCAAGGGTTGTTGAAGAACACCTGATCCCCAAGCGAGATGGCTTCTGCCCATGGAAATCATGTACCAGTAAAATATTAAACATCATACAGCACATTAAAGATGTTTTTGCAATGGGAAAGGTCTATACTCATAGACCTGTTAGCAACTTACAACACTGTAAATCATTGGACGTTCCTTGGGAAAATATATGATATGCTGAATGATTACAAACTTCTACAAATAATACAATCCTAACTAGCAAATTGATGTTTCTATGGCAAATTACACAAGAAGCAGAACCAATGGTGAAAACAAAGGAATGGCCTACCTGCAAGGGAGCAGACTTATACCTATGCTATTTAACATCTACACTAATGATAAACCACAGTTCATCCTAGCCTAAGACATTTTATTTAAGCAGACAATTTGTGTACTCCTGCCCTTGCCAAGAACTTTGCCTTGACCCAGGTCAAGGCCGTGCTGGCATCAGGGCCCAATGGACTGTCAGACTGTTACATCAAAAATCACCTATGCATCAGTACAAAAAAAACACCCCCAAGTTACTTTCTTCCACCTTTGGGACTGCAATGCTAGTAAACAATTCAGCTTAACATGGAATGGAATAACTTCACTCACTGCCCAAAACCTATCTATTTGGGAGTGATGCTACATAACACTGACTGGCTTGCCCATAGGTATGAGAACCATGTACAAATGAGGACCTTGCTAAGGCTACAGATTCAGCAAGAGCATATGCCTGTTTCTGGACCTAAATTTGAACATGGTGATAGGCCACAAGAAGAAGCAGCAGCAGCACTATCAGTCAACAAAGTCCTGAAGGCTACATACAGCAAGTCATTTATTTTGCAAGCTACAGTATGAATTTCTCCAGTGAATCCCAGTTGAAGAACTTGTGTGAAACAACAGCATATTAATTCACTGTGAAATGTTCTTGATCTATAGTAAATTCTTATTGTCTCTATCACTAGATACATCAGAGTATGAATTGTATAGAAGTGTGGCAAGAAAATCAGAGATCTGCTTTGTCCAAATTCTTTCTCTGGCTTGAACTCTTACAAATCCATTGATTTCCATGCTGTGACTGGCAGCAGAGGTTGGTTTTGTTTCAAAGAACATGTGCATGTTTGTGAAATTATATTTCCATTCTAATTTGTTATTATTATTGAGATTTCATAAATGGGATTTACAGTTGCCATACATAATTGTTATTTTTTTATATACATGTGTGTACAATTAAAAAATACTTAACATTTGTTAAAAAGTTAATTAGTTTTGGTAGAGAGGTGAGAGAGCTGGTATTCAGGCTGAACAGTTTTTAATGCCTTAGTGTTCATATGTAGCTACTAGCAGACATTATTTCCTTCAACCAATAGGTAATGTTTCTTGATAGAAATTATCATTCTATGTGACCTGCTTCACATTCACAGAGGAGAGTAAAATGCCCTGGAAACTTGTTCTGCCTGTACTCACCAACAAAGGAACTGGAGGGCTGCTGGCAAGGGCTGTTAGCCCCCACTCCCTCACCTTCAGCTATTCTGCTAATGAGAAATGAGCTCAGGGCTGGATGAAGGAGCTGAACTCTTGTACAGAGCAGGGGAGACCCATGAAAAGGGCTGGGGAGGAGGGAGGGCAGTACCATAAGACTCTCCTGAATCGCCTTACCAAATGCTTTACTGTATGTGTTTTTCATCTTTCCACATCTTGTCCCCTCCAGCAACTTTCCAAACAAATTTCTTCCCCCTCCCTCAGATTATTATTGTGTGTTCATAAAACACTACATGTTGAGCATCTGTTTACACCTTGCTTAAAGAAGCAGCTTTGAAGGTGGGGTGGTGAGCCATGACCTTTCAACCTGAAGCACCTTGGGGCAGCAGAATTCAGCATGAGTCACAGACAACTCCTTTGTTTGAATGTGGGGGCAGCAGAAGGGAAGACAGAGCAGTGTACCCTGGGATGCTGGAAGACCTAACCAAACATTATCACTAGGGACCTACTGGTAACTATAATGAGGCAATATGAAAGGTTGTTCCTGGTATGCAGAGCTGCATTCGTGGGCATTTTGTGGTAAGCCCACCCCTTGGCACTCCAGAGGCCTTGCTCCTCACTGCTGATTGCTGGAGAGGGCTGCCCTTTGTGTGGCCTTGCTGCTCACTACTGATTAGCGGAGAGGTCCTGGCAAGGGAGGAAGGACGAGGGGGTGGCTGCTATCTTGCCTGCTCCCCTTCATACTGCTCCACCAGCCAGTGCCCCATGCCTCACAGTGCACTGTGAAGCCAGGCAGCAGTGGCTGTAAGGAACACCGGCTCCCACTGGGGAGCCAGCATTTCATTTTTAGTAAGCTTTCATTTTTTTCAAGCAATTCTGTGGGAAATCACATTAAGTACCATATTTTTGGTAGCAATTGCAAAAGCACGATTTAAGTAGGTCTCTAGTTATTACTGTACGTGACATGCCACACATTCAAATAGAAGTTTTGTGGAAACCAGCTACAAAAATGTTCTATTTTTCAAGCAACATTTTTCTGGTTAGTTTGGTCATTTTTACTTTGCATCTATAGTATGTCAACATTTATTGTGCAATTAACTGGTTAACTGTACCATAAATTTAAAGTGTCAGGGGCTATTCTGTTAGGAATGAAGAGGTACCTAGTAACAAGCAGTCTTCTGCACCTAAAAGAGCATGTAGAATGGAAAGGAATGACTAGAGGAATGACAAACTCTCTAGTTTATTAGCATTAATACAGGTATACAAAAAGATTTAATCATATGCACTAAGAAGTGCTTTCTGGTCTTGCAAAATGTTGAAGACCAACATTTTGTGGCATTTGGAGATGTTACAGGGCTCATTTTTTAGTGCATCTGCCAAATACGTTTGTCCTGACTGTCTTAAATGGTGTTCTCTCAGAATTCAGTATCTCTAATGCAAACATCTCTTAGACATGAAAAATTTCTATTTCCTTCCTTTTTCTAAAAAATATTGAAATAGTTTGTAGTAATTTCTAACATAAATTATAAACACATAAATTAAGACCATTCAGGCAAAGGGACACAGTATATCAGATTTTTAGTTACATTTCATAATATCATGGAGGAAAAACAATAAGCTGTACTGTACATTTGCATCTGAAACCAGTTCTATATTCAGCTTCATCCAATTTCCTACTTGTATTCCTTTATGATACATCATGAAGATATCTTGCTCAGAAGCATTAGAAATTATACAAAATCATAAAGTGTGCCATTTTACTGCATATACTCAAGTAAGTCTCATATAAATAGAGCATAAAAATGCTAAATATTTTCTTTTATGCACAACTTCTGTACATTGAAATCATTTTTTATATTATGTATAGTTTTCTAAATTCTTTGAGGATTGGCTTTTCAGGATAAAATGTGTATTCATAAATAAAAACTGAAAATTCATAGCCTATTTTTTGTAAATTAAAAGTACAAATGGAAGGAGGGGGAATTCAGATGCTAACTATCCAAGAATGCTTAATAATAATATTGCTAAGCAATTTTTGGTAATATGCAAGAGAAATTGCCCCTCAATTAGTGATTCTGTTCTTTGTCCCTCTAGTTATAGTATTTCATAATATTGTACTACTTTAGGAAATTCAGTTTCTCTTAGTAGATATCAATATTTTAAAGAAGTGGTAGTTCATATTTAATGAAGACCTTGAAATAACTGCATTATTGTTGCTCATTGATAGCCTCTCTACCCAAAACATAACCACTTTAATTATAATACTAAGGGCACAGTTTGTAATTCTATTATTCTTCAGCTTATAAAGAAATAAAATGAACATTCATCAAAAAGGTTTATTAAAACTATCCTTCAATATTTTAGAGGCCATAAAAAATATGGCATTGCACATTATGTTCAAAATTCTCCTGTTCCTTCATACGTTAAGAAACATTTAAAAAAAACCCCAACAAATCAAAAAACCCTCAATAGCACCAGCATCTTTGTTTCTTTCCAAGAAAAGTCAAGTACAATTTATAAATGTTACTTTTATTTGAAAAGAACAGACTGTAGTAGACCATTTCCATTAATACAAGACTTCCTTCACATTTAAGTTAAGTGGAAATCTTTCAAAGTTCCATTATGGGATTTCTCCTCAGGTTGGCTGGCAGTTAAAGAACCTAGTAAATGCATTGCGGGAAGACCCAAATGGAGTGATCTTAACCTTGAAAAAACGGCCTCAGAACACCCTGGTTTCTGCTCCTGCACTTCTGAAGAATGTGAGGTGGAAGCCTCTTGCACTTCAGGTAAGAAGAAGATTGTTGAAACTGTAGTGTTGTATAGTAAATTATGTGTTTTGTTAAAGAACAAGATATAGAGTGGTTATTCTTTCTAAATAGAAGAAGTAATTTTTTTAAAGTATAATATAGTTCAGAATAATTAAATGTCTCTGGTATACTAACAAAAAAGGCATCTAAAAGAGCTGTTGAGGCACTCGTGTGCCCAAGCCACCAGCAGTCAAGGTTCTTTGGGTAGATGCGATACCTTATTAAACCAACTGAGTAGTTGGAAAAAAGCCACCAGCACTTTTTTTACAATAAAGCTAACTATTTAACCCCAATTCTTTTGTATATGCATGGATGAAGGAGAGAAAGGTGCCAGTAACATTCAATATAACTAGTCACTCTGAGCCAGATATAATTCAGTTGCTTATTGTCTCTAGCAAAGGCAATGTTGTCCTTCCAGTCATTCGGCATTTCAGTTGTCACAGACGGTTTTTTTATAGAAGGAATTCTGGTTCCTTTCCATTTCTGGCACAGACAACTTTTTTCAGTATTTTTGGCCAACAGGCATATGAATTTTTCATCAAGTGTACTCGTAATACTTTTATACTTACATGCTTTGAGGAAGCCTATCAATATGAAAAATCATTGGCTATGAAGAATAATGGTTAGTCCATTAATTGTCATAGTTTTCTTCTTGTGATACTGAATTAGAAACTTCCTTTTCAAAATACTGGCCATGTAGTACATGTAATACTGAAACTGACCTGCCAATAAAAGCTAATCTCAAAAAACAACTGATAAAGGCAACCATCCTGAATAAACAATGCAATATGCCTATTTATTTCTACCTTTTAATATGGTATAATATTCACTAGAAAATCTATATACTTTATAGCATGAGGGCTTCATTGGATTCAAAGATTTTGTTTGGTTCCTGAAAACTGTAGACAATTTTCTGAAATATTAAATTTTATTACTACAATCCATCTTTCTCCTTCTTTATTCACCATAGCACTAGAACTTCCTCCTTTCACCTTTTTTATCTTTCATTTCCAGTAATCACACAGCTACTACAGTTAGCTCTTTGGCTGATCCTTACTGACTGAAAGCACTATCATATTTTCTTCTGAGACACAGCTGTGTGGAGTGTCCTTTCACAGGAAGGATTATGTGACACCAGGAAAGATTCAAAACATAACTGTTAGCACACAAGAATCAATTATCCTCTTCTCTAGAATGTTAGCCAACTTGTAGAAAGGCATTTAGCCATGCAGTTAATCTGAACACTCTGGACCATGACATGGACATCACGTTTACAAGAGCGTTGATGAAGTTGACAAATAAAAATCTCTCCTTTGTTTTAGCAAATTAATTGTGTCATTAAAGATCCTGAACAGAAATGTGACTTAGACTCAGGAAGCTCTCTCATTATGAAAAATAAAATGTATCCAGCTTTCCTCTAGCACAGTACTATTCAATCCATTCCATCACTGCCTCTATAGTTCAGTGCTTTGGAGCACATTAAGCTACTTCCTAAGTAATGAGCAGTTTCTCTTTTTGTGGTGTGCCATCCCCTGAGGATTGCTCCATGTTTTTTTCCACACTTAGGAACAAGCAGAAAATGCATTTGTTGCTGTCTGCAATAGAATGTTTTCCTATAAAGAAGGGATATTGCAATGAAGGAACTAAAAATGTATGTTGTTTCAGTATAGCTATAAAAAATATCAACATTCTTGAGTTCTCTCTGTGTGGATTTTATAAAACAAGAAATTGGAAACTACTGTAGCCAAGTATAGCTCTTTCTTTCATAGCATCTTTCTTACTTTAGACAGTCATGGTACAATGGGGAGCACAACACAAGTGGCTAGATGCACTTCAAGATAAGAGTTCCTGATGTCATCTGTTTCACTCTTGTATTTTACAAGCAAACACCAAAAATATCAGACATAACTTTTGACAGTTTTTCAGGATCTTTGATCTATGCACATGCAAATATTTTCTATGTACATGTAAAATAGGAAACTTATGGATCTGTGAAAATAAATGGATTTATTGTGTGCAAATACAGGTTTTATATGCAGAAGTGGATTTCATAGACAAAATGCACAGTAAACTGACTGGAAATTTGGGTTTTATACAATGTATCTTGAGCTCTGAATCAATCATGAACTGAATAATTTATCTTTGATTTATAAGAATACCTTACCGCCATTCCAAGATCAACAAGAACTAAATATTATGCAGAGAACTCTTACAGAAAAGATAATTTCTCTACTCAAACAATTTCATAGAGTTTCATTTTCATTGTTTGCAGTTATTATTAACAGGAATGCAAACACAACTGAAGGCACAATCAATGATTTGCTACCTCTTGCTTATTAAGCATATCTTTGTCAACCTCACTAGAAGCAACACTTTGAGAATAAGTTAAGTTTCTAGGGCGATATACAGAAACTTGCATATCCATCACGAAATCTTAGGAAAGCATACCATGTAAGTATATACATGCATTAGGCCAAGGTCTCTTCTACTGCCAGAACATGCAGAAAAATATAAATACATTTTAGTGATGCCAACTGTTATGATCTTATCAGGAATCTCTCCAAATTTTCTCTACCAGTGAAGACCATAAGTGGAAAAAAGCTAGAAATTTAATTTTCTTTACAGTATTATCCTTATTTTTTATTTTCTTGTTAATTTGGAATCCAATCTACTATCCATCAAAGGCAATGAAAATACTTCCAGGACTTCAGAGGGCAGCACACAGATGAGTTGGTATTTGATGGATTTATTATAAAAACCACTGGGAGTTGCTCCCTACTGGCTGCAAGTGCTGTAAATCTGTTGCTTGTTCTGAAACTGAGTGCAGAGGCAGGAAATTTAGCAAATTCAGGGAAAGGAAATTTAGATAAAGACTTTTTGTTTGTTTGGGTTGTTTTGGTTTTGCAACTCTAATGTCTATTTCAACTTCATAGATTCAAAGTACAGGATTTTAGTGTTTCTCTCATATTCTAATGAGAATGATAATTCATGCATTTTCCTCCTTCTCTTCCCTAGAAGAATTTTCCATGAGCAGTTTTTTTCAGAGGGTGTATGAAGGAAAGCTCTACGTAGAGTTGATTTTCAAGATATCCTGTTGTTTAGCTGAACAGAATCAATTAAAGTTTGGTTCTGTTGTGATTATTCAAATACAAATATGCCATCTTCATAATTTACTACATCAATAAATTAGAGTTCCAGTATTGATTATGAATGTTAGTTTCCTATATGGTGTGTTGGTAATCTACTAAGCCATTGGATGAGTTAATTGTAACAAATGCTTATTCTGTCCAGGGAAGTTTAGGTTAGATATGAGGAAAAACTGTCTCACTGGGAGGATAGTAAAGCACTGGAACATGTTACCCAGAGAGGTTGTGGAATCTCCATCCTTGGAGGCTTTTAAAGCCAGGTCCTTGGCTAGGATGATCTAGGTACGGGTAGTTCAGCTTTAAGCAGGGGGTTGGACTAAATGACCTCCTGAGTTCCCTTCCAACTCTCATTTTCTATGATTCTAAGAACAACTGAGAATTAATTAAATTTAATATATGCTATCTTCCAGGTTTAGGAACAAATGTTTAATAATCCCATAAACATTGCGACAATTCTGATCAAGTTACTAAATCAGTATAAAATACAAATTCAGATTCCATAGAAATAAAAAAATGAATATGTTCATCTTGTTCTTTTCCTAAAAAGTAATATTCTTTATTCCTCATTCTGTTGGCCCTGAGTAATCCCTCAAATGATTACTACCATATCTGCAAAAGTAAATTTATGGATGCCATGTAAGTGACAGACTCTTGTCCTATATAATCAAAACAATAAAATTATGTACAGTCACTTATGTAGTAAACACTTCACATGCCATGTATATGTTAGAAGTCCTAATATTTGAAAGTGTAAGAAATTTGAAAACATCCTTTCCTGAAATCTGTTAGCTTAAAAGTTTTGTGTTTCCATTCTCAGTCCTTGAACCCATTAAAACAAATGGTACAATTATTATTCAGGTTTATTTTGTAAAGAGGTTAAATAAACATTTTTTAGATAGATTGGAGCAATATGTCTCAAGTGTCTGAAGTGTCAGCAGATTATTAGACACTCAGAAAGGGGAAACTGCTTATTCAAAGTTCTTGCTTTCATGATCAGAAGTCTGCTTTTATTTCTGCTTCATTAATGGTTCTTCTAAAGCTTGAGTGAATATATTTGTATCAAAAGTAAAATGAATCTAAACCAGAAACAGGAGTGTAGGTTATAAGACTGGTTATATTTTTGTTTGTTTTCATGTTTTCCCACAAGCCACCTGGAACCAGAAAGCATTCCATTTGCATTTTTGTAATATGAATTCACCTAGGAAAAGGCCATGGTTTCATATGTAGCCCAAGAATGTTGCCATCATTAAACTGAAAGGTGGATGGATATATTGGCACTGCTAAACAGGCAGGTCCCTGCTCAAACTCATGGCACTTAATATAAAGTTCCATGAGTTAGAACAATCCCCACAACCCAACAGATATGAGTCTGTTGGCTCAGATGTGGTGGGATAGAGTTCTACTTCAGAGCCATTTCAGTGGAGGAGTCTATCTGCAGCATCTCTCCCTTAGCACTGCTCCCTACCTCCTCCCAGCTACAGTGCAGCAAGCTGCAGGAAAGGAGGTGGGGAAGGGAAGAGGAAGGAGATGCAGGCTGGGGTTTGCCTGACTTGACCTGGAAGGGTAGAGGGAGAGGTGGGAACAGAGGTGGGAGAGGGTGTTGCAAGGCGGAGGAGCCCCAATCCACCCACCTCCCTCCAGCTCAGGTCAGGCAAACCCCAACCTGAAAATCCTTTCCCCTCCCTTCCTGCAGACAGTGCCACCAAGAGCCCTGGGCTGCATCAACACAGCCCCACTTGCACTGACAAACTGACCCTGGGAAACAAGAGTCCCCTAGGGTGCTCCATTTTGGAGAACCTTCATCTGATCCATCATTAGATGAGGGTTAAGTTGTTACATGATTGGCCACTTTTAGAGTGCTCAGCAGCCATGCATGGCTGTAAAGCACTTTCAAGGAGCCAATCACGCGAAAAATGTCACTTCTGTCAGCGCCAATTAGTTCTTGTTTAGGAGAAGAATGGTCCTTCTTGAAATGCTTCTGTTGACATGTTTAGATCCTAGAAAGTCTAATTTAGTAAAACTACCACTGGCTGATGTCACTAATTATTTTATAAAATCTCTTGGCCTCTAGTCTTTATCATCTGTGAATGTGAAGATCCATTTTTCTTACTTGAAGGGAACAAATAGGGGGAGAGAGGAGCCAGCTCAAAGAAGTAAATGTAACAAATTAAAACCAAACATCCAAATTAAAATGTGTTCATTGAGATTGGTCTAAAGGTGCTGATGATGACAGCTAGAAGTAGAATAAGACCAGAGCTTGCAAAAGTTCAATGTGGGTTTTTTTGAAGATTGAGGTACAAGAAATGCTATCTTCATGGTACGAATGCTTTCAGAGAGGGCAATAGAAGTGAGGGAAGACCTTTTCTTGTGTTATATTGATTATACCAAAGCTTTTGATAGAGTCAAGCATGAGGAGTTAATGAAAATGCTGGAAGAACTGGATATTGATGGTAAAGACTTGAGAATTTTAAAAAACCTCTATTGGGACCAAACTGCAGCAGTCAAGATAGAAAATGAATTAAGTGATTTCATCCAAATTGCATGAGGCAAGGCTGTGTTTTTTCACCTGACTTGTTCAACTTGTACAGTGAGAAAATACTGAGGGAAATTGGGGATTTACTAAGGCTGATCATTGGCAGACAGAATTTGAACTGATATGTTGATGACACAGTTTTAATAGCTGATTCAGAAGAGAAGCTGCAAGAAATTTCAGATAAAATTTTCAATGAAAGTAAGAAGAAGAGTCTAAATATCAACTTCAGAAAAACCGAATGTATGGTAATTACATAGAAAAAGATCATTCCTGTATGCAACATCACAGTGGAAAAGGAACAGATAAGGCAGGTCAATACATTTTACTACTTGGGAAGCAGAATAACATCAGATGGCAAATGTGATCATGTAATAAAATGGAGAAAAGGAATGGCAAAAGATGTATTTCTGAAAATGAAAAGAATCTTTACAAATAGTAACGTTTCTAAGGGTACAAATTTAAGGGTTTTGGACTGCTATGTTATACCAGTCCTCATGTATGCATCAGAATGCTGGATGATATCGCCAAGTATGGAAAAGAGAATTAAAACAACTGAGATGTGATTCTTAAGGCGCGTCTTGAAGGTATGTTGGACAAGTCACACTTCAAATGAAGATAATTTGTTAAGAGCAGGCTGCAGGAGGAAGCTGCTAATTCACATCAGAAAGAGACAGTTGGAGTTTCTCAGGCATGTTATGAGGAAAGAAGAACTCAAAAGTCTGATCATAACTGAAACGATTGAAGGAAGGAGAGCTTATGGAAGACAAAGGTTGACATATGTCAACAGTCTATCTAAATGGATGAATGTATTGATACTAGAAATTATGTACGCCTCAAAGACAAGAGATCTGTGGAACACTGATCACTAATGTCCTGTTTGGATATGGTACCTAGAGAGAGACAATTCAGATTGACCCTCTGATTGGTATGTTTATATAAACAGTATCACTGACTTAGGTACTTCTGTTGGCATTTGTTATAAATATGAATCAGAAAAAATAACTAAGCTCTACAAATAAATTATTTGATATACCAGAAATGATGCAGTTGTAAAAGAATGCTGACATAGGATCTCTGAGTCTTTCTTTAAACATAAAGGTCACCTATGTGCATGCCAGACATGCTAATTAAGCAGCCTCTGTATCATGTGTATTCAGTGTCCATGCACTTTAAAAGGGCAATGGGGGTGCCAAATGAGCTTTAGTGAAAGTGCCCCCACCACCATTTTGAAGGACAGGATGCTGAAAACACATGATGCTGTGGGCATTTTAATTACAATAGCCTTCGGAGCTGCTGTACTCCTCCCCACTACCCTAACCTCAGAGCATATGTAAAGATGCCCAAAAATCTTAATGTTAGATCAGAATTTATTTCCCATGAATGTTCGGGCTTTGCTTTGGTTTTTATGTAACAGTAGGAGACCATTTTGTTGTGGGAAGGTTCTATTCTATTTTTACCATGTTTTAATTAGAAAACATATCAATCATACCAGACTATCTATATTTCTTTTTGGTAGGCATTATTTGATATTAAGATAGCTGTTTTATTTTCCAACTTTATAACATTTTTTCACTCCATATAAAATGGGTATTCCATTTGCAATGAATGAATTTGCAATGGGTATTCCATTTGCAAATACTGCTGTAGCTTTTGTCACTGCATATTAACACACTAGCAACATATTAACACACTGGCAACTTCACTCAATTTAAAAATAAAATGTTTTACACGCCTTTCTTTTTTTAATTTCCAGAAAATGTTCTAGTGAAATAATACTTCCAAATGAAGGCATTATACACAGTATACAAACCTTTGTATAAGTTATACTCGAGATGATGAACTCTGTATCTCAGCTTGTGATCTGAATAGTAAAACGTAAAACAGGGACAGGTGTATAATAAACCTTCCTCTGCTGAACAGTACTCTAAAATGTTTCAGGATATTGCTGCTAAAATGGCTCAGTTGTCTGGATATGCCTAACCATATGAATCTGGATAGAGTATATGTAGTGTGATAGATAACTTCTGTAACATTCTGAGAACTGGCATAGGAACAATGCAGAAGGGAAAATGGTGAGTTACTGCTTTTTGTACAGCCCTCTGAAGCCACCTTTCTTTGTACTGTATTGTATTTCTCACTTTACAATTCACATACTGCCAACACTGCTTTATTTTATAATCATGGATTCTAGAATGCCCCTGCCTACTTGCCTTAAAATGTAGCCATGCCAAGGAAATATTAGAAGACACAATCCTGAAATAGGGTGTCTATTGGTCCTGTTTTATACTGGACCTTCCTGTTTTTAAACCCTTCCCCCCTTCCCCCATCCATTTCTAAACGAGGAATAGACTGCAAAAAGTCTTGTTTTTCAGTTCATTGGTACATGATAATCATTTGTCCTTGTGATTCTATTTGTTGTGCCTAGAGTTAGGGCAGTGCACAGCCAGAAGGAGCAGGGTTTTCAGTTAGGGAGGAAGGGACAGAGGTCATCTTTTTTGTGGTAGTCCTGCCCCTTGTTGCTGATTGGCCAAGGGGCCTAGTGGCCCCAGCCTTTCTGCTGATTGGCTGAGGAGCTCAGTGGCTGAGGGGGCTGCCCCTCAATAAGTTAATATCCTGTTTTCTGGGGATGCATCAGTGGCCACCCTACCTGAACACTATTTACAGATTAGCATAACCTAGTAACAACGCTGTTTAGCACCATGCCACTTAAAAATAGCTCTTAACAATATGCAGGTATAACATGCTGAAGAATAAATTTGGCCCAAGAGGAAAATTCTACTACTCTAATGATAAATCTCTTTATTGTTCTGGCTCTCCGAACTTCCATTCTTTTATGAATGGTATTGAAGGGGAATGTCTTTCTATGGAAGTATAACACAGGAGTTATTTTATTCAGTGACTACAGCAGCCAGGTTTAGTGCTGTTTCAAAGGACAGTGGTCAAGTTTCATTTAGTGTGGTGTTTATACATTATTTTACAATAAAGATTTGAGATGAGACAACCTGTATTCCAATGCCAAGAGCAGACAAATGGCTAGAGATAATGCATATAGACAGGGTACAGACAGAGAGACACATATCTCCAGTAAAAAAAAAAATCAACTTGGGATTCTTGTGAAAATTTTAACCTGGTTGCTTAAAGGAAAATAACAGCAAAATACAAGATATAACATAGGAAGTAGAATCTACTATGGATTTCATTCAGTTTTCTCTTTTCATATATTTGTGTGGAATTATGACCTTGTGAAAAGGTCTGGTTTGCTATTTTAGGTTTAATGTTTTATTTTCATATTTGTTATTCTAAGTGTTAAATTAGTTATAGTTTATCTTGTTGCTAATTCTCAAAATTCAGTGGTGACAGTGCTGATGATAAATGTTATTGAAGACACTGGCTGCATTATCTGGTGCCATAAATTAACATAATTTCACTAAAATTGATATATTGATCTGTACCACCTGTGAATCTGACCTCATTTCTATACTTCCAATTACTGGCATAAAAGATGAAGGCAGAGAAAGAATCAAGTTTACCTTGATGAAAGCTACATCGTTGCATGATGCAGGTTGTAAGCTATTGTTAACGCTCAAACAGTTATTGATTGATTGGTTTAATTTAGATATTTTATGCAAAAAAGTGAAAAGGGACTCATATTTCTGCTTCCATCCAATTGGATTTTCGTTGCCTAACAGGAGACATCTGTACATCATTATGCTTTCTCTACAGGAAGGCCATTATTGTATTTTATTTTATTAATTGGCTACTCTTTGCAATGCATTGAGTGCCAAATCTTTAACACCAGGTGCTATACTTCACACCTGGAAAACGGTTATGTTTTAGCAATGCAGACAACTTGATGGAAGTCCTTATTTTCCTACCAGCATTATTAAATACAAAGAACTAAAATCATCAGCACAGTTTGTTCCTAACTACTCATTTTTACATGTTTGCAAGTGGTACAAATACTCTTTTTTATTTTTGAATATTGGTACTGAAATTTTGCACAGGAATAGCACTGTCTGTGAAATTTAGCTGAACCTGAAGTATGTTCCAGAAGTGTGCCTGTACTATAACCAAAGGGAAATATTAGAATTGAACTCAACCCTGCCCACAGTACAAATGACAGATAATGTCCTAACCATTTGAGTAGAAACAGGGTCGAGTCCACTAGTGGTTTGTATATCAATGTGGATTTTAAAATGTACATATTTGTGTAGTGTTCTAATATTTTTTCTCAGTATATTTAGTCTGCAGATTCAGCCTTTGGCACGGTAGAAAATCCAGAGAACATAATGTACCCCTTAAACCTGTAGACACTTTATGTACATGTGAAACTTTGCATATATGGCTCCTTTCTTTGCACTGAATGGGAAATGCATGTGCATAAAAATTATAGAATAGGACCTTAGTTTGATTCTTGTACCACCGTAAATAACATACATGAGCTGAACACCCAAGAAAAATATCTCTTTGTGCAGATGTTTACAAAAATGTGTTTTTAAAAACATCTGTTACAGAATATTATGCATGAGACTGATCTGGAAAATTAAACTTATTGTAAGCTCAAATGAAATGCACCACTCTGATTTAATTGGCTACAAAAGTGGAACACGTAAGGAAGTAGCAAAAATCATGAGAATCAAATTAGATGTTCAAAATTCTATCATGGCTGATAAGGTATTAATAAAAGAAGAAAGAAAGTTGTATCTTAAAACATTGTTTTTGGCATCATTAAGTTTAAATACCTTTATAAATGGAAAGGGTTCTTCAGTTTTCTTAAAAGAATTTCTGTGCACAGATTTTTTTTTCTTCTTTTCCCAGGGGGTACATTCAGTCTTCTGGTACATTTCAATTAAATAATCAAATGATTATTCCAGTATTTCATGAATATTCATTTTTCTTTGATTACTTCATTTACTTGCTGCATTTTATTGCATTCTCCTTACTCTAGGGACCACATTAATATTTACACATCAAAAACGCATGTACTTTAAATTGCAAAAGTTTATAAATTCATAGATCTTGAAAATACTATAATTATACCTTCTATTTTTCAGCTATGTACTGTACCAATGAATAAGAACTAACTACCAACTCTGTGGGAATGATTCAACAAAATCCATAAGAAATTTTAAATTCAAACTCATGTATATAGCTTCTGTATTGGTATACATCGTACTTCTTTGCTGACTAGCAAATCGTGAATCATATAGATAGTCACCTTGACTTGAAAAACTTCACAATGTAACAATAAGGGGGTGCATCTACACATGTACATAACTGTACAGTAGACTAATCTGTTGCGACATAAAGCCTCAATGGGCGTGTCCAGATGAACACACACGTGCCTCTTGCCCCATCTCAAACCCCTTTGATATGGGGCAAGAGTCATGTGTGGGAATGAAAAGATGTTCCCCGCCCTGCAAACTTGACCCCTGTGCTGCAAACTTGCAAATTAGACCCCTGGATATCCAGGGGTCTAAAAAGAATGAAGTGAAATAACAAAGGGCAGGGCACAGTCCTGGACCTGAGGCAACTGGAGGCTGGATCCTCCACAGGGATGCGCTGGCTGCCAGAGCATCTCTATGGTTGGCTCCAGTGCCATAATGGCCAGTAATGGGCTGGGAGGGCTGGAGGAGTGGGGAGGGGACTATGGGGGGAACTCTATGGGGAGCCCCCCATCCCTGCCCTGCCCAGGCCCATCCCTTGCCTGCCTCCTGGATGGCCCCAATCCTGGTGGTACCCAGCCCTATCCCCCGCCTGCCCCCCTCAGGCCCCCAATCCTGGTTGTGCCTGGCCCTACCCCCTGCCTGCCCTGCAAGCCCCCTCATCCTTGCCCTGCCCAGCCTCATCCCGCCTCAGCCCCCTGAGGCCCCTGATCTCTGCCCCCCACCCCAGCATCCCAAACAGAAAACAAACAAACAAACAAACAAAAATCCCAGCATCAGGGGGGGCTGCAGCAGCTGGCATGAGATGGGATCAGGTTGGGCAGCAATCGGGGGACTGGGTTGGGGCGTGTGGGCCTTGCAGAGGGTGTGGTAGCCCCTGTGGGGGCCATTTGGCCCTTGTTGGGGGGCCATATTCCCAGTGTGACCCATAGCCCCAGTTGGGGGGCCATAGCCCCTGTGTGGGGGCTGTATCCCCTGTATGGAGCCATAGCCCCTGTTGGGAGGCCATAACCCCTGTTGGGGGGGCAGCAAAATATATATTAATGTATTCATGAATTCATGAAACATGTATTTAGAGTTCCCTTTATTATTATGATAGAGACACTGGTAGACTTCCATATTGCTTTAACACTGTAGATATATCAATAAAACATTGCCCAACTGATTTCTGTCTCTGTCTCTCTCTTTATAGTGGTCTTTTGTTTTAACTGTGAAAGAACATGGATTTGGGGGTATTTTACAGAGTGACTTTTTTATCAGGGATTTTTCAGTTTTCCAATAGGGAACACCAGAATTCCTGCTGGGGAGACCAATGGCAAGACCCTGCTTGCTCAGATCTGGCACCTTGGACACAGCTGGCTGTGGCTGATACCCTGGCCAAATGGGGCCAGGATAACATGCTTTGACAGTACAAAGCAGGCCAGCACACCTGGAACATCTTCCGGGTGATAGCTGCCCAGATGGCCGGGCAGGGGTACACATGGCAGTAGTACTGCGGAGAGGCCAGCTCTGTAGCCAAAGCCCACTGGCAGCTGGATCAGAGAGGCAGATGCTTCTACTAGCTGTGCAGTCCCCATCTGGATCTGACAGGTGTGCAGCAGGTCACAGCCAGGTTGCAGCCCCCGCCGCCAGACTGCTGCAGTGGGTAGAGAGTGCAGAGAACTCTCAGGGCTGCTTCAGCAGTCCAGCTGACACATGGGGTAGTGTCCCCAGGTATGAATTGGCTGAGGCCCAGAAGCTCCTGAAAGTGAGTAGCCCTGAGCTACTTGTCAGGGCAGCTTTTTGTACTGATGGGGCCAAGACAGGGCAGCTTTTTACACTGCTGGAGCCAGCACAGGTGCTGGCCCTGGGCTCTATCTGCCGTGGCTACAGATCTGGGAGGAGCCAAGCAGGGTTATTTTGCCCCAAGTGGCACAATTTGCTCCACAGGAAAGTGCATGTTTGAGTACATGCACTGAGGCAAAAATTCCTGGCTCAAATTTGCACCACTTCTATTTGAGCTGCTACAAGCACACGTGCTTCCATGTGTGGATGTGCCCATTGGATGCATCTAAATGAGATGTTTACTGTGGAGTTGCCTAATTAGCTCCACAGTAAAGTCTCAGAGTATACCTCCGTGGCCTTATTGGGCCTAGGTAAATAAATAAATGCTGTGGCAGGTTAGTACTTGTCAACACAAGTGCTATCCTACAGTAATGTTATTTAGTTTACCACAGTGCATGTCTAGATGCTGACAAGGCTGTCCTGCGGCTCAAGGGTGCTTCAGTGCAGGGGCTACCTGCCAGCTAGCCCCACACTGAAGCATCCTTGCACCCCAGCCAGGCCCTCAGCAGCATGTTGAGCTGGATCAGAACAGCCCTGGGCTAGCAAGCTGGCCTCTGGGCCCCCTGCCAGTCAGGACTGCTCTGACATGGCTCAAAGTGCTACGATCCTGGGCACATATGCAAGCAGCATGCCCAAAACCAATAAACTGGCACAAAATGCACCAGAGTTTATTGTGTTGTGCTAATTGCATGCATAAATATGGCCACTGTCTACACATGCAATGCTATTAGACCACAGCAAGCTAATTTTCAGTAAGATAGTACTGTCTTACTACAGTGAAAATAACTGTCTAAATGCATTTGTAAATGCTGATCTGGGCATACGTTGCCTGGTCAGCTAAGCAGCAAGGGCTCAGACCCCTGCCTACCATCTAGCCACAGAGCTCCCCACACTGTGGCAGCCCCAACAAACCCCTCTGCCACCCAGCACCACCTCCAAGAGGCCAGGGATGACCCCACTGCCAGCCCAGTGCTACTCTGCCCTGGCTCACACTGCTCCAGTCCCAGGTGTAGCGTCTGCACATGTGTCTTGAACCGCAGAAGTTTGAGCAGCTACATGTTCCATTAAGGCACTGTGATAAACTTTGGTGCAAACTGCACCGGAGTTTATCATGTTGCCTTAATGGCATGTGTAGATGTGCCCAAGGTTTATAAACATAATGTTCAGACCACAGTTTATGACCTGTAACTCTTCATGGAAAATGTTATAAAGCTTTTTATTTGTTTTTGTTTGTTTTTTTAACTACATACATTGGGTATATGTTTCCTGTAGTCATGAACAGGGATCCTGGTTTTCTCTGCTTAAAAATCACAACTTCTGTAATTAAAAACCCCCACATCCACATTTTCCATGATTAAAATGAAATGCCACTATATATACAGGTATCAATTCAACAGACTATTTTATTGATATTTTATAATTTTAAAACAATTTGGAAGCCTACCCATGTCTCAGTCACTATAATAAAATAAATTCTGAGTACCTATACATTTTGGCATTTGATTTTAAGTTTTTTATCATGGAAAATCAGAGCTCTCCCTGCCCCTTTCACTTACCAAGATGCAGGTCCAGGCCCCTCACTCTCAAACTGCAGCTCCCCAGCCCTGCTGATGCCACTGACTTCCCATCCACAGCCCCCTCATCAACCCTGCCTGTGCTCCTCACTCTCCACCCACAGCCCCACTCCAGCCCTGCTGGAGGGAGGCCCCAGCTGCCAGGACTATGGCATGAGGGACCCTAGGTCGGCAGCCCCCTGACCCCTGCAGCAGTGCCCAAGCCCAGGCTGCCTATGGGATACAGGGGCTGCTGCAGTGAAACAGAGAGCAGAGCCTGGCTCCCCCTCCCCCATGAGTGGTATGGCCAGAATGAAGCCCATGAATAAGTGGGTGCAGGCTGCCCACTGTGGCCTTGGGCTCCTCACCCTGCTGTCCTCCCACCCAGGGCCTCTGCAGCCTAGCAGGCAGGACCTGGTGCAGCTGGGCCAGGTGGGGAAGCTCATTGCCAATACATGGACAACTCCATGCCACCACCTCAGCTACTGCTGGACAGGCGGGGGATGCTTTGCCAGGGTGGCATCAGGCTTGCAGCAGCCAGGAGCTTCCTTACCAGGCTCTGCTCTGCCCTGCCATGCCACGTCCCACCCACTGGACTGCGGAGGCCCTGGGGGAAATGCAGCAGGGTGAGAAGCTTGAGTCCCCCCCCCCCCATACACACACCCTGTACTCATATCTAGTGGACATGTGTTCCCCCTACCCCCTAAGAATAAGCGCAGTAGTAGGGGGGCAGCCCCCTCCCTCCACCCCCTGGGCAAGCTGCCCATGGATTCATCCCACTCCCCACCAGAGCCCTGCAGCCATGCATTCCGGCCCTGGGCCCAAAGCCCTGCGCACCACCTCAAGGCAGAAGCCCCAGCCCTGCCCTATTCCCTCCCTATGGAGGCCACAATCCCTCCTTCCCTCTCCCAGTCTTATCTGTGGGAGCTGCTCTTCAGGCTGCCTGGCAGCCATGTGCATATGTGAGCATGCACATGCACGTGGTGCTCCCTGCCTGACTGCCCTTCTCCCACTCCCCCCAACCCCTTGCAGGATGGAAACCTGCTAGCCTGGAGAGAGCTCTTTGCAAAAGTGAAAAATATATTGTGTTTATCTGTTAAAATGAAATATCCATGTTTTTCTCAGTTAAAAGGAACATCCATGTTTGTTTTCCATTTTTCCACAGGAATCTGAAAACCCAGATACCTGGTCATGAATAATGTAATGTAATAATGTCTTTTCTTTTTAGGTGGACTGTGTTCACTAAATTGTACCAATGGGTTTATAATCTGTGGCTTTTTGGCCCATAACTAATTATACTTAAGTTGTGATTAACTGGTTAATTATATCTTAACTTGTTACCCATCCACACATTAATGAGAATAGTGGCATAATGAAATAAGGAATAAACTGCAAAGTTATTACACAAAAAATGTGCAATAACTCTGTGGCTGGTTGCAGTCACACCATTAATTGAACATATTGCCAGGCTAGGGCTCCCAGACACAGAGTAAGCCCTTGTGACTGGGATACATCATGTGTTCCCAAGGCTGAGAGCTGTCAGCCAATGGGGCTTCCAGCCATGGGAGCTAATGGTGCACCCTCTGTGGCTGGGAGCCTCATCAGCTGACTGCTCCCAGCCTCAGGGTCATAGGGCATACTCCCTATGTTTGGGAGTGTATTTTGTCCCCCCACAGCTGGGAGTATGGATCAGCTAACAGGAGATAGTGCATCAGATTTTTACTTGCACATCTGACAATGGCCTTTGGTTATCACCATTTGCTCATGTATCTCCTCAGTTGGTTAGAAAAAGTGTTACTATTTTACAGTGTTAGACCCATTTATAAAGAAACATTTCCCTTGCATGGAACTGACCAGTATAGAAGAATGACAGCTCTAAGTTTTTTATGAACTCATCCATTAAGGAAATTGAGTTTACTTACCAAGAGAAGAAAGAAGTCTCAATGCATCCTTACTCTTCATGTTCCCCAAAACATACAGGAATACAGCCTTTTGTCCCCATTTCAATTGCTCCATGCAGTCTTTATACTTCACAGCTCCTTGAAGGATCCAGTAGGGCCATTAATTCATATTTTTAAGAGTGTTTTAAGAGTATTTATTGTTATCCTAGTTATTTGTAATAGGCACTATAGAAGCATGGAACACCATTTCTTAGCATTTTGATTTTATTTTTTCCCATTTAACCTGTTTCTAATGAGTGCTGAATTTAACATTCATTGTAAGTTTGTGTTCTGTATAATATTTTAGCATCACTGATACCATTATCACTCTAATAATAGGCTTTGCTGTTATATTACCCTTAATACACAATACATTTTACAGAAATTTTACATCAGATGAAGTGTTGGAACCAATGTATTTGACAATGTTCAAGTAAAGTAGTTAATAGTTACAGATATTGTTGTTTTACAGTGACAAAAAGTCATCTGTCTGCTTCTCTGAGAATCCATTGGCATTGCTACAAATAAAAATACACCAAAGAACAAATCAGCAGCAAACAATAAAAAATGCCTGCTAAAAATCATCTCAGCACAACTCAGGTGAAATTTGATACCAATACTCCATCCTCTATTAGATAAGCATCTTACAAAAATATAACTGCTTCATGAAATTGATTTCAGGTTTTTAATAACTTTGCCACCTGTAAATTTTTATCTGTTTTACAGTAGTTATACTTTGTGAATTAATACTGCAAACCCTGATGCTAAGGAAAAAAATGAAACAATGAAGAAACACACAAAATACAGATCATATCAACAGCATGAAAAAAATAAAACCCCTAAAAATACAGCTAATTTTAAAATGTACTAGGCCAGTTCCTGAGCTGGTATAAAATGGCATTGGTAAATGGGCACAAAAGTTCTGAGAAATGTGTTAAATTGAGCCTGCATGTTTAAGATTTGTTTCTATTCAGTCTATTTCCTGCAAAGCATTTACTTGTAATTTGAAGTCAGAGGTTTACTCACATGAACTTTAATGCACTGTAATATCAGGGTATGAATTACTACATAATCAAAACTGATCAAGTTTTAATACAGCCTCTTAGTTGTAATTATAATTTCTAAAATTCCTTTCACATAAACCTCTATGCTATTTTTCACTGTATAGCTACAAATGTGGTAAGAAGCATATTTATATACTATAATTTTCTTTTCAATATATTTTACTAAAGTCATTAGTTACAGGAAAGCAAATTCTCTTTTGGTAGTTCTAGGAAAAAGAAACATTGATTTTATATTAAATCAATCAGTGACTGCCTTTCCTTCTTCGCGTCCGTGTGACAAGGTATTTAGCAGAAATGGCAGATTTGTTGAAATCTGACAAGCCATACCAAGAGCGCTTCTGCTATGGCCATGAAATTGCTACCTCTGGGCTGTCAGCTGTGTATCTTAATGCTCACAGCACTCCAGCCCCAGTCAGTGGTGTAAAATACAGAAGAAAATCTATCGGCATTTATGCACATGCTCCTGGAAGTGTGTGGTAGGGGGAGGGGCATGCTTTAATTAGGGCGAATTCAAGAGCCACTCTAATTAAAGCTTCCAAAGTGTCACATGTATCAGTGTCCCCAAACTGAAAAATGGCAGTGGGGGCACTTTAACTGAAGCTTGTTGAATGAGCTTTACTTAAAGTACCCCTGCCACCATTTTTCAGCACAGGGACGATGATACACATGGCACTGGAGTCTACTGGAGAGTAGTAATTACTACATTCATACAGACTTGATTAATTTAGTCTTCTCCGATGTGCTGTAATTACAGCACATCAGAACAGCCTCCCTGTATGTGTGTAGGTGCCCTATATGCCTTATTCTTCTGTTACTGACACCACTTCTAAATTATTATAACTACACTGATTTCAATTGACTTCTTCCTTACTTATATTGGTCTGAGATCAGAATAAGGATCTGTAGCTATAGATATATAAGTAAGCTTACCAATATTTATGAATCACCCCATAATTTCTGTCTTCATACATGGATTTAAATTGATTTACACATCCTGCCATGCACACATGCATGGCTGGAGATGCGACTGTGGGATTGCATTTTAGATCCAATCATGCCTTATTGCTGGTATAGGGAGAGTCCAATCCTGAGTGCCCCCTGCACTGGCAAGAAGCTGGCTCCCAGAGCCTACCAGGGCTGGAAGCCCCCTTTGCTGAAGGAGCTCCCAGCAGCAGGTGCCACGTGCAGTGGGACCAAGAGTCTCTGTAACTGATGAGGTTGCAGACAGGAGCCTCTTCAATTGGAAATCTCTTGGTCCCAGCTGTATGTGTGGCACAGCCAGGACTGAGAGCCCCATGTGGGTTGGATAGGTCCTTCTCCTCCTTGGTGAATGTTTGTGACTTCATCTTAAGGCTTCATCTTAAGACAACAGAATGTTACAAAAAGAGATGAATTAATGGTTTATTCAGGGACTTGAGAAGGATGGAATAGGTGCTTAGCCATCTGGTAGCTGGAATAGGATCTGTCTCTTGGTATTCTTCAACATATTCTTAGATTATTAAATTTTCTTTCTGCATTCTAGAAAACTAGATACTTATATTTGAACCCATTTATGACTTCTGAAAGAAAGTGTATGCAGAAATGATCCACGTAAATTAAACTT
This sequence comes from Caiman crocodilus, assembly GCA_030014935.1. Lineage (NCBI taxonomy): Eukaryota > Metazoa > Chordata > Crocodylia > Alligatoridae > Caiman > Caiman crocodilus. The sequence continues at coordinate 23,987,715 of JAGPOW010001327.1, forward strand.
TTTTTACCTGTAAGTATATATGTGATGGTCTAGAGTAGTTTGTTCTACTATATTATACATTTGTAGCAGAAGATGGATTTGATGGGTGTTGTCCTGAAATGGATCAATTTTGTGCTACAATTAATACTACAAAATTAATTTTACCTTTTTGTGGCTCTTCTTACTTATTTTTCTTCCCATTTGCTATGTAATATACATAGGCTATCAGTGGTTCTATGAAGCTTCTCCTGCAGGCATCATGTCATTATGATATTATAGGAAATTCATGTAATATCTTAGTTAGTATGGTTATTCCATTTTAACTTCTTACAGCTATACTCGGTGGTGGCAGCGGCAACCTCCCACAGTCAAGGAGTCAAACCATGGATTTCTCAGTCATGATTCCTTTCCTTCTCTTTCTGTTGTTTTTCTGCTTAAAGGGTAATCCAGTTTTCCTCCAAGTAAGATGTACCTTCATCTCATAACGCATCACCATGTGTCCCAGTTCCAGGCTAGTTTTTCCCAATTTGTGGTTTCAATGCCATACTTCTTAATGTTCACCTTGAGGGTGTCCTTCAAGTGTTTGCTCTGATCCCTGGCTTTCCTTTGTCCTTAGTTGGGTTGGGAGTATAGTAGTTGTTTTGGTAAATGTGCATTAGTCATGTGCACATAATGCCCTGTCCACTCCAGTTGATGTTGAATAATCAATGCTTCCATACTGGTGGTGTTAGCTTTGATGAGGACACTGGCATTTCTGTGACAATTCTCCCACTTTATGGGAAGATCTTCCAGAGGTAGTGGTAGTGATGGTGTTCCAGGCTTTTCCTTGGTGTTACCCAAGCTTCCCATCCATAGAGAAGAGTTACGTTTACCACAGCCTTGTATAGTAGGACCTTTGTTCAAGTCCTGATGTCATGATCATTGAACACAGGATAATACAGTCTTCCAAAGGCAGATATGCAAAATGTTCAACATTCTCTAGCTCTTGTGTGTCAATAAGGATCTTTGTTCAGGGAGCTGACTGCATGGAGCAAGTTGGTGAAGCATCTTTGTTTTTCCAATGTTAAGGGTCATCCCAAGGCATTGATATCTTGAGAGAAGCAGTTAGAGGCCATTTGTAGGACCTCTTCCATATGTGCAATGACAGCACAATCATCAGCATACTGAATTTCCAGAAATCAAGGCCCAAGTCACTTTGGTTTTGGCATGGAGGTGGGAGAGATTGAAAAGATTCCCACTTATCCTGTACTTGATGCTGATGGAAAACAGAATTGATGTGATCACACAGCCCTGTTTGACATGAATTTGAATGGCAAAGGGCTCCATAGCACAGCCGCTACATAGGTTGGAGGCAGTCATCTGGTCATGAAGGAGTGAGAATGGTGATAAATTTTCCTGGGCAGCCAAACTTTGATATGATCTTCTATAGAGTCTCACCGCTAACAGAGTCAAAGGTTTTGGTCAAATCTATGAAGGCCATATACGGTACCTGGTGTTGCTCCCAGTATTTTTCCTGGGTTTGCTGGGCCACGAAAAGCATATCCGTGGTGCCTGTCAGAGCCAGGAGCTGGGGCCAGGCAGAGAACCTATTGTGGGGATGGGAGAATTAGCACCAGAGGGGCTGGGGGGAGCAAGCAGGGGACAGGGCCTGGAGGTCATCCCCCATGGTCCCCCTTCCCCCCCACTTACCAGCATGGAGTCTGAGTCCAGCTCCCTATGGTGATGAGAGGGGACTGCCCAAATCTCTGAAGTGCTCTGAATCTTTTCCAAAACAATTTGGAGAGCTTTGAATCAATTCAGACCTTTTTATTGATGTCCTGATTCCATTCAGATGTGGAGATTCAGCCACTGAATTGGGACAAATCTCCTTTGAATCGAATCAGCACCCAAAACTTTGCAGCCCTAGTGAATATATGGCTTTGGTTAAGAACCAGACAGTCACACTACCCTTATAGCGAAATGATTACAAAGAGCAGATAAGTCATGACTATGATTGCTCTTTGGTAGAGTAGATTCATAGATGTAGGGTCAGAAGGGACCTAAATTGATCATCAAGTCTGACCCCCTGCCCTGGGCAGGAGAGAATACTGGGCTTATATGACCCCAGCTAGGTAATTGTCAAGTCTTCTCTTAAAGACCCCCAAGGTAGGAGCCAACACCACTTCCCTTGGAAGTTATTTCCAGATCCTAGCTGTCCTGACTGTGAAATAGTGTCTTCTAATGTCCAGCCTGAATCTACTCTCAAACAACTTATGGCCATTATTCCTTGTTACCCTGGGAGGTGCTCGGGTAAACAGGGTCTCTCCGATTTCCTGCTGGTCCCCCCTGGTAAGTTTGTAGATAGCCACCATGTCCCCTCTCAGCCTTCTCTTGTGAAGGCTGAACAGGTTCAGGTCCTGTAGCCTCTTCTCATAGGGTCTGCCCTGCTGTTCCTGGATCATGCAAGTGGCCCTCCTCTTGACCCTTTCAGTGCTGGCCACATCTCTCTTGAAGCGTCAAATTCTGAGCATCACACAGTACTCCAACTGTGGCCTGACCAGTGTCACATAGAGGGGGAGGACTACCTCCTTGGCCCTGCTTGTGATGCATCTGTGGATGCATGACAAGGTGCGGTTGGCCTTACTGACTGCATCCTCACATTGACAGCCCATGTTCATTTTGGAATCGATAATAACTCCAAGATCTCTTTCTGCCACCGTGCTTTTGAGAAGGGAGTTCCCCAGCCTGTAAGCATGCTTTTGGTTCTTGCAGCCCAAATGCAGTACCCTGTACTTGTCAGTATTGAATCCCATCCTATTCTCATTTGCCCACCCCTGTAACCTGTCCAGGTCCAGCTGTATCCTGTCAAGCTGTAACTTGAATGTTTTATATTATGTACTAACTTCATTTTCAAAATAGTAGTTTATATATCATACCAGCAGCTGAATAAGGTTTCAGCTGTTAATGGAATGTTTGCACATGAGTTTGAAGCACATAATTTAACATCATTTTATATATCAGTTTCTATATTTTTTTCCCATTATGGTCTTAAAATAGAAGTAGAGTTCATTAAACAAGTGTGCTATGTTCTTTGTTTTCTGGCCACATAGTTTTTACAAGGGAGTGTGATGGAAATAAGCTGATATCCCAAGACAAGAAAAGAAGTGCTAATAAGCAAATAATATATTCATGGAAAAACAAAAACAAGAAGTTGAAGAAAAGCACTTTGTAGCAGGTTCATGTTCTAGAGGCAGCAATCCCTCCCCATCTCCAAATCTAGGGTGCCCTCCACTCCTTACTCGCTCACCATGCCTTTGATGTAATTGTTTTATTAAGAAGGAGTCTGCCAAAGGGCCCTAAAGCAAACCTAAAGGTGAGCTCCGTCCTCCCCAAAACCCACTCCCATGCCTCATGGGTGATATTCTTTCTTGATATCACATGCCCCTCCTAGGCTACAGGCTCCTGGACACCCTCAGTCTCTTGCTGTGGTCCCAGCCCTTCAATCCTGCTAGACCTTGGCCAAGCTTCTAGGCCATTTGAGATCTCTGAGCTCCCAGGTCCCATCAGTCACTGGCTATAGTCCCTGACCTTCAGTCTCCCTATACCCTAGCTCCCCTCCTAGACCAGTGAGACCTTAGTAGTATATAGGCTTACCATCCTTCAATGCAAATGTGGCCCTTAGCCCCATCCCTTTTCCCCTTATATGATGTGTGACGTCACCAGCCCTGCACCCTGACCCCAGTCATGTGGTGCATGACATCAGCAACTCCGCGCCATCCCAGTCATGTGATATGTTACATCAGCAACTCTGCCCCCACCCCCAGTCATGCAATGTGTGACACCACCACCACATGGTCCATGACATCAAAAGGACAGCCCATGCAGACCCCCAAAGCCCACCCCTTCATGCTGCAAGAACCGCCCTAGGTCACGTGATACAGTTATGACCTATCAGGCCCCAGACTACTCTAGCTCCCAGGGCACAGGCATGGCCTATGGGGTGGCAGTAGGGTGGTGTGACCCCTCTAACAACCCGTCCCACCCTGCCGACCAATTGGTGTGGGTTTCAGAGACCTCAGACCTTCCCAAGAACGACGGCAAACAAATTGGAGCAAGTAGAGGGGTGGGGGCTTAGGCTGCAAGACCACCAGGTCTAGCTACTTTCCCAAGTGACCCCTCTGTTTCTCTGAGACAATGCAAAGGCAATCAGGGGCAGACATGGAGAAGATTCAGCAGTGTGAGATGGATGCCAAGTCTACCAAAATAAGACCAGGGAGCATGACAGAACCAAAGCAGTCCGTATCAGACCTGCCTATGGAGAGTGTGGACATCTCTGTCCCAAGGGACTCTGCAGAGGTAACTAATTCAGATGATTTTTGTAGGGTGTTTTTCTTGTAGCTGCCCGGCTCTGTGTTAATAATGATGTTTTTGCAGGTAGACAATGCCTTCATAGAAAGCTTTCAAAACCTGCATATTGGCACCTCACCAAAAGTAAAGGTCCTTTGCGTGAACTGTTTTTGTTCATGTCCAAAAGAGAGCAGTTCAAGACCAAAGACTGATGCAACATTTTTATCCAAAGACAATGACCACTAACCCAGGATTTGAGCCTATGGAGGTTACTGAGCAGGGCTATGAGGCTATGGAGGTCACCTAGCAGGGCTACAAGCCCATGGAGGTCACCAAGCAAGGGTGTACTGGGGGACTATTTTGAAACAAAAATGTATTCTGTACCCCCCATTAAGAAGAAGCTTTCTTGTATGAGCCGGTTTTGAGCAACTGTTCAAGATGAGGTTGAAGACTTCATTAATGTTGTATTTCTTACCTGCTTAATAAGCCTTGTTTTACCATGGTTTAAATTTGTCCTCAAGCATTTGAATGCACCACATGGGTGTTAGCATGGGATGGGTGTGGGGGAAGCAGTTACCAGACATGTCTACACAGGAGGCTATGTTAAAGAAAGTTTATTACTGCCTCGGTGAAGCTGGCAGTTTTGGAAGGGTGAACATGCTTTTTGAAGCCACCAAAAGGCAGAATAAGGTTCTGAACAGAAGCGGGATAGCCGCCTGGCTTTCAGATCAGGATGCTTACACCCAACACAAACTGACAAGAAGACATTTTAAAAGAAACAAGACTGTTGTTTCAGATATTGATGCGCAATGGCAGGCAGATTTGGTGGATATGCAGCAGTTTTTCAAGTACAATCATGGGTTAAGTTCATCTTAACAGTGATAGATATATTATCAAAGTATGCCAGGGCCATGTGTCTAACAGACAAGTCAGGCAGTGAAATAGCTCAGGCCTTTACAACCATTTTTACAGAGGGCCTTGTACCTTGAAAATTACAGACTGATCAGGGAAAAGACTTTTTAAATAAGTCTGTAAGCAAACTGTTAAAACAGTATAATATTCACCATTTTGTGAAGAATAGTGAAGTGAAAGCGGCGGTGGTAGAGGGGTTTGGCAGAACATTAAAATCAAAGATATGGAGGTATTTTACAGCCCGCAACACCTTTCACTACATTGATATGTTACTAGAGTTTATAAAGAGCTACAACCACAGTTTTCACAGAACTATCCATACCAGGCCTATTGACGTGAATTTCTCAAACTCTCCATGGGTGTGGAAAACCATGTATGGGGACTATTTCAAAATAAAACCAGCAGCATCCACGTTTAGAAAAGGAGACCACGTGAGGGTGTCTAGGACCAAAGGGAGGTTTGAAAAAGGTTATGAACAAACATTCACCGATGAGCTTTTCATAGAGGATGAAGTCCTTAGACACATGCAGATGCCTGTATACCACCTAAAAGATTATGAAGATGCATCTATCAAGGGTTCTTTTTACCCTGAAGAACTACAAAAAGTGAACCCCAAACAGGACAGAGTTTACAGGGTTGAAAAAGTTCTAGCAACGTAAGGAAAGGGAAGAAAGAATCAGTTGTTGGGGAAATGGTTGGTGTGGCTGGTTAAATTTAACAGCTGGGTGGAAGCCTCCCAAGTTTGTAACATGTAGGAGTACCTTCGTCAGAAGGCCAAGATGTGCGATGACATCTTTTACATCACTTTGCCCAGCAATGCTTGTGCCATAATTTTTCCACAGAACACCAACTCAAACTTTACCTTACAGCTGGTTAAACCTCTGGATCTGCTGGGGAACTGGGAGATAGGGTTAGGAGAAATACAGTACTAACACAGCTGGAACAACATTAATGAAGACACCTCTTTCAAAATAATTTCTGGGACTAAAAAATGGGAGTACCTCCTGCCTTGGGGGTATTATACAACCATCACAGAGTTACTGTATTTATGAACAATGCAATTACCACCCACCCTACTCCACCCAAATTAGTTATGCACTATGACCAAGTGATTGGAAAAGTGAGACTTAAATCCAAAGATAACTCTTATGCTTTTTATATGCATGGTGAGTTAGCCTATATTTTGGGAGTGCTACCCAGGGCCTCTGTTAAAAAACAGCCTTCTCAGTTGATATTACTGGTGGGTTCAATTGACTGAATGTCTACATGGACATTGTGGAACATCTGCTTGTCTGGGAGTTTTTGGTTCCTTTGCAACAATGAGTTTGTCACCATCACGGATGACAACCTGAATTATGTCCCCATTAGTCAGCACCATATTGACACAATCAGCATTGAAATAAAAAATGATCAGAACAAACACATCTAATTTTGCTTTGGTAAGGTGATTGTTAAGCTTCATCTATGCCCCCGGAAGACTTTGAGATTTTAAAATAAGTAAAAGCATGATGATGAGGGTTAAAAACTATGAGTACCCTAAATTGTACAGCATTTATTATTAAGTCCAGGCTGGGTATGGTCTTCCCAGATATCAGGGGGTGCCCATAATGTATGGGGCTGGTGTGGGGGGCATATTTTGCAGCTTCTTTAGAAAAGCCATTCTGCTTTTGAGAAGGGGTCTGGAGATTATTAAGCGCCACACTAAAATATGGCTTAAACCATAGCCAAAGATGTGATTGGTCACATCTCCTGAGCTGTCTTGGATGGTCAAGCTGGCAAAGCAGGAGGGGTCCAGCCTTGTGTACATTCAAAGAAAGAACCTTAAAAGAAAGACAGACGCACCAGACTCCGGAAGCGCAGGACCTCCTCAACCCCGTAAAAAGAAGAGGGAAAGTTGACAGGGCTGCCACACACAAAAAACCAAGAAGCAGCCTGGGAAAAAGAAGGGGAGCTCTCCTGGAGGAAACTTTAACCACTATGGCCTTTGTTCACTGCGGGTCTGAAGAATGTGCCAAATCCAAACTGGATGTGTTTCATATAGCCCCTATGCAGACCTGCATTGAGAAAAGCCTGTATGTTGAGATCCCCCACTCTCGACTATTACCAAGTCCAGCGTGCTTGACTTTTTCAGAGCTGGGAATGGTGAAGATTACATGGATTTAAACAACGCACTTCTGTACCTTTGCTGCCAGGGTAGCAGTGAGTCTGATGAATTACCCTCTAGTCTCTGTCTTCTGTCAGCTGGATGTCACTCTGGAAGATCATCTCATAAGCCAGAGCAACAACTGTTACCCTTACTGAGACTTCATCAAATCAGTTCTCAACTACAGCAATGACACCCTCACCACCCAATTTTCTGCTGGTCTGTTTTACAAAGATACTGCCAGGCATCATGAAATGGTCACGTAGGATGGCAATAATCACGGGTTTCAGAGACAGGCAAACCTGACAGATGGGAGCAAAAAGATAGAGATGCTTGGTCATCTCCATAGCAATTTATTTTTTCAAGAAAAACTGTTGCTAAATGGCATGGATGTGAAAATTACACTGACACGCAGCAAAGATGCCTTCTGCTTGATGGGTGGTACAACGACTGGCCAATGTAAACTAAAAATCACATCCACCTCACTTTTTGTGAAAAAAGTGAAGGTAGCCCTGAGTGTCTGACTGGGCCACGCGGAGGCCATGCTTACGGCCAATGCTAGCTACCCCATGGATCATGTGGGTATGAAAGTGTTTAGTATTCCTGCTGGCAGCCGAGTCAGCAACCAGAAGAATCTGTTTCTGGGGCAGTTGCCCAAACTCATCATCATCGGGTTCGTGGATAATGATGCCTTTAGCAGGAATTATGCTAAGAACCCCTTTAACTTTAAATATTACAATATTAATTTTGTGGCCCTCTACATCGATGGAGAACAAACCCCAACAAAGCCCCTACAACCAGATTTTGAGAACAGTAACTGGGTGAGAGAATACATGCAGCTGGTACAGACAGCCAGTAAACATACGAAAGACCGGGCTCTGATAACCAACTGTGGGAGTTTGCCCTGGGGTATACCTTATTTGCCTTTGACCTGTCTCCTGACCAGGAATGTGCTGATCATTATTCACTAATTAAAACTGGGAACCTGAGAACAGAAATACACTTTGCTGTGGCTTTGCTGTGGCTTTGTCCATGATCATGGACAGGGTCTTTGACAACATCATAGAAATAAATCAGAGGAGAAACATCCTGTTTGACTACATGTGAAGATGGACACCGAACAGCTTGCCGGAGTTTTATCCTCAGACCTTTATGCTAAAGAAACTTTCTTAGATGTTTTCCCCTGTGACTGGCTTCCTAAGACTCAATTGTCTAAAAGGACCCTGAGCTTGGTGGTCAACCTGCACCCACAAAACCAACCTGGTGAACACTGGTTGGCTGTTTACCTGGAGGATGGGAACCACGGAGAATTTTTTGACTCGTAAGGTCACCCCCGAAACAACACTCTCCTCCCTCAAAGCAGTATGTTGTTTTTAAACAAGAACACTACCAATGCTGTTTTTCAGATGAAACAGTTACAAAACCCCCAATCTGTCACCTGTAGATACCATTGTGTGTTTTTCCCACACCGCTGTAGCAAAGGGCTATTGTTTGAACAGATTTTAAAATTGTATTATTCCAACAATTTAGCACAAAATGATAGGGTGGTGATGCATTTTGTAAAAAGTAAATATAAAACTTTCCATGTGGCCGGGCTTGCTCAAAACCTGTTTCCACATGCCCAGACATGTATTTCTTGCTATGACATTCACAAATGGTTTGTCTAAATAAAACGCTCTGCTCATGCTATGTAAATAAAGCTGTTGTTTAAATGCGTGTGTGTGTTTTCATTTTAAAAATCCTCTATAGACAAAAACTTTATAGCAGTATAGAATAGTTTAATTCAAAGCATAAAACTTTACATGGAGAGCCAATGGCTTTTAGAGAGAGTTTTTTGCTTCTTAGGCAGTGCTGTTGGTGTTTCTTGGTGTGAGGCAGATACTTTCAGACGTTCCAGATGATTACGATTCACGGTGTTGCCCATAACAGAAGGTGGTACGTTCAGCTCGACTGTGGCTTTCAGAAAGATGTCCCAGCCTTTAGGCGGGCATTTACTAGTCCCAGTGTGAGTCTGAATGGTTCTCCAGACCAAGTCAAAATGTTAGAACCCGTGATGAGCATCCCTTTGTAGAGGAAACCCCCTTTGATCATCCCAAGAAGAAACATCCTAGTGCTGGCTCAGCTTAGTGAGCAGTGCTTTAGCATTTTTCCTGTATCGGGCATGCACGTTATCCAATACTTCCTGAAGGACAGTGTTGGGGTTTGTTGGGATTTCTAGGGGGTTTCTGGCTTCTAGGAGGGTCTGTTCTGGCAGAAACAGGGTTAATTTTTCTCTGTCCAGATCACCCTGCTTTATGTAGGTCAGGTATTTCTGAAGCACAGTGGTATACAGTTTAGCCTTATCATATTCTCCTAAACCCAGTCTTTGGAGAATATCCCTCATTTCAGCATGCAGTAAGCGGGTTGCCTTGGTTCTGATATTTTCCTAAGGCAGATGGGGAGCCCTTAATTGTTCCAGTTCATGTTTGGGCACCAGATAGGTTTTTTTCTGTGTGCTCCATCACCAGCTAGTCAAAAGCTCCATAATTAGAGGGAGAGCAAAACTTAACAGAGGGCCAATAAATCCCCCAGACTGCTTCACCAGGTCTTTCTTTTTTTTAGAAGCAAGCTTTTGTTACTTAGGTTTTTCATGATCCCGCATCTTTTTTTCAGCACGCAAATTTGATTCCGTGTCAAAGGGATGTTTCCTTTTAAGATGTTCAGAGTAATTTCTGAAATGGCCGCTACTAAATCATCAAAAACTAAGCAGAGTACAGATTTTGTTTCTCTGCTGTGGGGAGGATTGAAAAAGCAGTTTTATGAAAGCCACATTTTTTTTTACGTGGTTAGACATGTTTCCCTTCCACCATCTCAAGAGCTAAAAAGAGGCTGCCGCTACATCATCTCTTTTTATTCCCACCCGCTGTTTTTTTAAACTGTAAGTAGCTGGTTGGTCAGGAGGAAAAAGCCTGGTTCTAAATCTAAAGGCATCCAGGGTAAAAGCATTTAATTTAACCACCAGATACCCATAAGGTGTTTCAGTGGCATCCTCAAAAGCCAGCTGGGTTTGCCCCATAATCTAGAACAAGATCTCTCAAGGTTTCAAAGTTGACTTTTTCACTGTTGGCCACATTCACAATAATCCCTTTGACCTCCAAGCAAACCTTTCCCCCAGACAACTTGTACCCACAGGTTTTCAGACCAGCTGACACGAACTCTGTGATGTGTTCATCTGGTGGGATTTCACTGGTGAGCTCGCCTAAACTATTGCCTGGGGGGGGGTTCCGATCTCCCTCATGGCTCACAAATATCACAGAATCTGTGTCGTGGTACAGACACCCATTTTGCAAGCTAACAGCTCATACAACTTTAAGTGTGCATAGGCGGTGGTGAAACAGGCTATAAAGATGTTTGTGTTACTCGAGAATGTGTAACGCTCTTTGGCATGCTTCCCAGGCACACAGGCTGCCTCATCATCAATAAAGTTGCAAGACGAAATTTCATAGGCAGGAGAAAAGAGGTAGTCAAAGAATTCTTTGGGGGTCTTTCACAATGCTGGTGTTGGGCAATTTGGTTCTCTAACTGAATTTACCCTACAAAGAATTTAGAAACAATTTTGCTATTTGGCGCTTTGCAGGGTTGGGTTTGATGTGCTCTAGGCATAAGGTCACACCTTCTTTTTGCAAGAAATTGGCCATGTTTCTTGCTTGTTTTTCTTGGTCAGTATGCCAGGCAGGGTAGCCCGAGGCTTCCTGCTTCTGTCAGAGGTGCATTTTTATGTACTGTGAAAAAGGGGTGCTAGACCTCTCGGCAAAATGCCAGACTTCATAGATTTAAGCTACTCTGTACCCCTTGGCAATAGCTTTATTCAATTCTGGTGTGCACCGCATGCCCAGGAGGGCCCTCTCTTCATCTGTGTGGTTGCACTTTTGCTGTCTTGTGTCCACACAGACACAGCACAGCATGAACATAAGTTTCCTGTTCACCCTGGTGGGTAGCATAGGGAAAAAAATGTTTCACAGTGGGTACAGTTTCACCCTGGCTATTCCAAAATAGCTTGACAGGGGTTGAAAATTGTCATGAATGATTTCAGGGAGTCCAGTTGGATATTCCTTCATTTTGTTTATGACGGGTTAAAGACTGTTAAATTGTAATAGTGTATTTGTTCACCGGTTTAGTTTGGTAATATAAACAGATGGCATTAGTTCTCTCCCCCAAAAAGAGTATCCCTAGGCACCAGTGGAGAAGGTAGTGGGGTTCTGCTTAAAAAATCTGCCAGCTCCCTATCTGTTTCTAACACAGCCTTCCACTCGTGCTCCCAAATGGTCCTAATGGTAAACCCCTCTCTCTTGAGATAATCAGTCTTGTGCAATGCCTGATAATTCAGAAACCCGAAGGTGGTCCCTGTCAACAGGTTCTGGTCTTTCTCACTGTAGCAAGTGACAATCATGGAAAAAACATCCGTTAAATTCAAACGGTTCCCTATCAATATTGACATAACCATCTAAAAAATAGGTGCCTGCCTGAAATTCCCTACCGTGTAAGGCATGTCAAATTTGAATATTTTCTTTCTCTGAAATGTACATTTGCCACTGGATAGATGGGGTTGAAAACCTCTTTTGCTGTCTGTGATGGTTGTCCGGGGGGAGATGCGCTATGGTCTGCAGTTCCAAAAACATAAACCTGTACGTGGCCATGCAGACAGAGGCCAGCAGCATTCTACCTTTTGGAGTTTACCATCTACTTTCACTCCATCTACCAGCCATGTCATTTTCATAATCTCATCCCTGAAGAAGCAGCAAGCCTCTTTAAAAATTTTTACACCCTGCTGGCAATAATAGGCCAGCTCCTTTTGCATGTCAAAGATCGTATCACGGTTATTCTGATACCATTCTAAAAACTGTCCTTTCTCACTGGACATCATATTTTCAGTGCCATAGTACTCCATCTTTGGGAGAGGCCCCACATAATTTTGGTTTTCTAACATGTTAAAAAAATGTGGGAAATAACTTTTGCATCCTTCAAAACCCATCGGCTGTGGAAGTCTACCACGTTCCATTGGCAAAAAGATTTAAAAATCTATGAAACGGATGCCAAGCCTGGTCACTTAACGCACATGAGTTTACCACCCTGGGTGATTAGTTTCACCACCATTTTTTCCTTCAATAACTGGCTAAGAATGAATTAACCATCGTAGCCTTTGGTGTTGTGAGTTATGAAGGAGTAGTCCTTGAACTCTTTATCCATAAAGACCTTAATAAAATCAGTCAGACACTCTTCACCCATAAACTCCCAAGTGCTTTCTGGCATTTTGGTCTTAGCTTTACAAGCCTTTGTGGAGTTTTTGCCTGCAGCTTTCTCGGGTTTTTTTTCCCCCGTCTTTAGCACCATTGCAAAAATGTAGTTGGGCACATGCATCCCCATCTTCTGCACACATTCAAAATCATAAAAAATGTACCCCTGGCCTTCTTCAGGCCCTTTAATCTGGTGCATAAAGCACCAGTGCTTGTTTACATCCATGCTTTTCCCATAACACTGTTTGCACTGCCGCCCTTTGCACTCAGGCTTTTTGTCCATGTAAGATTTACGCTCATCACACAAGAGTTTTAGACAGACATTCAATCTGCTTTTCAGAGGCCAGGGCCATGTGCCTTTCTGAGCACTCTTTGGAATTACAGAACAGCTTACAATTAGGGCACCTCTGTGTCCTGCCCATGTTTTCAGCACAGTTTGGGCTCAGGCAAAGATGAGCATGTGTGGCTATGGCTGTACAACGTCTGACAAAGATCACAATAATCTCTCATGCCAAACACCTTTTTCACATCCAAAATACCGTAATAATGTTCACCATGCAGCAGAAGAAAACAGGTGTTGGTGTATCTGGTTGCGTCCTGTGTTTTAAATAAACTCCACTCATTTTTTTCCTTATGCATCACTATGTGAATGTTAACCTGTTCAAAGTCTTCAAACAAAGGTACTTGATGGAGCATAACCTTTTGATATATAGACATGGCTGATTTCCTATGCAGTTCTTTGGCACCATCTAGCAGTTCAGCATCTCTGGCCCCCTATGTTTTGTAACAGCCAATAGACTGCCTGCAAGGCACAGGTTAGTATCATAGGTATTCAGGTTGATTAAATACTTCCTCTTTTTAGCAATGATCTGTGACCACAACCAGCCAAAATGTTGAATCGAGCAACATTTCTCTCTGGCTTTGTAACAGGTTACTGAACCACTCTAAAAACAGTTTTGGGGTCATCTGGTTTAAATTCATAGTTTTAGAGTATAAACAGTTTGCCATCCTATCTGCCTGAATATGTAACTGGGCATTGTCATTACCCGTGAATCCCTGGCAGAGTTCTGCTACAATTTCTTCTACCCTTCTGCTTATGGCTTCATATGCCACGTGTAATGGCACATGCTCCAGATTCACAAAACAGAACTCCTCAGTGTATCTCATGCCTCCAAGCCTGGCTACAGCCCACTCTTGCCTTCTCACCCACACCATATGTACGTCTGGTAAAACATCCTTTGCTGACTCGGGAGACCAGGGGGCACTTGAGGGGTCCTGTAAACTGTCTCCTACATCAGATTCACTATCCCAGCTCTCTGACCCTTCAGGTCTTGGTGGTGGGGCAGGCCTGGGAGGCCGGGGCACATTTGAGGGACTCTTTAAAGGACTTCCTAAATCATATTCTCTACCCCCTCTCTCAGGCTCCATGGGTCCTTGTGAAGGGTCAGGCCTGGGAGGAGGGGAAACATTTGAAGGGCCTTCTAAAGTGCCATTACCAGGGGATCTCTTATTTTTTCTCAGCCAGTGTTTAGCCTTTTCCACACACCTCTTTAACCAGGCCAGTACTTTTTGCCCTGCAAGCCACTTGCTGGTTCACCACCCATTCTTACCCTGCATTTACCATGACTCCCCCTCTTCTGATACAGGCCACAACTGCTGTCCAAGTTACACAGACTACCTCCTCTCTGAGTAAAATTCGCCCTTTTACTCCGGTAGTAATCATGATCTTTCAAAGCACTCTGCACACTCTTTCTGAGATGTATACACCTGCCAGCACCACCTCAACCCCCCATCTTTTTTCACAATAATCATGATCTTTCAAGACAAGGTGCTTATCCTTACCCCAAAAACCCGCCATCTTTTTTCACAATAATCATGATCTTTCAAAGTGCTCTGCACACTCTTTCTGAGATGCATACACCCACCAGCACCACTCCAAACCCCTCTTTTTTCACAATAATCATGATCTTTCAAAAAAGGATAAAGACTCTCCTCTTCCTCTAAATTGTGTGAGCAATTGCTTATTCACAGGGTCCAGATCACCTGTTTTGGGGGTGTAAATCCTTGTCTTTTTACACATGGTTTTCTCAGAGGCAGGTGGTGTGTTTTTCTCTGAGGAACCATGGCATGTCCTTCTGTTCTGTCCTGATGGTCTTCTAATCCTCGGGTGTTATGATCTGCAGGCTGGGCATTTCTGGGGTTTTTTGCTTGTGCTTTTAGAGGTCTCTGCCCTGGTCCCCTCTCTCCTTCAGGAGTGGTGTGTGTGGTCACTTAGGAAAAATAAAATGTACATCTCAGCATTGAGAATTCACTTTCCTCACACACTACAAATTTAAAATTTGCTTAACCCCATCCGCTGTAGTCACAGGGGACTCATTCACACACACACACACACACACACACACACACACACACACACACACACTTCTCCTCCCACAAGAAACACATAAAGTTTCAAAAGCTGATTTCAGAAAAATTACCTTTTACTATTGAATAAAAACATGATTGTATGTGTTTGTTCTGCTTTTCTATTTTAGAAGAAGAGGTTCTGTTTGAAAACAAACAGTTAAAAACAGTTGTTATAACTTAGTATGATTATATTTACATAGCCACCATTTTAAAAATAATTTTATCTTGCTGTGGTAAAATTGCATGTGGCTTCCCCACTAGATAAACTCTCTTTAATATAAATGAAATGATACAATAAGTAAGTCCTCTGTATTAAAAAACTAAATAATACAATAAGGAAAATAGTGTATGTATACATTAAAATATAACTGTTTTAAAATAGAGTCACGACGAAAAGATAACTCCACCCCTTTAGTCTTAAAATAGGTAGAGATCTGGACACACAGGTCAGCTTTTTTGTGGTCTAGTTTATCTTTACAACACACCCCTATTTCTTGGAAAATTCACAGCTCCTCCCATAGCAAAAAAGCCCTGTAAGAATATATATTTTAATCTGTCTTTATTTCAATCAAAAACCTTTACAATATTTACTGGTTTATTTTGTTAAACCGTCTCCTAAAAAGGGTGTTTTAAAATCATTTCTAGGGACCATTAAGCCTTATTGGCTTTGTTTTGGTAAAAGATAACTCCTTTAGTCTTAAAATATGCAGAGCTCAAACACACTGGTCATATTTTCTGTGGTCTGGTTTATCTTTATAACACCCCACCCTCACCCCCACCCCCATACCATACAAAAGCTGTGAGAATATATATTTTTTAATTCAGTCTTTATTTCCATCAAAAACTTTTACAATATTTACTAGATTATTTGGTTACCCATTCTCCTAAGAAGGGTTTTTAATCATTTTTAGTGACCATTACGTCTTATTGGTTTTACCTGTACGAAAAACCCTATATGTATGTGATTAGAGATCCAAGACACTAAAGCAAATACTAATCTACATTAAATGTAGAAAACTGCTGATGTACTTTACAACTCCACACCCCCAGCCTACCACCAAGATCAGCAAAAGATATAAACCCTCCCATTTTAAACTGTTTTTGCTAAGCTCCTCTCTTAAGGAGGGTTTTATAATCTTTAGTACCAATTAAACGTTCAATACGGGGTATGAGCATTTTATCTTCTTCGGTGATCAAATCATGAAGGGCAGCATTAGGAACTTCTGCAGAATACACATCATTTAGAAGCTCTCTAACCTGAATTAAATGTTTCTAAGTAATTCTGAAAATGTTCCTGGCAAACTCAATGGCTATAACAACATGGAAAATGCTATCAAGACATATTTCCTATCAAAGTTCCTGAATTGTCTGATTTATGTTTTCATTTAACCAAGTAACACAATCATGCACTTCTTGACCTCCTGGATCATATGTGCAACCCCAGCATCAGTCAAAAAGTCTCTTCCTCAAGCAGTATTTCATTATGCCATAAAAGGAAATGCGCACAAGAGACTTCATGAAAATTTTACATTCTTGACTTGAAGCAGGACCTGATGATTCAATGCCTAACTATCTTCTGAACTCTTTAGTCTCATCTGGTCTCTGTTCTCTGAAGAAGCATACACTTCCTTCTGGTGTACTGGTGAGTAGGCTTTCTGGAGTCATTAAAAAGGCTTCATCTAATTGCAAAGGAGTTCAAATAAAGGACTTAGTTAGCTGCTGTTTAATCAGTCCTTAGCTTCTTCCAAACACACACATGCTATGAAGTGAACCCACACCACTACCTTCAAAATCTAAGTGCCCCCACAACCATACTCCAAGTCTCTTACCAGTCTCTCCTCTGTGATGACTTCTACTTCACATGCAGGATCTGGCACAAAGATACCATCTTCCAAATTCTCAACATCTGCTTTGGGGGCCTCAATCTTCTATGTTTGCCTGTCCATTGGGTCTTCCTGAACAGGGTCAGGTGTCTCAAATAGTAAGTTTGGGCTAGGAGCCTTGCCTCCTTCTCAAACTATTTGTATGGTAATGCTTTCTATGAGGCTGTCTTGGGGTTGTGGCGAGTGGACCTACAGACATTGTGAAAGAATCCATATCTTCCCTTGCCTGACTTATCATGGTCTCAGATAAACAGAGGGGGAAAGCAGTTTGGGAAAGCAGTTAGACCTGGTGGTCTTCCAGCCTAAATCCCACCCCTTTACTCACTCCAATTGGTTCAGCATCATTCTTGGGGAGGTCTGAGGCCTCTGAAACACATGCCAATTGGTCTCAGGTGGTGGGGTGGGTTGTTAGAGGGGTCACACAACCCCACTGCCACCCCATAGACCATGCCTGTGGTCCGGGGACTAGAGCAGCCTGGGACTTCATAGTTCATATCTGTACCATGTGGTCTACGGTGGGTCTTGCAGGATGAGGGGGTGGGCTTTGGGGGTTTGCATGGGCTGTCCTTCCATGATGCCGTGATGTCATGGACCATGTGCTGGTGGTGTCACATACCACGTGACTGGGGGTGGGGGCGGAGTTGCTGATGTCACGCACCATGTGACTGGAGTGGGGGTAGAGTTGCTGATGTCACACACTATGTGACTGGGTTCAGGGGCAGAGTTGCTTATGTCATGCACCACATGACTACGGCGGGGGGGTGGGGATGGTGATGTCATGCACCATGTGACTGGGTTCAGAGGGCAGGGCTGGTGATGTTACATACCATATAAGGGAAAGGGGGGGGGATATGGGAGGTGGGACTTTCAGTCCCACCCACCAGTCACATTTGCAATGAAGGGCAGTGAGCCTATATACTACTGACCTTCAGGCACCCAGGCCCTACTGACACTCACCCCTCTTGGGCTCCCAACTTCTGAGCTCTCTGGCCCTTACTGACACATGCCCTCTCTCTTGGGTTGGGCCCTCTAGCCCCACACATTGTTCTCTGGGCCCAGGCTCTGCCCCTTTATGGGCTGCAGGCTTCTTGGCCCCCTCCATCTCTATGCTGCTTACCTCAGCTCAGCAGTTATCTCAGGAGCCCCACTGCAGCCCTGCTGCCAGGAGCTCCTCTCTCTGTGGTGCCCAGGGCTCAAGTGCCTGACTAGCTTAGGTTTTGGGTTTATATACCTCAAGCCTGACTCCCTTCTGATCAAGTGACTCCCTAATCAGCCCCTGCTACACCTTCAGGCTGCTTCTCCCTCAGTCTGTTCTCTTAACGTGACAGGTGCACTAACTACCCTGTCACACACTTCTACACAAAAGGACAAGGTTATAGATTCCTCCTTAATATGTAAAAAAGGCATGTTCGTCTCACTTCCAACTTTCTCTTTATTTAAAGCATAACTGAGGGCATGTTCTTAATATCATCTGTTTATAGTACAAAACTTTTGAGCAATGATAATTATATATTCTCCACAGTGTATCACCTGGATGGTGAACTGGGTGACTTCAATATCCATGTCTAGTTAACTAAATCCACTGAATTCACCTGCTTCACCTGCAGCCTCTCTGCTGATGCTGCTAGCAGGGATGTTAATCATATTGATTGTTTTAATTAGGTACTAGAGTGAAATAATCACTGTTTCTCAAGCTTCACTTTACTATCAATAAGCAATTGCTATGGGAACTAATGAGAGACCATATAGGTGTTTTATACTGTGCATCCTGTACAGTTAGTAATGGATAGGAGGGACAAGGCTTCAATGAGTTTTTTTGCATCAGTATTCCTGAGCATGGACAAAGGCATATCTTCAAATCTGACCATAGACAGGCACAACAAAGACACCGGACCACCAACGGTTAGCACCAACCTAGTGAAGGGACACTTGGAGAGGCTTCATGTGTTCAAGCCATCAGACCCAGTTGATCTTCACCCAAGGGTGCTGAAAGAATTAGCCAGTGTCATAACAGAAGCACTGTCAAGACTGAGCACTCAGGAGAAGTTCCAGAGGACTGGAAAAGGGCCAATGTGGTCTCTATTTTCCAGAAGGGGAGGAAGGAGGATCTAGGTAACTATAAACTGGTTAGCCTCACCCCTATCATTGGGAAAATCTTGGAAAAAAAAAGATTAAGGATTACAATTGTAGAAGTCCAACAGGAAAAATAATGCTGAAGGGCAACCAGCATGGATTCATAGCAGGTAGATCCTGCCTGAAAAACATTGGGTTTTTTTACAGCCAGATCACAAACTGCTTAGACACAGGAGTTGAGGTTAATGTCATATATCTGGATTTTTAAAAAGTCTTCAATATGATGTCACATCCCATTCTCATAACTAAGTGGCTGTGACTTAGATAATTATACAGTCAGATGGGTGGCAAATTGGCTAATGGGACACACCCAGAGAGTGGTGGTGGATGCGTTGGTATTGTCCTGGAAAAATATGGGCAGTGGGGTCCCCAAGGCTTGGTTCTTGAACTAGTGCTGCTCAATATCTTCATCAGTGACTTGGACAGTGTGCTTTCCATGCTCTTGTCCAAGTTCATGGATGACACCAAAGTATGGGGCAGAGTAAACACACCAGATGGTAGGGAACAGATTCAGGCAGATTTGAACAGGCTGGAAAAGTGGGAAGAATAAAACAGGATGTAGTTTAATAAGGATAAGTGCAAGGTACTGCACCTGGGGAGGAGGAATCACCAATACACTTATACGTTGGGAGACAACTTTCTAAACAGCACAGCAGCAGAGAGGGATCTCAGAGTTATAGTTAACTCCAAGATGAACATGAGTCGACAATGCGACAAAGTGATCAATAGAGCTAATCACGTTTTATCATGCATTAACAGGTGCATCATGAACAGATCTAGGGAGGTGATACTTCCCATCTATGCAGCATTGGTATGGCTGCAGCTGGAGTACTGCGGCCATTTTTGGGCACTGCACTTCAAGAGGGATGTGGACAACCTTGAGAGGATCCAGAGGAGGGCCAGTTGTATGGTTAGGGGCCTACAAGGAGGGTCTTATGAGGAGAGATTGAGGGACCTGGATCTCTTCAGCGTCCATAAGAGAATGCTAAGAGGTGATCTAATGGCTTTCTACAAGTTTCCTGTGGGGTGGGAAGCAAGAAATAGGAGATACTCTGTTTGCCAAGGCACCCCTTGGAGTAACTAGGAACAATGCCACAAACTGACAGAGTGCAGATTTAGACATTAGGAAGAACTTCTTTATGGTAAGTGTTACCAGAATCTGGAATAACCTTCCAAGTGAGGTGGTACTTTCTCCTACTTTGGACATTTTTAAGAAAAGACTGGACAAACACCTGCCAGGGGTCATCTAACCCTAGTGCTTTTTCCTGTCCAGGGCAGAGGGTCGGACATGATGATCTTCAGAGATCCTTTCCAACCCTAAAAATCTATGAAATCTATGAAATCCTATTACCAGTTCCTTGTGCCATCAAGTCCCTCCAAAAGTTCCATTTGTAATAGATCTAAATAGGGATGTTAAATTCATCTGGCCCTGTGAATATCATGGGGCTAGTCCATGGACAGGATCAGACCCACAGATTTCCTCCCCACACACAGATACACACACTCCTCACAGCTCTCTGCATGCCAGAGCCAGCTTACACAGCATTCATGCTGGCCAGTCCAGGCCCTGCATCATGTGCAGTGCATACCTTGGACTGCTTGGACTAGATGCTGGTGTAATGGAATCCCTGAACCAGCTAGAGTGGTTGCAGAATGCAGTGTGGGTTTCAGACCAGCTGAGGTGGGTACTGTGTGTGGCATTTTAGGACTGGCTAGAGCAGTTTCTGCATGCTTCAGAGGTCCCAGACTGGCCAAAGCAGGTGCAATACATGGCATGTATTCCATGCCCTGCTTGTAGGGCAAGCTTGGCACGTGCTGCATGTGACATTTGGATCAACTCAAAAACTCTGGGGCAGCACTGGGATCTGGCCAATGGTGCTCCACAAGCCAGAGGTGGTCTGTAGACTATATTTTTGACACTCCTCATCTAAATACTATATGTGTCTAATTTAAAAAAGAGAGTCACTTCCCTACATTTGCATATTAACAGGATCATATTTGAAATTTATTCTACCCATGTACAGCAGGAGTATTTGAACTCTATGCATATGAGTAAGGACAGCTTGGGAAGGTGAAATCTAACTCCCTAACACACTCTTATCATAGTATCATATCATAGTATCATATCATAGTATCTAGGGTCAGAAGGGGCCTAGAGCAGGCCATCTAGTCTGACCCCCCACCAATGGCAGGAACGAGTACCAGGGTCACAAGACCCCAGCCAAGTACCTATCTAATCTACTCTTGAAGATGCCCAAGGTAGGAGCAAGAACAACTTCCCTAGGAAGCTGGTTCCACAT
>JAGPOW010001327.1:24009172-24030850 GCA_030014935.1 Caiman crocodilus
AACAAACCCGTGCTGGTTGCCCTTCAGCATAAAGTCTCCTGCCGGTCCCTCACAGATGTGGGACTTGAGAATTTTCTCAAAGATCTTCCCCAGAACCGAAGTGAGACTGACAGGCCTGCAGTTCTCCGGGTCCTCCTTCCTCCCCTTCTTAAAGATGGGAACTACATTGGCCACCTTTCAGTCCTCCGGCACTTGTCCAGAGCTCCAAGAGTACTCGTATAACCAAGCCAAGGGCTCAGCAATCACCCCCGCCAGCTCCGTCAGCACCCTTGGGTGTAGGTCATCCGGGCCCGCTGACTTAAAGACATACATATAGAATTCTTAAATCTCTATATGATACTGGTGGCAGCCAAATAAGTTGTCTTATAAGTTTATATACAACTTACCTTATAAGTTTAAATAATAGAAGTAACCTCTTAATGATGGTTGCATGCCCATGGACTGTAATATGGCTTTCATATCCCATTCTATTTGGATGCAGGCCTGAGACCCATCCTATTTGGCTGCCACCAGTTTCATATAGAGATTTAAAAATTCTGTATACATGTCTCAGAGCTAGAAGTCCTCCTTTTGCTTACAGTGGGTGCATCTACACATGCATATTAATGCACAGCAATAATTGTGCCAGAGTTCCTTGCTCCCAGGTGCCATGTTTACATGTGCATCTGGGACCAGAACATGTTGAGCTGGGTTAGAGCATCCTCAGTTGGCAAGGGGTCTGGGGTTGAGCCTACCAGCCCAGGGCTGCTCTGATGTGAGTGAACATGCTGCAGAGGGGTTGGCTGGGGCATGAGCGTGCTTTTAGTATGGGACTAGCTAGCAGGCATCCCCCACATTAAAGTACTCTCATGTCCCATCCAGCTGGGTTCGCATCTGCATGTGCATTGCTGTGCATGAAAAAACTCTGCAGCAGGATAGGGGTGAATGTGTACATGCTGGGACATTTACTATGGAGCTAATTAGGCAACTGCTCAGTAAACGTCTCGTCTAGACACATCCAGTATGGTTCTCAATGCTTTCAGTCAACATAAGTGTTCTTAAATGTATAATAAAATGCAATTAAAATTGAGATACGCTGTATAGATTATTTTTAAGTACTGTACATGGATATCATGACACACAATCTTAACACCAGTTTCTGTATATGAGCCAAGGAGGGAGGTGGCACATGGCTGGACATGGAGCAGCAGGAGCTGCCATGTGCAAGCTTTTCCCCCTCCTCCTCACCCCCACCCCTGTGTCTGGCCAGGTGGGCAGTGCCTGTGCAGCACCTCAGAATGGTGTGTGATGGTGGTCCATCCCCACCTCCACATACCCCCTAGGGCCTTCTCAAGTAGCCCAGGTGTACACTTACCCCTGGTTGACAACCCCTGCACTAGGCAATTCTATGATACATGTTAGGGTGCTGTAACAAAGCTAAGATGTGTTTTCCTGGTGGGGAGATAGACATTATCTATCTATCTATCTATCTATCTATCTATCTATCTATCTATCTATCTATCTATCTATCTATCTCCCCTCCAGAAAAACACATCTTAGCTTTGTTACAGAACCCCTAACATGTAACATAGAATTGACTAGTGGAGGGGTTGTCGACCGGGGATACATGTACCCCTGGGGGTACTAGAGAAGGCCCTATGGTGTATGCGTGGATGGGCAGGGATGGAGCACCACCATGCACCATCTCGCACTGCCGTGCAGGCACCACCCACCTGGCCATACACAGGGGCAAGGGGGAAGCTTACACATGGTGGCTGCTGCTGCTCCACATCCAGCCATGCACCACCTCCCTCCCCAGCTTGGTGACCAACCACGCGCCATCTCTGCCTCCCCACCACCACCCTGTTCAGAGGCCGAGTGTGCACTGCTCCGCGTCTAGCCACTGGGGGTACAGTTATCCAAAAAAGTTGAAAATGCCTGGACTAATGTATTCTTAAATTGTTTTCTTCTTTTTCACAGCCTGTAATTCCAACCAGCCCAACTAGTAGCTCCACAACACCAACCAGCACAATGGGCATGTCCTCAAAATTGGACAGTTCAGCTCTCCAGGACATTTTCATCCTCTCTCCTCTTTATGGCCCAAGGTAAACCTCCTCATGAGTCTGAGTATACCTAAAGCAAAATTTTGCAGGCTGATTGGAGAAATATTTTATTCTTCCCTTTCAGATTATACATGATTAAATATTCCAAGATATTTTATGAAGTATTTAAATATAATGGAAAGCAGATGCAGTGTCCATGTGTAGAAAATGTGATTATTATCCCCTATGCACCTATGAAGGTCTAGTACTAGACTAGTGTGTAGAAAAATTAGCCAGGAAACCAAAGTTTTGAATGCTTTTATTTTTAATAATTTCATAAGATCTTTAGTCACCACTTAACTAACTAGCTGGAGGAGCATGAGAGAACCTGTTTAAGGCTCTGATTCAGAAAAGCACTTAACTGCTTATACTTTGCCCCCCTCTACAGATTACAGGTAATGTTCAATTAACTGGTTAATTTTACAGTTACACTGAGACCAGCCACGTGTACACATAGCTATCACGCGATAAAAAGCTACAACCAGCTGTAAGGTTAGATCTCAAAAATGTGTACTAACTTGATAACTGGTTGCTATTGAGCTTTAATTTGCACATGTAGCAGGGTTTCCCTGTGGCTTGCAACCCTTTCAGCAGATAGGGCTCCCAGCTGCAGGGGTGCACCACGACCAGCATAAAACCAAAGAATCCTAGGGATCCCAGTAGCTCTGATTCCCAGGGTCTGGGGGTTTTCTCCACCCCTGAGGCCTGAGGATCACATGAGCCACAATCCCCAGGGTCTGGGGGCTTCCCACACCCCCAAGCCCTAGGGATGACAGTTCCTCTGATCCCTAGATCACAGTTCCCTAGGGCTCAGGGGTTCAGGAAACACCTGAGGCCAGAAGTTCATGGTGATCCTCTGGCCCCAGAGAGTGCTCACACTCCTGGTGGTGGGGATCACCCTGTGGTGATCCTCCAGCTCCAAGGGTTTTCCTGTACCACCAAGGCACGGGGATTGCCTCTATGGTGATCTGCTGGCCCCAGGGATTCTCTCACACCCTCAGGATGTGGAGGTCAGCAGAATGGTGATCCTCCATCTCTGGGGGTGCATGTGTACCCCCATGGCTGGGAGCCCCTCAACTGTGGTGTGGGGACTGCCAGACATGGGAGCTTGCCAGTGCAAGGGGAGCCTGAAATCATGCTCCCCCTGGAACAGCAATAAGGCATGATGGGTTCTAAAATAGGATCCCACAATCATGTCCCCTGCCATTCACATGTGGCATGGCAGGAAGTACAATTGTGTGAATCTTTCCCATCATGCCTTTACCCATCATGCCTTTACCTTCACGTGTAGAGGGAGCCTTAGTCATATGTACAGTCTCAATGACTTTTGTAAGGTTATTTGTTTTATGGTGAGATTACATGTTAGAGTAAGCAGGTGCTAACATCTGTGTTATGGTTAACAAATGCTAGTGCTCAGTCAGAACAGTGGTTCTTCAGTTGCAAGGCCCAGCAGGGGCTGGATCTAGGCATGCAGGGTTGGAGTGTTCTGGAGGTACCCCAGAAACAGGCAGGGAGGAAGAACATCCCCAGCATGGTCTCCAGCCTTTTTGGGATGATTGGATCTGCAGGGAAATGATGGTGGGGCAAAGGGGGTGTGGAATAGGTGTGACAGGGGAGCAATCCAGGAGTAAAGAGGTTGATTCATGGGTCATGGGGCAATTATGTGGGCAGAGGGAGCAGTAGCTCAGCAGCTCCTGTCTGCATATGCTACTAAAGGGGAAGCCACAGACCTATAAACATACACTGATGACTGCAAGCTGATTACAAGCAGGTTTCTTGCAGTAGCATAGAAGCCCAAGGTGGAGGTTAAGACTTTGAGTTATAGACTGTTTGGCTTGTGTTTTTGTTCATTTGACTGAGGCTTAGGAGTGACTACAGGGGAGGTTGGAGGGCGCTCAGTGATTTGATCCCTGCAAGGCATGGGTATACCTGGCCATGGTGTGGCCATAGGGGAGGAGGCTGGTGGCCACGATTAGGGTCAGTAGACCACAGTCAGTGCCAATAAGGCACAGAATTTATTTTAGTTAGAAGACTTAGGGTCCAGATAAGTGAGTAGAGTGAGGCCAAGTGCAGATCCTTTAGGCTAGCTCTAGGACTCTGGGGACAGCTTCAAAAGTAATAGAAAATGTGTCTCAAGATGTGACAAGTGAAGCAGAGAGAGGGTGCCCTGGGAAGCTGGAGTCAGGCAGGATTACTTCAGCAACCATAGATGCTCTCAGGGGCTGGTCCTACTGTACCAGTCAAAGTATACCCCAGCCTTGGCTTCAGCCAACACCCAATGCTTCTGAGAAAGATGAACCCCCCCCGAAACTATAGCAATAGGAGGGGGGGTCGATATTCCTTCCTGATCCCAGGTGACAACCAGCAAAGCTCTGAAGCATGGCAAATACTAAAACATCATTCATTCTGCTCTGCAGCTTGGGTACAGCATATCGCATACACACTAATTGGACACCCAGAACTCCCCTTTCTGTATTTCTTCCATAAGTTTTATCCCAGTTCTTTTAATCTTCTTTTCATAACTAAGCCAAATTGTGGGGTGCTTCATTCTCCTACTGCTGAATATGGTCCTCTCCACCTGTTTCAAACTGTATGCTCTTCTCATTATCTTCCAGTAATTTGTTTGGTGTGTCTTTGTGTATGGGGGAGGTGGGGGCTCCTAGTTACAGTATACATCTACACTATGTTTTGTAAACATGAATAATATTTGTTTCACATGCCTGATAAATATTGCAAGAAAAATAGTTCATTTCAGCTGGTTATTTGAGAGAAATTATGGCTGTGGAATAGTGTTCTGCATAGGGTGACCATAAGGAAATCCATAAGGAAATCTAGGACACAGCTGCTGTCCTCCCGCCTGCCCCCACCAATCAGCTCCACTGCTCCAGGCAGTGGTAGAAACCAGCGGGCACAGTCTGATACACTGAGCTGCCTGGTGCGCCATGATCCTCCACATCCCTGCTGGATTGTGCTCTGCACCCCTGAGATTCTGGGACTTCTGTTTAAATTTTGACCAACTGGGTGGAACCAGCCTACAAAATCTGGGACTGTCCTGGCCAAACCAGGATGTATGGTTACCTAGCTCTGAACAATTTTCCAGCTTGGCTACATTAAAAAATTTCAGTTATTTTTTCAGTTACTGCAAAATACCTGAATTTCTTTCAGATAAGTTATATCATAATTATGATGTAATGAATTCTACATGAATTAAAATAAAGTTTAATGACTTTTGTGGAGATTCTCCAAAATAGTAACAGGATATTTTTCGTTTTCCTAATTTTGAAGTAATATGGGCAGTTCACTTAAGGGCTTCATTGTTAAATTGGCTTCACTGTTTTATGTCAATATTTTTAGGGATGACATTGGAATTATGTCTTGTGATGACATCAGCAAATATGGAAAGTCTGGAATGAAAGGCTCTGAGTCTCCAAGCTACTTTCTAGAGCATGAAAGTGGAAAGTATTACTCATTAATTGAAGGTGAGGGCCATCCCATGGGCTCTGAGTATGAGAGAGGCAGAACAACAGGGGTTCGGAGAAGAGAAAAGACACCCACTCATGGTATGCTTGTTTTTTGACTTTTCAAAGTTGACTAAGTTAACAAACTGTATTATTAACACACTTACCAAGTTACAGTAACATATTTAAATTATGACCTATTTGGGACTTAAAACTTTATATGCGCTTACTATAAAGTTTGACTGAATATTACTATGATCAAAGGGTTAACATTCAGGATTAAAAATGTCACAGTTTCTATAAGCCAGTTATACAGTAGCTACTTTGAACACAAAAGACTATGAATGAAAGTAACTAAAAATATTTGAATGTGCAGAGAGAAAGATCTCTTTCATTTCCTTCCTCACATAATGACTTCTACACTGAGTGGGTAGCTATGTTAATCTGAAATCAGACAGAAGGTAGGACAGAGAACCCCTTAGAGTAGAGATCTGCAACCCTTGACACATGTGCCAGTGTGGCATGTGAAGGCATTGTGCTTGGCACACATACCTCAGGGCGGACAGCAGGAGAGCTACAAAGGGCCCAATCCTTGTTGTTGCCATGCAGTCATGGCCCCTTCCCCGCCATCTGCTTCAAAGTGTGTGTGCACCCGCTGCCAGTAATGAGCTGAGCCCAGACTCTACGAACCCCAGTGCAGCTGCTCACAGCCTCCTTACCGCCTGCTGAGAGTAGCTGGGGCTCCATGGCAGGGACACACACCTTGGGGTGGACAGCAGAACAAGGGCCAGGACTATACTGCCATAATGAAGATAGGGCCCCTCGTGCCTCCCCCACCATCCACCACTGGCACACCAACATCTTGCAAGTCAAGATTGCAGGTGTTTTTGGCACTCTACCCAAAAACATTGCCAACCCCTGCCTTAGGGTGCCTATACAGAGGCAGGGAGGCTGCTCTGATGCACTGTAATTATAGTGCGTTAGAGCAGACTCAATTTATCAAGTCTGCTAGCAGGGTAATTACCACACTCCAGTATCCTACAGCATCTCATGTATAAGTGTCCCTACACTTCAACATGACAGCAGGAGCACTTTATCTAAAGCTCATCTGACAAGCTTTAGATAAAGCTCCTCTGCCTCCATTTTGAAATATGGGAATGCTGATACATGAAACACTCTGGGCGCTTTAATTAGAGCTGCTCTAATTACTAGGTTACTGAAAAAAATTTGTCTGTCTGGAAAAGGCATTATTAGGAGATGAAAACACTGGTAAAATGTAATGCCATTCCTAATTTAACCTTGTAGAAAAAGTGTCTAATTACATAGGCCCAGATTCCCAATGGGACTTTATATAACAAAGCCCAGCATTGCCCCAACTAACTTTTAAATGCCCAGTCAGGTAGTGCAGTTCACAAATACAGAGTGCAAAGAATGGGAATAGCTAGGCATTCAGTATTTCATTCAAACCACCTTCACAGAATGAAGGGATGACCAAGCCTGTTAACAGGAAACACTGAAGACAAGGGTCTTACTAAAGTCCTGCCCTCTTCCTCAATTTACCTGAATTCTTCCAGGCTGTAGTTAGGTGACTATGTGACACCGGTGGGGTCCCTAACTTACGTTGCATTTATTGTGTAATTAACTTGTTAATTGCACTGTGAATTAAGACAGGCTATGGAGGCAAAGTAATTATTGCGCGATAAAAATGGCCAACCAGTCATAAAGATATTGTTTGCAAAAGGTAGAACATTTTTGTAGGTGATTTCTATAAAGCTCTCCTGTGCATATGGCATGTCATACACATGGCAATAGTGCTTGACCAGGTCCTCCAGCATCCCAGGAACTCTTTGTGACTCATGCTGAACTCTGCTGTCCCAGGTGCCTCAACAGGAGATGTCATGACACAGCACTTCCTCCCTGTCCCAAACCAGCCTTCAGAGCTGCTTCTTTAAGGAGCCATTAGCACCTGTCAGAATCAAAGTCTGAACAAACACTGAACATGACATGCTTTATTTACTCACAATAATAATCTGAAAGAAGCTGAGAGAATTTGTTTGCAAAGCTGCTGAAAGACAGAACATAAGGAAAGGGGGAAAGCACATACACAAACGTACCTTAATAAGGTGTTCAAGGAGAGTTTGAGACCTGATACTCCTGTGCCCCTACCTTTCCCCTTAACCCCCACCTGCACTTTTTCATGGGCCTCCTTTGCACTGCGCTAGGCCTAGAGGAGCAGCTTCTTCTTCCAGAAGGAGCTCAGAGCTTACTTCTCATTAGCAGCTCAGCTGAAGGCGTGGAACAGGGACTAACATCTCCTGCAAGCAGCTCTCCAGACTTCTGGCAGAGAACATTTCCAGGGCACACTTTCCGCTTTGGATAGCTTGCCGTGTGAATGTGAAGCAAGTCACATGGCATGACATTTTCCATCATGCAACATTATTTGCTTCTTGAAGTCAAAGATTTCTGCCAGGAGCCAGGGATTCAGAGCCAAAAAACATTTCCTTCATATAGTTAGATAAGTTGGTCATTGGCTATGGACAATTTTCTTACTCTCTTTTCTTTTCAAACATGGAGGAGGAGGAAGCAGCAGTGGTGTAACCACCTTTTTATGAAACGAAAGTGGTTAAAGCACTTACCAAGGAAGTGAGACAGTTGAGCTTTAGCCACAGGGGATTCAAATTATTCTCCCACTTCCCGGGAGCGTCCTAACTACTTATAGATTAATTTAGGCACTTTCTGTTACTCATGTTAAAGTTCTGCCATTGGGACAATACAAGATTCACGAGGCCATATAAGAAGTAAGCAAGACAGAACATGACTTTATAGCCATGTTATGATGTCGCTTCCTCAGCAGTGGCACTCTTGAGTTCTGGGCCCTGCTTCACAGACTGTTCATGCCTTTTGCATTAAAGAGTCATTACAGAGAGTTATGAACAGTGTTGGAACTGGAGACCAAAACCCATTTCAGGTCAAGAATTATATTTTTTTCCATCGTAGTGTTTGCAGATTTTAAAGGGCTTTCTCCAGTTTTTACACCAAATAGAAACATTTCTTGGAATTTGAACTTATGCACCCAATGTATGAAGAAATGATACCATGTTCTCCTTATGATTTGACAGTTAAAATGGACATTTTGACTAGGCAAAAAAGAATAATTTATTTTCATCCTTTTAATGGCAGTCTTTCAAGGATTTAAAACTTTTATTGTGTCCCACCTTGAGCATTTCTTCAAATTAAACATATCTAGTTCCTTCCATCTTTCCTTAAATAGCTTGCATTCCAACACCTTTATCATCTGTTGCCCTTGGATCCTTTCCAGTATGTATACATCATTCTTAAAATTGCATGGACACAGTACTCCAGCTGAAGGCTTATCAGTGCCAAGTGGAGTGCTACTATTGTATAACGTCTCTTAATGCAACACAGAATTGCATTTACATTTATGATCCAACAACACCATATGGTCAATTCATGTAATGTTTGTGATCTCCCAGAATCTCTTGATGATGACAAGCCAGTTATGCTCATTTTGTATTTGTTCATTTGGTTTTTTGCTCCCTGGGAATAACAAATTACATTTCTCTGTATTGAATTTAACTTTGTTTTAAATCGGATCAGTATACTTTCTATTCCCATATCCAGGACATTAATAAAAATGTTTCACAGTGTTGAACCTAGAACACATCCCTGTAAAACTTCTTTTAAGAATTCTTGCCAGTCTGACCCTAATCCATTTGCTCTTTGCTTCCTCAATTAACTCAATTAAAATTTTATTTTGGTACACAGTTGATACAGTACACCATGCTGACTGTTGTACCAGTTTCATTTCTGCTTCTTTCAGCAAGTATCTAAACTAAGTCTCCTCCACTCTGTCTAATTGGTGCTAAAGACAAAGATCATTGCCAAGAGTCTGACTTGGAGCTATACTTGGGGGGCTTTTTTCAACAACAGAAGGGGCAACAGATGGTCTCAGATGTTCTTACAGTAAATTTTGATGATTAAGAATAGAAATTATCTCTCTTATTTCCCAGAGCGCCATCCTTTATGAATAGAATCCTGGATGATAGGGGTTTTGAGGAAGGAACAAAAATGACATTGACATTAAGGTTGGAAGCAACCTTGCAAAATCATCGGGTCCAGCCCCCTGCCCAAGTCAGCTGGGGTCAGAATTCCAGTTGGAAAACTTTGAAGCTGGATGCTCTTATGGATTTCTCCATTAAAAATGACACTTCCAAAAATGCTAATATAGTTTTCTGTGTTTGTGTTGAAAAAGGTATGAAAACCATACATTTTGTGCAGTTATGAAAATCTTTATTTGGCCATCATGTAAGTCAATATTACATTGCATGATGAGCAGTTTGTGATAACTAGCAATTTTTCCTCCAGTTCCAATATTGAGATTCACTAAGTCTAACTTCCTCTTCTTGCCGCTGACCTCAAATAAACAATATTTTAGAGGAAAAAATAAATACATTGACAGTAAATTATAAATTATGTAATTATAAGAAGAACATTAGAAGTTAATGGATTGCTTTAGGTTGCTGCCAAGGGTGATAAAGAAGAATCTGCATAATAGACACAGTTGCTCGCCCTATGTGTCCACGAGAGTAGGAATGGAAGATGTACAGATGTATGTAAAGTATATACATATTTTAAAATCTTTATTTACTTGTCTTACTTTTTACTTCCAAGTTTCACTCTAGAGTTACACTTATAGGGTAATTTCAAAACATTTTATCAAAATGCATTTAACTTGTTCTGTCTTTTTTTTTTTTTTTGCCTCCATAGGGAGCCTTGACTTGGTTTTTCAAGAAATTATAGAAAATGTCTTAGTACTTCTAATAATTTTAACCAAGGGAAGACCTGAAGTGGAAAAAGTTTGGATGTAGTTTTAAAACAGTCTAAAGTTTACTTCTGCAGTGTTTTTTGTATCACAGTAAATATCGCTTATTTATAAAATTTAGTTTGGGATATGAAATACTCCTAGATGTTCAATCTAGGTTTGTATTATTTTGAGTAAACTTACAAATGTGAGAAGTTCATTTCGGTTTATATATTGTTATTTTAATGTGAGTAATGAGGGGTGTCTATGTATGTGCTCTGGGGTCAGGGGGAGCATTTTAGGTAGAGGGGCTCCCAGACAGCCACTCTAACTAAAATTAAGTGTCCCACATTTCAAAATGGCCTCAGGGTGCTTTAACTAAAGCTCATTTGGTAAGTTTTAGTTAAAGCACCACCATGGCCATTAATGTACATAATGGTGAGGCATGCTGGAGCATTCTAATCGAGTCTGCTCCAACACGTCCTAATTACAATGCATCAGAGCGCGTGTTTAGGCACCCTAGATGTTGAAGAATTCAGATCATATATTACACACAAGGAATTAAGAACTACATCCATCATTTCAGGAAAACAAGATCTACAGTTTATGCACAACTAAAGTGCTATATGCTACAATTTTTGTGGACTACCTAAATTAAAAGAAAGAAAAAAACTGAGCCAGGCAACCAGCTGTTAGGAACTTTGCAAAATGTATTTGATACCCTTGAGTGAAAGGCAGCTGCCATAGAAAAGTATTGTTATTAGATACCTCTTCTAATGTCCATGTTGGCAACTGTTTGTAAGTGTGAGTTTCCCTTATCCATAACGGACAACTTTCTCACCCGTGCCTCTAGAACTCCATAACAGTTTCCTTAAGATGCATGAGCTAGGTCTTCATCTGCACCAGTACTCTTCTCATTGTAGCTGTAGTGAAGAGAGCAAGTCACCATGTGCACAGACAGATGTTCAAACCCCCACTCTAACTCCCACGCCCCCCAACTCAACAAATGTTTGCATGTTAGGTCAGGAGGGTTTGAGCCTGGCTGTACTGGCCCTCATGGCTAGCAGGTGGGGATGCTCCAGCAGTCTCCTCTGAGGCTACTGAACTGTTCCTTTCCCTAGCCCCACCTCCTCCTCAGCTCCAAGGCTGTCAGCAGAAGGGGAGGGGGAGGCAGAAGCAAGTGGCATGAGCTGCTGACTGGGCTTTGCTTTGGCTTTACTTTGGCTTTCCCAACCAGCAGCTCAGTGCTGTTCCCTCCCTCCACCTCCCCGTCATCCTAATGATAGCCCCAGGGGTAAAGCTAGGTTGCATCAGCCAGCCTGCAACATGTGAAAAATTAACCCTAAAGCAAACAAGTTCTCTAAGATATTCTATAGCAGAGCACCTTTATCTAATACCTCATCTGAAGAGGGTTAATTTTTGCATGATCAGCCTCTTTAAAACACTCTACAGCCTTGCACATGTAACGTCACAGCTGTAGAGCATTTTCAGGGGCCTGATCATGCAAAAAATGTAACTTGTGTAAGTACCCCAAGAGACTGACTTCAGTTCAGCCCCAAGTATAATTGACTACAGAATCAGGGCAGTTCTAAATTATGCCTAGCTGCATTGATAGTCTGACACTATTTAGAGATTTGCTAGGCAAAGGGTATCTAGGCTTTCAGATTTGTTGCTGGAAAGGTTCTCAAAAAAAAATTCCTTTTGTGCTAATCAAGTTAAATAATGCTAGAATCCTGCCAGTGTCAACTGCGCCTAAATGCAGTGTTTAATGACACAGTTTCAACTCTAGTGTAGATGTATCTTCAGTTATATATCATTCTTTTTCCTAATAAGATTGGAGAAACCCTGGAAGATCATCTTTATCTGTAGTATATTCCCAGTAGATTGTACAGCCATACACTATAACCTTTACACTGCTTGAGAGAGTTGTTACCAGATTAACATTGAAGAGTAAGACTCCATCTTAATACCAACACCATTCAGTCTTTATCATCTCCCTGAGCAAGTAAATCCCACAGGCTTTTACTTTAATAATAGGATCAAAGAGAAATCTGAATTGTGTTTGAAATGTGAGCCAGTTAGATGGATTTGGCTTGCTTTCATAAACTCATACTGCACAGTGTCTTCTAGTTAAATGTTAGGCTCTGTATGCTTGTGCCAGATTCCTGTAGAATTTGAACATTTTTCTTATGCTTATGATGAACCATTGTGCCTGCTTTCCACAGCTTTGAGAGATTGTTTGCAAACACAGAAGGAAGTTAATTAAAAAAAAACTGGAAAAAATCCTTCCAAAGAATAAATTGGGAGGAGGGGGAAAGAAAACACATTTGTAGTTTGTGTTTATCTCTGGTAACTTGTAGAACAGACTATTAAAGAAATAAATTTTAAAGGACAAATGTTATTAAATGAAAATTCAGTTTTTTAACCCTGGGAAGAATTTTTAGTTTTGTTTTTA
The DNA here is from genome assembly GCA_030014935.1 of Caiman crocodilus. Lineage (NCBI taxonomy): Eukaryota > Metazoa > Chordata > Crocodylia > Alligatoridae > Caiman > Caiman crocodilus. The sequence continues at coordinate 24,021,989 of JAGPOW010001327.1, forward strand.
ATATAGTGTATTTTTAACTCTCTTATTTTATAGACCTACTTTCAGAAGCCTCAGAAGTGACTATAAATTAATGTGTTGTTAACATGAATAAGCTGGGGGCCAGGGTTTGGGGACAAGAAACTTGTAACTGTTGATGGAACAAGAAAAAAGGGGGAAAACATTTAAAATCTCTTTCATGGTTACACAATCTTTTTTCAAAGTTCCTAGACTTCACGTACACTGTAGCTCAGAAATCCCTACCATGGATCTGCCAGAATAAGAATAGTGATGCTAAACTATTGCCTACCATACTGGTGGATTGTTGAATTGCAGTGAGTGTTGTAAAATGAGCCTTTTTCAATATTTATAGCACATAAATCCAAACACGACAATGGAAAATCTGTTTACCTGCAATTTCTCATTTTCAGAAACATTTGTGAAAGTAAAGCTACATACCATGATATTCATTCTAGTTATATTTGTAATTTGCTTTTTCTGAGGGCCCCTCTAGATGTTCAGATAGGCTAGGGACAAAAGTTATGCATAAACTTGTTTAAATGATCAGAAACTGGTTTAAACTTGTAACAGAATAGAAGTTCAGTGCATGTAAACCAGTTTCAAAATGGCTGAAACTGGTTCAAAATGGGGTCAAACTGGTTTATGGAACTTCTGTTCCAGACCCATTCCTGATTTAAGTTAAATCAGTCCCCCAGCATCCCAGAATGCTTTTCAGCCCTAGGCTGAGCTGAGTTGGGCTGTCTGCTTCAGAGAGCAGGGCTGGCTCTGCCCTTCTCCTCCCTAGCCAGAACTCTGGCTGGCTAAGAAGGAGAAGGAGATGGAGACTGCAAGCACAGCAGCATTTGCCTGGCTTCCTCCTGCTCCAAGCCCCCTCCTCCCAGCTGCTTGCTGCTCAAGCAGGAGTCCCGCCCCCCCATCAGCATGGACCCCAGCAGAATGGACCCCAGCCAGCATCTGATCATGGTCATGCCATCTCCATGCTAGCTAATACTGAGAGGTGTCTATGTGTGTGTGTGTCTCCAATTCCACTGGAACAAAGGCAGACAGAACAGTGTCTGCTTAGGGCTTTTTGAAGCTAATCAACAGGTCATCTGGTAATGTCCCTCCATTCTTCCTTAAAAATGCTTTGCAAAAAGCTGTTGAAGAAGATCTTGAATTAATGAGAGAAGCTTTGTTTTCTTGATGGTCAGATAAGCTTTATGTTCTGATAGACTCCATGCTGGCTGTGTTCAACAGAGGACAGAGAGATATGTGAGAAGTGGCCTGGTTTGTAATGAATGCAGTACCTGCCAGTTTGCTGCAGACAGTATAAAGAAGCAGAGAGAGGCAGATTGAAAAGCTCAGTATCATCAACAGATGCATGCAGTCCACACAAGGCATTCTCCTATCCTGCCCTTCCCCGCTTTGTCTCAGAGTTCTAGCCAGGGGCTGGGGGGCAGGGAAAGCCTGGCAAGGAGCTGCTTTGCCCTCCCATTCCAGGCACACCCTGGCTGGGGACTGTGCAGGCCACAGTTGAGGTTTAAACCCCTCCCTAATCATAGTGTCCTGCTGGGGCCTGGCCATGACCCTCCACCCCCACCCCTGCGCAGCTCAGCATTGTGGAAGGGAAGGGATGGCTCATTGTAGCTCCCTCTAGCTTCTAGCTTGAGCCACTGCAGGCATGGGCCTGCATTTCCTAAATAAAACTTGAATGTCTATTCACTTGCAAATTGGTTCAATCTCTGCAGGTTAGACTAACCTGTAAAAATTGTATCAATTTGGGCTTGGGCTTTTTGAATGTTTGTCCCTAGCCTTAAATGCATGATATGCTCTAATGCACAGTCTACTCAATTGTGCCTCCTGCCTTGCCACGCATGCATGGCAGAAGGCATGATTGTGGGATCCATTGTCCTATCACACCTTATTGCTGGTGCAAGGGAACCCAGAAATATGAACCTATGCTCCCTCTGCAGCAGCATACTAGTAGCAAGCTCCCACAGCTACAAGTCCTGCAGCTGACAAGACTCCCAGCTACAGCAGCACCCCACATTTTCCTTTAGTTGCAAGTCCCATTAGCTGATAAATTCCCAGCTATGGCCACATCTCATAGGTTATCAGCAGGGATCCTAGTTTTCTCTGATTAAAAATTGCAAATTCTCTGATTAAAAACCCAAAATCCATGATAAAAATTAAAGGAAAAGCTCCCCCCTCCCAGCACTGCTGGTATCCTGCACCCCCCACACCCCCACAGCCTCAATGCCCTCCTGGTGCCCCTCAAAAACAGCCCCCCAGACTCACAGACACACAGGCATAGACATGCAGACACAGAGGCACACACAGGCACTGACACCCACCCCAGCAGGTAAGTGTGCGTGGGGGAAAGGGGTGGGGCAGGACAGGGGAAAAGGAAGGTGCTGGGGGGGACAGATCAAGAAGGGGAGAAGCGTGCCCCTGTGCCCACTCCGAGGATCAGGGTCACGGGGTGAGAGCAGAGGTGCCACTCAGTAGGCCACACACACACTGGTCAGCCTGACAGGGGGTTCACACACAGAGGTCACCACTGCAACTCTGCCACTGCATCCTGTGGTACCATCCCTTGGCCACCCACATGGCTTTGTGGCCAAGTGGTGCAGGGCATGGCAGTGAGGTGGCAACCACCATGTGTAGGCCGCATATGTGCTGCCTGGCCAAGGGGTGGAAAGTGGAGCTTGCATGCAGCAGCCACCACTGCACTGCTGTTTCTGCTCCAGGACCAGCTGCATGGGTCAGTGGCAATGTGGGGTGGCAATGTGCATGGGTCAGTGGCAATGTGTGCATGCTGGCTGGGGGGGCCAGAGGGAGCTTTGCAGGCAAGTGCTGCCACTGCGGAGCCATGCCCTTTGCCCCTGGATCCTAGATGGAAGTGGGGCTTGGGGACTATGGGACAGGCCTGGGGAAGGTGGCTGGGGGATGAGGGAGCAGAGAATGCTGCCAGACCAACAAAGGCTGTCCTGCATGGTGTACTATATGATGTCATCCTTGAGTACCTTGCTTGTAGTAGTGTAGAGCAGACAGCACATCTCAAGGAGATACCTTTCCAGGGTCTTGGTCATAGTGCCCTGTTCTGCCATGCTTTGCTCTCCAGGGCTAGGTACAGACAGTCAATAAGCCTAAGGCTGATTCAGTTCAGTCTTTTCAGGTTAATCTAAGATGCACAGATTCAATTTAAACAGAAGTGAACAGAAATTTACCTTTGATTCAGGAAATGCAGCCACATGTCTGCAGTAGCTCAGGCCAGAAGCCAGGGGTTCTAGAGCCTGGCTCTCTGGCTGTGTATTCATTTGGTCTTCCTGGTGCCCCTGAGGTCTCTGGGATTTGAAATACAGAATTACAGCAGCAGGACTCATATTCTTGCTTCCAGGTGCCTCTGGGATTTGTAGTCCACAGTTGCAGACAGCAGCAAGTTTGAGTGGGTGAAGGGATGTTTAACCCCCCTCTCTGGCTCCTAACCCCAACTGGAGTTTGCATGGAGGAGGGCAGTCCCCCCCCTGTAGATTGGGCTGTATTCTCAGCTGGGCTTGCCCCCCAACAACCCTCTTGTCAGCCAGCTCTCACTGCTTCAGGTAGCGAGCTGAGGGGCTGGGCAAGCCCTGCTCTCTGACACAGACAGCACAACCCAGCCCAGGGCTGGAAAGCATTCTGGGATGCTGTGGGACTGTGATTTAACTTGAACCAGAAAGGGGGTTTTGGGACAGAAGTTTCATGAACCAGTTTGACCCAGCTCAGTTAAATCTGATACTACATTCAACCAGGTTTATCTTAAACCGGTTCAGTCATTTTGAAACTAGTTTATGTGCACTGAACTTCTATTCTGTTACAGATTTAAGCCAGTTTCTGATCACTTAAACCACTTTCTGTTTCTAGCCCAGCTGCTCAGTCAGCAGTTGAAAGGTAAGGAAACAGTAAGTGTCTGTTCCAGGGTCTCCAGAATAATAGTGCCACTCCTTTAATGGATCAGCCTTTCTGAAGTGAGATTGATCACATCCTCAGTCACAGTGAGTGGAAGCCTGGGCAACAAACAGCCAATGGGCTCTCTCCTCTCCACTTGGCCATCCTTACAAACCTGTAAAGACTTAGATTTGAAAAGCATGCTGAGATTTCTGCTCTCCAGTAGGGGTGTGCAAAGCAGGCCCTATTCGATTTGCATTTGGCCCAAATTGGGGACAGTAATTTGATTCATTAATTCAGAGCACTATCCCTGATTCAGTTCGACCAAATTGAAATCTGAAGATTCAATGCTGATTCAGAGAATCAGCAATTCGGACATAGACACAACTTTAAAAGCTTTTTCTATATACCTTGAGGTAGTAGGCAGGCTCGTGATCACTGCAATGCTGGGGCTCATGGAGTATCCCACAGGATTGTGGGGGAGCCCACCACATACTTGGTATTGAACTTGGAAGTGAATCAAAAGTACTTCCAGTCCACTTCCGGGTTTGCCAGGCAGCACGCAGGGGGGCATGGTCAGCCATGGGCAGACCCCACGTGCCCCCCCACCGACCCAGGAGGCACCAGTCAGGAGGATGTTGGGGGGCCCCCAGCACACTCCCCAGCAGACCTGGAAGTGCTTCTGGTTCACTTCCAGGTCTGCTGCCAAGCACACTAGGGAGCTCCCTGTGCTTCTGTGGGACACTCCATGTGCCCCAGCATCATAGTGATCACAAGTCCCTGCTACCTAAAGATACATAGAAAAAACTTTTAAAGCTGTCTCTATGTCCGAATCGCCAAATCTTTCTGAATCAATTCAGAGGGTTCCAATTTGATTCAGAGATTTGATTCAGACTCAGATTCAGCCACTGAATCAGGGCGAGTCCCCACCAAATCAAATCAGGTACCAAAGCGTTACACAACCCTACTCTCCAGGTCCCCAGCTGCACAGCTCTGCCACAGTATGAACTTGGGTCATTTTGAGGTATTTCATCTGGGAAAGCCCTGTACCCATGCATAATGCTGAAGCACTCCAAATGTGAAGTGCCTCATATTGGAGCACGATTTGAACTGTTCCAACTCAGGATCTACTTGACTAGAAGTTTGGTTCTCATACGGAGTATAAGGCTTCATTCAGGTTTTCTGCCAATGTTCTCATCTAACTAAAGGTCAGAAAACAACTTCTTCTCAATGTGTAAACCAAAAAGAAATTCCAAGCTGAACCGTGCAAGGTATTTAGTTTTGAGGGTTTCTTTTTCTCTCCATATCCAAAAAGGAAAAAGGTTTGATTTAATAATAAATGCATTTTCCCTGAGCAAACCTCTTTAAAATTCCAGCTCAAGGTGAAAAAAATCTTCCATTTAAAAGCTGATACAGTGAAATTTATGCCATGTTAACCCTTCATTTTTACTCTATATTCTGAATCCTTGCCTTGATCTGGACTCAAACATGAATGTATTCCTATCTAACTACCACTTCCTGGTCTATTTATTATCATTCAAAAATGTATAAGACTACATGCCCTGAAGAGGGTGATGAATACTTTTTGGAGGATAGAGGAGAAAAAAAAATCGACTGACAATTTTCTTTTTCCAAAACTGGTTTAAAAAAACTAAGTCATAATCAGCTCCTTTGTGCAGAAGCTTTCTAACTTGCCTAAAAGAGATTGAAAATTATTTCTATGCTTAACTGTACAGCAATGCCCTAATACTTTTCTTAAATATCTGACAACTCATTTGCATATAAATATGACACACACAAGCAGAGTCCTTTTAAGGTCATGAATAATGTTGCCATTAGTGCACTATTGACTCCAGTTCTCAGAGAAATTTCCACATGATTTCATAATATACTTGTTGTACATATTGACAAATTTTGCATGCATTTAGAGAAGAGCTTTGTATTAAGAGAAACGAGCATGCAAAATCAGCAATTGCTTTGTTTCTGCTTTGTTTGTTTCCCATCCCAAGTTCCTGTTTTGTTTGTTGGTTGCTCAACACTGGCTAGCACTAATGTACTCCACATATTAGTATAGGCTTGCTTAGTAATACATTGGAAGGTCATTGTCCTTTCTTATTTCTCATTCTAAGTTGAAAGCACTTAGTGAAAGCTGAAAAGCAGCAAGTTTGCCTATGAATAGAAAAGATATTTTTAATACATTTTGTCACTGGTGGTATCCAGCCATTAAAATAGAAAAGGCCCTGCCCTCAGATATCTACAGTCTCATTTGCAAAGATAACACAATGAGAAATTACAAAGGAATATCAGCATGGAAAGGAAAAGGGAGAAACAGAAGGAAAATAAACTATTCTGTTGGTGAAGTATGATTATGCAGGTCCTAAAACTTATTTATTTCATCTGCTCCAGAATTGTAATAATAATTCATATCATGGAAAACATATAAATTAATAACTATTTAGTAGTAGTGCAGTCAGTTTAATTATTATAGTTAACCAAAGACTGTGGCACTGGTGTCGTTGGGAAGGCTTTAGCTTCCATGACCACAGCCCGCTCTTTAGCAAGAGAGGAAGCTAGCTGCTGAGAAGAGATGGCCTTCACCTCTCTCTGCTGGGGAGGAGGTTCTTCTTAGCCAGACTGGCTGATCTGCTCCACCGGGCTTTAAATTAAGCCTGCTGGGGGATGGGGGACTACCGCCACTTCTGGCCCACTGAGCAACCCCTGTAAAGCCAGCAGGCCAATGCACTTAAGGGAGCCCACCCCTGCCCCAGCCCTGGTACAATCTGTGGGCAAGGCAAGAGCCCCAAGGGGACTCTTGCCTGCCTGTACACAAATGCTAGGAGCTTGGGGAATAAGCAGGAGGAACTCATCGTCCTGCTTAATGCAAATAATTATGACACCATAGGGATAGCAAAGACCCAGTGGGACTCCACCCATGACTGGACCATGGGTACAGACGGATATACCCTGTACAGGAGAGATCGAGTAGATAAAAGGGATGGGGGTGTAACTCTCTACGTTAAGGAAAGCTATGCATCCCTGCAAGCTAAAGCTGGTGACCAGTGTGGATGACTGGAGACCCTCTGGGTTAAAATCCGTGGGGAACATGGCACAGGGGACACAATGGTGGGAGTCTACTACAGACCTCCCACCCAAAGTCAAGAGCTTGACCAGGAGTTTGCCCAGGAAGTGGCTGAGGCCACATGCTCCAGGACCATGGTTGTCATGGGTGAATTCAATTACCCAGACATCCCATAGGAAGTTCACTCAGCAAAATCCGAGTGGTCACAAATCTTCCTATTGTGCATGGATGACCTCTACCTGACTCAAGAAGTCTACTGGCCAATAAGAGGTAAAGCGCTGCTCGACCTGGTACTGGCTACAGGTGATGACCTAATTGGTAACCTAGTGATCGATGAAAGCTGGGTGACAGCAACCATGAGCTGATCACCTTCACCATCCGTCATAAAGCTGGCAAGTCAGTCAGCAACAATGAAGTATTTGACTTCAGGTAAAACCGACTTTGACAAGATGAGGAGGCTCGTCAGTGAGGCCCTAAGGGACCACAACCCCAGGGGGAGGAGAATCCAGGAAGAGTGGTTGCTCCTCAAGGAAGCAATCCTCAATGCACAAGCTAATTCTATTTCATTTCAGAGGAAAGACAGCAAGAGGGCTCAGCATCCCTCCTGGCTCTCCAGGGATCTAGCAGAACTCCTGAGGCTAAAAAGAAAGGCCTACAAAGGATGGAGGATGGGATTCACCTCCAAGGAGGAATATTCTGCACTGGTCTGGTCCTGCAGGGACCGAACCAGGAAAGCCAAGGCTGCAACTGAACTCCAACTAGCTTTGAGGATCAAGGACAATAAAAAGTCCTTTTTCAGATATGTGGGGAGCCGGAGGAAAAGCAAGGGCAACATTGGACCCCTGCTGAACCAGATGGGACAACTGGCACCCAGGAAAAAGCCAACCTATTAAATGCGTACTTTGCATCGGGCTTTCATCAGTCCCATGGGACACCCATGCCCACTACGGGACAGGGAGTTCTGGGTGAGAGAGATCCCCTGCCATCAATGCTGATGTCATGAAGGAACACCTTGAGAGGCTGGATACCTTCAAGTCAGCTAGCCCTGACAATCTTCACCCCAGGGTACTCAAGGAGCTGGTGAGCATCATAGCCCAGCCTCTGGCATGGATCTTTGAGAACTCCTGGTGCTCTGATGTAGTGCCTGAAGACTGGAAGAAGGCCAGTGTGGTGCCTATCTTCAAGAAAGGGAGGAAAGTGGATCTGGCTAAATATATAGGCCCATTAGCCTGACTTCCATCCCAGGGAAGATCTTAGAAAAGTTTATTAAAGAGGCCATCCTTAATGGACTGGCCGACACCAACATCCTGACCAAGAGCCAGCATGGGTTAATTGTGGGTAGGTCTTGCTTGACCAATCTCATTTTCTCCTATGACCAGGTGACCTATCACCTGGACAAGGGAGAAGAGATTGATGTCATATATCGTGAATTCAAAAAAGCCTTCAATCTGATATGCCATGATCACCTCTTGGCGAAACTGGCCAATTGTCACCTTGCATCCACCACGATCCACTGGCTGGGAAATTGGCTCCATGGTCAGACCCAGAGGGTAGTAATTGACGGAAGTCAATCGACATGTAGCCCTGTGACCAGTGGGGTCTCCCAAGGCTCTGCCCCTGGACCCATATTGTTCAACATCTTCATTAATGATGTGGACATTGGAGTCAGAAGTGGACTAGCCAAGTTTGCCGATGACACCAAAGTCTGGGGCAAAGCACCCACACCTGAAGACAGGAGGGTGATCCAGGCTGACCTGGACAGGCTCAGCAAAAAGGCGAAGGAGAACCTGATAGTGTTTAACACTGAAAAATGCAAGGTTCTCCACCTTGGGAGGAAAAACCTGCAGCATCCTTATAGGCTCAGCAGTGCTACACTGGCT
>JAGPOW010001327.1:24030950-24045349 GCA_030014935.1 Caiman crocodilus
TGATAGTGTTTAACACTGAAAAATGCAAGGTTCTCCACCTTGGGAGGAAAAACCTGCAGCATCCTTATAGGCTCAGCAGTGCTACACTGGCTAGCACTAGGGAAAAAGGAGACTTGGGGGTTATCATTGACCACAAGATGAACATGAGCCTGCAGTGCGATGCTGTGGCTAGTAAAGTGACCAAAATGCTGGCTTGCATCCATAGATGATTCTCAAGTAAATCCCGGGACATCATTCTCCCCTTGTACTTGGCCTTGGTGAGGCTGCAGCTGGAGTACTGCATTCAGTTTTGGGCTCCACAATTCAAAAAGGATGTGGAGAAGCTTTAGAGAGTGCAGAGAAGAGCCATGTGCATGATCAGAGGTCAGGAAAACAGACCTTACAACGACAAGCTGAGAGCCATAGGACTCTTTAGCCTGGAAAAGTGCAGGCTCAGGGGTGATCTGATGGCCACCTATAAGTTTATCGGGGTGACCACCAGTATCTGGGGGAACGTTTGCTCACCAGAGCACCCCAAGGGATGACGAGGTCAAACGGTTATAAACTACTACAAGACTGTTTCAGGCTGGACATGAAGAATTTCTTTACTGTCTGAGCCCCCAAGGCCTGGAACAGCTTGCCATCGTATGTGGTTCAAGCACCTACATTGAACACCTTCAAGAGCAAATTGGATGCTTATCTTGCTGGGATCCTATGACCCCAGCTGACTTCCTACCCTTTGGGCAGGGGGCTGGACTCAATGATCTTCTGAAGTCCTTTCCAGCCCTAAAGTCTATGAAATCTATCCTGAAAAATTAAGGAATGAAAAAACTTAATCATCACAGTAGTTTCACAAGCAAAATGCTTTATTTTCAGTAATAAAGCTGAAGAAAGTATCTAATGGAAAATATACTGTTGGGTATATCTACCTTTTTTTAGTTTTGTAACTATTTTAGGAATGGATTATTAGACAATATCTAGTGTTTCAGAAAATAACTGGTTTTCTAAACAACTATACTACAAAATTAGGCTCATTTTAGCTTTTGTAAAGCTTTTTTTTCTATGTATTGAAAGCAAGGAGTTGATGTATGATTTAGAGGATTGTTTTATATGTTCAGTGATTATGATGCACACTGACAAGGTCAGAAAAATAATTTCATATAGTTAGTTTTACAATATTCCCAGTTTAATAGCCCTCCTATTAAAGTGTAGCCATTCTGCTGATTCTGTAACAAAGAGTAAAGTAAACGCATATATTATTTTTACTGTAGTGGAGGAATTATATGAAAGATAATATTAATAAAAACCATGATTTCTTAATATTTTGGGATTTCTAAAAATTATTACATGTTTTTTATTTTCTTTAAGGCATTTACAGTTAGTCAATTTTATTTGTGGGTAAAAGATGCCCTTGTCACCCAAAATATATTTTCCAGATCAGATGTATGTTACTCTTTCTAGACTGAGGGATCTGCAATGTTGTGTACATACCAGTGAGCTTTCTAATTTTATCTAGGAATATTCTCCAGTTTAGTAAAATTTAGTTTCTTTATCCAAAATCAACTACATGCTGAGTTAGAAAACCTTGCACTGAAAACCACTTGGGTAAAGATCTAATAATAATAACAATGAGGAGCAATTCCGCTGGAATCCATAAAGTTAACATGTAAACTGGGGTAATGAAAAACAGAATCTGAACCATGATATTTAATAGCTTCTGGGGACTTCAACATTAATAATAAATGGATGCTAATAAAACAAATTATGCTGAAAAGTTATTTTTCTTACTAACTTATAGGCATTAATTATTCCACCATGCAACAATCCTTTACTTGTGACTTGCAAAAATTATATTGCTACTTCTTGGATTGTTTCCAGGTGACCTGAGGCCTGTTTCTATGCCTACAGAGTATAGCTGGATAGGGGAGTCAAAAGAACAGAATGTGTACAAGAGAGGAAGCCGAGGTGAGTGCTTTCTTATGTCCTGTTCTTCAAGATTTTCTCTCTCTGTTATTTAAGAACATGAAAAAGGGCATCACAGAAACCTGTTCTGGTATTAATAAGAATGGAGAAGTATACAGAATCACAGAAAAATTAAATTAGAGGGAACTCCAGGAGGTTATCTTGTCTAGCATTACCTGAGTGTTCAAACTTCACGTTTCACTGAAAATTTGGATTTCCAAAAATGTATGATAAAACTCTGGAAAGAAGGGTTGTGATAGGAAAAGTGCAAAATGTAAAACAAATTGCTTCTGTCTAAATCATAGGTATAAATTCACCTTTGGTAGGGAGTAGAGGAAATGTACTAACTGTATCATGCTTCTCAAGGCTGTTGATATTTCATGCAAAATGAAATAGTCATCTCTCAAAGACATACATGGAAGCCTGCTTGGCTGGGGCCTCTGCTGCAACTATTGGAAAACCTTTAGAAGTCTCCTCTTAATAATTCCATGATATCAAAACTATCATTAATGTGTCACTTATTGTTATCAACCTTTTATAGTAAAACCATTTTAAAAGTTAAAATAAAATAAATTGCACTTAATTTTAATAAAGAATTGGAATGGTCTACTCCAAGAAATGTCAAAACAGGAAACTGATACCTTATCCAATTGATTTTCCAAATAAAATCTTAGAAAAAAAAATGCATTTAAATTTTAAAAAACAGTTCAGTAAACATTTTCTGACTAGCTGTAGTTTAGACACTCATATTGATACAAAAGACAACTTGAATTGAGTAGATAGACTGTCTAGAATAAAAAGATGCTATTTTAAATCTGGTTTTAGCTCATTTTGTCAATTCTTCCTTTTCCAGGATGATGTATGTTTGCTTCCCTTCCTGGTGTTTGCAAAACTTTGCAATTTAATAATGTGGGGAATAGTTGTTGTTTATACATTGCCATGGCATTTAACTGGCAAAAAAAAGAAAGGGTCTCTTCTCTGAAGAATGTACAATTTAGCTGTATCTCATAAAGAGGTGCCTGTGCATGGATATGTGAAACTGGATGCTGCAGGTGTTTCACATCTTATGAAAATCAGACTTGTTATTTAGGTTTCTTTATATAGACTTTATTGCCTAAATTTAAGCATTCAACTTTGAAAATCTTTTCTCCCAATATGCAATAGCCAATCATTATCCTTGTCCTCAGATTAGCTAAAGCAATTCCTTTCCAGTACACCATGAAATACATTGTTTTTTCACATACCATTCACACACACAAATTGGGATATCTTACACAGGGAAATTGATTTTTCTGCTTCAAAACCACACCCTGCTGTGGAGGAAGGCAAAACCCCTCACAATTTGTATAAATCTGACCATAGGGTCAAATTAATCCCTTACTCCAAATATGGTGATCAGTCTGACCTTGAGCGGAGGGGTGAACCCTCTAACCAAGAGACTTCAGTTCTAATCCCAGCAGGAGCATTGATACACCCCAGTCAAAATCTGCAGGCTCTACCGAACACCCAATGCCTCTGAGAAAGGCTTAAAACACCCTGATGCTTGTAGCAGAAAGTGGGGCAGAGCCTAGAAGCATAGAGAAATATCCATTACGGAACACAGGCATAGCTATGTCTAGACCATCCTTGACCAGTGCCTGTCCAACTTTTTGAACACTTCAGTGATGGAGAGTCCTCAACTTTCCTAGGCAGTCTATTCCACTGCCTCACAATTCTAACAGTGAAGAAGTTTTTCCTGATATCCAGTCTAAACTTTGCTACAACTTCAGATCATAGGTCTACATCCTCCTCTATGCAGCAAGAGAGAAAAGGTGCTTTCCCTCTTCTTTATGGCAGCCCTTCACCTATTTGAAGACTGCTATCATGTCCCCACTTCAGCACCTTTCTGAAGCTGAACACACCTGGCTCAACCAGAAGGAGATTAAGTCTGTCTGACATGATTTGTCTTTCATAAATCCATGCTGGCTGCTCGTGATCAGCCTTTTCTCCTCCAGATGCTTGCAAATGGCCTCCTTAGGATATGTTCCAGTAAATTTCCTGGTATTGAGGTGAGGTCTGTAGCTCCCTGGGTCCTTGTGTTTGCCTTTTTTAAAGACAGGCATTATGTTAGCCTTTTCCAATCCTCCAATGCCTAGCCCATGCTCCATGATTTCATGAAGATCATTCCCAAGGGCTCCAAGATCTCCTCTGCCAGTTTCTTCTGTATCCTGAGATAGAGTTCATTCAGCCTGGCTGACATGAATTCATTCAGACCTATCAAAAGCTCTCTGACAGTCTCTTTTGTTATCTCATCCCTCATCCTGTCCTCTTCCTTATCCAGATAATCCATATTACATGACTGGCTACCTCGGCACGCGCGCGCATGCACATGTGTGCGTGTGTGTGTGAGTGAAGACTGAGGCAAAGCAGCTATTGAGAAGATCTGCCTTCTTTGTATCTTTAGTTAGGAGTCTGCCCTCCCAGCTTGTTAACAGAAGCCCCACAGCTTCCTTGGTCCTTCTCTTCTGTCCAACATACTTATAGAACCCCTTCTTGTTGCCCTTAACCTCCTTTGCCAGGTGCAGCTAGTTTTTCATCTTCATCTTCCTGACATTGTCCCTGCAGGTTCTTGCTGTTTTCTGATATGCTTCTTTGGTGACCTGCTCATCCTTCCATTTCCTGTATGCTTTCCTTTTGCATTTGAGGTATTTTAGAAGCTCCTTATGCAGCCATGTTGGTCTCTTGTCGTTCTTCTTGTGATTCCATCATGACAATTTCTTGTTGGACTTCCCTTTAATAGCTCCCCACCCTCCTAGGCACATTTATCCTTCAGTCTATAATCCCATGACACCCTGGCTATTAACTCCTTTAGTCAGATTAAATCCGCCTTTTTGAAATCTAACATCCTAATTTTGCTGAACTTATGCTTTCTCTGTCTTTAGATCTGGAATTCTATCATATCGTGATCGATTCCTCCAAAGTTAACCCATCACCTTCACATCCTCTACCAGTTCTTCCCTGTTGGTCAGAACAAGATCCAAGATAAATGATCCACTAGTTGCATCCTACATGTTTAGAACAGAAAGTTGTTTTCCACACCAGTAAGGAACAAGCTCAAAATGTTTATGTTTGGTTGCATTGTTCTTCCAGTAGATGTTGAGAAAATAAAAATTTTCCATCAGTACCATCTCATAGCTTTCGGATAGATTTGTACCTGCTGGAAAGGATTTGGGGCCCTTTAATAAATCCCCAGTGTGGCGGGGCACTGGCCATGAGGCCCAGAGAGGGGCTGCAGTGGTGATGAGGAGAGCCTGAGAGAGCAGGGGGGTGATGAGAGCCCCGAGAGAGCGGGGCAGTGATGAGAGCCCCAGTGCATGCCCACCACTCCCTGAGGAGGGAAGGCGTGTGACCAGGCACTGTGCGTGCCCTCCACTTGTGAAGAGCATGGCAGGGCACTGAGCCCACCTGCCGCTGGTGAGGAGAGTGCAGCGGGGTGCTGAGCCTGCCTGCCGTAAGTGAAAGTGTGGCACAGCACTGAGCTTGCCTACCGTGGGTGAGAGCGCGGTGGGGCACTGAGCCTGCCTGCCACGGGTAAAGATCGTGGCAGGGCACCAGGGGTGCCTGCCCCTTTAAGGCCTTGGAGTGGGCAGCCTCCAGGTGCCTGGTGAGGGCAGCCATTTTGAGACCTAGGCTGCCTATATAAACACAGGCAGTTTGGCTGCTGAACGCCAGGCAGCAACATTGCCTGGCTGAAGAGCTGCCAAGAAGAACACCTGGAGGTAAGGGGGAGCTGTAGGGGTGGCAAGGAGGTTCCATGGTCCTGGGCATGACCTGAAACTGCACCCTTCTAGGAGGGGGTGGCCTGGTGGGGCTCTCAGTGGTGTGGGAGGCCCCAGGAAATGCCAGGCCAGTTACCACCCCGGTGAAAGGCGGGTCGGGGCACCATAACACCTTTGCCCCCACCGCCAGGTGGGTAACCCTGTTCATGCGAAGGGCCTAGTGGATGGACCCACTGTGTGAGAGAGTGATGGGCTAGAGACCCAGCCCAAAGGAGAGAGTACCCTTAACTGGCCCAAGCTGGGGCCAGGGCTAAGGAAGCCAGAAGGGCCAGGGGCCCATCGCGAGGAACGCCTAAGAGCCAGGGGTCTGGGGTTCTGACTAGCCTGGAAGTGGGCCAGGGCAAGTTGCTGAAGGTCCTGGGGGGATTGCACCTGAGAGGGGAAAATGGCTTCAGGGGCTAGACAGCCCAGATGATGGTGGAGAGGCCGCCTGATTGGAGGGATCAAAGAGGAGTCCTGTATGGATGATTCTGGGGCCCAACATGGGGCTGGTGATTAGAGGAACAGCTAGATGCCATCTGCGAGGCTTGGGCTGCAGTACTGGGTGGAAGAAGCTTCAGAGAGTGCCCCCTGGCATCGGGGCACGAATGGGCAGCCTCCCGCTTTATTAACATCAATTAGTGAACCTATTAGATCAAGTCATGGTGGACGAGAACAGGCAGACGGTTGGCCCAAGGACAGGTGGGCTGGCCGTAGAGTGTGGCCCCAAGGAGGCCCCCTGTCTCACCCACCATTATATCAGATCCACATCTTTGACCTTTCATCTTCACCCAAATGCATTCTACTTTGCTGTCTTCCTGCTCCTGAACCAGGAAGCAAATGTTTGTGTTTTTGACATACAAAGTAACACCACCACATCTGCTCCCAACCCTGTCTTTCCAAAATGAGTGTAACCTTCGTTGTTGACATTCCAGTCATAAGATCTGTTCTACCAGATCTCTGTGATGCCAGTCAGATCATAGGGGTTTTTTTCCACGCTTCAGCTTCCAGCTTATTTTATTTCCCATACTTCTTGCATTTGCATACATGCATCAGATATATTTTGCAGTTTGGCCCACTTACTTCCCACTTACTTCCCTTTTCCACCACTTGTTGCACTCCTGTAACTCTCTAACCCTTCTCCAGAGTTAAATTGCTTCTTTGAGTCCTTCCCCTCTGGACTGTGTACTTTGTTGCTGGAAGGCTTTCATCGCTATCCCCCACGGAACCTAGTTTAAAACCCTCCTTATTAGATTAGCCAGATGACACCCAAAGACACTCTTCCCTATTCTTGTCAGATGAATCTCATCTCTTGATTGCAGTTCTTCTCCCAAGAACATCCGACCATTGTCAAAGAAGCCAGTCTTCACGTAAATCCTATTATCTCAGCCACATGTTAATTTCCCAAATATGATGATATTTGCCTGGATCCTTGAATGCCATGGGAAGAATGAATGAGAATGCCACTTGTGCTCCAAGCTCCTTAATCCTCCTACCAAGAGTTTCATAGTCACCTCTGATCTGTTTAGTGTTGTTCCTGGCAGGAAGGAGTGGTCTGACGGATGGGTGAGTTACAGTAGTCTCTCTGTGACATCTTGAATTTGGCTTTAGGCAGGCAGCATACCTCCCAGGCTCCCAAATCTGGATGATAAATTGGTGTTCCTGCCCCCCACCAAAAGGAGTCACCAAACACCATCTCTCTTCTCTTCGTGAAAAGGTCCTGGAGCCCCTGTCCTTTGGACTGTGTACTCTCTGCTCTGTAAGTGGCTAACTCCTCTGTCTCATGCTGGCAGATGTCCTCTCCTCTGCTTTTCCTAGCAATGCCATCACAGACTGTTTGAAAACAGTTGCTAAACTCAATCCACTGTTCTTCAATACCGTCAGATGAAAAAAAGAGGAGGGAGAGAAGGGGAAAAAGACATTCAACAAGTACCTACACAGCAACCCCCCAGGGCCCTTGCATATGCACTCACGTGCGCGTGCACACACACGCACACACACAGTCTCCTGCTTTCTGGCCCCCTCTGCAGGCAAATTCCTTCTGTTTACTGCTCACACAGTTCATGGGGGGCTGCCTTTTTTTAAGGCTGCTTATCCTAGCTCCACTCAACTGTTAAGTAACCCAACCCCATCCAAAGCAATCCCTGTCACCCAGTTACTCCAGAGGGGCAGGAGAAGGGGAGAAGAAAAGGGGAGAGATAGAAAAGGGAAAAAAAATCCAGCACACGCCACAGGGGGAAAAGTGGGGGAGAAAATCCCAAACACACTCCCCAGGCACTATGCAAACACTCTAACACCAATCAGCCACCCTAAGTCACTAACACAGAAAAAAGCCTCCTCAAGACAGTCCCACACCTAAGCTGCTTTTCCCAAAGAAACTGTTCTCTGCTTATTGTTCAGCTTAAAAACCATGGCTGCTGACAGGTGTGGAAAAGAAAAAAAACAGCACTTTACCAGAAGAGGCATTGCATTAGTTTGACCCAGATCCCCATTGTCTTCAGAAGGGCTTTTTGGAACTTTTATCTAACAATAATTCAGTATCTTTTATTAGACTAACTCAGTTGGTCTAATAAAAGATATCACATCTACTAAAAGAAACTTGCCTAAACTTCTTTTTGGCAGCATGCAATAAATGAAACAGCAGAATAAATAGATACTGCTTCCATCTTCCTCAAAGTTAATATATATATGCTTATTTTGTATCTGTAGGTATTCCATATGCGAGCTTCAAATGGTCCCCTGTGTTCAAGATAATTTAATAGGGACTATTTTTCTGAACAGCAAACACTTTAGATGAAAGGGCTGTGAAACCTGAGAAATCAGTATTTCATTTCTTAAATCTTAATAAATACACTTTGGACAGTATCTACTTAAACAAATCACTGTAGGTTGTGGTCTCTTTTATAATTATAATATCTTATTACTCATAACAAACAGTTTCAGGAAAGAAGATTTTATTTGTGCATATAAATGTACACAAGCATTTAAAAGTATAAAAGCAAAGCCTTGTTTTATGTTTTGTTTAGTCTTATTCATATTTCTTTTCTTCTTCCTCCAACAACTGACTCTGAGAATTCACTCCTGCGATACTTAAGTGATGACAAGATTTTAGTGATCCAGGAAGAGCCTTTGACACAGAAAGACAACAAAAGGGACACAGGCCGCAGGTCCAGAAAAAAGGGCAAAAACACAGGCAGCCCAAACTATCCAATTAGCCCATCTATGTTGACGTCTACTGTTAACGTTAGGCTTGAACCTGGGCAGCAAGATGTCCTGAATTTCTCACTGGCTGAGAGCAACACTGTTCCACTATACCACGTAAGTTCATAAAAATGTGAAGTTCTTTTTCTCTTAATATCTGTGAGAACTACAATCTTATTTTTTATGGTTTAATACTGTACGGCACAATCTAGGAATCATTTTTCAATTCAGTATCACTGATAAAGTTCATTGACAAACCATCTGGATGTTAAAAATCCATAATATAGAGAACAATAACAATGTTAGATGCTTTAGTACATAATTAGAACTGTTTATAGCACCCCATTTCATTGAAGTTTGTAACAAACGACTATACCCACTAGATCAGAGTGGGCAATCTGCCACACGTGCCATAAGTAACATAGGCAGATCAGGAAGGAAGAGTGGAGAACAGCAGCAGATACATCAGACAGCAGAAAGAAGAACAGCAGATCAGGCCGGGCGCACAGGGCAGACAGCAGAAAGCAGAGCAACACATTAGGCAGGGAGTATAAGGCAGAGGGCAGAAAGGAGAACAATATATTAGGCAGGGGAAGGGGATTGGAGTGGCACTTGGGGAGGGTGCTGAGCTTGCCTTGTGTAATGCCTGTCAAACTGATTGGCCAGCAGTGCTGTAGATGAGGAAGCATACAAATTAAATATTTTGATCATATGTCTGAATAAAACACATAACAACCATTTTCTTGCTAGAGACCACAAAATGGGCATTAATAGTAGTCATTGTTCATATAATATTTATCATTCCTCATCAGGCTACAGGAATATGTTACTGTTTAGTAGTTCTACCAAATGATAACATTAAGTGAGCCTCAAAATCGTGGTCCTAAAGAAATGTTCTACTTAAAATGTTTTCAAACATAAATGGGTTTTCAGTGCTATAAACCTTTATCCCTGGCCAGACATGAGATACTGATGTACCCTTAGAAAAACTCAAATCTGGCAAATCAGAAATATTTTAATATGCAAGTCCAGTTAAAACTAACAACAATAGACCCCTTAATAAGAATAATAAGAATAACTCAGCTATTTTATAGTGTCATAAACCTAACATGTATTATCAGTAAACTAATTTGATGATCCTGCAAACTTTGAAAAGAATGCAGTGGAACTATGAATGGATATAAAATCCATAGACTTCACAAACTTGGAAGAAACAAGTCAGTGATGTCTATCTGCTACCATCTAACAGCCAGTTTCTGCACTTGCATGCTGTCCATATGATATCAATGGATTCATTTAGTTGTGTGTTGTAACCAGCACAACATTTGGCTCTGCCATTTTAAATGCTCCCAAACTATCAACAAGCTGTGCACAAATGATGGCTTCTTTGTCCATACATTATGCACGATACATGCATATCCTGTTCCATAGAAGGTTCCATGTGTATAATTCATTTCTGGTCACGTATCTACCGGTCTGGAATGGACTGCTTTATCCTCATATTCTGTATTGCCATCAAAGAAGTTGCTAGATGTTATGTTTTCAAATCTTAATCCTGTCAGAGCATTCCACCTGAACATTCAGCCCCTCTTTTACTGTCAGCACAGAAGGTCCACAAGGAATTCCTGTAATTAATGCAGAGATTGGCAACCTACAACCTAGATTCAGCCTGCAAACAGGTTGGACGTGGCTTACCAAGGTCTGATCTGACCCATGGTGGTACAGGGGGGTCAGAGGCAAGCAGCTACATTGTGCTGCCCTTCTTCTCCTCACTGCCTCCTTTCCATAGTTCTCTGCTGCTGTCTCACACCTGTGCTTCCACTCACTGCAGAATGTGTCCCTCTCTGTTGCTGCCAAGGATGGGAGTGGGTAGCAAGAGTAGCGGCAGATGGCTTAGGTGCTCCAAGGAGTAGAGATTTGTGGTCTACAGCAAGGGGACAGGTCAGAAGTGGCAGCAAAAGGTTGCTGGCCCCTAAGCAGTAATTCCTCCTAAAACATGAGGAAAATAATCAGCTAACTCTTTAAGCAAGAGGTGGTATATGAAAATAAACAACCAGGCTTTCTCTTAGTGGAAAGGAGCCATTTCAGATTGGTTGACCCATGATGCAGTTACTTAGTAGTCAAGGTAAAACACAACTTTTTTTTAACATATCTGCGAGATAGAGATTAGACAGAAGTGGCTGGCACTTGAACTTGATTTAACATCACTGTAATACCACTAAAGTCAATGAAGTAAAATCTAGACCAGTGTTTTAAAGGAATTTAAAAGGGAGGTTTCTGTGGCGCTGTGACTTGTTTGTAAACATATTTTTCCCAAAACACTGTTTCAGTTTCTTTTTTTTCTTTTGATTTTCTTTTGATTTAACTTCATTACATTTACTTACTTTATCAAAATCTCAATATATATTACCCTGAAATGCTTCAGTGGGGAATGTTCAGCATTGGTGAACTGTTTTTTGTCAGTGCAAAGAAATATACTTTCTGACTGAAACAGTGCAGAACATTTACCTCTGAGACATAATTAAGTTGTTATGCATTGAATTTAGCTTTGTTACACTTCATTAGCCTTGGTAAACAAAAGACACTTAATTTAGACAATAGTATCTACAGGCATGAATTTGCAATTCAAAATAATGATTTGATTTTCTACTGGAATGTTAAATTGCAATGTTACTATGTGTTCTAAGCTGTTAAAGATATTGGTAGTTAGAGTGCAAACCAGTTTGAACAGAATTTTTTTGGTAGGGGAGACACAAGAGAGGAAGAGACTTTTCAATACTTCTGCTCAGGGGCAAATTTTCTAGAAGCTAAAAAAAAATTAAATATAATGCCTTAATAACAGCTGCTTCTATCTGCTAGAAAATTACATCAAGGCCTGACTTTGTGTGCTTTGCCACAAAGAAAATAAAAGGAATTTTTTCTAGTAAATTTTGTATCATGACATTCTGCTCTTCCCTGGCATTCTGTTTATTATGGATGTTTCCAAGCACTGTAGGGGTACTCCAAGATTTTGTGGCATGGCTGGCTACAATGTTAGAATATTTACTTGGTTTTATCAACTATAAATTTTGCAACTGCAACTACAGTTTACTTTAATAAATCTTTTATTTTTACAATATCATTTACTGGGATTAGATAGCTCATAGAATTAGCAGCTGAGTATGGAGCATTTTAAACTAGGCCATTGTTTCTGAGCCAGTACAAACTGAAAGATAATGAAAATCTCTATTTCAGACAAATGCTTTTAACTGTATGATTAAATTATCTAATTTTCTGGTTGTAATATATCTTCTTTAAAAAAGGTAATCTTCCTGTCATTACGTGACTTGTCGTTGCTATCAACACCAGTAAAGATTTCCAGTAACATAATAACCAGAATTTTCCTAATTGGCAGTCCTGTATTAATCAGATATCCATATATTATCATCAAAACCATGCTGATTTTAAGCAAAAATAAGGTATTTTACAGGTATTTCTCATAAAGAAACCTTTAACACGAACATAAAATTACTGATGGCCATCAGACATGTGCAATGTAAAAGGAACAGCACATTTAAAAGAAAACAAGGTTGTGTTTTGTTTGGGGGCTTTTTTCCCCACAGATTCTTCATATGAAATCTAAATAAAATGTTGATTAACATTTATTTGGACACATAGGGTACATGCAGAAGTTACACTTAGATCTACCTAACTAGGGTTAGATTGAGCTAAATGCTAATCTAAACAGACATTTGGGAAGGTTAGATCAGGGGAAAAAATGGCTGCCTCAATCTAAATTAGTTCACCTGAGAAAGTGAACTAAATTAAATCTGGAACAAGTTAGCCCAATCTACCAAAAGTATGAACATATTCAGAATGAAGCCCCAGGGCTGGGCAAATCCTACCACTTGCCCCAGGCCCAGCTCTTCCTACCCATCCCATCACCCTGATTTGGGCTATTTTTAACCCTTCAATCCTCCCCTCACCACGCCTGGACAGACAACCCCCTCCCTGCAGACCCAATTCTGCCCACCCTCCACAAACCCTGCCTCCAGTCCTACTCTCCACCAACCTGAGTTACCCAGATTGGATTCCCAGGGCAGCTCCTAGCACTGGCAAATGTGTGCATGATCTGCTCCTGATCCAAGATCACACGGCGTAAAGTAAGATGCACTAATGGTCCAGAAGATAGAGGAGATGGGAGTCCATGAGTGATGGTCATACCTTAAGGGCGCGATCCTGCGGGCTCAAAGGATGACAGTCCCTGAGAGATGCAAGGGGGATAAGAGTGCTCAGAAACCCCCTTGGCTCAGCAAGGACATTCAGGAATGCCTGAGGACTAAAGGGGGGGCATACAACCAGTGGAAGGGAGGAGCTATCACCAAAGAGGAGTACTCCTCAGCCCAGGAGTGTAGGAGGGCTATTAGGAAGGCCAAGGTAGAGATGGAACTCAGGCTAGTGTCCAGGATTAAGGACAACAAAAAGACTTTTTTCAAGTACATTGGGAGCAAGAAGAGGGCACCAGGCAATGTATGGCCCCTGCAAGACACAAACAGTAATCTGGTGGACACGCCAGACAAGAAAACTGATATTTTTAACAGTTTCTTTGCCTCTGTTTTCCTGAACAGAGAGTGGGATATCCCACTTACCAGAGGTAGGGACAATCTTGGGGATAGCTCTATCAAGCCTTCAGTCAGCACAGATGTAGTTAGGGATCTTCTGGAAGAGCTAGGTATTTTTAAATCTGCAGATCCAGATGCCCTCCACCCAAGGGTGTTGTGGGAGATGGCAGGGGTCATCGCAGAGCCCTTGGCTTGGCTGTATGAGCATTCATGGTCATCTGGCCATGTGCCGGGGGATTGGAAACTGGCTAATGTGGTCCCAGTTTTCAAGAAGGGGAGGAACGAGGACCCAAGTAACTGTAGGCCTGTAAGCCTCACCTTGGTGCTCGGAAAGATCTTGGAGAGAATCATCAAAGAGCACATCTGTGGGGGGCCAGCAGGGGAGATCATGCTCGGGGCAATCAGCACGGGTTCATCAAAGGCAGGTCATGCCAGACCAACCTGAGTGCCTTTTATGACCAAGTAACTAAATCCTTGGATGATGGTGTCGCTGTAGATGTAGTCTTTCTTGACTTTAAGAAGGCCTTTGACAACACCTCTCACCCCATCCACATCAATAAATTAAGCGACTGTGGCATTGATGCCTGCACAGTTGGATGGGTAAAAAATTGGCTGATGGGGCGAACCCAGAGAGTAGTGGTGGACAGGTTGTACTCAACCTGGAGAGATGTAAGCAGCGGGGTACCCCAGGGATCAGTCCGTAGGCCTGCACTGTTTAACATCTTCATCAGCAGCTTGGGCAAGAGGACGGAAAGCACATTGTCCAAATTTGCTGATGACACTAAGATGTGGGGTGAGGTGGACACACTTGAAGGGAGAGAGAGGCTGCAAATAGATTTAGACAGACTACAAAAGTGGG
>JAGPOW010001327.1:24045449-24064203 GCA_030014935.1 Caiman crocodilus
CCCTTCTTGAAAGCACAGAGGCAGAAAGGGATCTTGGAGTCATTATTGACTCCAAGATGAACATGAGCCGCCAATGCCAGACCACAGCCAGCAAGGCCAACCATACCTTGTCATGCATCCAAAGGTTCATCTCAAGCAGGTCCATAGAAGTGATACTCCCCCTTTATGTGACTTTGGGCAGGCTGCAGTTGAAGTACTGCATCCAGCACTGGGTGCCACACTTCAAAAGGGATGTGGCCAGCCTGGAGAGGGTTCAGAGGAGGGCCACCCGCTTGGTGAGACGGCAGCAGGACAGGCCCTACAAGGAGAGACTGAAGGACCTGAACCTGTTCAGCCTCACCAAAAGGAGGCTGAGGGGGGACCTGGTGGCTGCCTACAAGCAGGGGAGATCAACAGCAAATAAGTAAAGCCCTTTTCTCCCCAGCACCACATGGGGTGACAAGGAATAATGGTAATAAGCTGATGGAAAATAGGTTCAAGTTAGAGATCAGAAGGCAATATTTTACAGTTAGGGTGGCCAAAATCTGGAACCAGCTTCCCAGGGAAGTGGTCCTCGCCCCTACCTTAGGCAAATTCAAGCGGAGGTTGGATGATCACCTGTTTGGGGTCTTGTGAACCAGCATTCATTCTTGCCTGTGGAAGGGGGTTAGGCTAGATGATCTGTTCAGGTCCCTCTTGAACATAGGTACTATGAAACTATGAAACTATGATCATAGATCGGGTATGATGAACACCTGTGCACACCCCTAGGTTAATTGCATACATACTTGTTATAAGGAAGTATTTTAGGTTACAAAGTTAAACTCTTGAAAGTAAGAAAATATCAAATTTGCTGTTGTGCAAGCAACCTACATTCTCATATTATATGGGACCACTATGTACACTGAACAAGGCTGGCATCTAGTTAAAAAACATAGTATATTATTGTGTAAGCAAAGACTATATTAATAGTATAGTCATACAAAAGGCCAGAATAAAGGCTGCACAAATAAGTGTCTGACAATTCTTATATTTTAAATCCTTTGTAACTTATATAACACTCTTAACATTTGCTTTAAGAATTTTTCTGAAAAAACTTTTCCACGTTAACTTTACAATCTATGTATGGCAGCTACATTCTGCGAAAAATTGCTATGGCATCTTCACCTGCTGGAGCCACTGTGGTATATATTTGAACAGCTTATTGACTGAATGACAACACTTGCTTCTTAGCAAGAAGCAGAGTGGATGGCACTGCTTTATCTTTCAAATTCTCTTTCAAAGTCTACGATCTTTGGGGATATGCAAAGTACACTTTGTCCTAAAATTTTGTTTATTTTTGGAAAGATTAGTATTAGACTTTTTTGTAAAATAGCACAAAAACGAGTTTTAAAAGCTTAATGTCATATCAGAAGTGAACCAAAAGTCTGATATGTCTGTAATTTCTGTACAGTATCTGCAGATTCCATCTACGTGCCAGATAAATAGCCAGCAGGCACTGCCCAGGTAGAGAATGGAAAGCTATTAGTTTATAAAGAAAGCACTCACAAAACTGCCTTATATTTAGAATAAGTACCCCAACCTTTATTTTTTTTAAAACACATAATTGGGTAAACATCTTTTGATCATGCAGTTATACTTGATATAGCGTGGATTTATTTACTTTATTGCTGACCCTCCCATAATAAAATGAAAGTTTGAGTCAGGATACAAGTTGCCCAGGAAGTGCTTATTTCTTATAATCACCATACATTTTCTGGAAGATTTAAGAATAAGGTCCACCTCCTGCTTACATGTCTGAAATTAGCTGTCTGCCGGAAACCAGAAGGAAGGACAGCTTAGCTACTGAGGAGAGGATGTGTGAGAGAAGGCACCCTGACAACATCCCCATTTCCTCTTAGTTTCTGGTAATTGAAGGATTGCCCCAACAAGAAAGAGGGAACCATTAACTATCTATACTGAGAGATAAAATTTACTCTTCCTGCCTCCTCCAAACACCTCCAGCAACTGTGGTTAGGTTTGTGTCGCCTAACTGTGGTTAGGTTTGTGTCACCTAACTGTGGTTAGGTTTGTGTATCATTTTCATCTCTCAAACTCTTTCCAGCTACAAATCTAAAATGGACCTGTTCTCAGTCTCCTCCTTCTGATATCTTCCACTGGGAAAACACTATGATGTGGCAGCTGTCAATCCTCCCCTTTCCTTAAACATTAGTACAGAAATTTGAAGATGAGTGTTCTTAATCTTGTAATATGTGTTTTGAGATCTCTATTTTTACTGTTCCTGTCCTGTGAATTTTAAAAAAATCTACGCCTGATACCATTCCTTGGAGTCTCAGAACAGCAAAGGCTCCCTATGCCTGAAGAAAGGTGAATGCACTCAAAAGCTTGCAAAGAACTTTTTTCCAACTACTCAGTTGGTTTAATAAAAGACATCACAGATACCCAAAGAACTCTGCATGCCTGATATCAGAATCTTCACCATTATTTCCAGGCCTGTGCAGTGCTTCTGTGTCTGCCATAAAATTGAGGACTGAATCCTTCCTTAGAATGTTAGACACTGATTCTGTTAGGTGGCCTACAATAGAGGAGACAAATCCAAAGTAAAATTAAATAAATAAACACATAAATAAATAATTTAACTTACTCTGTCTGTAGTAACAGGTAATACAAGTGAATTTTCAGCATGGTTCTGAGCCATGGTTTTGAAAGGGAAACTTACCTATAGTAATAGATTATAAGCATGGAAGATAGCACAGTTTGGGAAATCCAGTGCTTTACAGTGAATAGAGAGGGACTCAATAAAGAACCCCTTATCTAGAAGGGAAGAAAAGGAAGTAAGGATTTGCTGAATCTGAACTAGATATAGTTACTTTTCCATAATTATTTATAAAGATAAGCAGAAAACAAACATAACCAAACTTTTGGCATTTGAAATGCAATTTCAAATATTGTGGCACCAGATCTTCCCTAGTCATAACCAGTAAGCCTGTGCAAAGCAGCTACTCACCAGATCCTGCCAGGTGGGGGGCAATCCCCATTGCCCCCCATTGCCCCACTGCATGGGGAGCTCTGCCATGAGCCCCCAATAGATTCTGCAGCTGCTAGTGAGTGTGGGGCTGTTTTTTTTAAATGCCGAGACTCTGAGGCCAGGTGGGGCAGCCATTGATGGAGCTGGGGGAGCAGGTGGGGTTGAGGGCCTCTCAGGGGGGCTGGGGAAGCAGACAGGGGATGGGACCTGGTGGGGAATCCCCCCATGGTCCCCTCCCCCCACTCCAGTCTGACCCCCTCCACCCTCTACTTACTGGCATGGAGCCCAGGTCTAGTTCCTTGCGGTGGTGACCGGGGACTGCCCAAATCTCCAAATCTTCTCTGAATCTTTTCTGAATTGATTCAGAAGCTTTAAATCAATTCAAATCTTTTTATTGGTCTCCCGATTTGATTTAGAGGTTCAGCTGCTGAATCAGACCAAATCACCTGCAAACTGAATCAGCAACTGAAGCTTTGAACAGGCCTAATAACCAGTGCTGTGGACATTTTGTTGCCTAACGTGGAGTATTGCTTTGATCTGTTTTTCCTTTCTCAGTGTTCTGATGTTTAGACTGCATAGTTCCTGTTTTCCTTCTTTTCCATCCACTGAAATGTTGTATACTGATGTTGTACTTGGCATCCTGGGTTAATACATCAGTAAGTTCTTGCTCAGTAGCCCAATCCTTTGAATGGCAGTTTAGGAAAGAATTACTTTCAGACTGCCTGCATAGTTTGAGGGAAATTAATTAATTGTTTCTTGTTTATTTGAAAGGCTTGCAAGCCCCAGAGGACTTTTGAAGGAACATGACTTTGTAAGGACCATTAAAATAGACTACATTCTTGAGTCTCTTGCACCCCTTTCAACCCTATAGCTAGATTTTTCTAAACACAAGATTACCTTTTATCATTTTTTAATTAATTACCTGCTGTATATCTGCACTAATGCACACTAATCTGCTCAATGTAATCAGAAATTCCTATCTGTATGTTGTAGGCCCAGTACTGCTTGCACATAATAACTAATAGCTTTATGGCCTATGATTTTGAAGTAGATTTGATTTGAGTCTGAAATTTCTAATGTGTACCAAAATGAGAATCATGATTTTTTTTGGTTGCCATGAATGGTTACAAATGTTAGTCTGCCTAATTAGTTAAACTCAGGAGATCAATAGAAATATTCCTTTAGCACTGAATGCTTTCCATTTAGGTTTAAACTAAATCCTTATTTTTCTACATATTTTTATGATTTAATATATCAATACAGATTTACTGTAGGTAGTCACATATAAGATAGTACGTTATACTAGTTCTGTACACCTTAAGGAAAAGATGCCACTCGGTGCATATAATTTTAGATGAATGACAGTTCAAAGAATTATCTATTAGAAATTCTCCGCACACCCTTTGCAATTTGTTTCTGCCTTCTGGATATTAATTGTTTCCATTAGAGCTATTGAGTAGGTAATCAGAACCAAGCATCAGTGTAATAAATAAGAAGATCAACTCCGTAAACAAATTTACAGCAAGTGGTAAGACGCAATAGTGCATTGCATGTGGAAATCACAGTTCTGAAGTTACATAGACTAGAAGTTTTTAAAAGTAATTTTGCAGTGGATAGAGAAATCCAAGAATGAATTGATTATCACACTATATGATTATGATCTACTATAGATGGAATGTCCAGAACAGAGCCCATGGAGGGGGTGAATGCAGGCTGACAGCTCAGGGATCCTCACCCTGCTGCCTTTGCCACAGGGTCTCCACAGCCCAGTGGGCATAATCCAGTGCTGGTTCATGGGGAGGCTCAGTGCCACCTTCAGGAGCCTCAAACTGGCTGTGCTACCCTGGCCAGGCAGCCCTGTACCCACCCAGTAGTGTGGAGTTGTGCTCCCTGTTGCTGCCAGGTTGGCAAATGGCATGACTAGTATGGCACAGTCAGCATGGGGCTCCTGGCAGCAGTACTGAGCCTCCCCACCCCACTCTGCTGCAGAGGCCCCTGGGGGGAGGAGATCAGGGCAGGAATCCCCAATCCTGTATGGGCAGCCCACATCCACCCCAGCTTAAGCACAAATCTAGAGGGCAGGGCCCCCCCATGCCTACCCCCCTAGAAGTGTACACAGCCCCACTGCTGGTGGGGAGCCAGGCCTGCCACTGCCCGCCAATACACCATGTGTAGCTGCATCCCAGTCCCCAGCCAGGCCCCACAGCTGCACATTCCCACTGTGGCCCCTGGCCCTGGGTCTCACACACTACTCTGATCCAGACACACTGCCCTGCCCTACTCTATTCCCTCCCTCCCTCACCATGGGGGCCTTGATCTGCCCTTTGTCCCTTCGGATAGACTTATAGACATACAAAAAGCTTGAGCCTGAGTTAATTCAATTTTTGCTGGTTAGTTTAATGTGGCTAGGCTAAACTGGTTTGTAACTGTAAAGACATTCCCTCTGGACTGAAAATATGCAGGTACATGCCTGCAGTGGCTTCAGCTAGGAACTAGGGGGTGCTAGAGAAGCCCTCCCCTTCTACAGTGCTGAGCTGAGGGAAGGTGTAGCCAGGCCCCAGCAGGATGCTCTGATTAGGCACGGGTTCCCCCCTCTCAGGAGAGAGCCAGCAGGGAGTTGATAACAGAGCATTGAGTAACAAAGCAGGGAGTTACACAGGGAGTTGTTAGCATTTATCAGTCCATCAAACAAAACAAAGCTTTTCTCATTAGTTCAAGCTCTTATTCAACAACTTTTTCAGAGGGAGGATTGGAGGGATGTTGCCAGCTACCTGCTGATTAGCTCAAAAAGCCCTAAGCTGACACTATTCTGTCTGCCTGTGTCCTGTCACCCACAGTACAGAGTGTAGCCAGCATGTGGTATGCTAGCTAATGCTGAAAGGTGTCTGTATAAGACAGAGGGGAGGCAGGATCCCTGTTTGAGCAGGGAGTGGTGGGGTTGAGCAGGAGGAAGCCGGACAGATGCCACTGTACCTGCAGTCTCTGCTGGAGCAACAGCCAGGGAGCAGAGGGGAGGGGCCAGCCCTGCTGGGCTAGAGCAGAGAGCAGAGCCCCACCCACGGTTGCAAAGCATCTGGGATACTGGGGTACTCTGAATTACTTAAATCAGGAAGGTGTCTGGGACAGACATTGCATAAACTGGTTTGACCCAAATCAGCTAAATCTGATACTACATTCAACCAGGTTTATCTCAGTTTTTGGCTTTTTTCAAACTGGTTTATGTGCACTGAACATCTGTTCTGTTATAGGTTTAAACCAGCTTTTTATCACTCAAACTATTTTATGTGTAATCTCTGTCCTTGTCCTTGAGGGAGCTATGGGAGCTGGTCTCCATGCTGTCTGGATGCCACGTGCATGCGTGTGCATGTACATACAATTGGCACCCTCTGCCTCTGACTACCCACCTCCCAATCCTGCCAGCCCCAAGTAGCTCCTTGCAGACTGGAGCTCTGCCACCCTGAATGGAGCAACCTGCCATTTCTTGTATTTTTCTCTTTTAAAAACAAAAATCTTTGATTTTCTCCCTTAAAAGAGAAAATCTATATTTTTCCCTTAAAGGGGGGAAAAACCACATTTTTCCACAGTGAGCAGAAAACCTGGATCCTTGACTCTAACAAAGTGCAGGTGGCTATTTTTACCTTTTTTTTTTTTTAACAGGATGTCACATGGGCTGCATGCAGCCTGCAGCTTGCAGGTTGAGACCCACTGCTCTATAGTATGCTCTTGTGGTATGGTAGTATTAATCCAGAATTCTCTTCTGTTTCTTCTAATTCTGCTTTTACTTCTGCCAAATCATAATCAGAGTTTACCATGTAGTAAGTGCCCACTTTCAATATCACATAGTTAGTTACATGTCTAACTGTCATTTTTATAGCATGCTAACCTAAGGAGAGTTCTAGGTTTGACTCAAGTCCCTGTATAATGGCATATATGACATTCTACCTCATCTGTTGGGATTCAATCTGTCTGAAAACTGTCCAACTTACCTTGTTCTGGCTACCTTAAAATATCTTAAGGTTCATCTTGCATTGCTTTTAAAGACCTTTTAAAAAGGTAACAAAATTATATTGTTGAGACTGGCATTTTGGATTTGCATCACTTAAAGAATTAGTTCTTTTGAAGAGTTCTATATCTTGGAAGCCTTGATTTAGATGGAAAAGGCATATTTCTCCCATTCCAAAGATTGTATGTGGTTTGTAAATGTGAAATGTAAAAGTGGCCTTCACTCAATTCTGCTTGATCATAATTTTAAAGGAACAATGTGATAACGTTCTGTCCATTGCGACAAAGTCATTCCAAGACTGATGTAAGGGTATACATCATCATTATAACTATATAAATCTACCTCAGAAGTATAGCCTTCTAAACCTAACAGAATGGTGTGTTGGACCTTGGTCTTTTTTCCACCCTAAACACGAAAAAGAACCCTCAAAGGTAAAGTATGCATTAAAAAAATAGCAGACCTTTTGGTTGACAGATCTACCCTTAAATGTCCCTGCCTAGAAGGGCTGAAATTATTTATTGTCATTTTGATGTAAAAAAGAAGGTAAACGAGGTTACATTTCTAGAAAGAGGAGTAGTTTCTCTGAGCAGATTATTACTTTCCTTTGTTATATGTGAGATTTGTAATCTGTTCTCCAACACCTCAGCATGCATGCTCATTTAAATACTGAGAAATCACTTTAGCACTACCTTGAGGAACAATGAAGCTTTAGCAGCAAAATATGTTGCAAAGTGATATGCACTTGTGACTGTAAAAAGGACTCTGATTAGAATTACATGCCTCTCCTACCTCAAAGTCAGTTTGAGATAGAGACCCAGATTAAAATTTTCCTCAAGGTATAAGGTATACATTTTGGGACATTGAGATGACAGTATATTAATGCAATCTATTAATCATTATTAATGAAAATGGGTGCTGCCAGGTGCCCTATATAATCAAATACTGTATGATCTAATTAGAAAATGAGGACCTGGTCTAATTTGTCCATCATTCTTTTACCTTCTTCCTCTAGTTGAATGAATCATTTTCTTTTACTTGTATTTAATAGCACCTAGGATTATTAAACATGGGTATATATACACACATGCAAACTGAAAAGTCTGCAGACATATATCATACCATATAAATGTTTAGGAAACACAGAAGAATTGGAAGTGAAAATTAAATATTGAGTTCATAAATTGCTGCAAGGGAGCAGATTTAGCTGTAAAAATGGATTATTTAGCTAAAGTTATTTTGTCATGATATAAAATGATGCACACAACTGTGCTAGTCAAAATTTTAATACCAGGAAACCCTATCCCTTTCAGTGTAAAGTTATAACTCTTATTTCAGAATCTTAACATTTTTTTCCTTGGACAGAGAGATTTTGAAGGGTTTTGTTTTATTTTATTCTCAGTTTCATTATATTCTGACTTTGAATAGGGCTAATCAATTTATTAGTCACTCTTTTGGAAAATTGTAACTATTCTTAAAGGAAAATTGATATACAGAATTATATGCTTTCTAATCACTATGGTAATCAAATTGTGAATTAAATTACCTTAAAATGTTAAAAGTTTCTGACAGACAAATAAGCCAGGAAGTTCCCACTTTAATCATTTGATATAGTTTGAGACAGAAAAATATTGAGCTTATTGTTAAAACTAATCTTTACACTGAAGTCCTTAAATGGAGTTACAGGATGGTGGCTCTTATTGATGAATGGTAGTAGCACCATTCTTAGCTATAGAGATACTAGAAAAATTTGAAAATTAATTTAAATGTATATTTCTTTTAATCAGTGACTTTTATTATTTAGGAATGCAATGCTGTCTATCACAATGGAGTCTGAATAACTGTCCAAATTATTGTAATTAATCAATGGCATGTTACTTTTTAACGACTATTAATATTACTTCCATTATGAAGATTAGTATAGTGGTATATATTCTGTTTCAGGAGGAGAAGGGTAGGAAACAAGGTGGTAGTATTCGCATTATACCTGTATGTCTGAAATATGCACACCTCTTTAGTCCACTTCATTAGTCAGATGAGTGTTTATAGATTAAATCAAAGGGGAAAGTACATTTGCAGTATTATGGTGTGGGTTTGTCATAGATAAAATCATCCCTAATTTATGAGACTGTACTGATGGGAAGTGTTAACTTTCTTGGTATCTGCCAGCAGAACAATAAGCCAAAAATAATATGTCAAGCAAATCCCAACTTGTAGAGAAAACAACTTTTTTTTTCAGAAATTTTAGAATGTAAAAATCTAGCAATCTTGGATCTTCTTCTCACCAGTTCGGAAGAATTGCTTGAGGATGTAAAGATGATAGGAAACTTGGAAGGAAATGATCACAATATGATGATTTAAAAGAAAAAAAGTGATTCTGTTCCCTTCAAACATTTCAGACAGAATGGAAAAAAAGGAAAGCAAGAAAAAAGATAGTATTATCCAAAATAAATAGTTTCTGTCCTTTTTACAGTCACAAGTGTAAATTACATCAGCAGGTCTAAAATACTAGATTTCAAAAAGTCAGATTTCAACCAAGTCAAGGAGATTGTGGGTGAGATACCGTGGAAAGACAGAATGAAGATTAAAGGGTCCCAGGAGGTCTGGCACTTTCTAAGGAACACAGAAGCTATTTCAACCTGATGGAAGCACAAGCAGAGCAATACGAGATTGATGTGTCTATACAAGGAGTTTGTAGGATGCCTCAAAATCAAAAGGAAAAAACAGTCAGTGGAAGGAGGGTAAGGTTAGTAAAGGAAGCATACCAAGAAATGGCAAGGATTTTCAGAGAAAAATGTGCAAGACAGAGGTAAAATATGTGTGAGGCCAGGCCAGGTAAAGTAAGGTAGCTATAGGTCCACAGTGCTAAATACCAAGGGTGAGCTCCTAATAGAAGATGCAATGGATCAACAGTTCCTTTGTTTTAATCTTCACCAAAAAAAATTAGTTATACCCAGATAGTTAATAAAAATTATATAGACAAGGAAGGGGAAAGCTTGACAGTCACGGGAACAAAAGAGCTCTTAGTACATGCCACTCAGTTTTGTAACATTGGACAAGTTAGCTTCTGGCAGATCCAAAAATAGTTTCATAGCTTTTACTTCATTTGTCTATAAAAGCTGGGTGCTAACAGGCACATATTAACAGATCTGCCTGTTCAGCAGGTGGAAAATAGCAAGTTAAGTAAGCACTATGACCCTTTGACTAGCACTAAGCTACATTAATGCTGCAACAGGAGTTTCTACTGTACTATTTCACTGACTCTGCTCTAGAATGAGCATAATTGCAGTTTAACGCTTTAGGGACTGTGGGTGCATCTACACATGCACTTTATTGCACAGTAGATTAATTTGCTACAGTGTACAGCATCACA
Organism: Caiman crocodilus; assembly: GCA_030014935.1. Lineage (NCBI taxonomy): Eukaryota > Metazoa > Chordata > Crocodylia > Alligatoridae > Caiman > Caiman crocodilus. Next base: position 24,055,830 of record JAGPOW010001327.1, read on the forward strand.
GTCTACACAAATGACACTATTAGACTACAGCAAATTAACTTTCACATCCGTAAGATAGTACTGTCAGTAACTATCTTACCACAGCAAAAATAACTGCACCTGAACACACGCGTAAATGCTGACCCAGGCAGACATTGCACCCAGTCAGCCCAGGCAGCAGGTCTCTGAATGGTGAGTGTTGAGTCACTGCTCTGCCCTGGGCACAGTGTCTGCTTGTGCACCCTGGACCACAGCAGTTTGATCATGTATACATGCCATTAAGGCACCAGGATAAATAATGGCATAAACTGTGCCAAAGTTTATCAGATTGCTTTAACATCACACCCTGTGATAGTGAAAACATCTGTCGTAATATTTGTCAGCAGCCAAACTTTTCTTCCACATATTGCTTAATGCAAAAATACAGATGTAAAAAAACATGCAGTTTCATAAGTAAAAATCTGGCTTCCTTTTTTGTTATAAATACAAATATATTATTATCTGGCAAACAGTGAAACAATATATAGTTTTTAAAAGCTGGTAATATCTTATTTAAGGAATTAATGCAGGAATTACTGGATTAAATTTTCTGGCCTGTGATATGCAAGAGTTCATATGCAAGAGGCTGGTCAAGGTCCCCAGCCTTGCCCGCAGCTAAAAACCAATACTTCTGAGGAAGGCGACCCTACTCCTGATACCCAACACCTATAGCAACAGAAGCGGAAAGAATTCCTTTCCGACCAGAAAAGCGCAGAAGCATGCAAAACCAAAATGCCTTCCACTTTGCCATGGAAGTTGGAGATCACAACTCAGAGACACTAAACCTAACTGGAAATTCAGAACTCCTCTTTCAGTCATCCCATCCCCTCCATAAACTAGTTCTAACTCTTTACTTGTGTTTCATAACCAAGATGACATGAATCCATTTATAATTACTTTTTGTTTATGGCAATTAAGCCAGCTGTGTATCCACCTTACAGTAGTTTTGTCTAGCCCACATATTTCTAACTTGTTTATGAAAAGATTGTGAGAGACTTTGTCAAAAGCCTCACTGAAGTCCAAATACACCACATTCAGTGCATTCATTCATTCAGTACAGAAGTGCAATACAGAAGTAAGTTGCTTGGTTGAAGGAGATCAAATTTGTTTGACATGACTTGTTTGCAAATTCATGCTGGGTGCTTGCGATCAGCTTTGCCAGTTTTATCAACCAGTTGTATAGTATTCCCTTGCAGCTGAGCCTAAAATATGATTTCATAAACCAGATGAACCCTAAAATAAAAAAAATATTTGAAAGGGAAGCAGTTTTCACAGTGTATAATGACAGGGAAAGAAACGGAAATTAAATCAAGTAATTAGGACTCATTGAACACAATCAACAATATTTAGATTTCTACACACATTCATTTTCTTTTTGTGATTAAACAATATATCTACATCTATCATGTGTTGTTAGTTCTATGATCCTTTCTCTAGGAAAAGAAGTAAAACCAGAAGAGGGTCTTGTTTTGGTAGGGTGATTTTTTTAGGGTTTTTTTTTTTTGTTATTTTTAACACATATGTTATAGTGTACCATATTCACTCGAGTCCAAGGCATGTTTTTTTCCTCCAGTTAACATGGATTAGGGGAGATGGGAGGGCAAGTCCTTTGTCTTAGATTTGTATGCTGGTTGTGGGCGGAGGGTGGGGTGGCTGTGGTTCCTGCTCTGACCCCAGGCTCAGGTTGGGATCAGAACTGCAGCTGCGGCCCCGCTTCCCATCACCTGCCCCACACAGCCTGTGCTCCCCTCCAGCTGGGACCCTGCTCAAGTCCAGAGCAGGGAGTACAGCGTATGTGCAGAGTACGTGCTCCAGCCTGGCCACATAGTGGTGGCAGCAGCTCCAGCCCTGGCTTTGGGCTCAGGGCTCAGGCCAGAGCTGTCACCACCACAGGTGCCGACATCAGAGCTTGAGCTATGGGGGGCAGGCACCAAGAAGCAGGCAGGAGGGAGAACACCTTCTGTTGCTTAGCCCACTACAGTGGTAGGAGGTGCAAATTCAAGATGATCCTCCAAAAATTAGATTCTAGACATGGAAAATCATAAAAAATGTATACATTTTCCCTATCTAGAATCTAATTATTGAGGGATCATCTTAAAAGTCAGAATAAATAGAGTTTATTGTTCGGAACTGTATTCTACTTCTTTCCCAAACTTGAGGAAGGGTTTTTGGTGTCCAAAAGCTTATCTAACATCTCTCCCAGCTATTTTGTTGGCTTCAACTAGGGTGCTGTGAGGCGATAAGTGAGGTGTTAGGAGATTAACAGGTAACAAACAAACTTGCTTCTTCTATATTCTTTGGACCAGTTCAACTACAACAATCCTGCAAGACTACTGCGACACATTAGAATTAATATTCAGTTGTCCTGAAATCTTCAAAACAAAAACAACCATATAAGATTGGCAAAGATGAAGTATTTACTAGCCTATTTAATATGTAATGTCCTTTTTTAGTCAGTCTTCATGTAGAGTTTCACCATTGCTACCCAGTGCAAAGTATTAATTTACAGTCTCTGAAACTGCGTCTTTATTAAATCTTCTTTAAACAGAGAATTGTAAAGATTCCTTTTTCAGAGCATAAAGAAGGGATAAATGTTTTCTTTTACTCTGTTTTAATGTGTTGGAAGGCTCTTACTTCTAACAATATGCCAATGATTCTGCAAAGCACATTTGCTTAACTTTTAAACATGTGAATAGTCCTATAGCTTTGACTGAATTGATACTTTATTTGAACAAGAGACGTGCCATACAGAACAGGAGAAAATATTTAATTCTTTTTCTTTGGATGATATGTGAAACTTACTTTGTAGATACAGAATATTAATTTCATGAATACAGAGAAATGTGTGTAAGAATCAGGTATTTTATAGTTCTTGGCTTCCCATACCAAACTAAAGTATTTCTTCAGTTTAACATCAACAAATATTGCAGTCTTCCTTTCAAAGGGGGCTACATTTCTCTGATGGATGCTGTATCCTTGTCTCCAAATTAAATGTTGGTCTGTACAATCCTGTAGAGTCCCTTGGGATGAGAGGATCTGTAGATTTGTGAGAATTAAGGTATCATATTATACTAGCAGGCTTATGAAATGTTTAACCGATAGTATTATTTGCTACTGCAGGCCACAAAAGGAAGTTAAAAGTGAAAGTATTCAATAAGTATAAGCTAGTCCTAAAAGCCAGCCTTCAGCCACATAAAGTAATTTAAATATTTGTTAATAATATTGTTTCAATTATTAGTAGAGGTTCAGAGTCTTTCTCTTTAGGCTTCATTTTGCAGTAACTAAAAGTAAAAACTGAATTTGAAGGTCATAAGATACAAATGCTAACAGTGATTATTAAAAATTTCCCAAACATGAAAATGGAGGAAAACAAATGCCAGCTCTCCCAATGTTCTAAAAATATTTGGTTTCTCATTTTAATAGAAGTATTTGTTTTACTCAGCTGATTGATTTGTTTATAAAGAATTCAGTATCCAGGACATTTCACACAGCAAAATTAAGTCAAACTGGGCATAATGCCCCCAAAAAACAAACTATCTCTACTGCACATTTGCTTCTTATTAATGTATTCTTCTTGCATGAAGTTCCATTCCTAACAAGTTCCAGTATCTTTTCATGTGCTTGGGGTTCTGAGAGCTTTCTTTACATATGCCAGTACATGCTCAGTGCTAAATCTTGTTTTACCTTGACCTGCCTAAATGGCAATTACATAGCTACCTAAATATAGTTCTGGACACTTACATATGGTTTAGATTCTATTGGCACTAATATAACTAAACTCTCCCTACTTCCCCTTCTGAGTATATTAATTGGGCTGCACACTGAACACATTAGACATATCTATGTGTGCATTAACTTGCTTTAGTTAATGTGCATTAAATTTAGTCCCCCCCACTTTGTGAGGTACTAGGAAAATATATATTAACCTACCTTAATGCACCTTAACTAAAGAGCACGGAGTACCTATACATGAGCACAGAGGCTGCTCTGACATGCTGTAATTCCAGTGCATTGGAGCAGACCCAGTTAATCGAGTCTTCTGGAGCGTGGCAATTAGAGGCTCCACAGCCTCCTGTATCTTGTGAATCAGTATCCCTGTACTTAAAAATGGTGGCGGGGCACTGGAACTAATGCTCATTGAATAAGCTTTAGTTCAAGTGCCTCTTCCAGCACTTTTAAGCATGGCCCAATGGAGCAGCTTCAAGAGGAGGACTAGGGAACATAAGGACAACACACTGGACAATGACTAGCCCATAGTCTGATGGCCAGAGCACATTAGTGAAATGTAGGTTCACACACCTTCTGGATAAAGGCAGCTCATCAAATGAGCTACCCTTTTTAAGCGCGGGGATGCTGATATACAAGATACAGTGGAGCTTTAATTAGAGCCGCTCTGCGAGCCACTCTAATTGAAACAACACCATCCCCACCTACCCCCAGAGTACACGTAAAAGTTCACACGGCTTTTATGGACACTTTAACGTGCAATAGCAAAAGCTCACCCCTTTTTCATTATGCTTTAATTCACATTAAAATAATCTAATGCACATTAAAGCACACGTGTAGATGCACCCATTGGTATCCTGGTGGAATAAAATTGTCCAACGTGTTTGTAATGCTGGGTAAGTTCCAAAAGTGGAAAAAAAACAGAACCAAGGAGAGAAGGTCCAGCATCCTTGTTGTTACAGCACTTGCCCAGCAAGCAGGGAACTCAGTTCTATATCCCTACCTTCATCCAGAAGGTGTTTGAACATACATCTCATCAATGTGCTCTGACCACCAGATTATGTGCTAGTCATTGTCCAGAGCATTGTCCTTATGTTCTTAGCATTCCCCAGCCCTCATGAAGTTGGTCCATTGGGGAGCCAGGATGAGATATTTGGGGTCAGGAGGAGGAGTGCAAGTCAGAGGGAGGCTGGCTAAGTGTGATGGATACTGCCTTGGATAAGGGTGGGGTCTGGGCTAAGGCTCTTTGCCTTGCCCCAGGGGGTGTAAACTATCTTACTGCTATTTATCCATTTTATTCATTTTATCCATTTATCATTTTATCTATTTATCCATTTTATCTGTTTAATTTATCCATGTTATCCATCTAAATCCATCCAGATTTATGTTGGTAACTTATTCTATCAATAACCTATAAAACAATGGAGCACAACTGAGCTTCCTGTAACAAGCATGTTTTAGATCTGTTCTGCTCTTGTTACAGAAGAACTCAACTGAGATTTTTGGGGAAAGAAAGATATTTATAAGATAGTATACCACTTCCATCTGAGCCAAAATGATCAGCCTCATGTCTCTGTTACTTGGGAATGCATTGTTTTTCATTTGTCTGTTAGAAGGAAAGGCAAAACTTCATTTTCCAGACTTCAGATAAGTAGAGGTCAATATTTAGCTTTCCCCTATGACTTTGTTGTATTTTTGGATTGTCAGCAAGTAAGCTTGGCTTTGCTTGGTGTAAAATCCAGTTTACCCATTGCTGTGAAATGCCCTCCAGGTTTCTCCAGTCTGCATTAGAGATTAGGTCATGGTCTACCTGTTTTTTGCAGATTTGATTAGGTCCACTTTTTCTTAATCCTTTTTAAAATCCTTTAAATTTGTGTACCTTTTAGGTAAAAATCTACATGTTGCTCATATGTATTTATCTTTTTAGATTTATAAGCCACTCTACCCAAAGGCTTAGAAGAGCTAATATATCACAAAAAAATTTCTTCAAATTTAAAAAATAGCTATTTCTGATCAGTCTTTGTTATCTACTCTCCTTTGACTTCATATTCATAATCAAGTATTTTGAAATGATCGTCTATTCTTTTGAAAGTTCTTTTTGCTACATTTCTGTTTTAGCACAGAGATTAGGTGCCTCTCAATTGTTGATGTATGTAGCTTGCAGGAAAGTACCTTCCTGTCTCTACCCTCAGCACTATATAAGCGAATAGAAGAAAAACCTCAAAGGCAGCTTTTATTTTTAGCTGAGCATTATACATTTGCAAGTGTTATATCTTTGATAGGTTAAGCATCAGCTTTCTGAACTAGGGAGATAAGAAAAGCCTCTGGCACCAAAGCTGCTGCTTCATTTTAGAACAAGTCTAGTGTAGAAAATACTTAGGATAAAAATATATGGGTTTCAAAGGAATAAAAAATATTTTTATAGAGAATGAAATATTCTGTGTGGAAGAACAGTGAGTATAATCAAGATATAAAAAAGCTACATCTTCATCTAAAATAAATGTCATATCTAGATGGAATATATCTCATTTGATGTAGTTAACCGGGATTCATTTTGATTACAATTTCTTTTTTCAAAGAATCTTAATCTCTGTTTCTATAAATGAGATGAAATGTGAGAATTCAAACCATCACCAAGTTTCAGTTCTTTATTTTATGGTGTGATTGCTTATTTCTTAATAAAAAAATCCGTTATTTCTTTCATAAGATCCCTCTTATTTAAGTGATGAGTGTCAGGGATATTAATAATTTACAGAAGTGTCAGACAAGTGGGCAGCACCAGCAGCTCTAATTGCTAGAGAGAAAAATATAAGGCTTGTTTTTTCTCTGTGCTGATGTAAATCTAAAATAAATCTAATGAAGTCAACAGAGCTATACTCATGTGAAACTGCTGTAGGAGCAATCCTGTAGCTCTTATATTGGTCATATGATTTTTTATTGTAGTCTGCCTGGATTTCGGATTGTTTGTTCAGCACTTAGCACAGTGCGGCCCAGTGACGGATTAGGGCCTTTGCATATTGTTGTACTATAAATTATTAACAGTAATAAGGAAAAGTGTAAGAAGGAAACATCTCACATATTTTATTTGGTTGAGTTGTCATTTTGTATAACTATAATATTTATATTTTAACTGTACTCCCATGAACTCCCCAGTGGCAATTGATCACCAAGCGGCATCTTGTAGGATCGTGGGAAAGTAGGGCTGGAAGAGACTTCATAAGGTCATCTAGTCTAGCCCCCTACTCAAGACAGGATCATCAGAGTCAAGGGTTTAGCCAACTTGATCTTGAAAATTTCCAAGGATTCCACAGTTTGTCTAGATAGCTTGTTCCAATAATTGACCACCATCATAGTCAAAAGTTCCTCTGAATCTCCAACCTGAATTTTCTCTGTGCACCTTTTTTGAGGCTATTGTTCTTAATCCTGTCCCTTTCAGCCACAGAGAAGCTAATCATGTGTAATTGGCCTTGAGGTATCTGAAGACTGTTATCAACCCCCGCTCAGTCTTCTCCTCTCCATACTAAATAAATACAGTTCTATCAACATTTCCTCATAAGTCTAGCCTTCCAGGTCCCTAATCATTGTTGTTCCTCTCTACTGTCCATATCCTTCTTGAAATGTGGGGCCCAAAACTGGACACAGTATTCTAGGCTCACCAGTGCTGAATGGAGTAGAAAAATCATGGTCCTTGATTTTCAAGTGACACTCATGTTAATATATTCCTGTATGCTGTCAGCTGTTTTTGCAACAAAAGCACATTGCTGGCTTATATTGAGTTTATTGTCTACTGCAACCCCCAGGTCCTTCTCTGCAGTACTGTAGCCTAGCCAGTCCTTCCCCAGTTTATATTTATGCATGCAATATTTTTGTCCCAAGTGCAGGACTTTGCACTTGTCTTTGTTGAATTCCATCCAGTTGATTGTAGAACATCATCTTTTCAGTGTATTCAAGTCATTCTGCATCCTAGCCTTGCCCTCTAACGTGTCTGCAAGTCTGCCCAACTTGATGTCATTCACATATCTGATAAGTGTGCACTCAGTCCCACTATACAAATCATTAATGAAGATGTTGAACAATACCAGACCCAGGACAAATCCATAGGGAACCCCACTTGATAATTCCTCTCAACTAGACATAGAGCCATTGATGAGTACTCATTAAGAATGAAGATACAACCAGTTGTATGAAGATACAACCAGGATACAACCAGTTGTATGAAGATACAACCAGGAGCTGTGGCATTGACCCCTACATGGTTGAGTGGGTCAGAAACTGGCTGACGGCACGCTCCCAGAGAGTGGTGGTGGACAGGTCGTACTCAACCTGGAGAGATGTTAGTAGCGGGGTTCCCCAGGGCTCAGTCCTCAGGCCTGCGCTGTTCAACATCTTCATCGCTGACTTGGACGAGGGGGTGCAAATCAGGCTGTCCAAGTTTGCTGATGATACCAAATTGTGGGCTGAGGTGGGGACACCAGAGGAGAGGGAGAAGCTGCAGCGGGGTCTGGGCCGACTGCCGGAGTGGGTGGACAGAAAGAGGATGGGATTTAACGTGGACAAGTGCAGGGTGATGCATCTGGGGAGAGGCAACCCCCAGCACACATACTGGCTGGGAAGCTCCCCTCTTACTAGC
>JAGPOW010001327.1:24068572-24086315 GCA_030014935.1 Caiman crocodilus
TCCAGCCCTTCCAGAAGCCCTTCCACTAGGTCAACCCTCACCCCTGGCCTAGCAGTGATTCCCAAGGGGGAATACAGGCTTCCAACGGGAGGGATGTCCTGGTCCCACTCAGGAAGACCGAGGCAAAGAACCCATTGAAGATCGCCTTCCCATCAGCCGCGAGCACCAGGTTGCCCGACGAGTCCCTCAGGGGCCCGACATGTCCCAGGGCTCTCTTTTTGCTCCCCACATACTTGAAAAAGGACTTCCTGTTGCCCTTGATCCTAGTCGCCAGGCAAAGCTCTACCCCCGCCTTGGCCTTCCTAACAGCCCTTCTACACTCCCGAGCACAAGAAGAGTACTCCTCTTTGGAGGCTGCTCCCTTCTTCCATAGATAGTAAGCCTCTCGCTTTGCCCTCAGGGTTCCCCGAATATCCCTATTAAGCCACAGGGGCTTCCGGGTGCGAGGGACAGCCCAGACAAGGAGGGATGAGCCCAGACAAGGAGGCTAGGTGGTGGAGGACATGATGTGGGGGCAGGGGCAAAGGCTCGTGGCCAGTGAATATGCTGCTGCACCTCAGCCTAGGCCCATAGAGAGGGCAGGGGTGCTGCTGGGCAGCAGGTGGCTGCCGGGGACAGGCGGGGCTAGTGCTGGAGGCACGGCAGTAAGCAGCACAAAGGTGACCACCAGGGCCAGGATGATGTCCAGCATCCAGCAGTTCATCTCCATGGCCTCTACTGCCCTGGCTACCAGGACAGCCTGCCACTCCAGGACCTCCATGTGCCACTCATCCAGGGCCAGAAGCCTCTCTCAGAACTCTTGGTCTACCCAGTCCTTCTCTTCATAATAGTCCCTGGCCTCCTTACGCCAGTCCCTGGCTTCCTTATGGGCTACATCTTCCACCCACCAGCTTGTGATTCTGCCAAGTGCTCCTCAGCCATGGTGACCAGCTGGTCCAGCAATTGGGTCTAGTCCTGTGTTCAGCACTGCAGGGTTCCAGCTGAGGCTGCCAATAATCCTGATAGAGCATCCCAGCTGCCAACTGGTGCCACAGCTCCAGAGCCACTTCCTGGCCTTCTCCTACTGCAGGCTAGCCTGTTTTCTGTGCTGCTGCCAAGACCGTGGCTCCCAGGTGCACGTGACCATGGGCTCCCAGCTGACTGGGACACAGAGCTGCTGGTGCCCCTGCCCACCCCCACCCCCCACCCTGGGAGCCTCTCTAGAGAGGTGCTCTGGATCCAGGCCTCTCCATGCCAATGCAACACCCCAAGCATGCCCCTGCTGTGAGTGTCATGGGTACACCATGAGGAGTTGCTTGCATGGACCATGAGATGCCTGAACCATTATGCTCCACTGATGATGATGATGATGGCCATGGTGCCCTTGGTGCACCTGTGAACCTAGCATGAGACCCTGAGCTTTGACAGTATGGAGGGCAAGCCCACCATGCCCCACAACCTCTGTTACCACCTGGAGTGCTACCTGTGCCTGTGCTACATGTTCCTGCCCCCTGCAGTAGAGAAAGACATCACAGCTGGCATCAGTGCATTCCTGGGCACATGAGATGCCTTCCTAGTTGTCAGGAGATATAGAAAGAAGGCCACTGAATCTAACTTGAAAACACAGAGTATATTACTATGTAAAATTTATCTTATGGACTGTTGATGAGAAACAGCTGACAGAAGGAAGATGAGCCAGTAAGCAAAAAAAAAGTCAGTCAGGAATGAGAAACTAGAGCTATGTGAAGCTGTAGCAGCCAATTTGATTTGGAGGAGATTCAGCCCAATTCGGAAACCGTATCTCTGAATCTGAATCTGAATCAAATCACGGGCCCTATTAAAAGCTCCAAATTGATTTGGAAGCCTCCAAATTGATTCAGAAAATATTCAGAAAGATTCAGAGATTTGGAAAGCAGACATGAGGAAACAGAAACTGAGAAGAGGAAGTGGGGGAAAAAACTGCTCTGATATTGACATCTGTAGCTGGCCAGTGATTGTGATCTTTCTGTGAGTTCCCTTCCAATCACAGTGCGCTGAGGGAGGGACATACAAACAACATATAAGGTTTTGTCTGAAGTGATCTGTGCCTTTTGTGAGCTGTCTCTCTTGAACCAGCAGCATCTGAAAGGCTCTGGCTTGCTATCTAATCTCTTGGTAGCTAGCCTATCTCTTCTTCTGTTTTCCCTGACAGTGAGTCATCACTGTGCACTGCAGGAAAGCACAACATATATTACAGACAGATACATATTTTGTAGCACACCAAGCATTATGAAGCATGCTGGAAAGGCAGGTGCCAGATCTTCTGGCCAGGGAGAGAGAGGGGGCAGAGCAAGAGCTGCACGTTCCCTCACCCCCTCAAACATAGATGCACCCTCTTTCCTAGCAGTGTTGAGTTTTCTGCTGCTAGTGGGAGCAAGGAGGTGGGAGCAGTGTCTGCACCTGCACCACCTTCACTAACACCAGCAATAATTACTAGCATGACAGTCTCCACCCCAATTTCAGTTCCCAGCTTGAACCTTTCAGTGCTGCAAGAAGAGCTGGATCTGAAAGCAGCGGAGCTGAGTGCTACAGCAAAGGAAATTCTGGGGAAGAAGGGGAAATCTGAGTTTGTTCTCCGCACTGCTCAAAGTTCCCCTAGAGCCAGGTCTCTTCTGGAAGGCACTTTGGAGGAGGTTGTGGGGGCAGGTGGCTCAGCTGCTCCTGTTGTGCCTCTGCCTGCTGAGGAGGGGGGATCAGGCAGGATCCCCACCCACAACCCAGAAGTGGGTGGGTAGTGTAGTATGGGATCATTCTGAGGTGGCAGTCTCCTCCAAAATGCCTTCTGGGGAAGAAGACCTGACTCTAGGGTAAGTTTAAGGGGTGTGGAGCACAAACTCAGATTCCTCCTCAGTCCTCAGAATTTCTTTTGCTAGGGCAATCAGGTCCCCTGCTTCCAGCTCCTGCTCCTGCTCCTCCTCTGGCACTGGAAGGTTCAGACTGGGAACTGAAATGGGAGTGGAGGAGACTGTCAATGACATGCTGGTGCTGCTTGTCATACTAATAGTGCTGGGGGTTATTATTATGGCTGGTGTTATTGGAGGGGGTGCAGACGCAGGCACTGGTCCTACCTTGTTGCTGCCACTAGCATCAGAAGAAGCCTTATGCCTGCTAGTGCTAGGGAAGAGGCTGTGTCTAAGGTTGTGGAGGGATGACTTATAGCTGTCCCTCTGCCCCCTCTCCCTCTCCAGCCAGAAGACCTGGCACCTGCCTTTCCAGCATGCTTCATATGTCATGTGCTGGAAGCACGTGTGTGTGTGTGAGAGAGACTATGTAATAAAATGAAATGTATGCGTATTGAGTGCTTTCCAGGCAAAGCACTGCTTTCTTTTTGTTTTGGGGGGGTGGGATAAGAAAAATGAATACCAGGATTTGGGGGGAAGGGTAGGCAAGGGAAAATAAATAGGAAAGAATTGCCAAATGGCTACAACTTGGTAGCAAGACACTACCAAGCTGCAAGCTTACAGAATGATGTTGTAGGACTCTCAGTCTCTGCTACTCCTGCTGAGACAAATGCAGATACAAAATGGCAGACTCCGTTCACAAACAGCCTTTTATGCTGCTTCCTTGTCCCTCCCCAAAAGCACTGGGTTTGGAAGAGACGTCAAGCACAGATTGTTGTCTCTGGCCAGCTACAGATATCAATATCAAAGCAGTCCTCCCCTCCTCCTCTCCCCCACCTCTGAAACATCTCCAAAACAGCTCAAAACAGCTCTGAAACATCTGAAACATCCAAAACATTTTGGATGGCCTGTTTCATTTTTGGAGCTGTTTCAGAGCCCTGCATTTTGTTTTGAATTTAGTGTTTCAACTATCGAAATGTCCAAATCCAAAACTAAATGAAATGGTTGCTGAAATTTCACACAGCCTTACTGCCTATCCTTCATCACATGACAAGATTGCTACTAAGTTCATGTGGTGCTTACATAAGATCAATTTAAAGATGAAAAATGGCTGGTTGAAACTTCAACCAAGCAAAATAAAAGTTACATTGTTGTGCAGAGAAAAGCATGCTAAGTAGTTGGTAACTGTAGCACAATTAAGTTGCATGACTACAATTAGTCAATTCAGTTGGCAGATGAGCAGTCCTTTTGGATTCCTTGCTGATGCTAAACTCATCTGCAAGTAATATGCCCTGTCATTTATACCTGGCCAGGAGATTGCATCTGTTCCTGGTGGATGATAACCTAACCTCAGTTATACATGCTCTTGTCACCTCCCATCTGGATCACAGCAATGAAACAGTCATCTCTCAGGAAGCCCCAGCTGGTACAGAATGTTCCCTCAGTATAGCTGGGTTATTACCAGCACATCAGATTTGTGCTGTACTCTCTATATCAGCTTCCCATAAAATAGGAGGTCTGACACAAGATCCTGGTTCTTACCTTCATGTCATTTAGTAGTCTGAGTCCAGGATACACCTAAGAGCACCTAAAGCTCCTTGGTTGTAACAGTGAGACTCACCACAAACGTAAAGTTGCCTCTTCAGGAGATAAAGGATCTGCATAAAGACTATGAAACAAACTCCTGAAAGAGCTGAGTTCCTCAAATCTATGCCAACTTTGTCACAAAGAGTACAAGAACCATGGGGAGCTTGACTCTGTAGCTTAGTTCTTGCCCATGAACAAAACTTGTCCCCAGCGGCTGGGCAGGCATGGCGGCACTGGCGGTGGCGGGAGCACTGTGGCAGCAGTGGGAGTGCAGCAGCAGTAAGCGGGGAGCTCCCACAGCCACCAATGGTGCTCTCAGGGGGCGCTGTGCTGACCAGGGGTTGGCAACCACTCAGAGACGCCACTGGCAGCATTGGCAGTGGCCAATGGCAATCACTAACCGCCTGTAGACACTGCCAGCGGTGTCAGCGGCAAAGGGGGTGGGGGTGATGAGCAGCGACCACCCACAGGCATCACCAACAGTGTTGGCAGTGCCTTTTCATAGGGGGTATACCACCATGCATGTACGCCCTACGCATCACCAATGTTCTTGCCTGTGCTCCGAGGATTGATTTCTGCCACACTACTGTCTTCAGCATTTTCTATTGGCTGTATTAGGCATTTCCCCACTCAGTATACAGACTATTGTGAATCCAAAATGCTTAACTCTCCCTATGCACTGGAAAGGGAATTTACATTGCCTGATTCTGCATTGTGAGTTCCACTCCAAGAATCAGGTATCCAAAAAGTTAGGCATGGGAATACTTAGCATCACCACCACTGAATCCCTTTGTGGATCTTGCCAGAGGGACCATTCCAAACCTTTTTCTGCAAGTTCAAGGCACCCTTCTTAGACTTTGCTTTTGCTAATATAAACAGATAACACATGATATAATATATTTAATTATTACTTAAAAGAATAGAAAATAAGAGAGACAAAACAAACCATGCAGTGTCTCAGGAGGAGAGAGAAAAGAGAAATATTAAACAATTGGTGGGAACAGATTTAAAAAATGTTGGGGGCAAGAGAAAGTGAAAGCAAGCATGTCTATAAATCCTGTCCTTCTGCAACTGCTCAACTCCATAGCTGCAGCAGAAGGTAATAATAAATTGGGCTACTTTATTGCAACCCACATCTGTTTGTTTATGGCAGGAGAGAACAGGGAGCCCAAAGTGGCCCACGCTTTCCAGCTGCTGGGGGCAGGGGCTCTGTGTGCTTGTAAGTCCTAGTCCCACACACCCTGGGAATTCCTAGGCAATGTTTGACCCTCTAAGCCTTGGGAATACCTGCCTTGCTTTCTCCACTTGCCCAGATACTTCCAAAGGTCTTTAGGGCTCTGGGTAAGTAGTGAAAGTGAGGGCTTCACCGTGATAGAGCACACATCTGCAAGTGGAGGTTTCCCACTTGAAGACATGCACCCCAAGCAGCAGTGATATGCATGCCAGGGGAATTTCTGTGCAGGGGATTTATCTATCATAGGTCTGCAAGCGCCAGGGACATCTCCTGCAGAGGGATTCCCCAGAATGCATATCAGTGCTGCAAGGGGCATGTGTCTGCAAGCCGACAGCAGGGAACCCCTATGGGAGTTCCCCCTTCTGTACTTTCAGGGAATTCCCCTGAAAGTTTTCCCTGCTTGCAGATGTACCCCAAGTCACAGCACCGCAACTGGTGACATCTGTCCATTCTGTGAAACGTGTGGCACAGCTGATTGCACTCCACATATAATGTTTTTTTTTCCCTTCCAACTTATGCATAGCAAACCTAGTCAAGCTGTTTAATGAAGTTCAGAATGATCAGATGCTGTTGCTATGGGTTCTATAAAAACCTGAATTGTTTAGAAATTTGCATTTTAGAATTTTAAAAAGTATAAATTGCATAGTAAGAAACTATAAATATGTTTAAAGCATGATAAAAAGGTATTTTCTTAAAATATCTGACTCAATGTTAAGAAGGTAATATATTTTCTCAATGGTCAAAGCCATAAGACTAAAAACCAAAAGCAACATGTGAGTGGGTATGGGAAAGAAGCTAATTTAAGCAAAGAGTATGTGCTATGTAGAAAACCCAGCTACATTACACATGTGGGAGCTACAACTGAGTACAACTGATATTTTTTATTTATATACTAGATACTATATTTTCCCCATTATTTAGGAACTGTAGCTATGTAAAACTGAACTGTATTTAGTTCTTTAGCTCATGTGATTAATTCAATATTAGTTTACACTCTGTCCATAAGAACTTCTTTTAACTCAGGCAAGATCAGTACAGTGCATCTTAAAATACAAGCAGAGGGTTTCCCTGTATTGACTTGTTTCCACTGTCAGTCTTGATCTTTCATCTGCTATGGCAAACCTTATATTAAATTTTCATCATTTTGATTCTTATTTCTTATGTATTTCCTAGTGCACTTATTTATTTTGCTTTAATCAAGATAATTATAATGTAACAAAAATGTATAACAACAGATGAAATACCACTTTTCACTGAACATACATGTTAATGAAATTATTTTGTAACATACTATAGTTTCCATATGCAGCTGGTCTTTATTTAAAATACCCAATGAACTAAACCAGTATCTTTTCTCATATTTAGATGCTATTACTCATTTGTCTGAAGATAATTTAGAGGTCTTTATTAGTTTTTAATGTAATTAAGTAAAAATTATTCAGATTTCTAGTAACTTATTTTCTGCATTGGATCTAACTAATGATATGCCTATGCTTTCCATGGAAATAGTTTAAAGGGTACATGAAAGATCTGTGGTGTAGGAGCAAGAGACTCTAACTAAAATCTGTGTAGGTTATCTAAATATGGCAATAAATACATCTGTATTTAAATACAGATAAATGCATCTGTATTTATTGCCATAAAATGAATACAGATAATCAGGAGAAAGATTAGAGAGGTTGATTATCATACATATAAGGCCTTCTTTCATAGTAATTTTGAGCAGCTCCTGGAGCTCTTAACACCTGGATTGTCTGCGCATTGGCACCTGAAACTAGTTTTAAATACTCATCATGTGGGTCAAAGTTACTCCACTCCAGAGCAGGATTCTCTCTGATCCCAGCCACGTGTTACCCAGCTCGTGTTACACAAAGTTGTAGACACAACACTCCCCTTCCCACCTCCCCCTGCTGGCCACCATCTGTCCTCCCCACGTTCATTTACTGCTCTTTTAGAATACATTCTTGTATCTAGTGTAAAATGTGAATGCCACCAAGAGAATAGTAGTACTGTATCATAGAAATAAGAGAGAATTCTGGCAGATGTTTTAGAGTCTTAAACGTGAAACGTAGGTAAGGAATGTATGTAATTTTAGAGGATGCAGATTATATGAAGGACAAGGATTAACCCACATGTACAGAAATTTTTGAGAGTTTGGCTTTGCTGCAAACCTCAGATTCAGGTTACTTTTTCCCAACATTCAAAAGAATTCTAGTTTCTATACATTTTCTTTGCAACCCCTCAATTTATCACGATCATTTTCTGCGCGCAAAAATGGGATTGTTCATTCATATTTTAAAGGTGATTTACTAAAATGACAATAAATTATTAACATGAAATAAAAAGAAACCCAGTCATACACTGAGACAGTGAAAGTTAGCTGCACATATCATGTGCCTTGATCATGTGCCTACTGTCACTAATAGAAGCATTACCTACTGCTGATCGTGAATGAAAGATCAGATTAATATTGCAGTAGAAACCACATAAACACAGGAGGTACAAATAAGAAAATTCATAAATATTGTAGGTGCTTGGTGCTAGAGAGAAAAAACAAGTAGTGAGGACAAGATTTGACAAAGAATAGTAAGACAATAAGATAGGTATCTCCCTGGACCAATGCTTAATGCATGTGATATGTGGATTCAGCCCTGTGTGAGAGCCCTATGATCAGAAGGTAGCCATATTGGTCTGAGACAAAAAAACTCTACAACTGTTGGTTCAGAGATGATACCTTCCTTTTATTAGATCAACTAAGAAATTACACAAAAATCATCTTTTCCTGTAAGCTTTCAGGCTCACATGCCCTTCCTCAGGCTCAGGTAAAATTAAGGATGCTAAAAAGTACCTGTAGGTAGAAAATAAAATGTATTTCCTACCTACGGGGACATTTACCATCTTTAAAGGGATCAGAGCAGATAACCTCACTGAGTTTTCAGAAAAATGACTATCTGCAAATGCAGAATACTGGACTTTTTGGCCCAGGAGGCTCCTTTCAGTCCAATGTCCTATTGCCTCACATACAGTTGCTTGTGCCCTATAGATATATAAGCAGCACAATGCACATACCAGGGCATGTCTACATGTGCAATTAATGGACATGGATAAACTCTGCAGCTTATTGCTCTGGAGTTTATTGCTTCTGGGCACCATACTTTCACCTTCATCCAGGACCACAGCATGTTGAGCTGAGTCAAAACACCCAGGCAGGGCTCCAGGGGGCTGCTCCCCTACAGCTCAGCATGTTCAGTGGGGCTAACTGGGGCACAAGAATGTTTCAATGTGGCGGTAGCTACCAGGCAGCACCAACACTGAAGCACCCTAATGCCCCAGACAGCCAGGGCAGCATCAACATGTGCGCTGCTGCAGAGTTTTTACTCTGCAGAGTATTTACAAGTACTGTCCTGTTGTGGACTAAATTAATTTGCTCCAACCTAATAGGGGTGCACATGTAAAAGTGCAACATTATACTGTGCAGCAAATTAGTCTACTGTGCAGTAAACATTTTGTGTAACACATCCCTCAGTTGATTTATCCCCTGGGTTGACAGGGGAATTCATTTAATTGAGGCAGCCCATTTTATTGATGCCATTCTTTCTGTTCTTTATTTCTGTCATTTCTGTATCTAGTTTTGTCTACCTTGAGAAAAGTTCTAGGAAAGAAAATGCTCCATTGGTTAACAAGTAGACTGGGAAACAGTTAAACAGACTAAATGAGTTTTCCATTTTTCAATGTCTACATTTAATAGCTTCAAAGTGAAGAGGCCTATAAGAAGAAAATCGTTCAGTCTTTCAATGCGAATATATTGTAGGTTGATGACAGCAGCGTGAATGGAATTATTGTAGGCTTTAAAGCTGTATTACTATGTTGCCTTAGCTGTTGACAGTAATTCTAGTAAAAATCAGCTTGTTTTTTTCAGTTTAATAATGCTTTAATTTAATCAGAAATTCCAATGTTTATTATTCTGGACTTCATTGTGATTCTTAACTGATACTTTGTTGCTGATATATATGATATGCTAATGAATACTTAATCTTTTTATAGATAGCTCCAACAAGTTTTAATTTCTTATGGACTTTAATTTCTTGTATAGACTTTTATACTCCTTTTTTCTTTAGGGGAAATGAATTTCATTTTCAGTGTTCTCATACTTAAAATGGGAAAGGTGACAGACTTGTGCATTGTCATTAATGCTGAAGACAATCATTTCAGGCACTGAAATACCCAGCTTTAGGGCAAGAGTAACATTGTTCTTCTGGATGTATGTTTAATCTTGTATAAGATCTTATTGGAAAGGGGATCCTTCTTTGATATCCATATTAGATAAGTTATAATTTCTAAATCAGTTATTAGAACAAGTGACAGAATCCCAGTGTGTGCAACAAGAAAAACTGAGACATCTATACTTGTTGGCTTTTTGAGCAAAAATGTGTATATCTTCTTTGAATGTTTTCTACATAGACTATGTAGCGGGGAAAGTATTCTTTTGATCATTGTAATGCACTGTCTAATTTCTTATTTAATTGTGAATACAGAATGACAATAATCTTTTGTAATGGTGATATTTTTATCTAAGGATCTCATGGCACATTTGAGAATTGTGAATGAAGTTTATTATAAATGAAGTTATTTATAGCTACTTTATTAGGTAGAAAGAACTTTTCATTGATTACACTGTATTAGTGCGAGACAGGCACAGAGTTGAGGGCTAAAAGTTTAAAACTTCATGGACGCGTCCAGACAAGCCCACATGTGCTTCTTGCAGCATCTCAAACTCCCTTGAGATGCTGCAAGAGGCACATGCAGGAAGGAAAAAATGTTCCCCACACTGCAAAAGTGCAGTGTGCGGGAAAAATTAGACCCCTAAATATCCAGGGGTCAAAAAAAAACATGCCTGGAGGCAACTGGGAGAAGGAGTCCTCCAGAGAGAGACTCTGGTATTGGGCCAGAGTGTCTCTATGGTTCCCCTTTGCCCCTGCACCTGGGTATGCACCTTGAGCATGCTTGAGAATAAAAGCGGGGCAAGACTCCAAGTTTCTTTGTACCTACCGCTGCACGTGGCTGAAGGTGTCGATCCAGCCTGATGCTACATGCCCCACCTCGGGCAGGGCCGGGATGGTTCTTGCCCAGCATAGGCATCAAGCCAGGTGAGCACCCTGCACCATGTGCAGCAGGGATACAAGCATGGTGGGAGCTGCCAGCCAACACATGGAGGGTCCCGCAGCTGCCTTTTGGAGGCAGATGCAGGATTCTGTTCAGCTGAGCTGGGAGTGTGCTCTCCCCCAGAGTCCTGCAGATGCCTGCTATTGGCTGGCAGCTCCCACCATGATTGTATCCCTGCTGCACGTGGTGCACATCAGGCTGGATCAGCACCTTCAGCCACACGCAGCAGCAATACAAGCAGTGGCCAGTGCTGCCGCCAACATTGCTGGGAGCCACTGGCCAAAGCATGCACAGTCCCGCAGCTGCCTTTTGCAGCATGCCTTTTGCATGAGCTGCAGGACTCTGTGCGGTGGCGGTGGGAGTGTGCCCCCCTCCCAGAGTCCCTCAGCTGCCTGGAAAAGGCAGCTGCAGGATTCTTCATATGTTGGCCAGTGGGTCCCGGAAGTGTCCACCGCTTGTATCCCTGAAGCACGAGGCACAGGGTGTTCGCACCTGACCCAATGTGCACCTAGGGCAAAAACTGACCCAGTCCTGCCAGAGGTGGGACATGTGGCATCAGGCTGGATCAGCACCTTCACCCGTGTGCAGCAGTGATTCAAGCAGTGGCAGGTGCCTCTGCCAACATTGCTGGGAGTGGTCAGCCAACGTATGAAGGATCCCATGGCTGCCTTTTGCAGGTAGCTGCAGGACTGTGGGTGGCCCCACACTCTCACCCCTGCCACACAAAATCCAGCAGCTGCCTGCAAAAGGCAGTTGCGGGACTGTCCATGCATTGGCCGGCGCCTCCCGTCAGTGTTGGCAGTGGCAGCTGCTGCCACTTGTATCGCTGCTGCATGTAGCTGAAGGTACCAATCTGACCCGATGCCACATGCCCTACCTCTGGCAGGATCCCTGATGGTGAGGCAACTGGTGGGACCTTGGCATAGGAGCCTGGCCAGGGCCAGCACTGGGGACCCACCTGGAGGGCAGAGGAGGTGGCTAACCTCCTGGCCATTTAGGGCTAGGAGGACACACTGGCAATTTAGAGCAGGTCACCATAATGAACTTATCTATCAGGCGACAGCTGCCCAGATGGTAGAGCAGGGGCACTGGAAGACATGGCAACAGTGCCACACTAAGGCCAAGGCATTGCAGTGGCAATTTACTGCCATCCATGATCCCTGATCAAGAGCAGAGAACACCACAGTGCCCCAGTATGAGGAGCTGGCTCACATCCTGGGGCCAACAGCCACAGACACCCCCCACTACTCCTTTGCTACTGTAAAAAGGGTAGTAAGAAGGGCAGCCAGTGCAGGGACCCAGCTGGAGTTCCCAGAAGCAGGACCATACTCTAGACCTGATGACCTACCATTGCCAAGTGTCAAGAGCAACAACAGTGAGAGACAGACACTGCCAGACACAGCCAGTGCCACCACCATGCCTATGGGGAACCCCAAGCGAGAGGACCCCTTCTTCCTGCTAAACAACAGGAGCAGTGGGGAGAGGCAGCCCGGGGTGTCACCTACATCAGTGCACACCCTGGCAACCTTGCCACCACTCCTCACTCCCCTCGGAGGCTGGGTCCAGCTCCGCCACTCAACCCACCCACCTGTAACCAAGACCAGGTAAGTCCTACACATGTCATGGGGAATTGGGAGCGTCTTCCCCGGCCCACTCCTCTTCAAGACCTGTGTGTGCTTCATGCATGTCCTTGCCACCTCTCTCCTTGCCTTTCTCCTCTCCTGATCAGTCCCCATCAGCCATGCTGAGGCCTACTTCCCAGCAGGGCCAAAACAATCCCCCCATCTTGCCAGCACTCCCTGATGGATGGAGCTAGCCCTGATGATGAGGACAGGGGGGAAGAGTATGACTCACCCTACAAGCCCATGGGGCCCCAACTTTGCAGCACTGGGGCCACTACCTGAGGACCTGGCCCTCTTGGAATGCTGATATTCCCTGACAGGGTGATGCTGAGCACCATAACCTGAGATGGCTGTGATGCTTGTCCCCAGGAGGACCCCTCCAGGCACATAATGGGAGGGGATGGCCAGATCCCAGGATGGCTGTAGCCCTTGTCATGGGGATGGGCCCAAATGGGTCTGGGCATGAACACATGGACATGGACTGCCTGCATGGACATGTGCCCAAGACTGAAGCTAATCCTTGGGTACCCTCACAAGGCTGTTCTTTACCCATGCCACGTTGCTGTATCTAAAGATGTATCTAAAGTCTGGATGTAGTGATGCTGCTGTACAGCTACCACCTGCTGGCAGCTGGCCCAGAGGTTCAAGTGGCTTTGCTACAGGGCCCATACCAGAGCCCGGGCAGCCGTGTGATCTCTGTCTGCTTCTGGTAGATGTGCAGCCAAGGGTTAAGAGGTGCAAGGAGGCAGATTCTGTTGCAGATGGCAGCAGGTCACAGCCAGGCAGCAATCCTCACTGCCAGACTGCTGCAGTGGGTAGAAAGTTCAAAGGCCACTGTAAGTCAAGGCAGCTTTGGCTGTCCAGCTGGCTTAGGGGGCTGGTGTCTCCAGATGGCAATTGGCCAGGCCTCAGAAGCTCCTGAGGGTAAGTAGACCTGAGCTGCTGGCCAGAGCAGCTTTTTATACTTCTGGGACCAGCACAAGTGCTGGCCCCAGGCTCTAGCTCCCCCTGGCTGCATATCTGGGAGGAGCCAGGCAGGTTTATTTTGCTCCAAGCTGCACAATTTGCTCCACACTAAAGTGCATGTCTGAGCACCTGTGCTAAGGCAAAAAGCCCTGGCTCAAATTTGCACTGCTTCTATTTGAGCTGCTGCAAGTGCACGTGCTTGCATGTGTGGACATGCCCTATGTGTATACTGAGACATCTAAATAAGTGTTTCTTTTTCACAAAGATGGTAGTCACCTACCAGTATCACTGAATTAACTTAGTCATTCTGAAAATCTTTCTTTTTGTCTAGGGCTAAGTAATTACATTCAAAAAGCCCACAGTGTAAATGCTCTAACTTATCATGCTTTACTCAAAGTGCTATAAATTAGAGGCAGAAAAGCAAACAGATGTTCACTGCTTGTTGGAGGAGGGTCTCACAGCTTGTCCACAGTAGCCACTGGGGGCACTTCCGCACACCTCCCAGAAGGCTACCAGAGTGGACCCCATATCCACACTAGCTGGGTGGGAACAGAGCCTCCCACTGCAAGGCCCCCACCCCACAACTTGCTGGTGGGCCAGGTCCACATGCAGGGAGGGGCTCCCTCGCTACCCCCAGCCTCTTGACAGCTGCAACCAGCAGCTGCCACACAGTGCTGCAGCTCCAAGAGCCGATCTAATTATAACACTGCCGCTTCTCATCTTTCAGTGTCGCCAACATTAAAAATGATGGTGGGAGCACCTAAACTAAATCTTGTTTGATGACCTTTAGTTCAAGTGCCCCCACTGCCATTTTTAAGCATGGAGACACTGATACATGAAATGCAGGAGGCTTCTGGAGCACAATAATTGCCATGCTCCAGCAAACTTGATTATCTGAGTCTGTTCCAATGCCCTGTAATTAGAGGGCATTGGAGGAGCCTCCATGCTCGTGTACAGGCATCCCTAATGTTTCATATTTATGGCATAAGAAACTTACCCAAACTTATTTGCATCTGTTGCAGAACCAAAAATAAGAATTTAGCCCTCCTGAATTCCCAGCCTTGTAATCATTAAGAAAACAATCTGTCTGGGTAAGATGTTTACCATTTCAAAACAAGTACTTTTTATTAGTCCGATAACCTTTGTGCATTATGTGAAACTTCACTTCTTAATTTAGAAACCCAAGAATGACTTTTGTATAGACTGCCAAGTGAGTCCGATTTTATAAAGTGTAGTGGTACTGCTTTCTTTGCTTTTAAAATAGCACCATGTATAGGTGTATTCAGTGCACATTTTGCTCTTGAAGGAGACTGAGATTTGCTACTGTCTTCTGAAAAGTATTATAGACATGACAAGAGGAATAATTAAGAAAAATGGTGTATGAGTAGAGCCGCTGCAAGAAATACGTTATTGTAAATATCTCCCAATAGCAATCTTTCAAGTCTTAGTACAGTAAACAGTGAGGAAAGAAGATTAATGAGCCTGGTTGGTACCCAACTCTAATAGATATAGTATACAAATTCTTACATGTTACATCAGCATAGTATCAAATCAACATCTTTCTACATTGTGCCAGCTTGCAGTATAGGCCTGGGATATTTAAACCCAACCAGAAACTCATCAGAATAGATGTCCTTTTCTTAAAACAAAAAGGTATACTTGTGTTGTAATTGAGGTTTGTGTTCCAGTATTCTGTCACCCGGACCTGTGTAATAATGAATTTATAATGTTATAGTAACAAATTCCTAGTTCAGACTCAAGAATCATCTTTGATTTGTATGATTTTCATTATCTTTTGATTCAGTGTTACTTAATATCATTCCTGGCAGAAGGATGATCTTGAATGTATTTATTTATTCTTATTTATTGGATTACAGACAAATTAATAAAGAAAGTTCTTTGCCCTGAAAAGCTTATGACTCCAGTTTATACATGGCATACCAAAGAGTAGTAAACAAACTAAGAAGAATTATGTGACTGGAGTAAAGGACTGTGTTACACGATTTTTGCTACCTGAATATTTTAGAGTTTTATTAGTGTCAATATTCTAGTTTTCCTGTTTATGTATTAATATAGTATGTTTATAGCTTGAGGTTGCAAAGGAGGGCTGAAGCTGTTGAGAGGATATTAGCTTAGGAACACTAAGGCCCCCTCTACATGTTACACTTATACAATTAATTGAGACCATCTACATGTGCAAAGTATCTATCATACCAGCTGAGATCCCCCTGCCCTGGGGTTCCATAGACCAGCCAACCCTGAGCTGGGAGTGCCTTCATCTCTGGAGCTTGCTTCTTGCTACTGCAGGGGAGCTTGATATTGGGCTCCCCCTGCACTGGCAGTAAGACTTGATGGGATCTAATGCACAGTTCCACAATCACACCTTCCACCATGAATGTTTGACATGACAGGAGGCACAATTGTGTGGATCACACATTAGATCCTGTCATCCCTTTACCTGCATGAGTAGCAGGGTGCTCTGAGTAAAAGAAGTGAATCATGAGGACTTAAGCACAATGAGGCATATAGATCCTCGAAAGTAAATGCTTTACATATAAATTGCAAACTGATTATTAGATTATTATTAGAAGTCACGTGTTTCATCAGAAACATGGGAGTATTTAATGTCATAAATAATGATGAGGATGCAGATGACAGTTATCCACTCTGAGAAGCACTTTGATGAATAAGCCTCATCAAATTCTGTGAGATTGCTCATATGAGGAAGTGCTTGTCAAATTAAGTAAAGTTTGAAGAATTTTGCCTCTAATTTATTAAATACAATTTAAGGCACTTATAAAACACAATAACAATGAAGCATGTTGAGAATTTTTCAACATATCTAGTATGTGCTGGCTTTACAACTATTACCATTGTAGAATAATTAAATCAGAAATGACTACATTTAGTTTATTTTATTCATTCTGTTGAATATACCATATAAATGATTTAACCATCTTTGACAAGGAAATGCACACTTGATAGCTTGAAAATGCAGACCATGTTACACAGCAATTTTTTGGTAATATGAATAGTAAAAATAATATAGATTTATTTAATATATGTTCAACCACTAATAGTTGAAATTATTTCTTTATGATTAAATAAATTAATTTGACAAATAGGCATATTTGCCTTTGAGATGTCCTTGTTAGCCATATTCTACCTATGCAGCAAGTTCTATTTCTGAGTCTTGGATAAATTATTTTCAGGCATGAAAACTCAGAAAAAAACACATGTAAATCATAATCAGAGTAACTTACTGTTAATTTTTTTCAGTTAAAAATAGAATTACAGTAAAAGCATTTGGTAAGATATATAGCACAAAAGCATGAGTATGTATATCCTATAGTTTACCTCTTCTCAATGTCAAACAGTACCTTGAGAAATCAAGTTTTAAATGATAAACACTATTATCAAGGGTGTATGTGTATAAATCTGTTCTGCTTGTGTTATACTAATATTATTCCATGTGACGTAGTTGTGAGATATGAATCAGGTTTTGCTATATATAAATTAAAATGTAATTTGATACTTACTTTATGAACCATAAATTATATTTATAACAGCACATTGACCTTGATAAGTTCAGCTCATATCGTTAGGTACTTGCAAAGCTATAAAAATATCTACAAGTGGGTGTGGGTTCAAAATTGTTATTAAAAGTCTAATTTGTTCATTGGTTCTGTTGGCTACAAATGTCCAACTTGGGATCCTTAAAATTCTGGTTTATTAGGCAGATTGAAACACTCTAATGAAGTCAAACCATAAACCTTGGGGCTGGTCCCCACACACACACATGCACACACACAGTAGCGAGTTACAAGAATTGGATATACCTATCCCACAGATGCTGGAGTCTGCCATTGATGGCCAGTCGAGGCTTCTTCCAGCATGGTGTTATGTTCCAGAAAGGAGTCACTGCCTGGTCCTTCTGGCTGGACAGGCCGGGTGCTGGTCAAGTTGGAGATCAAGAGGGCGCCCCAAGGGTCACTTTTCACTGCTTTTTATCTGTCCTTGGCAAACTTTGGTGACTCCCCAGTTTTCAGGTTTGCTCAATCCAGGGGTTGTTGACCCTCGTGGGACTTCCCCCTCGGTGGTTACTGGATGGCATCTGTCAGCCCCAGGGGTCATCCGCATATATGTGCAGGTTTGGGAGTCCATTGATGAATTTTGAATAGGGCCCTGGGAGCGGTCGATCTGGAGATATTCAACCCAAAAGTTGGTCCCTGGCATTGATTAACTCAGACTAGGGCTTCTAGCCCTTGAACAGTGAAGTTTAGAGAATTCCCAGTTGCTACATTGTCTCCTAT
>JAGPOW010001327.1:24086415-24127514 GCA_030014935.1 Caiman crocodilus
TTAACTCAGACTAGGGCTTCTAGCCCTTGAACAGTGAAGTTTAGAGAATTCCCAGTTGCTACATTGTCTCCTATTGATTTCTTCCATTGGTTGATCTGCGGTTTCCCTAGGCATTAGTCACCACCTGCTACTGTGTTATGCATTCAATCACTGATTCACTCACTTTTTCAGGGGCCCACCTGATACATGGAAGCAGCAGTTTGATTCCTGCCCTTGTTAACATTGTTACAACGTATAACTTACTTCTGAAACTAAACACATTTAGTTAAAAGGTGATGAGTATAAAATATAAGCTACAAGAGTAATGCCATGGCACACAGATAAAAATACAAGGGGAGATATAAAATACACACATACAAACTTTAAAACACAATTATCTTATCTTATACTGAAAGAAAGAGGAAGGAAGAAAAGGTAGAAGAGAAACATATCCAAAGAGGGGAAAGCAAATGCAGGCAAGAGGAAAAGGGGGCTTTCTGCTACAGTCCCACTGATCTAGTGAAAGGCAGAACTGGCTTTACAACTGTCTTTGCAACTTTGTGCTGCACGAGAAGGGAGTTGCAGAAGAGAGCTCTGCTCATGGACCACTGGCCTAGATTGTGTGCTAAAGCTAAACAGTGCTTAGCATAGCCAAGGAGTCAGGCCCAAGTTGCCTATAGGCCCATTTTTGTAGCCCCTGGATTTCAGAACCAATCAAGGACTAGTCTGGTTCCAGTATAAGTTAGAACAATCTGAAGTCAAGTTTAACTAATGTCTAACTATCTGTGGCCCATAGTTGCTGAGTCCATGGGGGCCTGAGGGCCCTGGCCCCACTTAGAAAAAGGGTAGGGTGACCACCCATCCCTAAGTTGGCAGAACAGTCCCAAAATGGGAAAATCAGGTCCTTGTCCCAGACTGTATAACCCCAGGACAACATTTGTCCTGGATTCAGAGTATTGTGTAGGGATCCAGGTTTTCCATTCACCTTGGAAACCACAGGAAATGGCAGATTTTCCTTTGCAGACTTTCAGAGTTCCAGCCTGCAAGCAGCTGCAGGGAGTTGGGCACAGGGGGTGCCATGTGCAAGTGTGTGCACGTACACATGCATGTGGCCAGGAATACAGCTCCCAGTAATGATGAAGAACAGCTCCCCCAGCTGCCTGCAGGTAAGTCTGTGGGTGCAGGGAGATTGAGGCCCCCACAGTGAGAGAGGGATTGGGGCAGGGGCTGGGCATAGGGTTGCTGCCCAGCGAGGGCAGTGCATGAAGCCTAGGGTTGGGGCAAGGGGGTGAGAGGGTTGCTCTTTGCTGCTGCATACGCTCCTGGGGAAGGGAGTATGGGGGACACGTACCACCCAGATTTATACTTGGGAAAGAGGCAGATGCAGGCTGACCACTGCAGCTTTGGGGCTCCCTGCCCTGCTGCCCTCCTTTTGAGAGTGCTGTGTCAGCTGCATCTCAATGGCAAGGCAGCAGCGGGGGTGGCAGCATGGAGTTGTGTCCCCTATTGCTGCTGAGCAGGCCGAGGTGTACCTAACCATGGTAGCATGGCTTGCTCAGGACTCCCAGGGGGAGGGCAACAAGGTGGGGAGCCTTAAGTCCACAGTAGGCAGCCTGCATCTGCCTCTGCCCCTCCCTACCCCACAGGCTCCACTAAGCTCTGCTCTAGCCATGCCACTGGCAGGGAAGGGAAAGGCCATCATCTTAGGCCCCACAGCAAAAATAAAAGTCAGCACTTATGTGTGACAGAGTACCTGCCACTCTAAGGGCTGGAGCAGGGAGCTGCCAGGTGGATGACTGCGGTGGCCATTTTTCAAACTTTGGCCAGCAGCCTGGGTTGAGCAGCCAAGGAGGCAGCATAGGGCTGAGCTGCTTCTGGAACACCTTGGAAGTAAAGGTAGGAAGTACAGGGGATGGTTTGGAAGCTCCTGGTCCTGGGTATGACTTGAAACTGCATCCTGCCAGGGAAGGATGGCCTGGTGGGGCTCCTAGTGGTATGGAAGCCTGCAGGAAATGCCAAGCCAATTACCACCCTGATGAAAGGCAGGCAGGGTTGCCTTAAAACCTCAGCCCCCACTTTATAGTGCAGAATATTCAAACTATGGGACCAGGCATGCTGAGGACAAGGTACCTGAGCCCCTGGGGGGTATAAGATCCCCAAGACCTGGAGAAGGGGCATAGAGTTAGCCCTGGAGAAGGGTCAGTGTGGAGCCCTAGAGAGGGGGCAGCATGGAGCCCAGGTGGAGCGTGAAGGTGACCCCAACGAAGGGTGGAGAGTGTCCCCAAGAGAGGGCAGAAAGAGCCAACTGCCCAGAAAGGGACCAGTGGTTAGATTTGGCCTAGGGTTAGGCATGGACCATCACTCACAAGTCAGGTTGCAAGAGGCACCCAGAGGGCTGTAGAGTTGATCGCTCAGAGTGAGTGTGAGTAAGACTGATGGCCTGAAGGCCACTCTTGGGGAGCAGGGCAGAGTGGAAGAGGGACAGAAGAGGGGTGGAATGAAAGAGGCCCAGTGACAGGGGATAGAGTGAGTGAGGCCTGGTGAGAGGGGGCAGTATGATTGAGTGAGTGGAAGGGGCCCAACATGAGGCAGAGTTTGGCCCAGCTTCTGGCCAGACCATTTATAATCATGGATGCTATCTGCAAGAATAGGGAAGGTTTGGAGCTGCAAATATCACCCTAGACACCAGAGATTCAAAATAGGCAGCCTCCCATCTAAGTACTATCTTTATTATTTACCAACAAGCCATGGCAGGAAAGTTAGTCAGGCATGTCCAATGACAGGAGGCAGGCCGGTGCTAGCACCAGGCCTGGAAGTTTACCCTGTCACATTATGCCATGGCCCAAAGAGGCCATTCCACTGAGAATTACTGCAGGGCAAAAGTGTAGAGGCACTGGGGCTACCTTCTAGTGAGAGGAGAGACGTAGCACAAAGACATTGCATCCTTGGTGAAACCCCGAGGAGATTCTCTTTTACACAGAACTTAATCTGGCTGTCCAGGTTCTCATTAATCAGAATCTGGCCCATAATGCCTGTAGAAGTCTAAGGAGACAAAACTGAACAGATGTGCATCCTAGTTATATTTGTATAAATTGGGGTAACTGTCAATTTACTGAATTTATTGCAGATTTACACTTAAATAATAGATCTGAGAGTCTGATCCAACTGTACAAAGGTTCTTGGTAAAAAAAAATAAAAGAGGATTTGGCCAATTACAAATTTACAAAAAAATTATTTGAAGCGTCACATAATTTCAATACAGAAACAAATTCTTTTGCACATAGTGTTGGTGTTTTTGTATGCATGAGCCCTTCAACTTTTTATTGATATTTTGAATAACACTTTTGTATGTAAATCCCTTAAATAATGTGTCATTTAAAAATTGTCCTGGAAATGTAGACTCTTAGCTTAGATGGTTAAAGAGAACCAGCAGACTTCCTGTTTGTACACTTGAAATATATAGCTAGCGTTATGACTAATCTAAAATCTCTCTTTTATGAGCTTAAATGTGCTAGGTATTTTTATGCTAAAGCTATAATATATTGATGTTAAGCTATGTACACATTTTACTATAAAGAAAATCCAAAATTAAAAAAAAAAATGAAGAAGTGTCTAGCATTTTGTGGTATTTGCGATTGTTATTGACCAAACCAGAAACATTTCAGAGTGCTTTAGAAAATTACATTTTTTTCTGTTTAGAAATCTACAAATAGGATGCACATGTTTGTGGTTTTAAACTGATTGGTAGACTTCATAAAATACATATCTTACTGCTTTATCAGTTAATGAGAAAACTGCAACCCTCAGAGAAATTTGTTTTCATCATTAAAACTGTCTACAGATTTTCTTTTTTTATCTATGGATTTCCTGTTTCTGCCAAAACAGCATTTATCAATATCTCCCATTGATGATATTAGTGCAGCAAAGGTAGATCAACTGAGAGTTTCCTTCTTTTCCTTAGAATCCTTTCCATAAAATTTAATTTGAAATGCAAATATTCTGGTGTATTCCTGTTATATGGTATTTGCCACATTTTAAAGGAAATATAATTATTTAGCTTTTAAGTACTATTACGTATTCTAAAAGTCTTTGATTATAATATCAGCAGCAGTTGGTGTTTATTTTATAAATGTGGATTTTTAAAACCATTGCATTTGTTATGAAATTGTTTCCAGTTGAAGTTGAATATATTTTCAGTTTCCTTTCCCATGCAGTTACTGAGTGATTATGGTGGTTTATTTCTGTGATCTCATTTTCCTGCAGATAGCATCCTCTTGAACACACCAAGGAAGTTGGTTTTTTTTAACTGAGTGCTAAATATTACTTTCTGTTTTTTCTACAGAGAGCAGGGGAGACAATCAGTGGAGATTCTGAAAGGTAATTATTTTGTCACCTTGTACTTGGAAGTATATATACCTACTGAATTCCATATTAGTTATGTTTTTAAGAAATTCATATGTACTTTTCCCCTTTCTATATTTTCTTGTGGGGTGGAAGGTAAGGTGCAAATAATTTGCAGCCTTTCTTGAGAAAAGCTTTGATATCAGTGATTATATTGCATAACTTCTTCACTTGCTGATTGCAGCCAGTATGAAGATAATTTTTTGATTTGTAAAAGTTTTCTTGATTTTTTTCCTGTGATTAAAATGGTTTTAGATAGCAATTAAATAAATTTAAACTTTAATAAAAAGTTAACAGAGCAAACATATTTCGCTTTCTCTCTTCCTTAGTAGGCATTAATATTTCCAAAGCAGTTTGAAGATGAAACAGGCCATGTAAATATTGAGTATCACTATTTTTGGAAATCAACTGCAGGCAGTAGTCCCTCTGTGATTATTTTTATTCTGTCAACATTTAAAAAATGTTAATCCTAGCTGTATAAAAAATGTTAAGTACTATTTATCTTTTTGGCATGCCTTTAATAATTACCAGGGAGGAGCAATCCCTGTTCAGTTAATTCTTTAGGGTTTGTATATAGTCAAACAGGACCAAGAAACATAAATACTAGTGATACTATTCATTTATAATAAGCTTGTTAAGTACACACAAAATACATTACAAAGTACATCCAAAACAATTCATTTCAAGAGCATTTAGCTTGCGAAGCCAAACATTCAAATATTTTGAAGTGCTAGAATTGAGGTTACTTGTGTGAATTTGCTCGGGATCCCCAAATGTTTATGATAGAGCCTTTACATATTTGTCTGTAATTGTGAGTGTCCAAGATGAAATGTTTGGGCCCCGGTTTTTCAGAATAGAAAGCATTTTTATAACAGTTGCTATGCTCGGTTCCGATTAACTTCAGCGTATGGATACGTAGCTGCAAGTCTGTCTTCAACTATCTCACCATAAGCAGCCATAAATTAAGAACATTTACTTATTCTACAAATGTGAACTTTTTTATTTAAAAGTTTATCTTAAGTGGTTAAACTTTAAAACACATTAGAACCCTGTAACAAAGGCAGAGATAAAAGCCAGTCCTTTAGGGTGATATTCAACCTCCTTAAATAGGAGACATTTTTTTTTCTCTTGAAATCCACTACCTCATGAATTACATAGTTTCCAGCTTCTCAAACAAATTAAGCAGACTACAGTCTCACGCAATAGATAATCTTAATTCATTCCTAGAGAACTATTCATTGTGTGTACTGAATGATGCAAGGGTCATTAATTAAGACCGCATCATAATGTATATGCACCCTGAAGGGCTAAATTAATGTTTCATAGCCAACATTAATTCGAGGATTTCTTAACTTTTCTGTGTTTAACTTTGCCACTTTAGCGTTCTCTTTTTAACACTAATGTAAAATTCCTAAAATTTCAGTGTAAAAACTCACCCCTGAAAAGAGGTTGTTTCTAACTTTGTTCAGCAGCACAGTTTTTACCTAACTTTTGATTTACAGCACATCCCACCATCACCTGAGCTGAGAAAGTAATTAGTAATAGTAGCAGGCAATTGTCCTCTGGCTGTCACCTGTGTGCATCAGCACCATGGAAAAGGAGACATGCTTTGCCAGTAGGGTCCACAGCTGTTTGCGTCATTTTTTATTCTATCTCATGTTTTGGAGAAGTGGTCTACAGTTATGCTGCCGCCCGTCCCCTCTACTATTATAATCTCCATCCTGACATTAGCCTTCTCCCTCCACTCCTGTCTTTCCCCTGCTCTTTTCCAGGATATGCACATACACGTAACATTGATCTTTTCACCCTCTGCTCTTATCCATGCAGCCCCACTCCTTTTTTCCCTTGTTCCCCTGCACCTGCCACCTGTGATCCCAACCATGGCCTACCTACCTATGAGCTTTTGCTCCACTTTCCCTTTGGTTCTGCCCGACTCCTAGCATAAGTTTGCTCGGATCCCTCTCCTGCACCCTTCACCCTTCATACCTATGTATCCCCATTCTGCTCCTATCCTTACAACTTCCTCCTCAGTTACAGTACCGCTTTGTTTCCTCACAGCTTCTGGAACCTGCATTGTTTGTTCTTCTGTCCTCACCACCATTTTTCATCCATCCCTCTGCACTTTTGCTGCCTCCTCCCCCATTCTTCCTTTTGCCTGGATGCTAGCAAGAGAATCACTGAGAGCCAAAAGAGAGCCTCCTTTCTCTCAGTTCCTGTTTCTAGAACCATAGTAGCTTGAATGAACTGTTGCAGGAAAAGTTTTGTTCAGTCCTAAAATGAGGCATTCCTAGTCGTTCTGTGAGGATAGCACATGCATAACATAGCAGAGATCTAGAAGTAGCAAGAGGATGAAGGATGCTCAGGGAATATGACATCTTTAAAACAATGATCTGCCAAACACTAGCAAGTATCTTTTAAGCATGTTAGCAGAGAGAGGTCATTAGCCATATTATTGTGAACCCAGGCAGAAGGCATGGTAGATTTTTGCACCTTTAAAAGCTAACTAAATCAAAGATGTATAATATAAACTTTATGAAAGCTAGGCGAGGAGTGGGGCAGCATGTATACACCTATATACGAACCCATTTATGAAAGCTCATGCTATACATCTCTGATTAAGTTAATCTGTGAAGGTGTAAATATGCCCTATTTCCCCCCTACATTCATATTTTAACTGGCTGAACAATTTTAACTGCCTCATTTAAAAAAAAAATGGGCTGGAACAAACAGTCATTAGAAGCTATTCTGCTTGGCTAGCCAAATCACTTAGAATAATAGAGTAAAGGAACAGTTATAGTACAGCATAAAGCAGTAACCTTGCTTATCTTTGCTGATGTGTTCTCATAAAAAACAGTGCTTTCTGTTCGGTGACAATCAATAACTACTGATTGGTGTTCATCTAAAAATAGTTTTAATCACAACCTCAGTACGTACTGCATAGTTAATGAAGAATTATGGCATTATTATAGTCATGGATGGATCTAGGATTTTCAAAGTGGGGTGCAGACAGTGCAGCACATCATCACAGAAAACACAAAACATTTTTCTCCAGTTAAAGAGAAACTAGAAACTTTACTAATATAGTAGGGGGGGTAGCGCTATAGTTTTCAGTTTAAGATTAAAGCAAAAACAAATATAATTATTGTAAGGTACAGTCATTTGCTAGATTACATATAGTTAAAAAAAAACCCAAAACCAAACCGGTAAAAAAACACTCAAAATAGTCATAAGATATTGTGTCCATAGTCCGGAAGTGATTGCAGTTAAACCTATGTTTCTTATTGGGATTCATAAAACAAAATCTAGCCTTCTTGAGTGCCTTGATAGTGCCTCCAATACCTTACTGTCAGTCATTTCTACACCTGAGTTAAAATTACCACACCTGTGTTAGGTTTTTTGGCTAGAGTTTTTTTGACTGCAGGGCCAAAAAAGAAGAGAGACCTTAGCAGAAATGGCCAACGGACAACAAAATTGCAGACAGTTTGAATAGTGGAAAATCAAGACCATTAAAAGGCTAGAAGGTCATTAACACCTGTGAAATGAAGAGAGACTAGCTTGAATCAAGAAAACAGAAATGCTGTGCCCTTCCCAGAACTTGATTTTAAAATGTGGTTGCAGTAACTGTACCGCCGTACTTCCTCCCTCCCCCCTCCCACTTTGCCCTCATCCCATCTTTCCGATTGCGATTAATAACCAAGGAAAAATGAGGAAACAGATATTTTGTAAAACTCTTTCTTTACCTGGACAATATTTTCTCATTTTTGCATGTAAGTTTATGTATAACAGCAGTGCATGGTGCACCCTTGGGTGCACCCTTGGGCTAGGTTTAAACTATCTAGCTTATGTCCCAGCAGCTGTCTGATTGTCACAGTATGGAATGATGCAAAAAGTGAAAACGGTACCAAGAAGCCAGGAAAATACTTGGATGATTAGCTTGCACAAAGCTGTGAGCTCTGATATCTGGACTGCTACCAGTGCTTGAATTAGAGACAGTAAAGCTAGCTCAGATATGTCTACACCACATTGCATTCATGTTCTGAAGTATAACTATATCTCAAGAAACATAAAAAGTACCATTGCTATTTAATTTTTTTCTCTGAAAAAGAAGTAACAAAAATCTATATAAGATACAGCACCTTTCCTTACAAATATATTAATTTCTACAATATAATTTTAAGAGAGTGGAGTTAAACCTATGATGAATTTGGTCCCTTTTCTCTATACTTTAATGGGCTTTACTTAATCACTTTTAAGTTAGTGCTTCAGTCAAAGATCCATTAATACCAAAAATCACCATATGATGCCCTGAGCAATATGTTAGTATCTGTGCTCAATGTCAAAAGTTCAAGATCTAAAGCTTATGCTGAAATAGAAGGTTTTAAGGAGTTTTGAATTATTAAAGGTAATGCTTTGATTGCTGGCATAACCTAATGTAAAAAATGTCATTTATCGTATAATTAGATCCCTGGTAAATATTACATCCACATACAGTAAGGTTTCCCAAGGAAGTCAATAAAAAATGCTTACAAACCTGTATCTATCTTCCTCATTAAAAACTTTAATTTAACATAAGGGCCGTAGATGCAGCTAGACTGGACCTGGCACTTCTCAAAGGCAAGGCACAAAAAATAAAGATAATTTTTCACACATAGCCTTAGTTCTGAGGCAGTTCAGCAGCAATTAGGGATTAGAACAGGCTTTGAGATGCACCAAAACAGGTGTTTTGGCTACCAGGACTCACTGGGGCTCCGGGACAATGCAGCCACTCCCTGCAGTGACTAGATGCATCTTGAAGATTCTGTTGCACAAGGGGAATTCTTAAGTAGCCAGGTAAGGCAGCTGTAAGGTTACATTTTGACCCTTCCTAAAAAAGTACGAACTTATCAAATAAGAGGACATTGTGCAGAGTTCTATGCAGTCCTGCTGTTTTCAATGCAGATTAATTTTTCCATGTCTTACATAAGTAGATGCTTTGGTTTTCTTTGTTAAAGTTTGTTTCCTGTCACATGATTTTCTCTTTTGTACCAAGTTAAGGAGAAATACTACTATTTTTTTTTACAGGAGGTATAGGGGAATCCTAAAATTGTACTATTGTAATATCACAGTTCAGATTGCATCATTGTACCTCCAAATATGAAGATTAATGCCTCTCCTTTGTTGGTTTTCACTCTTTAAACTGTTGGCTACCAGATATAAAATTTGAGATCAGAAAGCAACTTTTTATTTCAAAGTTGTGGAAGCCATTGATAGAACTCATCATAACTGAAAAAAAAGGTTTTAACAGACACTTGTATACCAACACTGGGCACACATGCAAATCTGCAGAAGGTTCTGTCTTGGCTGATGAAAGCCAGTCAGTCTACTATTGGAGGACATTGTAAGAGCCTGTGCTTGGAAGAACAAATTGCCAGCAACTCTCAAACGAGCAATTATTAGATCTCTTTCCAAAAAACTATTCCATGACACATGCTTTTATTAATGCTGGATTTCCTTTTCAAGCACAATTGAAGAGTAAATTTTGGACAGTTATCATCTGCCCCACTGGTTATCTTTGTTGAGTTTTACAGGGTTCCATTTTGTAAGTCTTCTTGTTCAGTGAACATGTGGGGCCATTATGACATATAAAGGGAGTGAGACTTGTGAGGATGCTTCCTTTTCTTTCCTTTCCCATTTTCTCAGTACTGAATAATGCAGGTGGTCCTGCATTGGTGCTTGGGTAAAGGTCAGCCCTTGTTAGTCTTTACCTGTTGGATCCCCTACTGCTTCTAGATGACCAGGTTGCCATGGCTAAGGAAGTGTGTTTTCAGGCATAGACCTCACTAAAATTAGACATTTTTACCAGTAACATTAAAATCCTCCTCTGAATTATTCATGCCTTGCAATTATTCCCTGATTACTCTTATAAAACTGGTAACCTTCTAGAGAAATCTTTCAATAAAACTGCCAGACTCTTAACACATTGATCATGAAACACCTTACCCCTCCCCCCCACCCAATAAGACTTCTGACATGAAAAATCCTCTTTTTTTCCTCCTAATAGTTGTCATACATAAAATAAAAATTACAAGAGGGAATCATCAGCTGAAATGTTTGGGTCTTGATGATTAGCAAAATAATAAAAAAAAATCAAAGACTGTATTCGTCTCTAGATTTATCCTAATTTAATTGAAAGTGTGCATTATCACTTTGAAGTGCACAGGATAAGTGTGTTTGTACTAATGAGAATTAGTATTGTTGTTGTTGTTGTTTAGATTTACCCCACCCTATCCAACTGCTGTGATTCTGCGTTTCCAATACCAGCAGAACAGGCAGTAGCTAACTATGGATATTAAAATAATATGTGTCAGTGATATACATTGTTACCCTTACATGAGATGTATCATAAAAGGTAAATAACATTTGAGGGACTGTTTTTTTCTTATAAAGCAAACTCATGGCCCATTACATGTGGAAAAGTCAAAATAATGGGTAGTTGTGTCAAGCATTAGAAAATATGACAATTTGTTCTGGTTCAAATTGTGACTTTTCCTTATTTATGGAAAGATTAATTAATTTGAAGGTGCTAGAAAGGGATAGGGGAAGATAAAATGTGGTGGGCAAATTAAGGATAAGAGCTATTGTTTCAAATTAATTTGTTAAGTTTTATCCTTAGCTAGTGTAAATTGGTACAAGTCCTTTGTTTTCAGTGGCAGCTTAGATTAATCAGTTAAGGAGTGGGTACACCAAAGAGTCCATGGGCAGTTTACATTATTTAATGTTGTTATTTAATATTTATCTATTAGAAAATGGTAGGTATGGTTAAGGGCTTGCAGGCCAAGCCCTACGAGGAGAGGCTAGGGCACCTGGACCTCTTCAGCCTCCGCAAGAGAAGGTTGAGAGGCGACCTTGTGGCTGCCTATAAATTCTTCATGGGGGTGCAGAAGGGAATTGGTGAGGCTTTACTCACCAAGGTGCCCCTGGGGGTCACAAGAAATAATGGCCATAAGCTAGCAGACAGCAGGTTTAGACTGGACATTAGAAGGAACTTCTTCACAATTAGAGTGGCCAAAATCTGGAATGGGCTCAAAAGGGAGGTGGTGCTCTCCCCTTCCCCGGGCGTCTTCAAGAGGAGGTTAGATTGGCATCTGGCTGGGGTCATCTGAACCCAGCACTCTTTCCTGCCTATGCAGCGGGTCGGACTCAATGATCTATTGAGGTCCCTTCCAACCCTAACGTCTATTAATCTATGAACATGAAAATCAGGTTCCTGATGAGGAAAAATGAAATATTTCACAGAGGGCTCTGGACATATCAAAATATTGCCATTATCTTTATAGAATGCTTATAAGGTTCTTTAATACTGGCAACTCCATTTGTTTGGCACTATCTAATATATAGGTGAGGATCTGAAGTAATGATTTTTGGAATGTCTTCAGTTAACAATTGCGTGCAAAAGCAGGGAACCGTACTCAGTGACCTAAGAGGCCCCTCCCAGTCCCATATTCTGATGTTCCTATGCACAAAGAATAACTAGTTATTTCTGTCTGGGAAGCAAATTGCTCTGAGTGAGAATTTTCCTTGCTTACCTTTTCACAGAATAATACAGAAGTCAGAAAACCCTACTATTAAGTCAGATTTGAAATTTTACAGGTGAAAGCTGGAGTCAGCTGGCAAGGCATGAGCTGAAGTCAATTGAGCTGATCCTGTTAGCAACTTATATAACTGTTTCTGACTGTTTATTGTAGCCTTCATTAACCTCCTCAGGGATGCGTTAACATTTGACTCATAAAGCAATAGAGCTGACTTGTTCATGCCTATGGATTGAAGATAATACATTCTACAGAAAAAAAGAAATAATCAGCATTAAAAAAGAAAGAAAGAAAACTGCTGACCTAAATCTCTAAACTAAAGTCAGATATGAATGTAGTACTGGATCTTTATAGAAATGAAATCCTTTTTTATACATATCTGTATCTTAAAGGCTATTGCTGCTTGGGCTTTTGAAACGGTGGCAGTAGCTGCAGGGTCTCAGCAGGACTCCCTTATAGTTTGGTGCTGAGCAAACTGTCAGAGAGCCAGCTGTTCTCCCTTCCTCAGGGAGAGCAGAGGACTGTTGGATGCTGGAGGTACAGGGATCACCCCTAGCCCTACAAAATGAACAAATGATCCTCTTTGAAAGAGGTATTATTTCATAGCACTTTCATCATCTTTGTAGCACCACAAACAACCTGAGTGCTATAGACTGGTAGTGCTATAAATGTAACACATGCCTCAGTCTTTCTCCTTGTCTTTTGTTTCCAATGGCTGAGTTCCCAGCTTTATAGCAGAAATCTCATTATAAGTCCCTAAGCATGTGACATTATACTTGATACTGTTAGAGTTTGTATTATTTCTGTTACTCAAGTGCTCAAAATCAGCAAATTTTTCCTGCTTAATATTCCAGTCCTCCTTGATATTGATGATTCCTCACAACCTGTATAATCAGCAGATTTAGCATACTACTTGGGTGCAAAGGTCACTGTCATAAAATAGATGAAGACTGGTTACAAGACCATAAGGACTCCACTAATAACCTACACATAGCACAATAGTTCTACTTTCAGCACA
Organism: Caiman crocodilus; assembly: GCA_030014935.1. Taxonomy (NCBI): domain Eukaryota; kingdom Metazoa; phylum Chordata; order Crocodylia; family Alligatoridae; genus Caiman; species Caiman crocodilus. The sequence continues at coordinate 24,099,382 of JAGPOW010001327.1, forward strand.
AACTATTGTTGTCTCTGCTTTATATAGTTCCTTACAAGTTGTACTAAAACACAGGTTCCCCAACATAACTAATAATTTCCCATGTGTCACTCTCAGGTGATTTACTAAAATTCATATAGGTTTAATCTAGTTATCATATTTTAAAAAATGATACCACATTAGTGTGGCAGAATCTTTCTTTGATTAAACACTGCTATATTTCATTGCATTTTCCTTTTGCCTCCAAGCTTTAAAATATTCCTTTCTTCAGTCTTCGTTTCAAAGCTTTGCATACTCTTCAGATCAAACAAGTCTGACTTTTGCTTGGATCACTTTTCCCTGACTTTGTTTAAGTACTGTCTTTGATGTTAATAGTTGTACAGTACCACCTCTGATTTGATAGATTTATTGCTGCTAAGTGTGAAGCTTCATGTGCCTGTTTTTCAGTGCTAAAGAAGTTATCAAATCCTTCTGACTCAGTTCATAAAACTCTTTGAATTTGTCTTGCACCTTGGATGTGGTAATCCCTACACTTTAACACTGACATTATGGTAGTTACTGGCTACTTTAAAACTAATAGTATTCCCACTTCATGGAGTATTTAATGCTGTATTCATGTACATTAATTCTATGACTAAGAATCAGTTGCCAAAAAAAAGGAAAGAAAATGTATTTGAAACCATATCTATCTAATTTTAGAGGATGGTAAATTTTCAGAATGTATGTAGCATACTTTCTGCATACATTACATGGTTCACTTTGCCAATAAATATGAAAAATACCAATCTGTATAAATAGACATATTCAAAAATAACAACATGTATGTGCGGTATCCATTCTAATAGTTTACCCTTTATGCATGACAAGTAATTCCTTTTCAAAATATTTTATCAAGTTAAGTGTTCTGTATGCACCAGAATGAACAATCACTGAAAAAAAGATAAAGGAGAGACACACAAGGAGAATACATTTTTCACAGAAACAAACATTCCTTTCTGACCTGAAAGGCCTCTTGCTTAAGGAAAATTTACCAAACACTTTCAAAAGAAGGACCTTGGACCAAAAAATCATTAGCTTACTAGGAACCAGAAACTTAACACAGACCTTTGACCATGAGTGGATGATGTAATAGAGTTCTTGTGTTTAACCTCATTTTGAATAACCTCTATGAAGAGCATTTTAAACTGCTTCTTCTTCTCCCTGATCCATAGATAAGAATATCTAGATAATTGTATTAATATGAGCATAGATTATTTGAGAGACAATACTATTGTGTTGTTTTATGACACCCGATAAACACAGACCATTTTAAGACCAAATCTGCCTTGTAATGGGGTTTGGAATCTGCCTATTCCTTTATCAAATCCTGTAAAATAAATATTTTTCTATTTTGGCTACTTCTTTCAGTCCCTACTACGTAAAGGCTGGCCTTAAACTTTTTTTAAAAAATATTTAAATTTACACTCTGCTCTTTTCACCGCAAACTTACTGCAGTGACTTAAGCCTGATGGATGGATCCTTTTTATGTGAGAACAGAAAGTTCTGTTTTTATGGTAAAGTTGACTTCTTATAATAGTTGAATTCATCAAAACAGGAAATTCTACTATATATACTTTTATCCTTTTCTGTGTATTACTTGCACAATATGAAGTAGAGGTGATTAGTTACAAAAGATCATGGAAAATTCCGAGAACAAAAAATATATATTTTTTTAGATATTCCAACATTCTTTTTCTTTTTTTTCTTTTTTTCTCCACTTATTTGAAGGGGATTAAAATTGAACAAGAGAAATAAGCCTTCCCCTAATTCCTCTTTTTTTTTAACCTTTTCTCATTAGAAAGATGGTGGCAGAATAAAAGATTGAGAGAGAGAGAGAAAAAAAGTAAAACAAAAAGCTAAACCAAATAATTTATGCATGTTTTGTATTTTTTTTGCATCAAGGTTTGAGAAGGTGTTTACTGTAATTCTAATTCAGTATAAAATCTTTCAGATTTCTGTCTCTTTTTTTTTTATACAATTTTTTAAAGAGGTGGGTCAGTTCCAGACTCTTCATAGCCTTTATAAGGTGACATGTCCCCATTCAAGAAATGATTCAGGAACAGATTTGTTATTAGGATTAATAATATAAATCATTTGCCAGTAAAAATGTGACTGTCTTCCTTTTGTGGCCTTAATTTAAACTTTTATAGAACTTAATTTAATATAAATCTTACATGAGTTAATAAGCTTCTAGCTTCTAAGATCTAGATTCTCAGAGTGACAGGGCATCCAAAGGTGCCATGAGATCCTTTTAAGGATGCCATGAGGTGTGAAGAGATAAGCCAGGTGTGAAGAGATAAGCAGCTAAGTGAAGGCTTAGGTTCAGTCCCTGTCTAACTGTTCCCCCACCCCTGCTGCCTATCCCATCTGAAAGGAGGTAAGCACTAAAATAAATGTTAGTTTTTGAAATGGGGTACTGCTTAATTCAAAAAGGTTACGGAAGGTAGCTTTAAGTGTATTGTATGGTGCCTTGAGTCTAAAAGTTTGATAACCACCATTCTAGCCTTATCATTGTCCACTTTCTTATGGAGGTCAAGCTTATTTTGATCCTATGTAAAATGAGAAAGTAATGGAGCAATGAACTCAATGGACACATCCATATGACCATGGGCATTTGGTTCTCTGGGGACAATTAACAGCGGGATACCTTGTGCCACTGCTACTTGTCTCTGGGGAGCACCTGTGCCACACACCCTTTGACACACAGCAAGTTGCCCTAGTAGGGTAGGGGAGGCTTGGGCCAGCACTGGGCTCAGCAGCCTTACCTGGGGTCCTGGGGGGCTCCTGGGGCTGAACAGCAGTGATCCTGCCGTGCAGAGCCTGGCTGGCAGTTGGACCCCTGCATGTGCTGGTCTGCTTTTTTTTGGCATGGGTTTTTTTGACCCCTGGATATTCAGGGGTCACCCCCCTTGCAGCACAGAGAACAGCTGAATATGCAGTATGTGGCACTGCAGACATGTCTGTGATGCTACATACTGCATGGCTGCACTCACCTGGACATGGCCAGTAGGTGCATCCAGACAAGCACACACATGTGTTTGCCTGAGGAAAACACATGTGGCACATAATTGCTGCTGGGACATAGGGCCTGGGACATAGTGGTGCCACTACTACTTGTCCCTGTGGAACACCCATATATGCATGCTCTGGCACATAGCAAGTTACCCCAGATGGGGTAGAGGAGACTGGGGTCAGCACCTGGGCTGGTCCCAGCAGCCTTACCTGGAGGCCTAGGGTCTGGGGGGCTTCCTGGGGCTGCAGTCTGGCAGCAGAGAGCCTGACCAGCAGCCAAATCATAACTTCGGCCAGTCAGGCTCTGGTTTAAGGTGGCACACAATACCACTTCTTGCACCACCCTGCTTTTTTCCAGCATGTTTTTTTTTTGATGATGGGATCTCCTGGTGCCAACAAAAACCCTGCGCTGCAAATTAGCAGTGCAGGGGTGCCTGCATGTGTGGCATGTGTAGTGTGTGGCACCACAGATGGCTTGTAGCCCCACATACCACACATATGCAACTCAGCTGAACATACCCAATGTGACTAAGAAAATGTACCTTCACATGCAGTAATATTCAGTGACTTACTGGAAAGTAGGTTCTTTGCTTCCTACACAACTTATTACAGTATCTATATTTTTGTCGTTCATAAAAATTCTGATATTGAAAGAGAACGTAGTGAAATAGTACAATACTGTTCAAAATGTTGTTTGATTGGCACTGTGATAATTAGCTAAAATATCTTCTTTTTGAAATGAAGATTTCAGGGTACAGTACAACAGAAAAAATGATAATTTAAAATGCTTTTAAATAGGCAGAGTGTTAATTCTTAATTACTGGCAGAGATCATCAGATATTCAGATATGCATATTTTCATGGCAGCTGGCTTTCAATTCAGTGCAATTCCAACAACATGACCAATAGCATAATTAGATTTGTCTTGCCATTTGTTTTACAGTACGTTCCTTGCCACATCCTAATGATACTGAATACCAAATAGTCCTTTTATCTGCTCCTAAATAATATAGGCTATAATCTCCCCATGCCAAATCACTTACATACAGCACCTCATTCAGTGACTAAAGTTACTTTATTGTAATTAAAATATTCTTTTCATATTTTAGCAATGCTTGGTCACACTGCTATTAGGAGCTGTAAAAGTTTCAATTTTAAGCCAAGGGTTTGTAAGAAATTTATAATTTAACTATTTTAATTTGCATTGACAATAAATATTGAAGCTTTCAGTTCAGTATAATTTTTGTTGAATGGTACAAGGCATTTAACATTATTTATTTTTTGAGTTTTTCATACATATTATTTCAAACATAGTTCAGTCATTTACTTTTAATGCTATGTTCTATTAAATAATGCTTAATGTAAAAAATAGTGAAAAAAATTACATAATTTTCATCTTATTGTTGGTAAATAAACAATAGGTAAAATAGTTTAATTAGTAATGGCAATTGTGCAGCATAGAATCACTGCTGGTGTACTCATCATGAGAGGCAAGCTTCTTCATAGAAACAGTAATATGCAATATAGAAGAGTTTCTAGCTGGGTGTTGATAACCGAATGATATTTCCATAGCAACATATAAAAGCATACTCTGAGGTATCAATAATTTAGGGACTAATTGTTCCCAGATAAAAATACAAAACTAAAAGCAGACTAAGATGATGACCTGCTGTTTTCATTTATCCTTTGGACTTGGAAACTTCCTGGAAAGGTGTTTGACTCTCTGAGTAGGTGATGTGGCAGAAATTTTAGGACATCCTGAATTGCCTGATATCATTTGATATCTTGAGTTAAACCTCACCTTCCTCAGATACTCCAACAGAATAAATGGAATAAAGGGGTAAAGCACTGACATTTTCACAAATAATTTGAACAGGCAGGAAGAAGATTCCTCCAGTGTGATAAAATTATTTGGAAAAAAAACAAAAAGTGTTTTAGAGGAAGACTTGCTAAAGGGCCTAGAGCTGGGTCCACAAAGGAATACAGGTCGCTTATGTGTGACTTATATGGAATATAAGCACCTGAGGCTCAAATTGTGTTCCTTAATAATAACTCCTGCTGAGCCCCATAGGCTCCTGCACTTTTGCTAGAAGAAGCAAAATTGTTTCAGTCTCATTAGTGCTGAATGGCTCGGTATCTCTCTCACATCCAAATACTGCTGTGAGCCACAACCAGGGCATTTCCATTTCTACAGAGGCGACATGTAGGGGGTGCACATGGATACGTGTGCACCCCCTGCGCATGGTGGTGCACCCCCTGCAAATTGTGGTGCCACCCTGCTGCCATTGGTGGGCAGTCCCTGATCACCCCTGGCCACCACCACTGCTGCCGATGGTGCCTGCAGGTGGTCGCCAACTCATGATTGGCGCTCACCACTCCCTTCTCCCACCACCAACAGTGCCAGCAGGTCTGCGGGAGCTCCCCACTCACCACCACCGGCCTGCCACCACCACTGGTGCAGCCATGCCCCGTCCCCCGGCCGCTGGGGGTATGCGCCATTCATGCATTTCTATGTCCCCTTAAGGCCTGATCTAGTAGACTGGGGGCATAATTGCCACATGCCTATAGGAATGGGCTTTGCACAAAACGTGGAAGTGGCTGCTACTTTCATTCAAAAACAAGGCAAGAAGAGGAAAAGGTGGTTTACTCAATATATATGTATAAAAACACCCTAGGGATTGAATCACACACATGATGTAAGAGACCTAGATTAAATTATTTTCTTCTCCTGAGCTAGTTCAGAGCCATACGCTCTCCCCATCACAAGAGAGCACCCTGCCTCCAGGTTACAGACTACTATGAGATAATGACACTTTTGAAGCTATTCCACTATGCATAAAAGATTCTTTGGGGCCAGCGAGCACGTGTGGGGAGATGACTCAAAAAGCACAGCTGTGGCCTAGTGTTTAGGTGCTGACCAGTTTTCTGGTCCAAGCTTTAAGGATTGTTTATGTATTTATTCAGTTAAAGTACCAGACTAGTTCCCACAAAGATACATATTCCCAAAAGTATGCCAACATCCATTCATATTCAGCAAGACAATAAAGCAGTAGGGGCCAATGTTTTTGAGGCCAGCCTTGCTGCTTCTTTTCCTGTGCTCCCTACCTGATTTACTGTTTTGCTTTTTGCTTCCTGCCCTGTCTGCCACTGTGCTGTATCTCCCTTTCCTAATCTGCCATGTGCCATACACACTGGCTGCCCATGCCACTTCATTGGCTACAGGTTGGCCACCTCTGCACTAAGGCAAAGGGCTTAATTTTAAGAAATTCTTAAGTAAATGAATTTAATATTAATTTTGTGCCTAGGTGCTTTGCTTAATAGCAAAGGACCACTGAACTGGGGATGCTCACTGTTGGTAGGAATATGTTTTTGGTATTCTAGACTAAGAACAAATAGATTTACCAGTTTCTCTTTGAGTGTGGCTGCTTATCATGCCTGTAAGAAACAGTAGCATCAGGAAAAAGAGCAACTGTGATCTGTGGCTATACTCAACACACAGTAGTTGAAGGGATATTACAGCTCATCCTCCAAGAATATATGGGGCCAGACTGATCTGTACTAGTGTCAATATATAAGGAGGCTGTAAAGGAAAGGCGTACAAGAAGTTCCCCACTTTCTTCCTGAGTGTAGAGTACAAAAACTATTCTAGAAAACTGCGGATTCTTCAGCTTCCTGTCTGTGCTGAAAGGGAGGATACTTCTGCCTCTGCAATACAGCTGGGTTATTGAGCTCTGTTTAGTGACATCCTAATAGATATTACAAAATATGCAAGCCCGGGATGGGCTCCTTTTTGAAAGGCAGATTTTCCTTAAGTTTCATGAGGATGATGTGGCTTCAGATTGCAGCCTGCAGAAGGCTTTCTGGGAAATGCACAATCTAGCCTGTAGAAACCGATGACAGAGAGCTTAATAACTTTAATATTAGCAATAGTCATTTCCTAAATAGAGATAATTTCATGGCAATTAATTCATTTTCAATTTCTATCAAAAAATCAGGCCCCAGTTACTATATTAAAGTTGACTTCTGCATCTGAAAGCATTGGCCATGATACTATGCTCTGCAAACAAATGTAAGAGTTGCATGTCATATTTGCCAATCAAGAATATAATACAAGTGATATAAATGTTTTTCAGGTTTTTGATTATCTAGATTTTCCTTTCCTTTCTGAACTTCCAAATGGTTTTGATTTTTTTGGCCTCTGTCTTCGACATTGATTCCAATTTCTCTGTCAAGAAGTTGAGAGGTGTGCACAGATTTTCACTATATTGTGAAGAGAGGGAACTTATTTTATAGCTGTTTCAACACTTCTTCTTTGTCCTGTTGATGTGATAATATGATTCTCTTGGAATTCAGATTGAAGGATTTAAAGGGGAAAAGTCAGGGAAGTTACCATCTGTCTCATTACTTGCCTTACAAGACAGCATTTTAGCAGCTACAAAGTGAGGAAATGTTGTTGAATGGCACATTAAGGAAAATTGACTGACTAACAGATTGTGAGGGCTTGTGAAACTATTTTTAAAAAGTCTCACACCAGTGGGAAAGAATGATAGAAAAAGTTCAAGTTTTCATTTCACATGACAGACGTGGTACCTGCCAGTCCTATCAAATTAGTTTTGGCACCACAGTCACTATCATTAATATGTGTGTGTGTGTGTGTGTGTGTGTGTGTGTGTGTGTGTGTGTGTGTGTGTGTGTGAATTACACATGTACACAGTTTAGTATGTGTTTTCTTAACTCATAGTTCAACTATAAACCTCTGCAGACTATTAAATCTTAAAATACAAGAAACAGTTAAAACAGAACTCTAAATATTTGAACTGATATTTTTGCAGTTTTCCTGAAGAATCCCAAGAAAATGATACTTTAGAGAAATGAAAATGTTTGGTCAAACTATCTGTGTCTTGTGGTGCCCAATTTTGGCCCTTACACTGGAATGATATTCTAGTCCTTTGTACCTGTGATACTGTATGAGACATAAATATCGCTATCAGATAAACCTTACCATCTAAATCTTGCAACATAAGACAGACACTACAAAGACATAAAACAAAGAATCCCTTCACATTTCCTTAAATCTAAGCTTTTTATCCAAAATTCTATGTTAAACCTCAACTAATCGACTGATGAGCCGGCTGATTGTTAACAAGAATGAGTTAGATTTTCTTAGACTAATTTTTCCCTTTGTGTATCATAATATTGAAAATAGACCTGTATTAATTTGGTACTTTTATTTTTTCAGTTATATACACTAAAATATAGGCTTAATTTTCAAAGCACTATATAGAAATTTAGCCCACATGATTTCTACTTTACAACACTGCAAAATTTTTATTTGTATTTCTAGGCCTCCCACTGAAATGTAGAATATAAATGTATATGACATTTTTATTCAAGATTTTTTGTTGTGGGTGGAATCTAAAAATCTTTCTTCATCTCTGTCCTAGGTATGCTAGTTCTGCTATTGACCGTCAAGGAAGCACATCCATGAGGAAGGTAAATTACTATTACAGGACATTTAAAAAAATGTGTCATTTTCATTTCTTAATATAAAAGATAGATTACATTATATTGAAGTGTCTGTCTTTGACTTTTGCCACTAGTGATAAAAAGTCTAAGAAACTCAAAGGGCTAAGGAAATAAAAATTGCCCCTTATTCCCCGCTATTTTTTATCTGCATTTCAAATAATCATGAGAGGAAGCAGCTGTAATTATGGATCAAAAGTCCCTGAACCAGAAAGCTTAAGTTAAGAGAAATGACAAAAGATAGATACAAGCAGACAGGGGAAATGTAGGGAAACAGACAGTATTGGTCAACATTATAGTCAATTGCTGTCAGCAGCCCAACCACTGTCATGTGGTAAAGGACAGTGGTATGTGGTAAAGTTTATGTGATGAAGGATAGTTTTAAGATGCAATCTGAAGGAGATACTTGAATATTGTGAACTTTGGAAAGGAACTCCTGTTACATGGGAAAGGCAATATCAGCAAAAGCACAAAGGTGCCTGCAAATTTGTCAAGCAGGTACTGGAGACTCGTCATAGGCTGGTCATCTCCTGCCTCTTTTCTTTCAGTACTGAATGAGCGATACTAGGTAGAGAAGGGATAGGCCATGAAGAGCCTTCAAAGTGAAGACAAGTAACTTATGTTTGCTACATCTGGCCCACTGACTCCACACAGGTCTAGAATTTGCCTGCAAGGGAGTGGTGGAATTAGCACTGCCACCACACTTCTACTGCCAAATTGCCAAACACCACATCCAGATGACATGGCCCCATGAGCTGGATTGAGCCATGCCCAGGGCTGGTGTGCCAGGCTTGATCCAGCATGCATGGGGCTGGGGCAGTAGGCCCATTCTGCTGTACATAAGGCCTGATCTGGTACACAGGGCCAGAGCTGGGGCTGGGACAGAAGGCTTTAGACAGGACTGAGAAAGCCATGCACTAGTGGGCCAAGTTGAGCCAGGTCTGTTCAGCATGTACAAAGCCCAGATAACACAGTGCCGCATCACTGCCAGCTGTACCTGCAGCCGGTCCACAGCTGTTCTGGCTGTTCCCGTCAGGACCACAGGGGCGGGGGAGTTCAGCAGCCCCTACTCAAGCCCCTCCACAAACCCACCCACAGACCACACATCCCCCTGCCACTCTCCATACCCCTGCCATCCCACCCACCACTCTCCATACCCCTGCCATCCCCCTGCCATTCTGCATACCCAACATTGCCTGCCACTCCTCCCACCCACCCACACCCATAAACCCCACCACCCTCACACCCCTAACTTACCTGTGATAGTGTCCAGGGCAGCAAGAGCACCATAGAGATGCTCTGGCCAGAAATCAATGTCTCTCTGGAGGACCAACTCCCAGGTTACCTCAGGGCATGTTTGGGAACTGTGCTCAGCCCTGCTTCTCCCCTCTCCCCCCCTCATGTTTTATTTTGGTACCTGGCTTTCCAGGTACATTTTTTTGTTCCCAGAGTGCGTCTTGCAGCATCTCAACTCCTTTGAGAGACCACCAGAAGCATACGCAGGCTCATCTGGACACACCCTTAAAGGTCTAAGTTAAAATGATACCCTGATTACCAATCTGTGTAACAGACAGTATGGAAATGTTATTCTCTGTGATGGATAAAGAAGGTAGTGGTGAAGGATTTAAGTAAAAAGATTAAGAGCTCAGTTTTAGTCATAACATGCATTATCTTACATCTGTAACCCCTCAAAAAGATAGCAGAAAGGCTGAGACAGGAGATAAGGCTAGATTATGGATATGTCAGATCTACTGCAGGGCAGGTACTTGCACACAAGCACAGAGGTGAGTATGAAGTGAGCAAAACATTTACTCTTCTTCCCAATATGCCAAGCAACAAAGCTATGTGAGAGTACTTCTTCCCAAAAGCAAGGGAAAAGATGAATTGACGTCCCTTCAGTCTGTTCTAGGTTACTGTAACTATTTACTTCCCCATGTAACTTTTGGTAAGTACAAAATCAAGTGTTACATTGTTTGCATTTTTAATTATTTGAACTAAATGGATATGATAGGATCTTAAAGTTAAATCTATGTATACTTTTAAAAATACTTTAAATTTTCATCTGGCTAAATATATACCTGTAGAAGTTATATCTACAGAAGAGAAATTGTGTCCCATTTTCATCTCTGATCTTTAATTGTCTAAATTAATATTTGTCCTATGTTTTTTGGGGGCTGATGCAACCTTCAGTTGCACAAGCAAAAAAATTGTTGCAAGCTGCATCCACATTTCTAAGGGCAGAATATGATTCTCTGCTAAACTGCTGAGAAATTTAGATTTTTTCTCGGTTGAGTTCAGAACAATGAATACATTTAACTTACTTTTTGTATCAAGTAGGAATGAGACATTGACTTAAGATATTAAGACCTACATTATAGTGAGTATTTAAAAAATTGCATAGGGCCTGAAGCTCCTGTGTGTTCTCTAACTTGTATTCACTGAAGGAGGAACTGCGAGAGGAATCCTGTCATTCCTGCTAGCCATAAATTAAGTTCCTCCAAGAAGTGTTTAGTAGCATGGAGGATATGTACAATATTCAGATAATCTGGGAATTCATTCAGGTTTGTTCTCCTAGCAGTGAAACTTACCCAGAGCTGTGTGTACACATATTCAAATGCTGAGGCTCTGAAGAGTGGGGAGCTTGCAGTACTAACACTGTGCAAGCATGGAGGCAGGGGCACAAATCTCACATGCTCTGCAGGTTCCCTTAATCTACCTGATGACAGATGGAAGCAGTGTATAAGTAGGCTGACCATAAGGAAATCTGGGACATCCAAAACAGTGCTGCTGCAGGCAGAGGTGCGGTGTGGTGTGGTATGATGTAGTGCCTGCCTGCCCACCTGCCTGGCTTGCCATGCCACTCTACTGGCCTCCAAGATCAGGGACTGTCCTGGCTAAACCAGGATGTATGGTCAACCTATGCGTAAGACAACCCTGACTGGCTGCCCCAGGCTACCCATGGTCAGCCTCTGGTTTCCGTGCATCATAATGCGGGGATTGTGAAGGGGGAATTTGCCACTCCCTGCAGCCGAGTCAAGGTTATAACAGTCTCCCTGGGATGGGCTGGAAGAGGAGAGAAGAATGTGAAAATTTATGTTCCCTTCTGATAGAAGCCACCCCACGTACAGACATTAGCTCTCTCAGAAGAAACTCCTGGGAGTTATTTAGCTTTGGGTGTTCCCAGATTACTTTTGTTCTTGAGTGGTAATTTTGACTTTGGGAGAAAAATCATGAACTCCTGTACACTTGTGGTTTCTCAGAAGAAACTCTCTCAGGAGAAACCAAATGTCTGTACAAGGCCAGATGAGAGTGTCTCTTGGTTTGAAGCACTTCCACATGTTTCAAAACCTTTACCTGAACTGGCTTTTACTGTTATTGATTAAATGTTTACCTAATGTTGGGCAGAATCATGTCAGTTTCTTCATAGGTAAAGTTGTCCAGTGAGTTTTGCTTTCCCCTTAGAGGTGAAATGCTCTTTCTGCTGACATAAGGAAAGATTAAAACATCAAATACTAACAAAGTAATTCTGAGCAAGAAAGAATCTGGGGAAAAAATATAGTAATAAAACAAATAGAGAAAAAGGGATTTGGAAGACAATTTGTTATGAGTTTACTTGATACGTGTTTAACTTTTTTCTTCTAGTTATGTTATAGTCGGCATCAAGACTGATCTCCATATCTGGGGTCAAAAAGGAATTTTATTCCATGGTCAGATTTGCTTGGACTATGCGGGGTTTTGCCTTCTTCTTTAGTTGTTGGGAAGGGGGAAAGAGGGCAGGAAGCATGGCCCTCTACCTGGGATCTCTTAAGTATATACTGACAACACTTCATAGAAGAAGGACATGGCTGCCATGGTTCCTCTACTTTACCTGTGGCAGATTAGTGTGTTAGGTCTGTGTTGTGTCAGGGCTGATGGTAGTTTTATGTGGCATTTAGATTATGGATTGTATAGGATGATTTGAATAGGGATGGTCCTGCTACAGGCAGGGGACTGGACTAGATGACTTCTGGAGGTCCCTTGTAGCCCTACTTTTCTGATTCTTAGTTCTATTATTTTAATTAGTTTTTATTAATAAGAAGGAATCCAAAGCGACAGGCTTTGAAAATTTATTCTAATTACATTAATGACATGTTAGACAAGAAAATCCATATCTTATCTGATACAGTGTATCAGATTTTGGACAGCATACTCATGACTAAAGAGACGAAATACTGCAACAATATTCACAGTTAAATTAGAAGCTTACTGTTACTCCTTTGGTTCCAGCTGTGTCATAGTGTCCTACAATTCAAACATTTCATATTTTTTTCCAATTCTATGATCTGACTTTCAAGTTACTCTTTATGCTTTAGTGACAAATGCTGTGGGTCTTGAGAATAGGGAGACTTTTCTTCAGAAATGTATATCTCTAATGAACAGCTGATGGTATCACTGGTGTAAAAATTCCTTATAAATGACTTTGTAATTATCATCAACATAAGATTCTTCTATTAAATGCAAGTACAATACATGACATACTGTTTAAGAAATTCCATCAGGAAGTCCATGCATTTATAAAAGAATTACATAATTTATTAATGATAGATTATTTCAAGTTATGCTACATTTAGTCAGACAATTATATTTCATAAAAACTTATCATGGCCTGATAAGACCTTTTCATTTATTTTTTCTAGAATATATGTAAAAATATTCTGAAAAAATGAAATACTTATTATACCTGGAGGCATAGGAAATATTGCAAAATATAAAGTAATGGAAGAACCTGTAGAAATGACTTTGTTTTGCTGAGCATTCAAGATCACTACACAGAAAATAACTTACCATCTGAAAGACAAGTGAGCATCCCAAATAAATTATATCATGAGAAAAATATTACTGTCATTTCCAAACTGATCTACTCTGTTTACCCAAATAATTGGACTTTTGGATCTCTTTCTGTATTTCATTTCATACAAATACCCACAAAAGCTTTATGAAAATAGATGAATATGAGTTAATTTTTAGTTGCTCAGTTTTGTTTCCCTCAATGCAAATATCAAGTCCATAGCCCTAGCCATTATATCTGTCCCTGACCTTATACCAACACCAATACTGCAAATTTTCTTTTCCCCTGTTAACTGTCTCTTTCTCATATCATTGCCTGTCCTGGCACAATCCTATTTCTCTTTTTTTCCCCTGATATCTAAAGTTACCCTCACATTTTCTTATTCTTCCCACCCAGCACCTTCAGCCTATTTGCATCCAACCCATCCCCCCACCAACTAGTTTCTCCCTAAGCTTTCCTTGATAATTAATACCTTAAAATATTTATATCTACTTTCTTGTGGTTAGAACTGTGAAATTGCATAGGTAGATATCTTAAAAGATTATTGGCTAACATCTGAAATATCTGGATACTGTCATATTTTTTCAGTGACATCACTTGGCACAATTGTATCCAAAGAACAGAGAACAAATATCTTCAGATATAGACTTGAGATTGGATCAAAAGGATACAAAATAGATTATTTTCATTGTTCAAAATGGTTTCTGCTCTAGCAGAAATTAATATGTTGTTCTACAGTTTCTTCCCCCTTGCATTTCCTCTACGAAATTTGAAAATCAATTAAACAGCATTCTAATCAATATATATATACTACTTCTAGTAATCCTAAAGATACCAGAGCTTTTTCAGTTTAATTGTAGAGTAGAAACCTTGTCTTTAATTGATCAGACCCATAGAAACACTCTTCTTCTCCATTCTCTTTACCCTACAGTAAAGAGAATGGAGTGCTTTGACAGTGGTTATGTCAATGCTTTTGTTACTCTTTATGAAACACGTATTCAGGTGACTGAGAAGGAAGATACAGATAGGAAGCCAAGATATATTTGTGATTTCTTGCTCTCCCCTTGAAGCATGTTTTCTTGGGAGAAAACCTGATCCTAGGGTGAGTATTCTAGTGTATGGAAATTATTGTTTACCCCTTATATTTTCATTTTCTTTCTTTCTGGCCCAGAAGCCTGTTCCCAGTGCCATTAATTGTAGCAAGGAATTCAGACCACTGCTAACTTAAGTCATGAACCCGTACTACTGACTGTCACTTCTTCCTGTCTCCTATCCAGCAGTCAGGCTAAGGAAGGAAGAAAATGCAGGAAGGAGCTACCCATATGGCTTATCAGAGTCTATAAAGAACTGATGCTCTGTCTGTCACTGCAGTTCTACCTCCTTCCCCATGTTCTCCAGCTTAATTATTCCAGTGCTGACAAACAGTTGATTTCTGCTCTTACTTACAGCAATGTGGCATCATAAATAATAAATAGTAGTAGTATGATAAACATACTGTAAGGAAATTATCATCTCATGGTTTAGAATTTGCATATTTTGCATTTCAAGTAATAACAACTACTGATGTGCTTGCAACATTTTAATTCTTCTCATTACTGGATTAAGGTAAAAACCTAATATAGCATATATATGTAACCAAATTTTCTTCAGTATATTTATCTCCTTAAACTTGAACACTTATTACAAATCACAAATCTCTGTAGAAGTAACATAGATGCAATTTCTCAGCTTAGTGATACTATGGCAGCTACACAACTCAGTTTTAGCCTCTTACTCTTTGTGGTTATGTTGAGGTCTCATTGGTTCAAATTCACAAATGTAGAATATTTTGTCTGCTCTGTTTTTTACTGCTCTTTCAACATCATACTTTGTGCTGTGGTTTTGAAATGAGGATATAAATGCTGACAGCCACTATACATTCTTGTATCTCTCCCTGTTTCCTGTAGCCGCTCTATGAATAATTTTGAATTCACAAGTTTTGAATATTTGATTAAACTGTATAAAACAAAGTAGATTGGTTCCACTACATTTTAAAACCTGATATGAGAATTCTGCAAGTTAACAAGACTAAATTAAGCCTTTCTTTTTCAGTGGACTAACACTTGTTTTTGTACCTTTTCATCTTGTCTTTCTTTCTTTGAATTAACTCTATATGTTATTCCTTCACATATCAGATGGAAAACATGACTGATTTTTGCATTTTTTTTTAATTTATAATCCATTTTGTTTTCTCTGATATGTTACACTGAATCAGTCTAGTGATTTTTTTATGGATTTCTAATGGATAACTTAATGAAGATATTTTTCAGTTGATTCCAAGGAAATATTATCCTACTTGCATATCTTATGTTTGCATATAGTTCTTTAAAAATTCAATAAAACTGGTTTTTAAAATATTACTGAAAATACTGTTTATTATTTCAGATGCCAGGCCTCATTGGTGTAAATTTCAGGCCAAACTGTGAAAGCTTTTGTGATCTACCTTTGGTTACAGGGCTTATGAACTGTTCCATGCCAGTACATCTCCATGTAGATGTATTTGAGAGATTGTGCCCAGTGATCTAAGTTGCCACAGTGCTTCCTCTGAAGTTGTATGGCTACACAACATCTCTAACTCACTGCTGTAGTTTGAAATAAATGGGTAAAAGCCATGGCCTTATTCTTTATATTTACTTTTCTACTGCTTTTTTCCCCATTCATCATCCATTTTCTGACCTTGTTTCCAGTATTTCTCCTACAGTACTGTAGTATATATGTCCACTCTTTCTGCCTGTGGCCTCCAAATGCTTGGGATGTAGTTGCCCCATCCAACAGAGGTGGAAAATTATTAGTCTTCTGCTGACATCACACCAGTTACATTTACAGGGCTTACCACCTCTGCAAATCAAAAGTTTCCTTCTTTAGCTTGTGGAGGAGTATCCATGCTGCTTTGACAAAATGAAGAATGAAGTAGGCTCAGAAAGATCAGACAATAAATCAGAGATTAGAAACTTCTCTAATCGTACATTACAGTGCCACTTATGAGACCAGAAGTTTAGGTAATGGCAGGTACTCAATCCCGTGTACAATAAGCTAGGTCTTGCACGTGGACAGCAGGGCTGATTCCTGCAAGAGACCTAGAACCAGGAAGGCCCCATGCTGCCAAATACTGCAAGTTGGCTGAATTGCCAGAAGACATCAGGAAAGGCTGCAGTACTGCTAAAACTGGTCGGATGGGTGGAAAATTGACTTACGTGGTCCGGTTGATAGCAAATCACATGGTCAGGTGAGTGGCAAATTGGCTTAGGGGTCACACCCAGAGAGAGGTGGTGCTGTTCAGTGCCTTCATCAGTGACTTGAACGAGGGTGTGGAGAGCACCCTGTCCAAGTTTGCAGATGATATCAAATTATGGGGTAAAGTTAACACACTAGAGGGTAGGGAACAAATCCAAAAGGATCTGGACAGGTTGGAAAAATGGGCAAAACAAAATATGATGCAGGTCAAATACAAGTGCAAAGTGCTGCACCTGGGCAAAAAGAACCACCAACACACTTACAGGCTGGGGGATGACCTTCTCAGCAGCACAGCAGTGGAAAAGGATCTTGGAGTCATAGTTGATTCCAAGATGAACATGAGTCATCAATGTGACGAAGTGATCAACGAGGCTAACCGCACTTTATCATGCATTAGCAGATGCATGGCAAAACAGGGCCAGGAAGGTGATGCTTCACACTGGTCAGGCTGCAGTCAGAGTACTGCATCCAGTTTTGGACCCCACACTTCAAGAGTGATGCAGAGAATCTTGAGAGGGTTCAAAGGAGGGCCACTCATATGGTCAGAGGCCTGCAGGCAAGGCCCTATAAGGAGAGACTGAGGGACCTAGATCTCTTCAGCCTTCGCAAGAGAAGGCTGAGAGGGGATCTTGTGCCTGCCTATAAATTCATCAGAGGAGGGCAGCAAGGAATAGGAGATGCTCTATTTACGAGGGCACCCCCTGAAGTATCTAGAAACAATGGCCAGAAATTCACAGACAGCTGATTTAGGTTGGACATTTGAAAGAACTTCTTCACAGTAAGGGTTGCAAGAATCTGGAGTGGGCTTCCCAGAGCGGTGGTGTTCTCCCTTACCTAGGAGGTCTTCAAGAGGAGACTGAACAAGTACCTATCTGGGGTCATCTGACCCCAGCTCTCTTTCCTGCACAGGGCAGGGGGTCAGACTCAATGACTCAAGGGCCACTGTGTCTCCCATTTTCAAAAAAGGGAGGAAGGAGGACCCAGAGAGCTATAGGCCAGTTAGTCTTACCTCGATCCTGGGCAAGCTTTTTGAGAAAATTATCCTAGCACATGTCCATGAGGGGCCAGCAGGGGAGATTATGCTTAGGGGCAATCAACATGGGTTCATTAGAGACATGTGCTGTCCAACCAATCTGGTGGCCTTCTATGACCAGGTTACAAAATTCTTAGATGCAGGGGTAGCAGTGGACGCAGTCTTTCTGGACTTTAGGAAGGTCCTTAACATTGTCTCTCACCCCATTCTCATTAAAAATCTAGGGGACTGTAGTGTTGACACCTAGTCAAATGGGTCACTAATTGGCTGGAAGGCCACATCTAGAGAGTGGTGGTGGACGGGTCTTATTCGACCTGGAAGGATGTGGGCAGTGGGGTTCCTGAGGGCTTGGTCCTCGGGCCTGCACTATTCAACATCTTTATCAGCGACTTGGACGAGGGGTTAAAAACACCTTGTTCAAATTCGGAGATAACACTAAGATGTGGGGGGAAGTGGGCACACTAGAAGGGAGGAATAGGCTGCAATTAGACCTAGACAGGTTATTGGGGTGGGCAGATGAGAATAGGATGGGTTTCAACACTGACAAGTTTAGGATGTTACACCTGGGGAAGAGGAACCAGCAGCAGACCCACAGGCTGGGGAACTCCCTTCTTGTTAGTGAAGAGGCAGAAAAGGATCTTGGAGTCATTATTGACTCCAAAATGAACATGGGCCAACAGTGTGGGGACGTGGTCAGGAAGGCCAACCATACCTTGTCATGCATCCACAGATGCATCTCAAGCAGGTCCAAGGAGGTGATCCTCCCCCTCTGTGTGAAACTGGTCAGGCCACAGTTGGAGTACTGTGTCCAGTTCTGGGCACTGCACTTCAGGAGGAATGTGGACAACTTGGAGAGAGTCCAGAGGAGGGCCACCCACATGATCAGGGGTCAGCAGGGCAGGCCCTATGAGTAGAAGCTAAGGGACCTGAACCTGCTCAGCCTCCACAAGAGAAGGCTAAGGGGGATCTAGTGGCCACTACAAACTAGTCAGAGTGGACCAGAAGGCACTAGGGGAGTCCCTGTTCTCCCGAGCACTACCAGGAGTGACTAGAAATAATGGCCACAAGCTGTCAAAGGGTAGATTCAGAGTGGACATCAGGAAGCATTACTTCACTGTCAGGATGGCTAGGATCTGGAACCAACTTCCAAGAGAAGTGGTGCTGGCTCCTACCCTGGGGGTCTTTAAGAGGAGGCTGGATGAACACCTTGCCAGGCTCATTTGACGCCAGTATTCTTTCCTGAGATGGCAGGGGGTTGGACTTGATGATCTGCTGAGGTCCCTTCCAACCCTACCAACTATGAAACTATGGCCTACTGAGGTCCCTTCAAAAAATAACAGAATAACAGAAAAAAAATAACAGAAAAGCCACTCAACAGCACAAAATTAGGGACTCAGACTGGTGGGGTGGGTCAAGCATCACTCAGGAGTGGGGTGGGGTTTGCAGTCAGTCA
Source organism: Caiman crocodilus (assembly GCA_030014935.1). Classification (NCBI taxonomy): domain Eukaryota; kingdom Metazoa; phylum Chordata; order Crocodylia; family Alligatoridae; genus Caiman; species Caiman crocodilus. The sequence goes on from JAGPOW010001327.1 coordinate 24,118,521, forward strand.
GGGGGTGTGGGAGGGTTTGCAGCCAGCCAAGCACGTTGGCCAGGAGTGAAAAAGCTGCAAACCCTCCTACTCCTGGCTGGTTGCAAATGCTGCCCCTGACACCGCTCCCATGTGCCGCTTCACTCACCCCACCAGTCTGAGTTCACCAGCCACACCTGGTAATCACTGTTATTTTAGTCTTTCCTCCATCTAGCCACATTCTCCCTATTTCATCATCCTCAGATTTCTCAGTCCTTTCCTCTGTGTTTCAGCAATGCTCTTTGCTTCTCAGATTGCAGTATATTTTGTTCAGCTTCATTTCAAAATTAAACAGGGGACGACAAGCCATGTAAATGGACAAAACATGTTATACTTGTCTGTAGAGTAAGGTGGTAAGAGAAAAGAGAGGAAAGTTTGTGGCTTCAGAGCTCAACAACATTGTCCCCAGTGATTTGGGTGGGAACAGAATGCAACTTGAAGGAAGATAAGGATTTAAGTGGGATTTTGTCTCTGTTTTTAAAACTTTTTAGAAAATGGTTTCCCTTTCAACAGTTTTGCAGCCCCATTTTCTTTGCATTTTAAATTATTTTCCCACTGCCTTTGTGTAAAAGTTTGAGTTGATTTGTTTCAATTGAAAGTTGAAGAGGCGTCTGCTTTTTCCCGCAAGTAGCTTGAAAATTTTGAGAACAGAAATGAATGTGGGTGGATGGCTTATAATAGCAAATCAGGGTGGAGAATTGTAGAGTATAGGTATTGAGAGATCAGATAGGGGGATTATAAAGATACCTGCACACTGGAGAGTAAGGACTGTCAGCTAGTCAGAGAACAGGAATTCTTGTACATTATAAGTGTAACCCTTCTGCCAGGTACCAGTCAGCAGCAAGAAGGGCTGGGCTCACATTTTGGTACACCATAAATTACACCAGTGGCTCAAGCCCCCACCCAGAAATCTGGGAATACTAAATTTGCTGGTGCAACCCTTATAAACAAAATCCCCTCCTTGCAAGCAGTGTAAACACAAAAACCCAATGTATTACAGAGTATAAAAACAAAACAGAAGTAAATAATAAATATAATTTTTAAAAATTATTAACTACAAAGCAAAGTCTATAGGTAGCACCCTCTTGAGGAAGGCTTCATCTATACCCAGGCAGTCTGGGACTTGGGGCTCCCCAATAGGTAGTTCTGGGGTGCCTGCACTCTTATACCTGCCCTTCAGCAATGGGCTGGAGAGAGGGGCCCACACCAGAGAGTCTTATGAGCTGCTCCTTGAGCTCACTGTACTGCATGGAGCTGCTCAAGAGCATGGGTCCTTCTGCATTGCAAAGGGCTCCATTGCTCCTGGGAAAGTGGCAGTGTGTCAATCCTTGCTCCCACAGAGAGGCTATGTGTTTGGGGGGAAAGAGGTGATTTCAGCTCCAACCAGCATACATGCACCCCAAAACTTCTTGCCTGGATTACATGGCCTGCTGAAGCAAAAATTTATATCCCTCTGTATGACATCACCCTGGCCTTGTCCAGCCAGGGAGTGACACACTCTAGTCTTTCTCTTAACCAATCTGCCTGAAAAGTCTTTGCTCCCCCTGGCCAATCAGGCCAGAGGATTTTACATATTTTTACCAGATACAAAGCCCAGCTTTCCATGTGCAGAGCACATGGCCAACACAACAAGGACCATCTTACCAACATAAAACAAACACACACACACACACACACACACACACACACACACACAAATATCCCTGCTCTTTGATGTAGTGTATCTATCACTTTTATTTTGAACTACTTTTAAAACTGCTGCTCACCAACAATAACTTATTTTTTGGCAGAAGGCAGGGCAGGTTGGCACCTTACAGGTTAACTCATTCAGCATGAGCTTTCATAGCAGCTACCTACGTTGCCTCTCTGAAAGAACTACTCTGTAAGGTGCTATCCTGCCCTGCCTTTAGCCTAACTTCAGCTTAACATAGCAAAATACCTCTTTTTTCTTGTTCGTGGATCTTTTCAAGGAGAGTATATATTTATTATAGTTAGAACACATGAAATATTTATACTTATGTGTTAGGGGCAGATGATCCCACATTTACATTATTTTATATTATTTGTGTTTGAACTCTGATAACACTAGGAACCCTGGTCAATGATCAGGGCGTCCGTAGACTAGGCACTTATGAAAGCAACAGAAAGCTGGTTCCTGACCCACAGAACTTGCAGTCTGTGGGTATGTCTACCTATGCAATTAGTGCACATGAATAAACTCTGGAGCTTATTGATCTGGAAGTTTTTGCTTCTGCGCATGCTGTTTTAATGTGCACCTGGGAGCAATTAACTCTGGAGCAATCAGAGCCTGGAGCCTGGCTGGCAAACCTGGGGCTGCTTCAGCTGGGCTCCATGTGCTGAGAAGGAGCTGGCTGAGGCACAAGTATGCTGCTGGGCTGCCTGCACAGCCCCTGAGCCACTCGGAGCCCAGTGCTTCCCTCTGCAGTTGTAGGGTAGGAAACTAAAACTCCTCAGTGGTGTTTTACTTTGCAGCACCCCAAAGTCATTTGCTGCATCCCAAAGTCATTTAAGGTACATTACACCACCAAATGTACTACAGCAGCTAGAACTAACACCCAGTACACCCCCGAATGTGCAAACAGCAATGTCATTAAAGCAATGTAAAAGGCATGTAAACCACTTTAAACCTGTTTTAAAGTTTCATCTACAAATGCCCTGACTGACTTTCTTGCTATAGGGATCACCGGTATATTTATTTTCCACTTACCAAAGAATGGGAGTTATTAAAGCTAAAAAAATAAAATTGTATTCTGTTACTAAATTTTCAGTATTATTTCACTGATGCAGCAAGGCATGGCAAGGATATTATTAGAGAACTCGTGTACAAGTTCTCATTGATGTGGCCTTAAAACCAAAAAGGAAAAATACGTTCCCCTTTTAATATTTTGGACTCAAATTTGTCTTTAAATAAATACTTGATTGTTTACACATATCTATGTAAAAAAGCTGTGTGTATAAAGTTGTCTATAATTTTATGATTCATAAAATGAGTGCATATATTATTTACCTGTATCATATAATACTTCTGAAATATCAGGAAATTCTTTCCCCAGTATTTGAAGTTATTTAACTACAGTTTCTCTTGATTTGATTTGATATGTGGCTAATTATTCCTAGTAATTCTGACAGTAAATGCATTGGTTTCTAAATATAATACTGCCTTGATTTGCTTGTATAAGGTATTAATTTTATAGTGGTAGGAGAACAAGACTGAAATAGCCTCACAGACACTATAGTGATTGCTGAGTACCTCAGAATACCACAGGCATTTTTTTGCCTGATAACTGTAATGTATATGTTGTTATTGTAATGATATTGTACAATGTAATTATTAAATATTAAGAATTTTCTATAATTGGCATGACAAAGAAAAGAAAAGAAAATCATAGGCATACACAATAATTCATGAAGCACTCACTATATATCAGTGTGATAACTTGGTTTAATTTCACGCGCTGATACTCAACCACATTTTTATTTCCTTATAGTCTTTTCACTACGCTTCCCTGAGAGTGAAAACCAAAAAATGGTCCAAAGGTAAAGTATTTAAGTTAATTTGGAAATTATAAAATTAAGTTTGGCAGTGGATGGTGCCTGAGCCACCAGCACTGATAAATTGGCAGATTTGGTCCTAATTCATGTGTTTCTAGTTTAAATACTAAGGTAGTATGGGTCTAATCCCATTACAGTTAATGGGAAAACTTCCTTTAAAGTTCATTGGAAGAAAAATCTTGCCGTATATATTATGGCATTTCTTACTATTCTGTTCTTTTATTCTTTTTTGGCCTATATAAGAATATCACACTGCCTCTTTTACATTCTACTTGCTCTTTTGAGCCATTACCTAAAGACTTCTCTTTTTATTGAATTACGCATTTTTAGTGCTTCTAAAGGTGCCCAGGATGCCGAATTGTATTCCAAAAAGAATGAAATCGTCAGAACTTTGTTATCAAGTTTGACAGAAAAAAAAAGATGGTCATTTAATGTGATCTAAACTTATACTTCATCATAGTTTTAAGACCAATGTAATTAATGTGGCAATGTAAACTTGATTTTTCACAGTAGAACATCTAATATTTGAATTAAATTTGCCTTAGGCTTTATGGAAAAACTATATGAAAGTTAAGAGAAAAATCTGTTCTTACTAGTGTCCAGAAGACAGTGAAATTTCAAGGTAATCAAGTAGGGCAAGTTGAATTAATGAAAACAAAGTCTTTCTCTATTACCATTCATTTAATGGAATTTAGTAATGTTAAAATATTGTTGATTAATTAAATTCAGAGAACAGTAGCATCGGTGAATGTATGTCTCCATTCTTACAGATCAGAATTATTGATGTTTCCTTGTTACTGAAAAAAGAAATACACTTCTTTACCAGAACTTAACAGTTTTGGAGCTTGCTAAAAGAAAGAAATAAAAATTTACTGATGTATTGCTTGGGTAGAGATTTATTGTAATCTTATGCCACTATCAAGGTTCAGATTAAAGGACAAATCACAGTGAAGTTTTTGGTTTGATGGCCAATTGATAGTTCCAAAATATCATAAATTAAGTATTTGAGATTTTGGCCACCAGGAGTTAGAACTCTATTAAGATAAAATAATCTGATGCAGATTTTCTTCTCTCTAAACAAAAATTAGAAACTGTCCTGAAACCAAAATCACAAGACATTTTGTGATTCAGAAATTGTACTCTGAGTGACCCCTTCCCTAACGCCCAGCTGAAATTGGAAAGGACTCCATTTGAAAGCTTCAATTTTGACTATCACTAGTTAAAAAAATAATGTATTTACATTTACAGAAATAGGCGCTTTCAGGGTCTGAGGTCTTTAACAGTATCTTCTCATTCACAGGGAGTTCTCTGACCAGTGGGAGTAGGAGGCGGATTTCCTGCAAAGATCTGGGGCATGGAGATTGTGAGGGCTGGCTATGGAAGAAAAAAGATGCCAAAGGTTACTTTACACAAAAATGGAAAAAATACTGGTTTATTCTGAAGGATTCTTCACTGTACTGGTACACAAACCAGAACGTAAGTATGCTTTGAAAATGCCAAAATTAGCTTTATAACTTCTGAACTAAAGGAATATTGTCTGCAGGTTTGCCTTCACTTCCCCTCAGAAAAGTACAGTAAAATTAGAAAAGGTACAAAGAAGAGCAGCAAAGATGATTAGGGCATGGAGAGACTTGCATACAAAGAGACACTAAATAAGCTAGGATGAGGTGTCAGGATGACGGTTGTTAGACCAGTCTGTGGGCCAGATCAGGCCACACTGGAGCCAGAGCATAGGGTCAGTCCAGCAGAGCACTGCATTCAGCCTGTACCCTGAGCTGGACCCCTGTGCTGTATGCAGTGAATGCTGTCCCTGCTCCAGGATTTGGTCTGTATATGGCACAAGGGACATGTACTGCATGAAGTGCCCTGCCAGTCCCATTCACCATGTGCAGAGCATGCTGCATGTGATGTGCGGGGCTGGACTGGCTGCATGCAGTACATTGAGCCCAGGCCAGCATGGGGCATGTGCTGCATGAAATTTTCCTCTAGATTGGTCCTGTGCACTTGTTGCAGAGCCCATGGACAGACTGGGGCCTGATTTGGCTCAGCTCTAGAGCCAGTATACATGCAGCACATGCCCCCAACCCAACCCCTGTGCATTATATATCACTCATGGGGTCGATTCAAGACTCACAGGCCAGCTCCTAGGGATCCACTAGTTGTATCCAGCCTGCAGGTTGTATGTTTGACACCCCTGAACTAGGATGAAAGGGTGACTTTGGCAGGATATGATCGTGATTCATAAAGTAATAAATAATGTAAAGAAAGTAAATAGGGATTTACTGTTTACTATCCCACAATACCCAAACTAGAAGACACAAGGGAGACTTATTAGAAAGCAGATTTAAAACTAAGAAAAGGGGAGCTTGTACACATGACACAAATTGGCTGTTTTTGTGGTTTAATTGTCACACTGTACATGTGCAGGGTTTTTTTACTATTTAAATGACTTTGTTACATTGCAAACTAAATCACATCCACATGTAGTTTAGTTTGAAATATAGCTATTTGTAATGTTGCAGCCTTTGGCAGCTCACCCTTTCCCTAATGCAGGCTGAAAGTAGAAGTGATGAGGGCCCTGATCCTTTTTGTTTTTCCAAGGAGCCTGCCCATGCCTCTTTCAGCCAGGGAGTGAGCTACTGCTGGGTCGAGCAGCCCCTGAGCTGTAGAGGGCTCTTCTGTAGCAGCTGAGCTGTAGAGATCTTCCTTCTGTGGCAGTGGTGCCCCCTGGGGCTTCCAGCGCATGGGCTCGGGGAAGAGTTGGATCCAGAGGGTGCTGCCTGTAAGCTGGGGCAACACCTGTGCAGCTAGCACCCCACCTGGGCAGCCCCAGGGAATACCACCACTGTGGAGGGAAGGTTTGGGCCTCCCTGCAGCTCAGAGGTTGCATGGCTTGGTGGCAGTTCACACAGACAGAGTCCACTGAGGAAAAAAATGTGGCAAAGGGCCAGATCCTTTTTGTTTCCTGCAGAGCCTGCCTGCGTCTTCCATGGGTAAGCTGCCAGCAGACCCGGAGCAGCAGGGGTCCCAGACCTTCCCTCCATGGCAGCAGCACCTCTTAGGTGGCATCCACCTGCTAGCAGCCGCAGAGGGAAGGACCAAGGCTCCCCATAGCTCAGGGGCTGCTCTGCCCACCACTAGCTCACCCCCCGCAGCCATGGGAAATGCAAGCAGGCGCCACAAAAAAAAAAAAAAAAAAAAGATCAGGCCCCTCACCATAACAGTGATGGAAGCCCCTAAATTGAAACAGTGGGTTTTTAATCATCCCAACAAAAAACCCACTATTTCAGTTTAGGGGACTAAACCTCCATCACAGGTACAAGCGCCCAGGAAGCTCCTTTTCGTACAAGGCATGATTAATTTGTCCAACTCATTGCTATAATATGTTGTAGACAAAAAGTTAACAATTTACCCAGGTTCAAAAGTGAATTAGGCCAACCCATGCCATGGGGCATGTGCAGATGAAACGGGGGCACTAAATTGAAGCAGTGGATTTTTAAAAACATTGCTTCAGTTTAGGGCTGATAAAAGCCCTGTGTCATGTGCACACCCTGCTGACTTACCTGCCTCTCTGGCAGGGGGGAAGGGAGAGTGAGCTGCTGGCAGATGGAGCAGTGCCTGGGGACCAGAGGGGCTGGTGCTTCCCTCCACGGCAGTGGCAGCCTCTACCCCCCAGCGGCCCCCACCCCCCTGTGGGTGGGTGCCACCCTGCCCCGGGGGCACCTCAGCCACAGAGGGAAGTACCGAGCCCCCACTCAGCTCAGGCAGGCAGGCTCCAGGCAGGGGGGAAAAATGAGGCTCATCGCTTTTCTTGTGCGGAGCCTGCCTTCCCAGGCTGCTACAAGGCTCTAGGCCTGTATGAATAGGGAACTATTAGATTCAGATTTAGCCAATTTGGGTGCCAGAGGTTTAATTTGGAGATCCAGATCATTTTTCTGATTCGATTCAGCCAAATCGCTTTGGAAGATTTGGCGCCCATTCAGGGCCAATTTGGAGATTCAGCTATAGATTATAATGGGGAATCAATGAAATATCTATAACTTTGTTGGTTTTTTGGCTGATTCAGATGAAACTTGCAGGAATGGTAGCCCCTGCTAAGAGCATGACACTTACCATGTGTCAAGGTGATAGATGCAGGGGTTTCTGGGAAACTGCACCTCCAAGTCTTGTCCTGAAAGCAAAACTCATGTTACGTGTGTGTGTTAAACCATAGCAGGGTGAAAGCAGCAGGGGTGGTATCTCTTGCTGAAGCCACAAAGCCTGCCAAGTTTTAAGGAGATAGGTGCAAAGGTTTCTGGGAAACTGAACCTCAAACTGCTGACAAGCAAAACTAATGTCATAGGTGACAGTGTGCGTGTGTCAAGGCACAGCAGGGTAAAAACCGCAGGGATGGTAAGCCCTGCTGAGGCCATGAAGCCTGCCAGCTTTCAAGGTGATAGGTACAGGGATTTCTGGGGAACTGTGCTTCTGCACTTTTACCTGCGCCTTCACCCTACCGCTCCACCCCAGCCTGTCCCTCACCCCATGACGCCTCCATTTCCATTTCCACTGACTGGCTTTCTTGCCTGCATTGCATGCCAGGCTGTCCTCTGGCTTCTTTACTATTCCTTCCATCCAGGATCAGGAGACACACCAACTGCACGCACTTCCTCAGCCTGACAAAGTGTGTTTCAACCCCAAATCTTCCTAAGATATATTTTTCTAACTCTTTCTGGGTTTTTTTCACAATAAACATATAAACATAAAAACACAAGATAATCCATCACACACCATGAGGAACATATATCCAACATAACATCTTTACTTCTTGCTGTCAATTCCTTTATAAAAAGAAAGGCTCTGTAACATTTCCATTTGGCTACCTTCAACGCTGCTGGTGCTATTGGTGTTGAGCCAGCTAAGTTATTCTGATCTGGCGTTGTTTATAGTGGTGGACCAGTCCAAAGCTGTAGGGGAGGAGGCAGCCTGACAGAGGCACACTGCCATGTTGTGCAAAAGCCCCAGCACCAGGAAGGGCACACCTGAACACACACACAGTCCCACAAACACCCATGTCATGAGTTTTGCCTGCTGTGGCCAGAGGTGTAGGGGCCCAGAACCCAGACTCCCCCTGCACCTATCTCCTTTACAGCTGGCAGGCATTGTGGCTGCAGCAGGCCCTAGAGGCCTGCAGTTTTCAACCCCCTGTGCTTTAACACACACACAGTATCACCTATGTCATGAGTTTTGCTTCTCAGCAGTTTGAGGTGCAGTTTCCCAGAAACCCCTACACCTATTAGTCATAGTCATAGTCATAGTGTCTAAAGTCGGAAGGGACCTGGGCAGATCATCTAGTCCGACCCCCCGCCTTGGCAGGAAAGAGCACCGGGGTCAGATGACCCCGGCAAGGTGCTCATCTAACTT
>JAGPOW010001327.1:24142279-24240850 GCA_030014935.1 Caiman crocodilus
TTATCTACACGATTCCTCCTGTACAGGGTATAGCCATCTATACCCATGGTCCAGTCATGGGTGGAGTCCCACCAGGTCTCCATTATCCCTATGACATCATAATTAATTGCATTGAGCAGGAGGATGAGCTCCTCCTGCTTATTCCCCAAGCTCCTGGCATTTGTGTACAGGCAGGCAAGTGTCCCCTGGGGGGTTCCTTCCTTGCCCACAGATTTTACCAGTGCCGGGGCAGGGGTAGGCTCTCTTAAGTGCCTTGACCCGCTGGCTTTGCAAGGGTTGCTCAGCGGGCCAGCAGTGGCGGTAGTCTCCCCGTCCCCCAGCAGGCTTAGTTTAATAACACATACATACATACATACATACATACATACATAATGTTAATAACACTTGTGCATTCACCATGTTACCCCAACTGGCACTAATAATTTATGTATTGGAGAATTTGATCTCATCACTTCGTTAAAATATCACAAGTTTTAGTCATAATGGACTGTGACACAGTTATACCTGTCAGCAAAGGATGGGTGAGTAATCAGTGAGATGAAAGGATAATGTCTGAGCAGTAAATTAGCACTGTCCAAATTGTTAATTCAAGGCCTAGATACCATTTAAGTTCTACTTTGCGGGCTTACGTGGCTTTAAGTTCACCCTCTACCCAAAGATGAATTCCAACGCTAAAAATGACTCCTTTGCCATTGGGGAGGTATCTGCACAGGAACAAGGTTCTACCTTCTTATACTACATACATAATTCTTTTCCTCCAGTTTATTTGTCTTGGGGATCTTGTTGCTTCATGCCTTAATATTAATGATGGAGTACAGAAAGAAATTGGAGTGACAGATTTCCACAGCTTTGATCATTATCTCTGACATTCTGAATACCTCATAATAGATAACAGAACATTGTCATTTACATTAGCCTGTGAACAGCATAACTCTTCATCTCAGCTTTTTTTCATCATGCCAAGTCTACCATTTCCTGATCCAGTTCTTAATAATTCTGATTAATTTTCCTGCAAGAGTGAATATTCTAATCTAAATACTGCAAATTGTTAATCCCAGAATATTTCAAAGTTAATCAAAATAGTAGATTCCTTCATTCTCTGACATAAGGCCAAATTCTGTTTTAACTTTCTGTGCCTCAGTAGTGCAATTTTTGGCACTTACAGACTTTAGATTTTGTTTCCTGTTGCATAACTGCACTCACCCTGTACCCCAGGCTCAGAAGATTCACTATGACTGCCTATGGCAAAATGGAAGTAAAATTGAATTTTGCCTATGGCAAAATCTTGGCTAAGGTAAAATAGAATCACCTGGGTACACATATAACTGCATGGAATTCCTTGCAACTTTAGCTGGAGAAAAACCATAGCAAGTGGTTTGTGACATTGCCCCAAGAACTGGATTATGAAAGTACTTGGCTGAGAAATGGGAGATGCAGGTTTCCCCACTCTCTGAGTGAGAAGGGCTAGAACCCTGGTCTTCCTCCACCTGGGCAATTTTCCTTAGCTCTAGACAACTGGGCTAAAAGGCAGAGGATCTGCCTCTTCCTCTTCACTGTCCCTTCAGGTATTACACATTTACCTGGGTGATCCTGTTCTGCTACAGGTAGAGACAGGATTTGGCCCTTGGACTAGTAAGACAGTGCTATTCAACTTCCAGGCAGGCAGGTACTGCAGAGCTATGGGCTACATGCCAGAGAGGCCACGTGCAGTGTGGATGAGCAGTAAGGTGCCCCCTTCAGATCCCTCCCACTACATGGGCTGCCCAGCATGCCTCACAGTACGAGTAGCCTTGCTCCCCCCCTTCACCCATCTATGTTCACCATGTGGGCATGCACCCCCTGCAGCACCTGCAACCCCACTGACCCCTGCCACACACATAGCACCTAAGCCACACACACTATCTACCTGCTACCTTCTTTGCTCAGCTCAGGCATTCCTGCTTCCTCCCAGCCACTGGGGCAGAAGGAAGCAGTGGGAAATGGAGAGTGGCAGCCAGGCCCACAGATCACATGCTAACCCACTGTGGGGATGTGCAATCCATGGGTCACCAATTGGATAGCCCTGATCTAGAATATCCTCCATAGCATGATGATGAAAATATAACCTGGAGAAAGTCATTGTTGCTCTCAGTAAGTTTATATAATTGTTCAACATGAGAGGACTCAGAATGAGTTGTGTATGCATTATTTTCTGTGCTATATTCAACCAATCCTGAAATGTACTCCATAGAACCAGTTATAGCCAGGATGATGCCAGAATGAGAAAATAATAAGGATTATTGATCTCAGATCTTTGCTAATGTAGCTCAGGGGCACTCCACTGAAGTAAGTGATGCATGGTTGACTCACAGAATCATAGAATCGGAAGGGACCTTGTAGATCTTCAAGTTCGACCCCCTGCCTGGACAGAAGGGACCACTTCCCTTGGAAGTTGGTTCCAGATCCTAGCCACCCTGACTGTGAAGTAGTTCCTATGGATGTCTAATCTAAACCTACTCTCCAACAACTTGTGGCCATTTTTCTTTATTATCCTGGGGTGCGCTAGAGGAAACAAGGTCTCCCCCAAACCCTTCTGGTCCCCCCTAGTGAGTTTATAGACAGTCACAATGTCGCCCCTCAGCCTTCTCTTGTGAAGGTTGAACAGGTTCAGTTCTCATAGCCTCACATTGTAGGGTCTGCCCTGCTGTCCCCTGATCATGCGGGTGGCCCTCCTCTGGACCCTCTCAATGTTGTCCACATCCCTCCTGAAGTGGGGTGCCCAGAACTGGACACAGTACTCCAGCTGTGGCCTGACCATGCTAGCTAAAGATTTAATAGCTGTAGTGGGAGTTGATAGACCACTAGGAATGTGGGATAGAGGTGTTCTCACTCACGCTAATCTAATTATCTCACAGGAAAATGGTGCAGTCGAAATTCTGTTTGAGTTCCATGTACTTAAAAAAGTACAAAGATTAAGTCACACCATTAGCGCAACCTGAACAGTTTTACCAGTTTCTTACAAAAGGAAAGGCCATTTTTGATCTAGTCCTAAGTAGTGCATGAGATTTGATGCAAAGGGCAGGTGTTACTGAGCTGGTCTGTAATAGTGACCACTATGCAATTGCGTTTAACATCCATATAAAAAAAAGGAGACAAGAAGAAAAGCTACTACAGTAGACTTTAGCTTTAAAAAGGCCATACGAAATCTTACACAAAAATGAGAAACAGAAGTTAAAAGGGCCCCTTAAGAAGTTGAAGAACTTGGGTGTCACAAAATGAAACTATTAGGAGTACATTTAAAACTAATAAAAGAAAATTCTTTTTCAAACTGTGGAACTCATTTCCATCAGATGTTGTGGAAGCTGATGGTTTAGCTTCCCAAGGGATTGGCCAAATTCTGGTAGGAAAGGTGCATCAAGAGCTAATGAACATAGGAGTTAAGAAGTTTTGATTTAGAGGCTTTATTCCTAGACCTTAAATTCTGGAGGCTGCGAGAGAAGAACAGTGGGGAAAAAACCCTGGCCACATCCAGTTCACTCTCCTTTTCATCATCCACTCTCTGCCACTGAGAAAGAAGATACGAGCAAGATGGACAGTCTGGCCCTGGGCCTGGCAATTCTTATGTACTTTAAAAAGTACAATATTAAAGTCACACCATTAGTGATTTAGTGAATTAGCAGAATACATTTCAAAGCAGGAAGCTGAACTAAAGTATATCCTTTTAGTGGGTATTTTTAGATAGGTATCCATTAACTTTGAGGCATTAAGCTTCCTGCCTCCCCATGGTTTTCCAGATAATTGATTTAAAAGACTAATAATAGGATAAAAAGATTTTCACTTCTATATATAGCCTGCTTCTGGTAAGCAACCCCAGTATTATCAGATACATTTCTTAATGATCTCTGATATAACAATCCTGGTCTTGGTGCATTATTGTCCACCTCATTGGTACCCAGGTGTCAGAAAAATCAATGACTGAGTAAGCAGGAACAACTAACTTCTATCTCACTTCAAGAGAGGTGCTCAAAGATTATGTATGAGGCATATTTGTAGTGCTAGGTACAAAAAAAAAAAAAAAAAAATTGCCTGCTTTTTTCTGTCATTAATTAGTAGGTATTGGTCTCTAGCACTGTCAATCCGGTTTCTTTCACAGGCACTATATTCACTTGAGTTTCTATTAAAACACGGCTACAAAATCAGCACAATTATCTTTGTTTCTACATCTGTAGTTGCACTGTCTCTCCCACTGCTTTTTTTTGTTTGTTTGTTTTTAATACCATTAGGAAAATTTTCAGAGTAAGTAAGTAACCTGCAAGTATTGTAAAGGGGAAAAAAAAACAAAACATACTTCTAACAATTACTTAGCTATTCTGAAGAAAAATATACTTTTCCTTGATTATGTCATGTGAAATTCAAAAACAGATTAATGGTAGTTGTCTACCACCTGAATCCAAAATTCATCCCTGTATGTATTGTTTGTAATTATGTAATCCAAAAGTTAAATATTGAGACACTTACTTTGAATGCTGTTGGGGTTTATTGTTACAGTTGGTAATTAGGTGTATTTTCAGTGTCAACTACAGTTGCACTATGTTGATAGTTTTATAGATTCATAGAAGTTAGGGACTGGAAGGGACCTCACAAGACCATCAGATCCAGCCCAACTGCTCCAAAAGTTGGTTTATCCTTCAGTTTCTTTTCCTCCTTCTTTGTTGCTATAAAAGCAAGCTCCTGGGTTAAAACAATATGTTTTTTCTAATATATTACAAATACTGTAAAAGGAAAGAAGATTATTATAAATAATAATGTGCTAAAACAAAATCCTCTCTTTTCAGAATGTCACATCTTACCCTTCCTTTTTCTGTGTTGTTTCTCTTTCTTTTGGTTTTTTTTCCCTGATTAGAGAAGGATTCCAGTCACTTGAATACTATAAATAAAAGAGTATGGTATCAGTTTTATGCATTTTGACTAGCTGACTGTCTAGAGTACTAGAAATTGTAACTTAAACACAAGGCATAACATTTCAAAAGCACCCAGGTCATTGACTTTCAACAGCACTTAAGCCCCACATGGTATGGGTATGTGACACAAGGCAGCACCATGCTGAGACAAACTCTATGTCTGCTAACCCCCCAACTGAAAGCTATAGAGCCACATTTGCACACCAATGTATATTGGGCCAAAGAGTTTTGCTGAAGCCCTTACATAGTTCAAGCCATCTGATTCATGGTTAGTACATACAGAGCTGGTACAGCATATCTCAGCACAGCAGTACTTTGCACAGCATAAACATGGTATAAATGATTTAGGAGTGTTTGGAATTCTTTACTGAATACCAGTTACAAACAGAAATCAACCTGTGACACATGCAGTCAAAGATCTTCAGTTGCAAGTATGACAACATCTAGATTTATTTAGAGAGAAATTCATGTTAAGCCCTCAAATGTCTGTGAAGTTCTGAAATATACTGAAGAAACTGAGAGATCAGTTCTAGCATTTTTCAATTTATTTGAAAAATGTGTGTAAATTTATTTTAAAAGGGGAAAGAAAATCTTTCTAGACGGACTCTTGGAAAATAAAACTGGGTTTCTCCTTTGTGCTTATTTTACAGTGCCTTTAAAGCATGCCACCCCAAAATTAAAAGCTTCTACTTTGCGACTGACTGTCTTGAAGAAATGAATAGGTAAGTTATATTTATGTTCTTTATGCTCCCACTATATTATTTTACTGGAATTTGCAAAGTAGCACCATGTGTGGGAAATACTATTGTTTCTATTTTTGGACTGCAAATCTCACTGTTGGGAGAGCATTGTCATCTTTTTTCTCTTTTTGAAAAATGATGAACAAATCCCTATCAGATGTTCAGGGACTTTCATTCTCTTTGCTTCTCCCCAACAAGACACTGGTAGTGGACACTTATGTTGCCTACAATACGGAACATCAGTGAGGGCTCTTGATAATACATAATGCAACAGGCCAGAATAGCAAATGTTGCAGAATAGCTTCAGGTACTTTACCCAGGTTATATAGCCATATTAGCACGGTCTTCCACCAAAGCTAATTAGCCTTACCAGGTGTTACATAAATCATGCCATGGGTTATTTTTCTCTGCCCTGGAAACATCATGTCCTGTGCACAGGTACAAGTGCAAAAGACAGGCTGTCAATAGGGGTAAAAAGTGTCACACCAGCTTACACTACTGCTGCTGACCCAACAGGGGAGTTCTCTGAACTTAACATTGGTCAGCAGCTTAACTGACCCTTTACCCCTCAGCACCCAGAGCTCGGTAAGAGAGGTGGTGGGAGAGTGGAAATCTCAGTCTCACAAAGAGGCAGACAAGCTGTTGATTTCTCTTTCCTGGTACTGGACAGAGCAAGAGAAATTCCTATCCTGAGCCAAGGAGTCCTCTCAGCCTTGGGCAAAGAACACAGGGGGTTCTCTAGAGCAAAACCAGGTGCTCTGGGCAATCTCTCCATCAGAGAGCCAGGCCTTTTGGGAATTCCCTTTCCCCATCCTGGAAAAAATACAGATTGGTGGGAAAAATCCTTCCCTTGTGCCCAGCAAGAGGCTTGTCAGAGAAATCCTTCCCTAGTGCTGAGCAAAGCACAGGGCATGGAGGGGGAAGGAATTAGGAATTAGCCCCTGGCATAGAGACAGGTGCATGTCTAGGGACCAAGGAGTCCTCCCTTTTCTCCCAAGCTGAGCAAAGTCTGTGCTTTTTGCTGGTACATGTTGTAGGGCTTGAATCCTCTCTTGACTGGTGCCCTACCCCAGGCGACATCAGGTTCAGGGTGGGAACCTGAATTGTAATCACCTGTGTGTTCTGGTCACTGTTCCTTTCTGGCTGCCACAACTTGACCTTCTTCTTCTTAGGAGACAGTTCTCAACAGGTGACTTCTGGAGTCCCATACCTTGGTTTCTTTGTGGGGCTCCAACCTCCCTTTTACCCCACCATTACCACATCCAGTGCCAGAATGGATGTTGGTGTCTTGAGGTCTTAATTACAGTTGATCACATCTCATCCAAAGGCCCTACTGTTGAGGGGACGAGAGATCTCCCAGCTGCCAGCATCTCTTAGGTCATCCCTTGGCTATGGACTGAGGCCACTGCAACTGAAATCACCTCAATTTCGAGGTACTCGTGTTCTCATAAAGGAAAACCCAAAAGCAAAAATTAATGAAACTAAATCAGCATCTGCTGGTGTGGACTCCAGGTTGTTCTTCCTCAGGCCCACTGACCCTTGCTGGGGTGCCTCTGACCTCTCCCATAATGAGCTGTGTTCTGTGGGCTCAGCAGCTCTCCACTGTGCCCTCACAGCCTTAATATGGGCCCTCCATTGGGTCACCACTCCTTCCCACCATGGTCCCATCTGACCTGAGACAGGGTCTGGCCTGGTCATTCCTGTTGTCACTCCGGCTGCCTGTCTTGGCAGCCTTGTTCTGCTGCCTGTTGTGTGCTGGCCCCTTTAAGTTGTGGCCCCAGGGCTCTGTACTGCTGACCACTCTGCTGCCTGGCTTGGCCCCAAACTTCTGCCCCTTCGCAGGGGTCTCCTGATGGCATGGCATGGCTCTCCAGCAACACACAGCCTGCTCCTTGTGGCCACAAACCACTTCTCCACTGGGCTGAGCAGTGCTCCACGGCCCCCTTCTTAGCACTACCTCAGCGAGTGCTTCAGCTGCGGCACCTAGCCCACTCCTGCCAGCCTCAATACCATGCTTCATTTCCTCACTGTGCTCAGCGGTATTCCATGGACCTCCTCCAGGGTTTCTCCTGGGTGTGCCTCAGCCTTGGCACACAGCTGGCTCCTCCCGCCCTTTGGACCATGCTCAGCTTCCCTGCTCTGCTTGGCAATATCCTGTGGCATCTCCACACCATCCAGCTCTCTCTCCTCCTCTCCTCCCTCAGCTGCTCCCAGCTGCCTTTTCATGGGCCCCATCCTTCCCCTCTGCCAATTCATAGGCTCAGGCTGCTCCAAACCTAGCATGCCTAAGCCTCTCCCAGCATTCACCCACAGCTGTCACTTATCAGCCTGCCTATGGTAAGTAGTGGAGAAAGCCTGGTTGGGCTGTCTCTTCCTCTTTCACCATATTGTTTTCATAAGACCAAAGAGTCAAGCTTATAGAACAAACAAAATTGTTTATTCAGAGAGCTGTGTCTGGCCTACTGTTCTGCTGCTTCTTTTTGTTCCATCCTGAAATCCCCAACAAATGTAACAACTTACACGTAACACTCTTAAAGGTATCCACACATCTTCCCTCTTTACATGTAACTTGATCCCATGTGTCACGAGCTGGGGTCCTTAAGAATGGCTGTGATCTCCCCAGGGCCCCTTTACCACGCCAAGATGGCCCAATGGGCACCCTCTGTTCTCACCCGCTGCATCTTGGATGGAATGATTAATAGAGAGGCTGCCTTAAGTCCTCATGGACATGGTTTTGATTGGTTCTCTGGACCCCATGGATTCCTGGACCCCTGGTGCATCCCGCTTCAAGACAGATGTCATGATGGGTATTTTGGAGCACCCTAGCCTTATGGGCTATGCGTGGCTCCAACCTTCCCTTTACCATGCCCCAAGCCTGGCAGATGGTGCTGACATTGTCTGGTCTAGACCTTGTTGTAATTTGGCCCCCTTGTCCTCCCTGGGCTCTCTGCAGCCCTGTCTCACTCTGCTCCTCACTGACACTTGGGCTCTCCACAGCCCTGTCTCCCTCTGCGCCTCATTAGTGCCAGGGTCTGTGCACCCCAAATGCCATGCCCTCTCTGGCACCATGGCCTGTGCACCTCAAATGCCACACCCTCTCTGGCACCCGGGTCTTCACACTGATGTAGGCCCCCAATGAGGCCTCCTCCTTCCCCTAACAGCCTCACCCAAACCACCAGTCTTATACAATAGCAAACAAAACACAAGTCCCTGGGCTGTAACATAAATTCAAGCCACCCGTCTATAACATCATTCAAGCCACACCGGGGTACTCCATCCCTCAACAGTGTCAGGAGTGGTACTTGCAGTCAGGCCTCTCCCCTTTGCTTGCTCCAGGAAAGTTCCTTCCCCCATAGCTACCCTCCTGGCCTCAGCCCTGGGGTTTATATACGAGCCAGGCCCTGCCCTTTCCAGTCAGCTGACTGATGGCAGGTGTGGACCACTAGCTTATTCTGGCTGCCCTGATAACAGCAGCTGGGGCTTCCAACTCACTGCTAGGGCTCTTTCTCTAGCATAGTTTCATAGTAGCTAGGGTCAGGAGGGACCTGAACAGATCATCTAGCCTGACCCCCTGCCACAGGCAGAAATGAATCCTGGGTTCATCAGACCCCAGACAGGTGATCGTCCAACCTCTTGCATTTGCCCAAGGTAAGGGTGAGGACCACTTCCCTGGGCAGTTGGTTCCAGATTTTGGCCACCCTAACTGTAAAATACTGCTTTCTGATCTCTAACCTAAACTTATTTTCCATCAGCTTATTACCATTGAGCAGTTTCAGCTCTTTAGAGGAGTAAGGCACCCTAGTGCCCTGTGACACCATGTAATACTAACATTGTAAATTGTAAGTTTAGTTCAGCCCATAGTTCAAGCACATTTTAACAGGTCTCTGTTTAGTCTTTGTGTTGGCTTTTTGGCTCTAAGTGATCTTCTCAGTTTCTCTGCATTCTCAATCCTTATTGGTTCACTTCTTGTTTGGTCTTGTTCAGATGTCTCTACTTTTTTCTCACTTTCAATCTCCTCTATCATTTCATGTTGTATTTATGTTAGCTCTGTTTCCTTTGGTGAATCTCATGATGGCTCTTCTTTTCTCACCTTTATGAACTGTAAGTATCATCTGTTTTGTCTTAATACCTGTCCTTGCAGTGTGACTACTTTATAGGATCTGGGAGCTACTTGCTGGTAAACTAGTGCTTTTCATTTCTACATTGATCCATCTGAAATAGGAACCATATCTTTGTGATGCAGTTGTGGTAACTCCCTGGAACCTCTTACATACTACTATTTTTGCTGGAGTTTGTTGAAATTTTTTATGTTTTCACATCTTGCTTTTCATTCTGATGAGCATCTTCCACAAGATTTGGCAGCCTGGTTTTGAGTTTCCTGTTAAGCAGTATTTCTGCTGGGAACAATCTATGTTACATGGATGTTGTCCTGTAATTTAAGTGACAGGGAAACATCTGTGTGTGAATCTATAGCTTTTTCAACAATTTCTTCACTGTTTATACTCCATTTTCCACAAAACCATTGGATTGTGGCTATTGAGGTCTTGTGAAGGAATCCATACTTTTTTGCAAAATCTTTAAACTCAAGACAGTTGAATTGAGGTCTGTTGTCTGTTCTCACAATTTGTGGAATCCCATGTCTAGCAAAAATTGATTTGATGTGAGTTATGACATGATTTGCTGTGGTGCTTTTGAGTGATGCAATGTCAGGATAGTGAGAATAATAATCCAGAATAAATACGTAGTTTTCCCTGCATGTATGAATAAATCAGTGCCCACTTTATACCACAAAGCTACAGGCTCCTCCATGACCATCATGGCTCCTTCCTTTGTGCTGCTCTATACTTTAGGCACTTTGTGAAAGCCTTTACAGCACCTTTTATGTCATCATTTATATTGAGCCAATATAGAGCACCCCTTGCTCTCCTTTTGTATTGTTCACTACCTAGGTGTCCTAGGTACCTAGGCTCATGTATTCTGTTTTACATGTCTTTCTTTAGCACTACTGGAACAAGTCATGAGCCTTTGAACAAAATGCCACCAGCACTGACAGCTCTTCCTTGAGCTGAGAGTATGGCCTAGGTATATGTTTTCCAGACCAACCAGAACAAATAGCTATTATCACTTTTTGCAATGTGATGTCCTGTACTGTAGTTTCTGAAATTAGCACTCACATTTTCTGGTGAATCACCCTTTTAAAGAGATTAACATGTATTATGTCTGAGTTTGGAATTCTATCAATTTCTGTTGAGTTATATGCTCTGGACAAAGTATCTGCAAGATAAGATGTTTTCCTGGCACGTACTCTATGTCTAGATCATACATTTGCAGTTGAGAGAAAATTATCTGTAATCTGGGTGGCATGTCTGATAACCCTCTCTTTGCTATAGTTGCCAAAAAGTTATGATGAGTTTCAGCTATCACAGGCTTCCCATAGATGAATATATGACATTTCTTACAGCCATATGCCAGGGCTAAACTTTCTTTCTCAATTTGTGCATATTGACACTCTGACTTAGAGAGTGCCCTAGATGCATATGCTACTGGTATCCAGTTATCCCCATGTTTTTCATAGAGTCATAGATGTTTGGGTCGGAACGGAACTCAGTAAATCATCTAATCCAACCCCCTGTCCTGGGCAGGAAAGAGCTCTGGGGTCAGATGACCCCAGCCAGGTGCATGTCTAGCCTCTTCTTAAAGACCCCAAGTTAGGGGAGAACACCACCTTCCTTAGAAGCCCATTCCAGATTCTGGCAACCCTTGCTGTAAAGAAGTTCTTCCTGATGTCTAACCTAAATCTGCTGTCCGTCAGTTTGTGGCTATTTTTCCTAGTTACTCCAAAGGGTGCCCTGGTAAACAGAGCATCTCCTATTCCTTGCTGCTCCCCTCTCCCCGATGAATTTGTAGGCAGCCACAAGATTGCCTCTCAGCCTTCTCTTGCAGAAGCTAAAGGGATCCAGGGCCCTCAATCTCTCCTTGTCGGGCTTTGCCTGCAGGTCCCCAGCCATGCCATGCGAGTGGCCCTCCTCTGAACCCTCTCGAGGTTGTCCACATCCCTCTTGAAGTGTGGCACTCAAAACCAATGCTGCATAGAGAGGAAGTACCACCTACCTGAATCTATTATGTACCTCCTAATGCATGATAAAGTGTGGTTAGCTTTACTGATTGCTTCATCACATTAATGACTTGTACTCATCTTGGTGTCAACAATGTCTCTGAGATCCTTTTCCACTGCTGTGCTGATGAGAAAGTCCTCTGCTAACCTATAAGCATGCTGGTGATTCCTTCTCCCCAGGTGCAGCACCTTGCATTTGTCCTTGTTGAACTGCATCCTATTCTGTTCCACCCACTTTTCCAACCTGTCCAGATCCACCTGGATTTATTGCCTACCCTCTAGTGTGTTAACTTTACCCCATAATTTGGTATCATCTATGAATTTGGAAAGAGTGCTTTCCACACCCTCATCCAAGTCACTGATGAAGACATTGAACAGGTCCAAGGACCGAGCCTTGTGGGACTCTACTGTCCACATCTTTCCAGATCAATAATGACTCATCCACCACCACTCTCTGGGTGTGACCCCTAAGCCACTTTGTCACCTACCTGACCATGTAATCATCTATGTTACAGCCACTCAGTTTATCTGTGAGACTAGGATGAGATACCGTATCAAAGACTTTCTTAAAATCCAAGTAGATGACATCTACCTCAATTCCCGTGTCTAAATATTTTGTGACCTGGTCATAAAAAGAAAGAAGGTTAGTCAGGCATGATCTACCTTCTATGAATCCATGCTGGTTGCTCTTTAGCATTGTTTTTCCCATTGCACTCCCACAAATGTGATCCTTAATAATTTTTTCAAAGGTTTTCCCAAGGATAGAGGTGAGAATAACTGGTCTGTAGTTACCCAGATCCTCCTTCCTCCCCTTCTTGAAAATAGGGATCACACTGGCCCTTTTCCAGTCCTCTGAGACCTGACCTGAGTACCAAGGGTGCTCAAACATCCATGCCAGTGGCTCTGCTATGACACTGGTCAATTCCTTCAGTATCCTTGGATGAAGATCATTCAGGCCTGCTGACTTAAACAAATCCAACCCCTCCAAGTGTCTCTTCACTAAGACAATGCTAACAGTTGGTGGTTTCCCTTTTGTGCCTGTCTATGGTCCAATTGGGAGATTTGTCCTGATCTTTGTTCAGGAATACAGAGGCAAAAAACTCATTAAAGAGCTCAGCCTTCTCCCCCCTATCTGTCATTAATTGCCCTATTATCCTGTAGAGGTCCTAGGCGACCCTGCAGCTTCTTTTTATTCCCTTATATACCTGAAGACGGACTTTTTGTTGTCTTTATTTTTTGTTGCCAGCCTAAGTTCCATTTCTGCTTTGGCCTTTCTGTCTACCTCCCTGCAAGTGTGGGCCAAGTAGGTGTACAATAGGTATAGCTACCCTCTGCTTCCACTGCCTCTATGTCTCTTTTTTTGCCCCTAGGCTTTCCTGAATTTCTCTGTTCAGCCAGTACAGTCTCTTGGCCTCTTTGCCCCCTTTTCTGTGCAATGGGATTGTCTCCTTCTGCACCTGTAGGATTTCTCCTTTTAGGAATGACCACCCTTCCTGGATTTCCATCTCACCAATGCGCCTGCTCTTCAGTGCCACACTAGCTAATCTCCTGAGCACACTGAAGCTAGCCCTTCTGAAGTCTAGCCCTTCTGCCTTACTGGTTATCTTTTCCACTTGCTTCTGCAAGTGATGGCCACTGTCCCGTAGGTTACCTTGTGTCAGTAAATTCCCCACCAAGTCATCCCCTGTAACCAGCCCCAAATCCAGTAAGGCATTTCCCCTAGTGAGACTATATATTTCCTGTGTTAGGTGAAGGTCCTGTATGCAAGTTAAGAACCTACGTTGGATCTAGCTGATGTCAGAATAGTGTAGCAGACCCATGGCAGCCAGGCCCCTTGACCATACCACCTCTCATTGCTGTCTGGAGAATTCCAGGTTCAACTCATCCTCCTGATATGGTGGCCTGTAGTAGACCACCACTACCAAGTCCCTTGTCCCCTGGCCCCCTTACATTCTTACCATAGTGCCTCAATGTGCCCCTCCTCTGGTCTCATCTTGAATATGGAAGATGTTTATTGCTCCTTAACATAGATGGCAACACTTCCCCACCCCCTTCTCCCTATTCTATCTTATCTGTACAGACTACAGCCCTCAATACTTACTGCCCAATTGTGGGTAGGGTCCCATCAAGTTTCAGTTAGCCCAACTAAAACAAAGTTCTTCTTTGCAAGCAAGAGTGTGAGTTCCTCCTGCTTGTTCCCCATACTCCTAGCGTTAGTAGAGACAGTTGAGCCCCCTGAGGGTGCACCTGGTGCCCCCTGTCCTGTTACCCATTGGGCCCCTTAGTACTTACATGGGTTGTTCCAGCATGTGGCTCATGGTTTGTTGATCCTAGGTTCTCTCTGTCATCCTCATCCCTGTTCCCCGGACAAAACTAGTTTAAAGCCCTGAGTAGGAAATCGGCCAACCAATAAGAGAACAGACACTTCAAAGAGAGATGAAGACCATCACATCCCAGGATGCCCCTTTCATGGAAGTATGGATCATGGTAGAAGAAGCATAAACTTGCATGATGACACCAACTCCTAAGCTGCAAGTTGACTTCTTTGATGCAGGTGTTGTGATGCTGGCCATGACTGCTGACTGAAAGGATCAACAAGAAGACCACCCATGCCCCCATCTTTCTAAGCCTGGCCCCCAGAGCCCTGTACTCTCTTATGATATGGTTTGGACTACTCCTGGCCATGTCTTTTGTGCCCACATGGATGAGGACCATGGAATAGTAGTTGGAGGGCTGGATGAGGTCGTGAATCCTCTCACTGATGTCCTGGATCCTGTCTCTGGGTAGGCAGCATACCTCCCATGCCATGGGATCCAGGCAACAGATGGGTCTCTCCATTCCTCCCAGGAGGGAGTCGCCCATCACGATAACCCAGCCTCTCTTCTGTCAGGTGCCCAGATGACCCTCAGCCTGAATGATGCTGACTGTGGCTTCCTCTACTGTGCTTTCCTCCAGTTCTTCCAGGGCCTCGTATCTGTTCCCCCATTGCACTGGGAAAGCCATCTCAGCAGTATAATGTCTGGCTCCAGAGGTGCTCCAACAGCTGGAGGATCTTCTAGAGTCATAGTATTTTAGTACTGGAGTACTGGAGCTTTCATTATTTTTTCCTTCAAGTTTTTTAATTGACCTTCATGTTCCTGTTCCCATGTCCACCAAGCATTCTTTTGCAGGAGTAATCTAAAGTGTTTGGTCTGATCTGCTAAGTTAGTTAGATAGTTCCCTACAAAATTGATCAATCCCAATAATCTTTGCACTCCTTTCTTATCTGGGCAGGGCATGTTTATAATGGCTGTAACCCTTGCAGGATCGATTTGTACCCCTTTTTTAGAGAGCTTTTCTCCCAGATACATTATTTCTTTGAGCCTGAATTTGCATTTTTATTTGTTCAGTTTCAAACCTGCTGTGAAATCTTTTTTCTAGTGCCTTTCTTTGTCTCAAGTCATGTTCTTCCATAGTATTTCCCCAACTAATACATCATTAATATAAACCATAGTTCCATCAATACCTTCAAAAATGTATTGAATCTTTCTATGAAATACTTCAGATGCAGAACACAGTCCAAAAGGAAGCCTATAAAAGCAATACCTTCCAAAGGGTGTATTGAAGGTGCATAATCTAGTGCTCTTCTTTTCTAGGGGCACTTGCCAAAATTCAGAAGAAGTATCAAAAGTATGGAAATATTTAGCTTCTACCATGTTGCTAAAAACTTCTTCCCTAGTGGGAATGGGAAAATTCTCCCTTTTGATGTACCTGTTCATTTGCTTAGCATCCAGACACAATCTCAAGGATCCATCCTATTTTTTATTATGACCAGTGAATGAACCCCAAGGAGCTGGTTACTCTACTTTTTCTGTTATGTCCATGTTAACTAATCTATCTAATTCCTTTTTCAGTTTCTCCCTTAGTGCAGGTGGAACTTTTCTTGGAGTATGTATGGGTGCTAGTAGTCTATCTTATACTCAGTTGACAGTTTCTCTATGCCTTGAATCACATCAGAAAACTCTTCTTCTGTGTTCTTGTTTTCTAGTCTCTTAATGGCATCCATTCCCTTAATCAAGCCTAGAGTTTTACATACTCGCAACCTAGGTTGGTACTAGGTTTCCTGGACCTGTTACAAACTGAACTTTAACTATATTACCCTTATGTCTAACATGCAGTACTCCAAAAGTCCTTGGTTGCTATCATGTTTCCATTTTATGCTCTAAGTTTCACTTTCTTACTTTCATACTACACAGGTTTAGTTTTCATTTTTTTGAATAATGTATTCTGGTGTTACATTGACCTGTGCCCCGGTATCTAATTTAAAAGTTACCATTAATCCATTGCTGTCCAGGGTGATTTTACAATTCTCAGACAAATGAACGTCTTACATTGTGCCACTGTGGAATTCTTCCTCTTACTTATTGCATAGAGCACGTACCTGCTGTTTCTTGTGTTCTGTATCCTGCTCCTTTCTGCAGACTCTTGAATCTTTTGCATTTGCTGCGGTGCTTACCAAATGCAGGGTATTGCATGGGTTTGTGGTAACCCCCCAGCATCTGCAGCTAACCATTGTTTCTTCAAACAATTCTCTTTGGTCTCCACTTGCTTGTTTCATGGTAAAGTTCTCCTTCCTTTATGGTTTGTGTATTGCCTTTTGTTTTTGCAGTCTTATAATCCTATTTAGTTCAGCTTGTTCTGTTTTTTCCTCCATCTTCTGCAGCCTGGCATTTGTTATCTCATCTGCTTGGTACATTCTAACTACCTTTTCCAAATTAAGCACAGGATGCTCTAGCAGTCTTTTCTTGAGGCTTGTATCTCTTATACCCAATCCTATTTGGTTTCTGATCGTGGACTCTTTTAGGTCTCCAAAGTTGCATGTCTGGCTCAGTAGTCTGAGATCTTTAACAAACTCCTTTACTGTCTCACATTCTTTCTGCTCTCTCACATGGAAATTATACTAATCAAAGGTTTCATTTTGTTTGGGTATACAATATTTCTCAAACTTTTTTAATACTGTGCCATAGGTTTTATGGTCTGCTTCTGACAGTTGTAGGCTATTATAAAGAGACAGAGATTCTGAGCCTGCTATATTTAAAAAATAGCTACCTTGAGTGGATCTTCTTTCTCTGTAGCTCCACTGGGTGTCATATATACGGTAAAGCTCAGCTTAAATTTATTTCAGTTTTCTGCTGCATAACTAGAAAGCTTTAATTCCTCTGGAATTCTGAGATACTCCATTATTCTGCCTTTCTTTGTACCACACTTTGTATCCCATGGTACCTTGTGTTGTTCTCAAAAGACGAAGGAGTCAAGTTTATAGAACAACAACGCTTCTTTATTCAAAGAGCTGTATCTGGCTTACTGGTCTGCTGTTTCTTTTTGTTCCCTCCTGAAATCCCCAGTCAAATGTGACAACTTATACATAACACTCTTAAAGGCATTCACACAAAATCCAGAGTGAGAAAGAAATTGCCCTTCAGCATGGAGTCACTGCATGAAACATCTACTTCAGTGCAGAGCAGTACTGGGGGTTTGCTCCCTCTCCCCACATTAAGCAAAGCTCATGCACCTGGCTTCATGCTTCAGAGGTTATTCCTTGTCCTTTCTGCACAGAGGCGAGAGAGGGTATCCTCCTCTTCTATGGAGAACTTTCTTCTGCTTTGCCCAGGGTCAGGCAAAGAGGAGTATGATGAAAGAGGGAATCCTCCACCACCCAAAGGGTGTGTTCACAGCCAAAATACTGTTCCAGATAGGTGGCCAGGGAGGTGAGGGAGGGAGTAGTGTACTGTGGGATGCTGGAGAATCCAAAAAAACCTCATCATGCAATGTGTGACACGTAACATGTTCAAATTAGAGCTTGGTATAAACCAACTATAGAATTGTTCTACAGTTTTCAAGCAACATCTTTGTAAGTGTCTGGCCATTTTTCTAGCTGGATGGTCATGTTTATCATGCAATAATTTCTTTACACACATAACCAGTCTAAATGTATTGCTCAATTAACCAATTAATTGAAGAATTATGTATCAGGGGCCCAAGAGGCTGTGCACATTGACCTGACAATGCACTACATTTTTGTGATCTATTGTATGCACAGATTCAACAACCATCCCTCCATACCAATAATTTGGAGTCCTGATTTCATGCTTTTTTATTTTACCTTGGTAAATAAACATTACAATACAGTACAGTTCAGTAACAGGACATCACACTATTATGTATTGGCCTACAAGTTCTTGTTATGAACGAGTCCCTCTAATGGAAGATATACAGCTATAGTAACAGTTCTCAGATGAAACATTCACAGTATATTTCTTAGAGTGCACATTTACCCTTTATTATGAACATGCATTTGGCACTTCATCAGGGAACACTTGCCTCTACATGTGCACTGTTACTGCACAGTAACTTAAGTCAGGGGTTGTCAGCCTTTTTTGATCAGTGTATCCTCAGTGGCTGGACACAGGGCAATGTACCCCTGGTGGCCAGACACTGAGCGAAGGTGGGGGTTGCATGCAGCCACATGCAGAGTGGCAGCAGCCACCACATGTGAGCTTTCCCTGCCCCCACATCTGGCCAGGCAAGCGGCACCTGCATACCCCCGTGTGGCAACTCCTGACCTAGGTTACAGTGCAGTGACCAAAAATTACTGCATAGTATGGGCATGTGTCTACGTGTGTGCACTTATACTGTGACTTATGCTGACTCAGGAGTAAATTTGTATGATACAGGTACCCAATTTACCCCCTAGTAGTTACTATGCAGTAAGGCACATGTAGACACCTTACTGTGCAGTAACCCTGTTTGTGTGGACTGACTTGGGAGTAACTTGGGAGTAACTTTACTCCCAAGTCAGTGCACACACAGTGTTACTGCACTGTAATGCCTACATGTATAAATGCCAGTCTAAAAACGACTCACTGTGCAGTAAATTACTGAGCAGTAAGTTACTGCACAGTAAATGCATAACTTAGATCAGAAAACTGCATAAGTTAGATCAGTGGTATCCAACCCTTTTATGGTGAAGACCATTTTTTGGCACATCAAGATCTACCACCTCCCCCCTGCATGCCCTGCCCATGCCCTGCTCCCTGCCCCACTTCCCAGCTCTCCCCACCCCCACCCCCGGGTTCCTCCCTACCTCCCAGACAAGCTGCCCAGCCTCTGACCCCACTCACCCAGCCCAGGCAGCAGGGGGTATGGCTCAGCCCAGCCATGTGCACCCTGCTGCTCCTGATCATGGAGTCTCTGACAGACTGAGATTGACTGTCAGAGGCTCCATGATTGACCAGTCAATCAAAAGTGACCACTGACTTAGATCAATTCTGACTTGGGCTTTTTGAATGTCTGTACCTAGCCTATATAAGCAATTCTGCCTATAAATTCTGGAATGAGTGTTCTTCCCTTTTTCCCTGTTCTATGTTTATATTAAAAGGGACCTTATTATATTAATATCATTAGTGCTTGATCCTGGTGGGAAATCATATTCCTCAGTCTATCATGGTATCATAACCATAGCAACCAGTTGTGAGGTCAGAATTAGAGAGTTGCACTTTCAAGTAGAGGATTAGCAGTTACAAGAGCAGATAAATTATGAAGAAAAAAAGATGCATATTTTTATATTAACAAAGAAAAAGGCAACATAACTAAAAACATATGCCTGACATGAATAGAATTGATTCTAAATCTAATATGTCAAAATTTTCCTATGAGAAACTGAACTAGTGCATTTTGTAAGTTACACTTTCTGCTATTTCAAGATATTTCTCCTAATTCCCAGCATGATTCCAAATTTTGTAAGTAAGCCAGATGGTCTTTGTGTGTTTGTTTTCCTGTTTGAGACTATGTTTTTGTTGGTATTAAGAATGGAATTCAAGTCTCACCTTAACAATCAAGATTTAAATAGGGTTGTGTAGGGAAAAGCACTGCATGCCATTGCGGAACAAATGTACTTCAAAACCTGAATTCACTGCTCTTGTTTTTGCAGTTGAAATTTAAGACTCATTTAAAGAAGCAGGGGGAGATTCCCTAGTGCTACCCATGTTCTGAGCCTAACAGCAAGTTTCTACTAAAAGTAATACTTGTTAATAGATAATAATATTGTAATTTAACTCCTCTAATACCTAACTACCACATCACAAAGCAGGCAAATCATCTCACCTGAGAATTAGTGGGTCCATTACACTAGTTTCCAGCTTGAAACAAAAACTAGCATAGCTGATTCAATGCCGTTTCTTCCTTATAGTCATTCTATACACATGTTCTTGGGTGGGATGGGGTTACAGCTAAGGATATGATCGTAGCTAGGGTCAAATGTTGTGACAGCTCTAAGTTATGCTAGAAAGCTGCTTCTCCCCAGTGTGGGCTATAGACCTGGAGCATCTGCATCAAACAGACAAGGTTCTTTGGGTAAATCTGATTTTTTTTTTTTCTTAGACCTACTAAAATAGTTGGAAAAATTCTTCTTTGCAAGCTTTCAGGTACAAACACCCTTTTTTTTGCTGAGGAAGTCTGCAGTTGGTCTGTGCTCTTCCTGGATGGAATATTCCATCTATAGCTCAGTTCAGTGAATAGCAAAAAAATAAAAACAATTATTATCATTTCTTGTGAGGTCCTCTTTATCAAGTTTTTATTTTACAAGGTCTATCCTGGTAACTAGCTTTACCAAGTATGTAGAGCAAAAGCAGTTATTTTAGACAGAAATTGTTCAAATAGTCTGTATCAAATCCAGGAGCATGGCTGAGCTCTGCTTTA
Source organism: Caiman crocodilus (assembly GCA_030014935.1). Classification (NCBI taxonomy): domain Eukaryota; kingdom Metazoa; phylum Chordata; order Crocodylia; family Alligatoridae; genus Caiman; species Caiman crocodilus. The sequence continues at coordinate 24,162,811 of JAGPOW010001327.1, forward strand.
TTCAAAGCTGAAATGATGATTGCCTTCTGTTTTTAAATGTTTATACAGTACTCCCTATCAAAGGGCATATCCAGTGGTTGCACAGGGTGCAGATGTAACCCCCTTACAATTGACACTGAAGGAACTAAGAATTCTCCTCCTCCTTTCCCCTCTGTAGCATGACCTGTCTCCTCCCATCCCCGCCTACACTGCTCACTGCTACTTCTGTCCCTGCAGAGGCAAAGGTTGGAGTGGGGGGACTCCACAGCTGCTCCTGCCCTGTGCAGCTCCACTCAAGCCTTCTGGAGCCACTCCTCCCCTTTTCTCCTCCCTCCAGGCACTGAACACAGGGGAAAGAAAGGAGGACCAAGGAGAGGAGGGAAGATTCTTACCTGATTGGGGGACTTTAAAAAAGTCCCCTGCTGCTGCTCCTGCTGTAGGGTATGTCCACCAAGGGAGGGGAAGCTGGGAACAGGGGTAGAGTCACCAGTGGAGTGCCAGTGGCTGCTCCTGCAGCCCCCTTTAAAAATCCTCAATCTACCCATGTCACAGTCTCTTTTCAGGGATCGCTGCTTAGTCTCTAAGGACTGCTGAACTGTAACAGCTCTCTTCTGTTCACTGCCTTCCCAGCATGACCCCTGCCCCAGGAAAATGATGCTCCCAAGATACTGCTGCTTTTTAGGCAACATCTGTCTAAGAAAGGATTTGCCCATAGGATCAGTAGGAGGACAACATATCAATCCCACCAACAATATTCCTTCACCATCAAAAAAGGAATGTAAGGGAATACAAGACAATGAAGCACAACACTATAGATGAGTCACTCTCTACTCCTGCAGTCCCTATAACACAGAAATAGAAATTCTGTGGAGGCAGAGGGGCCAATCTGAGAATGTTTTGGGGAGATTCTCTAACTTGACAAACAGGATAACAGCATTTCTGTATCTAGTCATGGAAAATACATCCAGTTCCATCAATGTCATGTGGCTTCATTTTGGCAATTATTTTTACATCAGGTTCTCACTTTCAAAATTTAGTATTTGTTTACTTGAAAAGCAATTAATTTTAGTTTTTTTCTTTTCTACACTTTTTCAATTTCCCTTTAATACTGTGTCCTACATTCTTGAAAGTGCTAAGTACTACTTGGTAACAACTGACTTGTTTGCAGCACACAGTTGTTCTGTTGTTGATGAATTTTTCCTGCTGTGTTGCTTGATGCAGCCAGACTTTGCTTTGCAAAATTAATGCTCACATGCTGTTTTGCCAGATCTACGTGAGTACACTTGTGTTCTTAGAAATGAATTAATAATTAAATTAATCAGCTCTCTCTTATCTTGGTCATCAGAAGGTCATAAGGTGATAAAAGCCTCATGAAACAAATATGCTTGAAAATTAATTATCATATCAGGTATATCAGATTTATAGGTTTTAATACATGTAAAGAAGCTAACAATAAACTTGGTATTTAGGCATTAGTGAAATTCTGCTTTTTTATTAGGAGCATTCATACAAATAAAGTGGTCAATCTAATATAAACGTTTTCTATGTTAATTCCAATTAGAGAAACCAGTAGTATACATCCTTTTGATTTTAAAAGCCATACTTGTTTAGGGATATCAGGGAACATTGTGTTATATATTTGCATTTAATGCCAATAACACCAAAAAAGACAACCTATAACTTGAAAGGAATGGTTACTTGAAATTTATAAACTTGCAGTAGACAATAAGGGAGTAATATGACTTTTTTATCACATACATGGAGATAATTTGCAATTTAATTCCTGATAACGCATTTAAAACTGCTGTATTCATATAAAAATATAACAAATATCCATCTTGGTAAAGCTTTGAAAGATGATGTATCATTTTTTAAAAGTTCATTTTGAATTTTTGAAGGTAAATCCCTGCACATTAACAGCATAAAATTTCATTTTGTTGAGACACATCTCTTCAAATTTAGAAGATTCTGAACTGAATCCATAAAGGTTACCAGCAAAATTTAGGTCATACATCCTATATAGTATGTGTGTGAGAAGCGGCCAGGCAGGTTATAATTGTGACTCAGTCAAGGCTTCCTACTCCTGTATTTAGTCAGGAATCAATGTGGCTTACCAGTGAAGTTTAGTCATCTGGCAGTCCTGCACTTTGTACATATTATTCTCTTGCCTGGCAGGTATGATCTACAGAGGAGCTCTGTGCTGGGTTCATCACCAGCTTAAACTATGTGCCCGCATTAAGGCCTCTTTTTACAGTGTCGGTGGAATCTGATCTTGGCTTACCAATAGACTAGAGCAAAGATGTCAAACATACAGCCCACAGGCTAGTTTTGGCCCTTGGAGCTGCTCCCTCTGATCCATTAGTGAGTTTGACACCCCAAGTAGCAAGTGAGCATTAAGTAAATGATTGTGCAACTAAGGACTTCAAACACAAATATTCACATGGTGCACTGTTCCCTTTAAATAAGGTTCTGAACACACATCCTGGGGGAACTGAGGAGAGGATAAACCTGCTCCTCGCATCTCTCTCCCCTTATTCAAATATGTGCAAGCGGGTGAGTCCTAGAAGATCAGAGACCTTCCATTTTCTCACAAAAGGATACAGAGAGAGATGAAGTCAATAGGGAATGAAGACTGTTTCTCAGCTGAAAGCCCCAAAATGCAGCAAAGTCCTTATCAGGGAAGCTGAATAAGTCTGGCTTCTCAAAAACTGGATAGCTATTTCACAGCTCAGTAAAGAGACTGTCATACTTGTGTCCACTGAACGTCCTCCCCTAAGGCGTCAATTTATTGCTGAAGCATAGAATCTCATGCGTTGTGCAAAAAAATAAAACAATGCACCTGTCAAATATTGGCTGCTGTCTCCACAGGCTGTTTTCCCCCTTTTTTCTGTCTTAGCCACAGAAAAATAAAACACCCCTTCCTTAAATTCCTGTTTGCATCATGTGAGAGCCAAGTAGCTCTTACCTTCTTAGGGCCTAATTTTCAAATAAGACCAGCTTCTAAATGAAGGCCAGATTTTTCAAAATCGTTCAGCAGCTCCTATAATTAATAATTAAGCTCCAGTTTTCTTAGAAACTCTGCACCCAAGGCACTCTGTTGTAAATCCACCTATAAAGAAGCAGAATTCCAACCTGATTCTGTTATTTACAAGTAAATGATTGCTATATGAAATCTTGCCTATTTTATGTGAACCCCCTAAGGAATACATTGCACAGAAAGGGACCCAGCTTTGAGATGTAGACTACATACAGACAGTCAAAAAGCCAAAAGGAGAATCAATCCAATCTTTACAGGTTTCTCTAAGCTTCATAAACTGCACCATTAAAGAACTGAACTCATATTCAGTCTTTGGTTAGGGAAGAAGGCAGATGCCTGCATTGGCCAAGGACAGAAGGCAGGGGACATTCTTACACACCTCCCAGCATACCAGACATTACTAAGGGCACCCAAGCACAGCTGTGGGGAGCCCTGTACTGTGGGGAGGGTTGCCCTGTTCCCCACCTGGCCAGGCTGGCTGCACAGCCCTGCCCCCCCGTCAGTCTCTTCCTCTGACCTACATGTGGAAGAAGGGAATAGGGCCCCTGCCTTGGTCTCAGCCGCCGCAAAGTGGGGTCTACCCAGGTGGGGGAGCCCCATGCCATGAGCTGTTTTCCCTGTCCCTGCCTGGCCAGGCTGACTCCATAGAAGCAAGGATGAAGCTCCGCTGCCTGACACAAGGCTCCCAGGATGCGCAGTGCTTCTTGGCAGGTGCTGCTGGTGCCAGGCTCTGGTATGACATGTTGGACAGTTTGAGGGGCTTGCACGGGGTCGCAGGGGTGGGAGCACTCCATAGAAGCTTCCTGCTGCTTGATGTAGGCCCACCGGGGTGGGGGGGGGGGTTGAGACTGGAGCAGGGGCCTTCATTCTCCTCTCCCTCCTGCAGGTCAGAGCCAGAGACTTGCAGGGGGCAGGGCTGTGCAGCTGGCCCTGCCAATGGGGAAACGAATAGCCATGGCATTCCCCCAGCTGGCAGACCCCAACTCAGGGGACACCCAGTGCTGGGGTCAGAGTGGGGCTCCGTTCTCTCACCTCCCAAGCCCCCCTCACCAGACAGACAGGCCCAAGTAGGATGCAAAAATGGGGAGCAGAGGGTTTGCTGCCTCAGTACTCTGGCAGCCTAGGGGCAAGGCCAATCTGGCTTGGCTAAGCAGCAGAGTACTGGTGAAAGCTAGCCTACCCACCCTGCAAGGCAGGAGCTAATGGGGGCCATAAACCATTCTGGGATGACTATCCTGGGAGACTATCAGTTAATGAGTTGGGAGGGGATCTGGAACAGAAGTTTGATGGACCACTATAACCGAAACTGATTAAATCTGATACCACATTGATCCAGGTCCATCCTAAACCAGGTTCTACCATTTTGAACCTGACGTATGTGCACTAAAATTCTGGAGCACTGACAGGCTGGGGGAGGGAACGTGCTTTACAAGAAGCAGCAGTGAGTTAGTTTGACCCAGCTCTGTGTTGTTTGTATTGATTGGGTGCCTCAGCAGGGCTTTTTGGCACTTTTATCTAAAAGCTGATTAAATCAGCTATTATATAAAACCACCAAAGCAGCCCCACTAAAGCACCCAATCTATACAGACTTTGGGGAAGCCAGGTCCAATTAATGCACTGCCTCTTTTGGGCATATGCTGCAGTCAATGCAGGACCATGCCAAGTGTAAAGTAAAACATCATTTTTTCCCCCATATCTACAAGCTTTGTTCTGTTACAGGTTTGGACTGATTTCCCATCACTTACACCAGTTTATGTTTAATTTCCATCCCTAGCCATAGTATAAAAGAAAAAAAAAGGGGGATAAAGCAAGCCAAAAAACAAAGGAATCTAAGAAGTGACCTTTCTTCTAAATTAGCAGAGGAGTCCTATGAGACTGCTTTTTGGTGCTTATACATGTTCTTTCCCAGAAGCCTCTTTGTATTCATAGGAAATATTCTTGAAGCTTTCATGACACATTGAAACTTATGCTACTAGTAGAACAGTTTGTCAGAATTTACAGATGTATTGGGTGCAGCTACACATGAATTTGATCCAGGCTCAGTTTACTCAGATGCAAACTACACTGGAATAAACATTCCTGGGCAGGTGTCTACACATGCAGACAGTAGGGAGCAGATTTGCTGCTCCCATACCCAAACTTTCTGCAGCCCTGCAATGGGCCCCTGCTGCCACTCAGGGGAGCTCCAGGCTTTGGCTGCAGCTTCCAGCAGCTGGCAACCCTCTTCAAAGCCAGCCATGCTTGCTGCTCCCCGGCCAGCCATCTCCCTGCCTAGGAGCAGTGTGCCCAACATACGAGTAGCATGCAGCACTTCTCACCTTGCCCACTCTCCCTCCCCACAGCTCCTCCCAGCAGGGACACCAATAAGAGGCTTCTGGACACCACCACTGGAGCCGCCTATCCCCTCCTGGGCTTCCACCCCTCTGTCTCTGGACCCGCCAGGCTAGCCAGGACTAGGCAGTACATTGTCCAGCACACCTGGGCTGATGAGCAGTGGCTGGAGGCCTTCAGGTTGACCTGGGCCACCTTCCAGGACCTTGTGGAGTAGCTCTGGCCCCAGCTGGAGTGACAGGACACTGGCATGTGTTCGCCCTCTCCTTGGATACTCACCTGACCCTTGCCTTGCTCAAGCTGGCCATGCCTGCCAGCCTGTGGTACATCGGCCACCTGTTTGGCTTAAGCAGTCGGTTTACTACTGGGAAGACTATCCTGGAGGTGTGCAGCACACGCCAAAATATGCTGGTAGACACTGTGCTTTGTGTGCATGATGCCCCTGGACAGAAACCAAATCCCCATCAGCTGCCCACCCCATGGAGACCACCCCTACTATAATTGGAGGAGCTTTCACTGTATGGTGCTCCAGGCCATCGTGGAACACCATGGGGCCTTCAGACACGACTACTGGCTGGGCAGGCAGCACCTATGAATCCCACATCTAGAACTCCAGCCTGCCAGGCCTGGTGGAGTGCAGTTGCTTCATGCAGAGGGTCCCAGACCTGCAGCTGAGCCCTGTGGCAGGAGAGGCTGCTAACCCAGAGCCCTGTGGCTAGCCTGGGCCAGCTCCCTAGTGGCAGTGCAAACCCAGGAACAAATTTGCTCTCAAGTATCCTCTACACATTCATTACTGTGCAGTAATGAATCCCACTTAAATTTGCTACCTGCATTTACAAGTAGCAAATTTATGCAGGATTAAGGGTTTTAATTGTACATTAAGCCCGCACATGTGTAAACACATGCACTTACTGCACAGTAAATTACCCTACTGCACATTGAGACATCTCATGTGAATGTGGCCACTAAACAATATGAACTTTTACATTTGCAAGCAGATTGCATCATGCATGAATCATCTTTACTTATGACATTAAAATATATTTATTTAGGTAAGTTTCTGTTATGTGCTCTTTTATTAACCATTACATTTCATTAGCACCTAAAGATATGAAATACTGGTAAATTTAGAGGAAATGAAATTCATGTAGGTTTGTTACATAAGGTTTCTGCTAAGTTTCCAGCATATTCAGAACATAACTTAAGTAAATCTGTATAATGAACATCCAGGATCAAATTCTGCCCTAAATTATATCAGTACAAACAAAGTCGACCTTGGGGTCAAAACATGTTTTGTAAATTTAATAAATCAGAATAAATAAGAGCATACTTGAACCACTATATGACAAATGCTAACATATTTAATCTATCATAATGTTACATTGAAAATAATATGTTACCACTATGAAAACTCCAGTTTCTAATAATAGAAAAATATGAGAATAATTCCTTCCTCATGCTGCATTGCACCTTTTAGTGGTGTTATAATAATAGCTTACATTTGCCTAATATTAAAATGTACCTATTAAAGGCAACTAAGTACATCAAAAAAATATGTATTAAACAGCTTAACAGATTTTAAGCAAAACAGCTTCAGCAAATTCAGACCTCTTGCCCATTTAGAAAAACAAAATCTCAGTCCCTCAAAATATTTTCTTTGGGCAAATGATTCACTTAATGCTGAATTGCACATTAACTAACTTTAACTTGGCTGAGTTGATGAAGGAAGTACATTTCCACTGAAAACATCTGTCCTCTCCGATCTCTTAGTTACACAAATCTGAGAACTGTCTGTTCCAGTGCCATGGCTAATATCATTTGAACAGAAAAATGCAAGGGGATATGTAGTTTCAATGATAACCAAACCCCACATCTTGCAGAGATTGCTTAAATTAATTCCAACACCTTGAATTACACCCACAAATGAAATGGAAGCCAGGACAGTTGATGTATTAAAAACAGTTAACTATTACTGCTACGTGGAAATCCATAAGCACCAAGGATCCACAAGTCTCCTAAAGTGTGAAATCCTATTGACTTAATTCTTTAAGATGTGGAAGCAGATACAAAATTTGAGCTTTTGCCTCCCTTCTTATGGCTGTAGCATTATGCAATCTGTTGTGCTGATTGTGCTAATATTTTTTCATACATAGTTATCTGCAGCATATTACTATTTATAGTCCTAATTTAGCAGTCATGAATCTGTTAGTAGTTCCATTGATTTAAGTGGATTTATTTATCAGATGAAAAGTAGGCACATGATTAAAATGTGTAGCTGAATCTGAGCCTTATTGTCTAAAAATCTGATGCACCTACACAGAGAATTTACTTATCTTAAAAATGGAAATTGCTCCTACACATATTAATACAGGTAGATGTAAATGAGGACCTATATCCACAAAAATAAATTGAGTTGAAGTGCATCTAAAATTCAGCCTTCTACCCAAACAATGTAATCTCCTCTTGTTTGGATTATGGTTTGGCCACCTAGCTCTCATTTGAAACACCAGACACTAAGAAAGTGGAGACTATCCAAGTCTGAAAAACTCCCAAGTATCATTAGTACTACCTTAATAATACTTCAGCACAAGACTTATTGGTCTCATATATATGAAAGAATAGAACCCTACAATGCAAGGGAAATCATAGGGTCAGATAAGGTACTATCTAAAATTGCTATCAATACTACTGTCTGTCACCTGTAAGTCTTGATTTTACTCATTTGTGTCTTCTCTAAAACCACTGTTTTCACCAGGGATCTATGTCATGCCACATTATCTTCCTTCACACTCCTCTTCTCATAGCAGTAGAGTAATAAGCCAGACACCAGAAAACCAAATGAGTGTTTAAAAACAAGCAGAATTAATGTTATCCAGTAAAAGGGAATGGATCACACAAATGGTAATTAGTACATTGCATAAATTGAGACACAAAGAGTTTAGGTCACTTGTCTGAAGTATTACATCTTATCAAGAGAAAAACTAGGTGCACTCTACAGTAATAATAATATATTATATATCTGGAAAGTATGCTCTGTTGAATAGATGAGTTGATTATTCTGCGTATAGATCAGTTCACGGTAAACTCAAATCAACTTCAGCTAAGACAGCATCAAGAAGGAAGAAAATAAAAAATATGAGCTTTTTCACATTATTTTCTGAACATTTTTCTTTTACATGTAAATTTCAAAATATTTGCTTCTTCAGCTGAAGGAAGTAATCTGAGTTGGTATCTTTCAAATTTTAAACTTCTGAGGACAGTAAACAATCAAGCTAAACTATTATAATAGCCATTCAGAGAACAGCATTATGTTTATTTGGTTATAATTATTAAGTGGTAACTATGAAGTTATTATGGTTAGTAATTTTGTAAGCCAATCAGCATAAAGGAGTACACATCCAGTTATCTAGGAATTAACTCGGGGGAAAAAAACCCAGTAAGTGACTATGTAAAAAAAGATACCCTAGGAACATCATTGTTAGGGACCTAGAAAATTAATGATTTTGAACTTTTCACAGAAACTGTGAATTTTGTAGATACCCTGTGAATAATCCTGCTCCCTATGAAAAAGCTGAAGGACCATTTAAAAAAAGCATGATAATGGCAGCGAACCAAAAAAAAAAGGGCAGCTGCAAACAAAAAACGGGCGGGAAGCCCCAGGGAAGGGAGGGAGATTGGCTAAGGGTCCCTGGAAATCCCACCGCTTCCCAGAGGTTGACAGATGGCCACCTGTCTGGGGAGGGGCAGAAAACCCCCCCATTCCTCTGATTGGCCAAGGGCCTCTGGAAGTCCTGTCCCTGCCCAGAGGCCATCTGTCAATCTCTGAGGAGGGGCAGGAATTCCGACACTCCTCAGCCAATCAAAGACATGGGGAGGGGTGGGGGGGTGACCATGCTCTGCCATGGAAATGGCACCTGATACACTGGGACCACGAAATATGGAGGTAGGTTCTGCGGATTAGGTAGTCCTAAACATTGTGAAGAAATTGCATGAACAAGTATGGAACATGTAGTTACTTTAACCAAAGAGGATTTTTGCATTCTGAGTCAACTAAGACAGTTCCAGGTCAGCATAAAGAAAAACAACATACCCAACAATAGTTTAAAAAGGACTTTTCAAAAAGCTTAAGCTCAAAATGAAATTTTGATGGAATAAATTAAAATAGGGTAACAGAAATTATTTCATCAGGTGGGAGAAGGATGTAAGCTTTTATTTTTAGTGAATACTGTTTTTATTAAAATGTAAACTGTTTGTCAGACAACTGAACCAAAACATTTTTAAGAAAATATTTAAAAAGCGCCAGTATGGCATGAGAATCAGAATAAAACTGACTGGGTCTAATTAAATTGAAAGTCAAAAATAATCTGAAAATTGGGGAGAAACTGATTTTTAATATTACTCTATTTTATTTAATTGTCCAAAGTGTTACTTAGCAGCACAGATTAGGACTTTTTAAAAATAGTTAAATAGCATGGCACATATTGATTGCTGCCATAATGCATGTATAAATATCAATAATATTATTGGAATCCAAATTAATGTATTGCCATATGAATTTTGTAGAAGCTTTTCTGCAGGGGAGAGGGTATATGAACTCACAATCTGCTGTAACATTACTTTTAGTATATCCTCTGTGATTCTCTAATTTTTGTACAATATAATGATGTTTTCTCCACTCCCAAAGCAGTAATTTCCCCTACAGAGATAATGGGCTTAACTGTGCCAGCAACCTTCCATCTAAAAAGACATAGTTTTGCATTCAGTTGATAGAATGAAGTTAAATTTTTCCCATTAAATGCATAAAAGAGATGCACATACAAAGAGAGCATGAATTGTTATGGTTCACTTGTCAAATTTTAAGCTGTCTAGGGCTTATTCATGTGTTTCTGGCCTGACAAATCTAAGTAGACACTGCATGAAACAAGATCAACAGAATCATGTCAAATTATCAAATCAGAGAGAATACTTAGAGTTTATCCCATGAGTGATTTTACTTAACAAATCCAGCAACTGTGACAGCCACAGTAGCAGAAATGCAGGCTGCTGAGAGTTGATGTTTTTGGATAGATGAGCTCATTAAGGCAAGTCTGTTTACCCTTCTATTTCTGTGTGGAAAGTCAATTATAATTTCTCTCTCCAAGGAAAACTAAGAAGTAATATTTGTAAGACATGTGTCCTATTTAGCTATACATATTACATAAATGTTTATTTGACCAAACACATATACATGACCTTAGAAACGCTGAAAATAGTACACTTGAGAAAATAACAAGTGAAATATTTGTTGAATGATTTTAGCTGCAAGTAAAATAAGAAAATATTGAGAATGGGGAGTAGATACTAGAGCACAAAATACAAAATCAGTTATTTTAAAATAACTCCTATTTCTTGCTGTATATTATATTGAGCACTATACCATAAAGTACCTCACTGTAGTTTGAGACTGAAATGTAATATTTAATCTGAGTTGCAAGGAAAGTGTATGGAATAAATTGCAGCTGCTAAATAAATTGTGTGAGACTAAATGAAAATGGTAGTGATCTTTTTCTACATATATTATTTTTTATTTTTCTGTGATTTATTGGTAATATTTCTAGTGTTACTATTTTTAGGGCTGTGCAAAACAGCACCATTTCGTTTCAACTTCCATTTGGCTGTTTCAATGGGACAGTTTTGTTTCAAGTTTTGTATTGTTTCAAAAGCACCCTTCCATTTCGTCTAAACTGTTTCACTGTTTTGAGACTCTTTCAACGCTGTTTCGACATTTCACCCATAGGCTATAATGGGGAAGCATGAAACTGCTTATAACTTGGTCAATTCTTGCCTGATTTGGACGAAACATGTAGGGAAGATAGCCCCCTTTGAGGCCATGATGCCTGCCAAGTTTCAAGGAGATAGGTGCAGGGGTTTCTGGGAAACTGCACTTCAAAGTTTTGAAAGCAAAATGTGTGTGTGTAAAGGCACAGCAGGGTGAAAACTGCAGGCCTGCTAGCCCCTGCTGAGGCCATGAAGCCTGCCACCTTTCAAGGATAGGTGCAGGGGTTTCTGGGAAACTGCACCTCAAACTGTTCAGAGCAAAACTTGTGTCACTTGTAAGTGTGAAGGCACAGAGAAAGCTTAGTTCAAACAATGCTTTTATGCTGTTTTTCTGTCCCTCCCGCGGAGCACTGGGATTAGAAGTGACCTCAGGGAAGGAGCACAGTCACTGGCCAGCTACACATGTCAATATCAGAATAGTCCCTCCCCCCTTTTTCCCCTCCCTCACCTTAGTTTCTCTTTAGCTGCAAGCAAGCCAAGCTTCGAAACTTGAAACATTTCAAAACTTCTGAAACATTTCGACTGTCCCCATGTGTTTTGAGGCGATTTCAAAGCCTTTCATTTCATTTTGATTTTTCTGTTTCAAGCTTGAAATTAGTCAAAACAGCTTTGAAATGAAACAGCTGATGAAATTTTGTACAGCCCTATTATTTTACTGAATGCACCCAAAGTATCCTAGCAACTTCACAAACCCTTTATGAAGGTAGTATCCTTGCTCTGAAGAGCTTACACTGGAAATACGAGCCAAATTACAAGTAAGAGTGACTTTAAAGGAAATGGGAGGAAGGAACATGTAAGTCCAAAAATATGTGGTTACTATTACTTTGGGCCTTCTCACAGGGCCATTTGCAACACTTTCAAATCATTGGATTGTTGTGATGTATTAATTTTAGTATGGGTTAGTAGACAAGCATCTCTTAAAAGAAAACAATTTTGCAATGCCACAAGGGCACTTAACACATGCTGAACTGCTTGGACATGTGTCTGCTTGAATTTCAAATGCACTTAGTAGGTATTAAGTTGAACATGTGACAGCACCCTTATATAAATCTTGTGCAGTTTTGATGGCTTGATGATAGGTATCAGTACATTTTCAGATACCACAGGCACAAACTGTGATGCCAGTGCCAAGTCTCCATAGTGACCAGCTACATTACTATAGCTCATAGCTATGGCAACATAGCCTCTAACAATAACCGTGCACTATCAGCGCTGGTACTATACAGTCATTTAGTACTTGTTAAAGTACTAGCTGACTGTGCAGTTGTCTTGGCTGGGCACAGACAAGGGACCGAGGAAATGCTGGTTAATTAAGCAGATGTTAGGTGGGCTGGTGGAGGGAGAGGGCACTGGTTGCAAAGATAACTTTTACTTTTGTCTGGTATGCGGCAGCTGCCAACAGCAGTGTTCCAGGCCGCTGCTCGGATTTGGCAGGTAGGTGATTTATAGATGGAGTGGAAATTAATTAGGCGTGAACGCATAATAGTTGCAGGAAGTTTTATTACTTACGTCGCCTGGGTGGTGATGTGCAACACAGGTAGAAGACTTGCTTTAGTTACAGCTACAGCTGAGTATATGTGTCCGGTTACAATTAAGCAAACGTGACAAATGAAGCGCCGTGAACGAATGAACATGACGAGCCTGCAGGGAATTTAGGGTTATCAGGACAGCTGGGGCCCGGGGAGTCGTTGGTGGGTAATCAATCCGCCAAGTCACTCTGTCGTGAGTGCAGAGTTCTCCTTAGATTTCTCCTCAGAGCTCTGGTCAGAGTTCTCCGACTTGGGCAGAAGTTATGAAACTATTTATAGACAGAGGTGTTTAATGGAGGTATCCAATGGTGAACTGCTAAGTGGAATCTTTAATTTCTGGCAAGGCAGCAGCTCTTTGTGCTATCAGGTTGCAAGGTAGTGGGTCAGTCTTCCTGTCTGCTACATGTGAGTTACGTGTGAGGGGCCTAAGCTTGTTTCTTGACCAATTATATATAGTTTTCGCTAGGGTTTTATTTCAGCTGACCAATTACTTACAGTTCTCCGCCAGGGTTTTATTTCAGGATCTTCTGGCAGGAATATCTTTTAACCCTTAGTAGATTACTGTGTGCAAAGTGAAGATGTTCTGAATTGTATCTCTTGCTTGTGACATGGGCACTGTTTAATTGGGTTGTGACAGCAGTAACAAGCATGCGGTAGAGGGCATGTGTAGACATGCCCACTGCTTCCATTTTGTAATATTTCACTCAAATTATTTTCAACGTGCAGATTCCCAGGAAGTTTCTCCCCATTATTCAGAGTGAAATCTGAACTAGTTACCTCCGAATAAATAGTTTCACCTTCAGAAACTTTTGTCCCTAACACATTTTAAGAACTTACTATCCTATCATATTGATTTTTTAATGGATATCCAATTATTCAAGTTCTCCATTGCTAGCCTGCCCCTATCTTTACCAACCTATGTTAACTCTTTGAAAAAATGCCTTATTTGCCTCTTGTTAGTAGTGGATAGCAGATCCATGATTTGAAATCCCCCTTTCATTATTCATTTCATCTTCCCACAGGGACTTTCAATAGGTCTATCACTTCAGTGTCTACATACTGCACTTCCTCGTAGATTCATTGAATTCTAGAGTTGGAAGGGACCTGGTAGATCATCGGGTCTGACCCCCTGCTCCGGGCAGGAAAGAGCACTGGGGTAGTAGTAACCCCAGCCAGATGCCTGTCTAATCTCTTGAACACCTCCAAAGTAGGGGAAAGCACCACCTCCCTTGGAAACCCATTCCATATTTTGGCAACCCTTACTGTAAAGAGTTTCTTCCTTATGTCCAATCTAAATCTATTCCCCTTCAGTTAGTGGCCATTATTTCTGGTAACCCCGAGGGGCACCCTAGTAAACAGTGTTCCCTGATGACTCCCCCCCACCCCCCATGAGTTTGTAGACAGCCACAAGATCATCCCTCAGCCTTCTCTTGTGGAGGCTGTAGAGATTCAGGTCCCTCAGTCTGTCTTCATAGGGTCTTACCTGCAGGCCCTCAACCATATGAGTAGCCCTTCTCTGGACCCTTTCAAGGTTGTTCACATCCCTCTTGAACTGCGGCACCCAAAACTGGACGCAGTACTCCATCTGCAGCCTCACCAATGCTGCATAGAGGGGAATTATCACTTCCCTAGACCTGCTTCTCCTTTTCCCCTTCTTTGTCTTTCAGTCTTGAACTCCATTCCTCCAGTCTTTGTGATGCCAATTAAGTCATAAGTTGTGTATTAAGACTGCTAGTTTTTCCTATTTAGTCCCTGGATTCCTAATGTTACTGACATCCAAAACATTGACATGTTGCGCCACAGTTTCCTTCTTGTTTCTCCCATGACCGTATTGCAATTTCTCCCCTCCCTCAGATTTCAGATTTTTGACCTGGTTACCATATTTTATCACCAATTTGTGATCTTTTGGCATGGACTGTCTTGAATCTAATTTAAAGACCTGATCACTAGGTTGGCAATTTAATATTCAAGGATGCTCTTTAGGTTCTTCTGATGAAGAACCTAAGGTTGTCCAGGGTTCTACTCCTCTTCTTTTGATTCTACAACTTCATAGTGGTTTAGCTTAATGGTTAGGGGACCTAGAAGTAGTCAGTATACTGCCTTTTGCTTAGATGGCTAGTAGCCAGACTTCTCCCAAACCAGAAGCCAGTTAGTCCACCTCTTTCAGTGTGATTGAAGTCTTTTGTAACCAGCTAGTCCCCTCAATCTTGGATATCTATACATGCATCCTCTCAGTGACATCTTCACACTTCAGAATGCTTTCAAACAAACCACCCCGTTCTGTAACTCATTTTCACCTCTCTGGCTTTCCATCTCCAGGAGCATGCAAGCTGCATTCCCAGCAAGTCAGGACCAGGACCTAGGTGGTACTCTTCAGGGTCAGTTTTCTCATCTCTAGCGGTGTCCAGTCAGTGCAGGGAGAAGACAAGTTAGCAGAATTGTTGGCAACATATCATCTTCTAAATAATCAAGTAAATGAATTTAAAATCACCTTCTGATTCTTTGCAGTGACTGAGGGCATTCCAGAATTGACTCCTTCTCCATCACCAAGTATATGGAGTATTGCACCTTTCCATCTCTTCAGTGATGCCATCTTTCAGTTTTCAAGCCTATAATTGTCACCTTCCTCAGGATAGAATCATGCTGTTTTCCCAGTCTCAAACCAAGCCTTGAGCTGTTTTCCCCTTGCTAATTGCCATGACTATCTTAGCAAATCCAGTTTAGGTTTACATCTTCCTGTTCTGTTTCATTCAGTTGTGTTCCATAATTCATAAGATTTCTTAAAACAAATATTAATTTAGGACCAAAGCCTTTAGGAGAAAGCATATCTTAAAAATAATAAACTTGTGTTTGCATGTTTGCCTTTCCCTCAGGCTTATCTTATGGGTTCACTCGGTCTGAGAGAAGACTGAACTTTCTTATACCCCTCCATGCATTGGCAATGCATAGGGGGTGCACACAGGTGCACGTCCATCCCCTGAGATTGGCAGTGCACCCCCTGAAAGAAGAGCTGCTAGTGCTGCTGGTGGTGCCTGCAGGCAGTCACGATCACCTCTGGCCACTGCCTACACTGCCAGCAGCGTCTGCAGGTAGTCACTGACTGCTGGTCGGTGGCACCACCAATCCTCACCCACCACTGACACCACCGTGGCCACCTGTACTTGCCACTGCCATGCTGCCACCCCCACCACTGCCGCCTGCGGATGGTTGCCATGCCCCCCCAGCCTTTGGGGGCACACATCGTTCATGCCTCTATAAGATCTTTCTGTTACCCTGGTCTCCCAAACAGCCTCTGATTGTCAATCTCCCAACACTTTCTCATATATGAAGGGCTTTTCATCTCCTTTTAGTGTTCATTTGATTTCTGGACTTCCAGCTTAGCTAAACGGGACCTGTCATCTTCCTGAAGATAGGATATAGGCTACTCTAAGTTAATCATTTCCCCTGTTGTCTTTTGAGTCTATGCTAGAATGTCCTTATATAGGGAGCTGTTGTCCTACCTGCTATCTTCATGTATGTTTAAAGCAATATAGACATATATTCCTTTGGTCTAAAATATTAAAGCAATATAGGCATATATTCCTTTGGTCTAAAATTAGTTATATAGGGTGCGTCTAAATTTAGTCGCATTTAAGCATGACTAAATTTAATGCACATTAAGCTAATACACATTAAACGATTTTTGTAGGCATCTACATGTAGAGAAGCTTCACACTAAAGTTAATGCCAAGTCCCTGCTACCCTGCCATGTGTCCCTAGTGGCTGGGCAGACCTGGAACTAAAGTAAGTGCCAGGTCACGTCTTCACATCCATTAATGAGCTTTATCTAATCATGCCTAAATTTGACACCTGCAAATTTAGTGCAAATAGCCTAATCTCACCAATTTTAATGTGCATTAAAGGTGTGTACATATAGATGCACACCCATATTGTGCACTAAATTAAGCTAATGCACATTAATGTGTCTTGTGTAAATGTGCCAATAGTGTACATCAATAAGTATTTTTAGATTAGAGCATAGCAACTCTGTGTGATTCATAGTTAAACCATATGCAAAATATGGATGATGTTGATTATGTATTTTAGACATGAAGTATTAATAGGATAGAAAAGCATGTGCCTTGTGTATTTGCTCATGTTTTAGAAATAAAAAAGTGCATAAAAGAAAAAAATAAAACCAACTTTTTGTGCAGGCAGAGGTACAAAAGTCTGTGTCTCAAGGAGATGAAATACACATAGACATGCATGTAGGCTTAATATATGCAAATCTGTCAAAACGTCTCACGGTGTCCTGTGATCACACAGAACTTTGGGTCCTGTGGGAGAAGCAACTGTATAACCAAAGGAGATAAACTGTCCTCTGGCTTTCCACTGTAGCTGCCTGACAGGCATAGCATATGGTCTTTCATTGCCTGATCTTTGATAAGACATACAAACAACTATCCTCTAGGGATCTGAATTCTAACATTTACTCCTTTTGCATTCTTAAGCCCTGCCATGTGCCTACAAGACATGCAGTGAAAATAGTTCAAAACCAAATTACTGAGCTTCCAAGGTTTCTTGGGAATTAAAGCAGAGTGTCAACCTTGAAACTCTGTTGGTGTTATGTGTAAGGTGTTAATACCTGATATCAACTAATTGTTTATAGAAACCTACAGACTTGGCTGAAAAACTTGAGTCATCTGCCTCTGTCTCCCAATTTCCCCCTTCTAGTTTTCTGATTTTCACTAAAATCAGCAGGATTCTGCCTACTGATACCTAGAACATTCCCTGAAATTTTGGAATTGATCATATCTGGTGTAAGACTTCATTCACTCCAGTTAGTCAAAATGCAAACAAGTTTTAAAATTTTCAGTTTTAAAATTTTAACTATAGACCCTGCCTTTCTTAACATTTGAACTTTCAGTCTCCTGTGTTTTTATTATTACTAATTCTCCTGTCATCAGTATTACTGTCTAAACAGGACGTGGAATGCTAATAGAAAAATTACTTTTGACTCATTTGCATTTCTTTGGGAAGATAATGGAATCTTTATTTCCCTCAGAGCATGTGTTACTGCCATTAACTTGAGTCACACTTACCCCATGTGTTTTGAAAAATGAGCAAAGCCTCAAAGTGAATGATATTTTTTAGTCATCAGAAAAAAATCTATTTTTTGGAAATTAATCTTTATCACTAGATATCTCTTTTATATACTTTGACAAATAACATTTTCTGAATTGTGGCAAAATTAATTGGAACAAAAATTGATCTAAATGTTTACACTTCAGAGACTAGATAAGTCTTAATATAAAAAGCTATTTTCTGTGCACCTGCTGTGTTTGTTGTATTACTTCATAGTTCTTAAGAGCATAGAATCATAGAAAATTAGGTTTGGAAGGGACCTCAGGATGTCGTCTATTCCAACCCCCTGCTCAAAGCAGGGCCATCTCCAACTATATCAACCTTAGCCAAGGCTTTGTCTACCCAGGTCTTAAAAGCCACTAAGGATGGAGATTCCACCATCTTTCTAGGTAACCTGTTCCAGCACTCTCCTGGTGAGAAAGTTCTTTCTAATATCTAACCTAAACTTCCCTTGCTGCAACGTGAGACCATTACTTCTAGTTCTATCATCTGCCACCACTGAGAACAGTTCAGCTCCATCCTCTTTGGAACTCCACCTTCAGGTAGTTGAAGGGTGCTATTAAATCCCCCCTCAGTATTATCTTCTCCAGAAAAAATAAACCTAGTTCCCTCCGCCTTTCCTCATAAGTCATGTGCCCCAGCACCCTACCCATTTTCATTGTCCTCCACTGGACTCTCTACAATTTATCCACATCCTTTCCGTAGTGATGTCCCCAGCCAAGATGCTCCAAGACTGAATCCTAGTGTGCTAAGCACTGTACAATCATATATGTCTTATATATATAAAATAAAGATCCAAAGAGGGCTTTAAAAAATCCAGAATGATAGCATAGGCACCCAAATGAGATATAGGGAGAATTTAGGGGTGCCTGTAGACATGCGGGGACACTGCTCCAACACTCTGTAATTACAGCGTATCAGAACAGTCTTGATTAATCAAGTCTGCTGGAGTGTGATAATTAGCATGCTCCAGCAGCCTCTGCATCTCATGTATGCAGCATCCCCATGCTTCAAAATGGTGGATGAGGCACTTTAACTAAAGCTTGTCAAAGCTCATGATGCTGTATACATGAGACACTGCAGGTGCTTTAATAAGAGCAGCAATTAGAGTAGCTTTTATTAAAATGCCCCCCTCAACCCCAATGCACATATAAAGATGCCCTAGGTGCCTAAGTCACAAAATGCAATAAAAATCCAGTGACCACAATTAAAGGCCTATATTAAGTCAGTGTCCTTTTGTGGGACTGCAGAGATTTCTGGGCTCTTAAACCAAGTGTATGGACAGGCATTACCATTATACTGATATAATGCTTTTCACCCAGCACAAAAAGCTAGCATATGTTATTTGCAGGAAAACAGCAGCTCTTCCAAGAAAAAATCTGAACTTTCCAACCAAGAACATCTCTCTCTCTCAAGTTTTCTAACACCAGCTTGAACAGCTATATGATTCTCTTGGGGTCCCTAGGACTTCCAGTATCCCACAGTCCTCTGTTCTCCCTCCTCTTCTCCAAGTGAAAGGGAGGGAGAGAGGGAGAGTACTGGCTCTCTGATGGCACACACTGCAGTGATCTGACAGATAGTGTGGACCCTGCTGCCAGAACTTGTGTAGTACCGAGACCGGTCATGCTACCAGCATCACTAAACACCCCCACCCCAGCACAAAACAGCTGGAGGCTCCCCCAGCAGGCTCACTGATAAGCAGGAACCAGTGCCATAGCGAGGTGGGGGCAAGTGGGACGAGCACCCTGGGTGCTGAAGTGAAGGGGCATCAAGAGGTGCTGCCCAGCTGCAGCAGAGTGCAGGATGGAGTCATGAGCAGCTTGTTTGCGGGGGCACGGGGATGGGGGAAGGGCAGCTCCTGCTGTTGCATGCACTCCTATGCATAGCAGTGGCAGCACAGAGGACTGCAGATCAGCCCAGGCATGGGCTCTGAGTGGCTATAGCAGGGGGAAGGGTGTGCACAAACACAGACAAGCAGCTGGAGCCTGCAAGTGGCCAGGAACTCAGCCCAGCCCAGCCAGGTGTAGAACAGCACCCAGTAGGTAAGTGTGTAGATAGGAGGAAAGGGTCATGGAGGGGCAGATCGAGGCCCCCATGATGAGGGAAGGAGTGGGGCAAGGGCTGGGGTGAATGGGGCCCCAGGCCAGGTCATGGGAGGGTTAGAGCGTAGATAGCTTGTCCAGGAGTGCAGGGGGGTCCAGCCACTGCGTGCACCCCTGGGGCAAGCATGGGGGGCACGTGGTCCCCAGCTCCATGCACAGGGCAGAGGTGGCAGCCACTGTGGACTGGGCTCTGTGCCCCACTGCCCCTGCCCTAGCAGCTGCACAACACCACATGCCTTCCATTGTCCAGCGGGCAGGAGCCTCAGTGCAGCCAGTATACTGCAGGCAGATGGTGTTGCACAGCTGCCAGGGCAGAGGCATCAGGACGTAGAGCCCCAGCCCTCAGCAGCAGTCTGCCTCCACCCTGCACACAGATCATGGGGGTACATGCCCCCATGCCTACCTCGGGAGTGTGCACAGTGGTAGGAGCCCCCTTTGCCCCTGGACAAGCTGCCTTGGCTCTGACCCTCCCACAACCCACCCTGGGGCCCCATTTACCCCAGCCCCTGCCCCACTCCCTCCCTCAATGCAAGGGCCTCGATTTACCTCCCATGTAACCCTTCTCTTTTTTATGGCATCTGTGGATGAAATCCCGATTTCACTAAAAGCTACGAGAAATTTTCTATTCGCTTTAAGGATGCCAGGATTTGACCCCTTGAAAGTTAGCTAGGAAACAGACAAACACAACCACCAAATGAACTCTTTAGAAACAGAGTTTCTTTGATTGTACATCAAAGAATAGTGGATGTCAAGTAACAAGTATAATTCTGACCTGAGATCCACATGTTCAGAAATGAAGAGAAACTAGACCTGCAGTTTGCTAGCATATCAATCCTATGTATAGTTTACTATGTAAAAATCTAAAATGTCATCTCTTCAGATTTTCCAGAATTTCAAATGCCTATTAGAGGAAGGAGCATATCTGAGGATGGCACATTAATGTTGCGTGACACCAGAGCAGAGATTGTACCTAGAAGATATTTAACATTCTGTTTTAGAGTTAATATTATGATCAAAGAAGGAAGTAAGGGAGAAAAGTGTCAAGAATGAACAGAAGTTCTATCTTTCTTTCTCATCTCCCAGTCATATTAAAACAGTTTCTGAGTTGACTTGAGCACCAGAAAAGATTTGTAGAGTTTACTCCACAGATTGACCATGCAACTTGGCTGACAAATACAGCAACTATTCCTATAGCACTTTCATCTTCACTAAGTTCTGTACATTCTCAGCAATATACCCATCTGGGCCATAAGGCAAGCACATTATCATCCTGTGTATATTCTGTGAGCTCATTTCCAAACTGTATTTTTAGTACAAAGACCCAAAGGAAAGTAATTTCCAAAAATAGAATTTTTTCCCTCCATGATACATTAGTGCTCTCCAGAATTCTTCAGAATCCTATCATTTTTCATGCTACCAATCTGCAGCTCCTAGTGTCCTTGTAATGACTAATGTTACAAGGGAAATTCAGAATACTGGCAGATTCTAGAAAGCTTTAATATCTAAAAAGTGCGTATTTTGTTTCCTTTAGAGATCTGCCCTTACCATATATCCATCAGACACTTGCACTGAATTATCCACTGAATTCAGTGGGCTGAAGAAATGAACTCCTGATCCTGCCAAAAAGATTAAAGACCATTATTCCATTCTGTTAGATAAGAGACATTTAAAAAACAAAAATAACAAGGGGGAAGGAGGGTGAAAAGGAAGAATGTCTGAAGTGAAAAGAATTAAAAACAACTCTGAATTAACCTTTTCAGTTCACTGTCTGAGATGCTTTTATTTCTGTTTAGTGTAAAAGAATTAACAAACGTTACTATAGAGCCAGCATTTGCTGTAAGATGTTATATAGGTGCACTTCTTTAATGCATTATTATATAACAACATTTGCATCTTAAATATTAGGAGGGAAATCTTTAGCAATTTTTAACTCATGCGTTTGAAAATTTTGTGTGATGACTGAATAACAATGCCACTGTATTAGAAAAACAAGCTGTGGTCAAAGTCACTTTGAAATGAGACCACAGACATTCTAGTTTAAAATCTAATGAAAATGATCTAGGTGCTTTTTATCTACACAAATCATATTTTAATATATATTATTCAATATTAATTTCTAGTTTTCTGATGTACAATGTGGATCTTTATATATGCTGAAGTAAGACTTTTACTGCTTTAAATCCCTAATTCCACCCTAAAATGTTTATGTTTGGCTTTCTGTATATGTGTGTCCCTGATGCTGTTTAAGAGAACCTCCCCCCTCGCTCCCTTCCCCCTGCACACACATTTTGATGATTAGTCTCTTTGTTCTAACCCTAGGGTGCTCAATCTCCAGCCCATGGGCCAAATGTATCCGGCACAGCCACAGCATCTGGCCAATGGGGCACCCCACTGGTCAGAAAATTTGGTAGAGGGGGAGCCATGGCCATTAATGCCACCATCCTCCCCCACTGACAAATTCCCACAGCCCCTCATCCCCACAGCCAAATGGGGCTGGGTAACACCCCCTGCCCTCCATGAAGCTGGATTAGGGCTGCTCTCTGTCTCCCTCTGCCCAGTCATTGCACCCATCCTGGGTGACAAATTGGGGCCACAGGCCACATCCAGTCCACAGAGGGACTGGGCACTGCCCATCCAGCCCACTGGGGAAAAGGTTGAACATCACTCTTCTAATCCCCTGGCCTTTGCTTTGAGAAGTACCAAAAGGTTCCAAATTATGCCGGCACGTGTTGTCATCTTGAAGTAATTCACATGACATTAACAGGTTGTAAGCTAAGTTTCAGAAAAAAAACTTTTATAAATTGTGTATATACTTTATTTTTTTAAATCCCATTCATATTTTTTGTGAAGTTGTTCTGACTCTTCTGTGATTATATGCACTCAGTTTTCATTAGTGGCTCTTTTGAGAGATTAAACGATAACATATTCCATCATATAATAGGGAATAAGCAATGAATAAGGCCAACAAAACATTTTCATTGACTGTATGAAGTATAAATAATACTTTTGATAATGAGTTGTCTTTCATTATTATGGAGTTTTAAAAATCCTGGACTGAGACCCTAGACAGAGTCTGCTAAATCACTTTACCTTGAGAATTTCTGAGGCTGTTGAGCAATATTCCCAGGAAATTCCAAAGGGAAATATATGTTTCTAAAATAAAAAGGGAAATATCCAGCCTCTTACTGTTTAGCATCTGTTTAATTGGTACTGAAGGAAATCCTTATATTCAGAGATGCCTTTTACTTTCTTAAGCATCCATGTATAGCACATATATTCTATTCTTGATGCACTGAGCCCCAGGATTGTTCAGCATTGGAATCATACAGCCAGAGCTGTCTGTCTAGCCATCCATGTGCTCTGAGTGCCTTCCCATTCCTTGCCCATTATCAAGGGATAAAAGGCAGATTAGGGCTTACTGGCCTTTTTGTTTTATCTTACTGTCTGTGGTTGTGAGGCAGAACAGTATGCAGTGTGTTTCTCTCTTGCACACTTGAATATTTAAAGTTGTAGGTTCTTCCCTTGGGCTAGTTTAGTACTTAGTTACATTAGTGTAGGATTTTTTGCTACTTTTCCCTTTGGAGACTGTTTTTTTCCTCTTTTCTTGGCTACCTGGGACTAGTATTCTTCAGCTCTTAATGCTAAATAAAACTTTTCCATAATGTAAATATTGTCTTTGATGTGACAGAGCTATACTGTTTAGTGATAGCCATTACGTATTCAACTACATAGCACAACGCAGGGTCATGTAAACAGAGCCTACACTCCGTCTCAGTTAGCTAGTTCAGATACTAAAACAGTGTAGCCATTTTAGCATGGTGCTCTCCCAGTGCTAATTAGCCTTGCTGAAAGTACTGTGTTAATGTAGCTGTGCTGTTTCCAGTGCTCAACACTGGTAAGTCCAGAGCTATTTTGGGTATCCCAACATTTCACTGCTCATGAAATCACATGCTGTAAGTGGTTATTTTCCCTTGGACATGGACACATGTTTGGTTTGCCATTTTGTTTGATGCTTGCCCTAAACTTCTGCTGCTGGACACATACTGAAAATGCTTCTGATCCGAGTAAACAAGAATTGCCCTGGTAGTGCTAGCTCTGCAAATGTTCAGGACTTCTTCCTCTTCCAAGCATTCTTCTGCTATTCTTTTTTCCGAGTCCTTTTTGTCTACTAATGGAGACAGGACTCAATATTGCTCTTTCCACCTAACAAAAAGAAAAAGAAGTAATACATTGTTTCAGATCAGCCTCAATTAAGAGCTGCCCAAGGGCTGAATTACATACCTCTTGTACACAAAATGACCCCACTGTTCATATTTCAGTACCTGGTAAAGACTAGCTTCATGCAGTTTGTGGCACAGACCATGTAGCATCACCTTCTGGCAACATTTGCACTTCTTAATATTGAGATTGGGACTCTCTTCATTGGCATCAGTTCTTTCAGTATTGATATCGTCACCACCAACAGTTTCTAATTTACTACTGATGCTACTGACCTTCTTGGCACTAAGATTCACAATTCTGAGAATCTGACAACATCTACTGCCCCTCTTTTCAGGTGGTACTGTCTGATGTGAAAATACTCCATCAGCTCAGACCACCACTATTTCCCCAAAATATTTTTAGTGCTAAAAAAGATTCCCACTAATTTATGTCTTGGAATCCGTGTTGAATCACAGAATCAAAACCACCTTGTCCTGCTAGGAGATTGGTAAAATGGCATTGTCTGCATAGTGCTTCAGCTTTCTGAGATTTCTGAAACTTATAGTGATTAGTAGAAAGGCATAATTTAGAGCCAATATCCTTAACAGAAGAAAGATATCTGTCAGAGAGTCTTGGCTCACATCCTGTCTCAGGCCAACATTTGAATTCTGACATGTTCCAAATAAGTCCACTATGAGGAACTCCCACCTTAGGAAGATGTCACAGAGGCTAGCATCATTGAGACATCATTCGTTTAAGATCCCTGTTGAAGTAATATGTCAAGGTGGCTCAAAAGCCAGGCAGATGAAGGACTACTGACATAATGTGGTGAGGTATAAATCAATCCCAAATGTGCCTCTTGCCAGACTAGACAGGATCTTCCCTTACCCTGTCTGTGTATCTAAGATGTGATTGGCGTTATCTGTAGCACTTGAACAGTGAGTGCCCTCAGGGTTTCCCAAACTTTTGATATCTAGGGTACACTTTTCTTTTCACCAACCTGCAGGCTGGAGCTAGTCCATGGAATTGATCCTGTGCATGGCACTGGTCCAGACAAGGCCTGATCTAGCCATGCAGGGCCAACGTGGCCAGGGTCAAATTCTTCCATGTGGGACAAATGTGGCCAGAGCCCCATCCTGCTGTACAGGGCTGACCCTGCCAGCCCTGATCCAGCCATGCACAGTCAGCCCTGCTGGGGCATGATCCCTCCACACAGGACCAGTGCAGCTGGTTCATGATCCTTCTGTGGAGGGCCAGCCCAGCTAGGGCCCAATCCCTCTGCATGGGACCAGCCTAGCTGGGGCACTATCCAGCCCATTTTTCATGGCACACTTCCCTGCTCTCATGGCACAGTAGTGTGCCGTGGCACACCCTTTGGGAATCACTGGCCTAAGAGGATGAGCAGAAGAAAGGTTTTCCATGCTGGTCTGGGATCTAGCATATTCAAATGCATCATGAAGGTCAAGGTGGTTTTGATTCTGTGATTCAAGAAAGAATCGTATTAGCTGAGCATGTCATAGTAGTTGGCCATTCACACTTGAACATGTGTGAAGGAATATATCTAGCAATCTTTAAGGATTAAGTAAGTCTCTGTTCCCTAGATAAATGAGCAAGCTATTTCAGGTAGATTCCAAGACAGCCTTTGCTCAGCTACTTCATTTGGCTCCATTTCCTTATTGAATGGGCCGCTGCAGCACCTGGCCTTTGCTGAACAACACACTGAACTTCCAGTCCATAAGCATCTCCAGGTCTGTTTGCATCTCCTTAGCTTGTCTTCTGTTCTTTGCCCTAGTTCTTCGTTTCCTGGATTCCTGATTCCAGGGCTAAGAAGCAAGCCAAATGCTGGGTCCACCAGGAGGCCAGCTGAGTGCCAGTGAGCAAGAATAAGGAAACTAGCCAAGAACTGGACGAGGGATAAATAAATGCTGCACAACCTAAGTCTTACTGCCACGTTTTGCCCTAAATATCTGGAAGCTGTTTCCGGAAGCTAGTCCCCCAGGACACTCAATCCTGTGGTTATCCCAGACATCTGCAAAGGCTAGCTTATCCAGACATAACATCATTAGCCCCAACGGGGGCAGACTCTGACCCACTGTGGATTTGCACTAGCCTTGATACCATGACATTGGAAGACCTTGAATTTATCATTTGAAGCCAAAGAGCATGGACTTATTCCCTTCCCCATTTAGAAGATAAAAATCAGTATGGGAATGAGAATCAAATGAAATGAAAATTGACAGTTGGTCTGAGAAAGGCTGGTCATCCCCACTTTCAGTATCCTTATCTTTTAGCATTTGTTATTCAACTAATAGAGAAGCCATAGGACATTGAATTTATGGACCATTAAAATAGCTGTGAAATAATAATGGCTATTGGCCACCAGCAGCTGAGGCCAAATATGAACTAGTAACCTACATATCAAGGTCTGCTTCCCATTATCAATGCCTTTGGTCATTCAGTCTCCAGTTGATAAGTTAATAGCTTCTATACCAAAATCATTGAAGCCCCCAAAGGAGAAAAGAGGATTATAAATGTGTCTGTGGTAGTTTGCCTCCATGAGATTGGAACCATAATTTTATGTGTCAGCAACTTTCTTAAACAAGATTGTAACCTGAAGGTGGGATTTATCCCACTAGCATTAAAGTTCAAGGCCACCAAGCTTTTCTTTGAATCAGGAGAGATAACCAGCTTCTTGTAATTGATTTTGTCATAATTCCTCTTAAGCTACAAACTAACACAATGCAGCATTTCATGTATTATGATTTCTCCTTCAGGAATGAAAAATGAGGACCTACTAGAGTTTGTTTCCTTTGTTTGTCTTTGTTCATCTTCCTTGTTTCTTTTGATTGTTGGAAGCTCTGTTACTTAGGGTATTTTTATGACCCTCAACTTGAGAGAACATAAAAGAATTAGTGTGTGGCCACTATTGCTTACACATCAAAGCAGGTGGTCTCCTGCTGAGTCAAGAAGCTACATCAAAGAGCTGGAATGGAAAGCAATCACAAGTTATCACCTGTCTATTCCATTACTTATAGTTTCTCACCAATAAGATCAAATAAGGCAGGACAAGGTGAATTCTGTAACTGTCTAGTGGCTGTGGTTCATTCACCTGAAAGAGATGCCTCTGTATCCAACTAAGATGTTATCACATATAGAAAATCATAGTATATGTGTTCAAATGAAGTGCTGGAGTGACTTAAATTTGAATGGCCAGATTTAACTAGAGGTCTCACTCTCCAAGTTCACTACCCCAAGGTGTTCTCATCAGAGCTCCTAGAGGCTCCAGCACTGACGATTTGGCAATATCACCCAACTAGCAGCTGGCCAAAGAGCTAGGACACCTCATCCCTGGAGTATAAGCACAAACTCAGATACCCAGTCTTCCTGTACTTTGGCTTCCTCCTCCAAGGTATTCATTTATTATCACTCCACAATTTGAGAAATCCCTCCTCCCTGTCCCTTTTCAGGGACCCTTTTCAATATTTTAATTCAGCAAGAGGCCCACTTCTTGCTGGTTCTAGAGCTATAGAAAGAGTTACCCTGGAACTCGGAGAAAAGGGATTTTATACTGGTGATTTTCTGGTTCCAAACAGGAAAGGCCTCTTGATACCTCCATAGGAATTCACCAAAGTGCTCTGTCTACGTGGCATACCTCAGGAAGTAGGGGATTGCAGTTTACTCCTATTTGGACAACTGGTTACCCTGTGAGCCTCTGGTATTGGAGAACTTTCTAGGTACTTAGAACCTCTTTTGCCCTCTAGGTCCTCAACTGACAGAACTCAGCTTTGGTCCCTGTAGAGATTCCTCACTCACTCAGTTACACCCTCCCGCCATGACCATAGGAAAGGCTGCTCTTAGTTTCTAAAGTAATGGCTTCTTTGGCTGTAGGTACACCCACAAATAATCCATTTCTGATTGAGTTGTTTGGGGCTATAAAAGAGTAGGAATGCCCTAAAACAAGATTAGACGGGTCAGAACTAATGCAGTATCTTATCCTCCTTTGAAACAGTGGAGGTCTCTTCACACGAGCAGTGTGCAGCTGGAGTTCCATGAGTATTTTGTATTTGGTTGCACTTAAAGTGAGGGCAGTTTGTCTATACAGCATACATGAAGTATCTTGCATAAATATGTGTAGAAAAGCAGTATGAACTAAGTATTATACAGCATTATCTTAATTAACTAAGTTATTAACTAAATATTACATAGTATTACACAGTATTCACTTCGGTATTCTAAATTTTTAGCATGAAGAGGGATCATCGATGTTATAATCCTTGAGTATGTTTTTATGGTATAGGGTGAGTTACAGAGAAAAGTCTAGAGATCTCACTTGCCACTTGGATGCCTTGAGGGACATGGATGACTGGTGCCTTCTAATACGGGGGGCACCAGCAGCCGATTACCAACTGGGGGCAGTGGGGTTCCTCAGCAGCCGACTGCCCACCAGGAGGCTGGGGACAGTGGGAGAAATACAATTTGAGCTCAGCCCCACCCCCTGCACAAAAGTCTGTGGGGAGAGGGAGAGGGGCCATGGGGGGAGGGAGTGAGGCTGAGGCTGGCACTGGGCAGGGATCAAACTCAGGGCTGGGGTCTGCTGCACCCATCCAGCTGCCTCTTCCCCCATGCCAGGGGTCATTGCCTGGCGCTAGCATCCACCACCTCCCAGCCCTGCTCTAGCCCTGGCTGCCTCCCTGCATGTCATGGGGCCAGAGCTGCAGTCTGGCCCCAGCTCTGCACCACACAGGGGGCATGGAGCTGGAGGAGGGCCAGCCTTGGCTGTGCCACCAGACCGGAGGAAACCCCACCCATCCAAGTCAGCCCCAGGAAGATGGCTCCTGTAGAGTTGTGGTGCCAGGAGCCAAGGGGGGACATGGCTACCCTGCTCCTTGCATAGGGCAAGGGCAGGCTGCAGCTGCAAAGCAAGCTGGGCTCTGCCTGCTCTGTACGTCCACACCTAGCTGCAGCCTTTGAAAGCAGCACACCACCATGTGCATTTCCCCACTGCGTAGCCTGGGCAGCAAGGCACATGGCACTGTGCCACGCCACTTTCAAAGACTGCAGTGAGGCATGGAACAGGCAAAGTTCAGCTCACCTCGCAGCTGCAGCCCACCCTTGCCCCATGCAAAGATTGAGGGGAGGGTCATATGCCCCCAGTGACTCCCCAGCGCCATGACTCTGCATCCCCTGGCTCTCTTGCAGTACATGCAGTGGCAGGAGTCACTGGGCTCCAATTTCCCCATGACCTAGTCCGGCCAGAGTCCCATTCTCCATGTGTATATTAAACACATACAAGGTATATTACACACACATACACACACACACACACACACACACACACTTTCCAGCACAGCAAACATTATGAAGCATTCTGGTAAGGTGGGTGTCAGGTCTTCTGGTAGGGGAGTGAGCGGGGGCAGAGGGAAAGCTGTAAGTTCAATCCCCCTAGTCCCCTCAAACTTTGATGCACCCTCTTCCCTAGCAGGCATGAAGCTTCTGCTGGGCTAGTGGCAGCAAGAGGTGGGAGCAGTGTCTGCACCTGCTCCACCTCCATTAACACAAGCAATAATAACAACTCCCAGCACCACCAGCATGACAAATACCAATATGACAG
Organism: Caiman crocodilus; assembly: GCA_030014935.1. Taxonomy (NCBI): domain Eukaryota; kingdom Metazoa; phylum Chordata; order Crocodylia; family Alligatoridae; genus Caiman; species Caiman crocodilus. The sequence continues at coordinate 24,192,541 of JAGPOW010001327.1, forward strand.
TCTTCTCAACCCCAAATTCAGTTCCCAGCATGAGCCTCCCAGTACCAGAGAAGAAGCTGGATCTGGAACCAGGGGAGCTCAGTGCCATAGTCAGGGAAATTCTGGGGAATGAGGGGGCATCTGAGTTTCTGCTCTACACCCCTCAAAGTTCCCTTAGAGCCAGGTCTCCTTCTACAGAAGGCACTGCAGAGGAGGTTGTAGGGGCAGGTGGACAAGAAACACTTCAGCACCATGGGGATGCTGATGCATCCTGATGCATATCAGGAGGTACCAGCCCCTTCCCCTTGCTCCTCCTCAGCCTGGCACCAGTGGGTGTGCTCAAAGGGAATTCCCCCTCTCACTCCAAAGCCCCTCTCCCCCAGAAGCAGAACCAGACCACCCTTGACCAGTGGGGGAAAGGTGGGGACAAACGAGGACGTGTTCCCAAGGCAAGTGAGGTCGCCCAGAGCATTGGGGAGATACTTGCTCTGGATGGCCAGCCCTTCTCCTAAGTTGAGTGGCCAATGTGCAGGAAGCTCGTGGCACTCATGGCCCCATCATACCAAGTGCCCACATGCAACACATTCAGCAGGATGGTGGTGCCCTCCCTGTATGAGGCATGCAGGAAGTACTTGAGGGAGGAGCTGTACAAGGCAGGTCTGCAGGTGGCCTTACACTTCACCTTGGACATATGAAGCAGTTGGTGCAGATCATGCCTACCTATCCCTCACAGAGCACTGGTGCGATCAGTCAGGCCATCAGTGGGCTTTCCTTCAAGCTGAGGTGATGGATGAGTCCCAATGAGAGATCATGGGGTCCATAAACCACATGGTTCAGGGGTGGCTTATTGGGCAAGGCAAGTTTATGGTCACCAGCAATAGGGCCAATATGGTCAAGGCAGTCTGCGATGCCAACTTTCAGTGATTCCCTATTATAGCCTGTAACAGGAGGGACGGCAGGGTCACTGTGCTAGCCCTTGCTGCCTCCTCTACTGTGCCAAGCTTCGGACTTGTACCCTCCTATTCTCGCCCACCACGACTTTGATGTTAAGTGTTTTTATAGGGAGGCTACCTCTCCTCCACTTGGCCAGTTATCCTGCTCCGGGTCCTGCATATCTAAGCCTTGTGGGCCTTCTCTATACGCCACCCTTCTCACTAGGGCCTTCTCCATACTGCTGCCCCTCTCACCGGGCTCTCCCCTTCTGCAAGGTTGCCCTTCCCACCAGGCTCTTCTTTGGAGCTGGGGTCTGTACCACCAAACTCCGTGCCCTCACTGGGGCTGGGGTCCTCACTCTACCGTGAGTCCCCTGTGAGGCCTCCTCCATCCTGTTATAGCCTCACCCAAACCACCGGTGTTCAAACTGCAACATAAACTCAAGCCTCTTAGCTACAACTCAAACCTAAGCCCTCTGGCTATACCAACATTGCTCAGCCATCTTGGAGCTGCTACCCTTTACTCTGCAAGCAGTACCTGCAGTCAGGCTTCTCCCCGCATCATGCTCCGGGAGTTTCTCTCTCTCTGGCAGGTAGCTCCTTCTGTCTTAGATGCCAGTCAGCAACAGCCTCTGGTCTCAGCTCCCCACTTCCTCATAAAAGCCAGGCCTTGACCCTTATAGCCCTGACTGCTGGCAGGTATGGGTTGTTTGCTGCCTCTTGTTACCCTGGCAACCAGCACCTGAGGAGTCTTCCGTGCTCTCTCAGTAGCAGGCACCTTAGTGTCCTGCTACATAGCCTATGGCTGAATCACCGAAACAAACTCGAAACCCCGAAACAGATTTGGCTGAATCAAAATGGAACAGTGATCTGAAAGACCGAAACAAATCCTCATCCTCTGAAATGGCTGAATCTGAAACAAAACATAGCCATTTTGGACAGCCCTACTGACCGTAGTACGTCCTTTGCGTACTAAAGTTAAAGAAAGCATGAAGCCCTGCCTCAGTGGCCTGTAAATAGGACACCTTTACCCTTCCTTTAATCTCTTGTTGTCTTATTATTTTATTAGATGGATGAATCGTCTGGGTCTTGCAGCCATTGGTTACACACCTGATGAGAAGGAAATTCGTCCAGATGAAGGTAAGTCTTCTGTTATTTTAAATTAAATGCTTTGGAGAAAAATAAAGTTCAGAAAATGGTCTGGTTAACTGAATCATGATATAAACAAAATAGGACATAAATATCTCACAACTGAGTTCTGCATTAATATGTATGCAGTATCTTCTAATCTTTTTATGTTTCATAGATATGCAGACCCCTTTCATATATTTAATTGAGCCATCAGCAGAGAAAATAAAATTCAGAATAATCCTTTGAAAAGTCAAAGAAAGGCTCTTGGGACAATCTTAGGAAAAAAAATATTTTGATGACTGTAGCATGGCTGTTTTACATTTGGTATAAAAATGATAAATAAAAGAATTAGGATCATATTGTATCTTGCTCTGCATAGCAGTCTGTTAGTGCCATCAGATATGTGAGTTATCCTGAAAGGAGAGTGTCATAATCACTGGGCAAATCTAAAGAATCCTTCCTGAGTGCACCATTCAGATAGCAGACTTTGCTCCCTTAACCCAGGGATGTCCAACTGGTGACCCACAGACCCTAGACAGCCCACAAGGGGCCAGCATGTGGCCTGTGGGCCCCTGCAGTCACGTCTCCCACTGCTGCACACTGCTACACAGCAGCACTGCCCACATGGTAGAAAGAGAGTGCATTTTTGAAGCCCGTCTCCACATCATACAAGCCTGCCTTAACACATTGAGAAGCTAGGGCTGCATGGTACAAAGAGCTTGTACTGGGTCTCTTGGTTGTGCCCCATCGTTTCTCAACTTCTAAACACAACAAGCATGAGTGTTCTTTGGCACCTGCAAGGATCAGTGACTGATTAAAATGAACTCCCTTTGAAATCAAATTAAGATAGGCTTATAACCAGCGCTGATGCTTTTGAGAGTCTCACTAAGCACATATGTGTCTCTGGTCCCCTGAATGCCTTTGAAAATTGGGTGCTGAAAGATGTGGAGGAGAAAATGCACATTACTGGAAGTGTTACTTGGACCCGGCTCCTTGGCATCTGTATAGATTGGGTGCTTCAGCAGGGCTTTTTGGAGCTTTTATCTAAAAACTGATCCAATCAGCTATTAGATAAAAGTGCCAAAAAAGCCCCATTAAAGCACCCAAACTATACAGACATTGGGGAAGCCTGGTCCAACTAACACAGTGCCTCTTCTGGGCATGTGCTAGGCTTGGCATGGGAGCACACTGGGTTTAAAATAAAGTACCATTTCTGGGTTTGTTTGTTTTTTACATGTCTGCAAGCAGATATTTTATAAAATAGCACATAGGTTTCAAGGTGCTCTTGAAAATTTTACTTTGGCCATATTAAAGAAAAAATGTTTCAGTTATATATTGAAAATGTTGCCAAAACTATCTTTTGAGTAATCACAATAATGAAATATTAAATGTTTTATTAGCAGATTACTGGAGTGAAAGTGACCAGGACGATATTGATGGGTCTTTAACTCTGAAACAGGAAGGCTCCTCGACACTGTGTGACACCTATCATCGAACACCCTCAGTAAGTCATAAACACTGCATCCTCTACTATGCTAATAAATAAACTTCTGTGGTTCCTTGGTTTCCATGCTGCTTCTGCTTGTTTTACAGTGTATATACAGAAGAGAGGTGGGACTTAGATATAAGCAAAGAGAATATTGTATAGGAACTAATATTATATTACTATATATCATGGTTGGGCAATTATTTTAGAAGGAGGGCTGCTTACCCAGTTTTGGTGAGCTGTGAAGGGCCGCACGGGTAGCCCTCCCCCTTGACAGGGGCCCCACCTCCTGGTCACCATCTTGGGACCAATGTCCCAATGTCTTGGGACCAATGTCTCAGGGCCAGCACCAGTGAAGCACAAAGAGGGGTGTAGGCCCAGCTCCATACAGCCCCTACTAGCCAGGACCCTGTAATCCTGTCACACTGCTATGGGCCCTTCTGATGCTGGCCCCGGGACACTGGTGTGGGCCTCCTGCTCCTACTGACTCCCACACTCGCTCACTCCCAGTGCCCCCCCAGACCTGTGGTACAGGTGGAGGCTGCCCCTGACCCCCTGCTCACTGGCAGGGAAGGAGCTGGTGCTGAATGTGGGGAAAAGAGGCCTCTCCCCCACCCCATGGCCCATGCTCCCTGCTGTAGCCGCTCACAGCCTGCATGGGGTGAGCAGGGACAGGCAGCCCCACATGGGCTGTGAGCAGCTGCAGCACGGGGCGCTGGCCATGGAGCAGGTGAGGGGTCACTTTTCCCGTGCTCAGTATCAGCCTGTAGCCCCCTTCCACTGCCAGCCTGGGCCCCGCGCCAGCTCCGGGCTCACCTGTTGGGGTTGCACCATGGCAGCAGCAGCTGCTCAGCATGGTGGAAAGCAGCACCCCTGTTTGCCATGCCAGGCAGTGTTTGCTGCTGCTGCCCACCCAGAGTTCACACACTAGGCAGCACAGAGGTGGCAGCAGCAGCTGCACACTGCCCGGCGCAGCCAATGTGGGGGTTCCTTCTCCACACTGAGCAGCTGCTGCCGCTGTAGCACAGCCCCGATGAGTGAGCCCAGAGCTGGTGTGGGGCCCAGGCTGGCAGCAGGAGTGGGTTACAAGCTGGTGCTGAGCATGGGAAAAGTGTTCCCTTCCCTGCCCTGTGGCCAGTGCCCCATGCTGCAGCTGCTCACAGCCCATATGTGGCTGCCTGTGCCTGCTCAGGACAGCCCCATGCAGGCTGTGAGTGGCTGCAGCAGAGAGTGCCAACCACAGGGCAGGGAAGGGGATGCTTTTCCCCACACTCTGCATCAGCTCCTTCCCTGCCCGGGGTCCTCCCCTGCCTTTCCCCCACCTTACCTGAGTTTCCCACACCAGTGCAGCCAAAGAGCCACATGGTCCCAGTCCAAAAGCCCCTGCTTGGGCTTCCAGCTGGGGGGGGTAGGGCTGGGCAGGCCCTGCTGTTGCAGGAACCCACTGGGGCTTCCCCTGGGTCCTACTGCCCCTTGCTCCTGTCATTTTTGAGAGGAACCAAGGAGAGATAAATATTAATTTTCTAAATTTTTAGGGGCCCTGTGGGCTGGATAGAATGGCCTCAATTCTATCTGAATTCAGCCCACGGGCCAGATTTTGCCCACCCCTGCTATACAGAGAGAAACATAAAGAAGTAGGGTTGAAAGGGACCTCCGTAGGTCATTTAATCCAACCCCCTGTCTGAGGCAGAAATATATACATTACTATAGGGGTTGTCAACCAGGAGTACATATACCCCAGGGGGTACTTTGAAAGGTCCCAGGGGGTACATAGGGGCAGGCAGGGATAGAGCATCACTACCCGTCGCTGCTGCCTCACGGGAGCAGGACCAGGGTGGAGCGAGAGCAGGGCCGTACAGATGCTGTGCTGCCGCCACTCCACCACTCACCATACCCCCATTCCAGATCTAGCTGCTCATCCCCCCCACTGGGTACATTTACTAAAAAGGGGGTTGCTGGGGGTACACTTATTAAAAAAGGTTGAAACCCCTTGCATTACTATATATATTACTAATAAGATAAGAGCAGGAGTGAATATTTAAAATATATTATTCACAGAAAAGACAGGCTACTGTGTCAGTCTACTGTAGCCAAGTCAGTTTTCTTTCTTTTCCTAAAAAAGCTAATTCAATATAGAAATATAACTGAATTATGAAAGAAATATCCTGAGATTGGATAATCTCTGATAAACAAAGCTTTATATCCTTATGCCATAATTACTGGAAATGAAGATCTTTAGATCACAATCACACAATAGCTCTGATTTGGAGAATAAACTTTCTAAGAAGTGTATTTTAAAGACAAATTTCTTCCAAAACATACCAATTTATTTTACAATATTTTTCATGAGAAGTGTTGTAACATGAAAAGTAACTAATAGAAACACTTTGTGTGCAGTGCATGGGTGGTCTGTCATAACTGATAAAAGCATTAATACTATGCAATATATGGGCACGCTCTGATAGCTGCTGAAAGTATTGCTGGTCTACAGAATATGGGCAAGCTGTGATATTCAACCTGTATTTCGAAGTGCAGATAGGACTGTTTTCTATTTTTCTTTCAGATTTGTCTTCAGCGTGAATGACATGATCCTCACACAACCAGAACCAAAGAAAAAGAGACTGAGACAACAGCATCACATGGGTGAAGTTCAGACTGATTTTCACCCATGTGATGCTGTTTTATCAACCAGGATACAGGTTAAGCCCCTCCCTTTCTGTTTTTCCACTTTTTTGCCTTTTTATTTTTATTAAGATGATAAACAGACCAAGCAGAATTTAATTAACATGATTTGGATAAGCTCAGCAGTCCCCTAAAATTTAAATGTCTTCCTGGGTGCTGAAATTAGTTTTTTTTGTTTTTTCTTCCTGTTTGGCTGGAACATCTACCCCCTGAAAAGAAAGGAAATTCAGTTATTGTTTCCTTGGGGGCTTTCATGTCTTCCTCACAACACACCGCTGGACTGGGTGTAAGCTGGGTAGGTCTTTAGAAAACCTGTACCAGTGCTATGCTGTCTCTTCCAGCAGGAGTTGCTCTTGGGCAGAGAATGTGTCAAAACAAGAATAGGGAGTGGTTAAAAACATAGTGCTTACATAAAGTATAATCCCATTAGTTGTCTTCTTTTCTAAGAGGCTTATAATAGGACATACCAAAACACACAGAGCAGACCATTTGGTTAAAACTAACTGTATACTGTAATTTATGTCTGGAGCTTTTCCTATGTCTCTTCACAGTTCTGTCTAACTGTCAGATGCTTTGATTATTTTTAGGTGAACTCTTCAAGTCCATTCCCTGAACCCAAACATGGCCGACATTTTTCAAGTGAATCAACTTATTCTCATTCTTCTGCGGAGGATTCCCGACAAGATGCCACAGGAAGTACACATTCATCAGGATGCAGGCCTTCCTACCGAGAAAGGCGCTCATGGCAGGACCTTATAGAGACCCCTTTAACCAGTTCAGGGCTCCATTTTCTTCAGACTGTTCCTCCTGACTCAGAATGCATAAGTGGTCGACCTGGAATGTCACCAGATAAGCGAAGACAAGCAACATTACCAGTCCAAAGACGTCACAACCATGAACGGGATGGGCCTTTCCCACTAGTGGAATGTCAGAGAGGACATGGTTCTCACAGTAGGTCTCAGAAACAACGTAGTCAGAGTCTTCCACGAAACAGAGATGTCAGGAGCAAGGGAAGTGTAAAGTCTGCAGGAATATCAGAAGAGATGCCAGAAGAGAAACTTCTTATTAAAAGGCAAAATAGTTTCTGTAATGAAGGTATGGTTGTGCAAGGATTGTAACCCAATAATCTCCACTGAATTCAGTTGGCACTTTGCCATTGACATCAATGATGCATGACTGATGTGTGACTGATTTCTTAATTTCCAAAAAACCTTAATCCTGGACACCTCATCAGTTACCTTGTCATAGTTGCCACCCCTTAGTTCTGGTTAAGATTATCTACCTATGTTCAGATTCCAACTATAGTTTTAACCAAAATGTTCTGATTTTATCAATACCTGAGCTGGGGGAAGGTGTTACGTGCTAATTCCACATACCAACTTGCAGAATCCTTGACCTTTTCAGGGTCATTCATTGCTCTCTCACCTACCTGCATCATTGTTAAAAAATTATAAACTTTCTTTCAGAAAATACAAAGGAAATACAAGAAAGTACAGATGGTCTGCAACAGTTGTACAGGTCTTTGGAACAAGCTAGCTTGTCGGCCTTTGGAGAACAGCGACCCTCCACCAAGCAGGAATTCCGTAGGTCTTTTGTAAAGAGGTGCAATGACCCAATTGTCAATGAAAAGCTTCATCACATCAGAGTTCTCAAGAGCACTTTAAAAGTAAGCTTTAATCATTTATTATTTTTATGTTTAACATGACATTGTAACAATGTAACCTCTTAACGTGTTCAATGTTTAGATGTAAGCGAAGAGAATATTATATGCATATTATTATTATGACTAGCAAAATGCCCATCATGAATGATAGGGAGGAGAGGGCAGAACTAGGACAGAGACCCATATGCTCCAGGTCCAGCCCTGCCCAACCTCCTGAGGCCGCTCCAGGTCCTGCCCTGCTCCCCACCACTGCTACCACCATTCTTGGTCATGTCCCACTCCTCCTGCCGCTCTGGGTCCAGCCCCACTCCAACCCTCCTCCCTGCTGCTCTGCATGCAGGGGGCATGACGTGAGGCTGCATGTGGGGGGTGGCTGTAAGGCATGGCATGATGAGAGGCCACAGTGCAGGGAGCACTTGTTGGTTGTATGGTGCGGGAAGCGGCCCTGGGATGTGATGCCTGGTGCATGGTGGCGGGTGGCGTGCGCCATGGCATAGGGAGTGGCATAGCAGAAAGAGCTCCCACCAGCTGCAGCCACATGGTGTGGGGAGCAGTCCTGTGTGGGGGGCAGTCCTGGGATGTAGGTGTCATGGTGCATGGCTGTACCAGGGGTGTGGCATGTAACCATGGGGCATGGCATGGGAAGCAGCCACAGCACGGGGGCACGAGGAATATTTGCCAGTGGCAGCCACGTGGCATGGGCCGTGACCCCCAGGTGTGGCATGGGGTGCACAGGGGGCCTTGGTGCATGACCATGGGGCATGGCATGGGAAGTGGCCGCAAGTTGAGCCTGTGTGGTGTGAGGAATGGCCCCAGGATGTGGCCTGGGGCGCACAGGTGGGGTGTGGGGGGCATGGGGTGTGGCTGTAGGGCATGGCGTGGGGAGCAGCCCTGGGGTGAGGCATAGGGCACGTGGGGGAGCATGGCACTTGGGGTAGGTGGCATGGTACATGGAGGGGCCTGCCACATGGGTGAGTGGAGGGGCTGGTGTGTGTCCACAGGGCGTGGCATGGGGAGTGGCCACGGTGTAGGGAGTGCCTGCTGGTTGTGGCTGTGTGGCATGGGGAGCAGCCTCGGGGTGTGGCATGGGGCACATGGGGGGGTGGCATGCAGCTGCAGCTGGCAACCCCTCCCCATGGGGGAATGTGGCCACAGGGCGGCCCACGCACCCCTGTGCTGGCTCCTCATGTGCCTATGTGCCATACGCCCCATGCCCTTCACACCCCATGGCTGCAGCCAGCAGGCACTCCCTGTGTAGGGGTCATGGCATACAGATGCATGGAAGGCGTGGCATGCTGCAGCCAGCTCTTTGCACCATGCCCCCCACAGGACCCACAGCCCCTGGCCACAACCAGTGAGCTACCCCCCACATGGGGGGGCATGGTGCACAAGGGGGCATGGTATGCAGCCACAGGGTGCCACATAGGGAGTGGGCACGAGGGGAGCCACATGGAGAGCTGCCTGTGCACCCAGCACCCGCTCCCTGTGTGGGACCCTGTAGCCAAGCGCCATGCCCCCCCTGCACCACATGCCACACCCCCACACAGCCGCACACCACATCCCCCACAGAACCGCATGCCATGACCCCCATCCCTCACTTCCCTTCTCCTTGGTGTGGTGGAGCATACCTTGGCCCCACCGCCTCCGCCTCCACCTGCGTGTCTATCTGTCAGTAAGGCAGCCAGGCAGTGCATGCACAGTTGGTCTGGAGCATTATGGATAGACAAACACACAGCCAAAAGTACTATGGCTTTTATTATATTAGAATTATATATTCAATGATTATATTTAGACAAAGAATTAGGTTACAAATAAACTGCCAACATTGAAAGTAAGAAAATGCTCACCTCACAAAAAAAGATCAAAACTATTTAACACACTTATTAGCTGTGTCATGGGAGGTGCATGTGTCATGGAACTATCCAGATGACTTCATTTTTGTATTTAAAGGTGATCTCTGAAGTCACATTGAAGGCATATTGTCAGCTATGAGGAGGATTACATAGCCTTTCTGTTCAAACTGTTCAGAACTGTTCAAACTTTAACAGTTCTATCTAAAGAGACAGGACTTCTGTTTTCGTGTCAGCTGCTCTAGCATTTTCATTAGCTCTAAAGAAGAAATAAAAAGCCCAAATAGAACATGGCATAAATTGTATTTTTAAATGTGCTCTGGTTTTTTTGTTATTTTATAGGCAAAGGAAGGAGACCTGGCAATTATCAACAGCCTTCTGGATGATCCCAGCTTAACATCAAAGAAATTTAAAGAATGGAAACTACAGAACTATGAATTCTTCCTGGACATTTGTGAGTACAGTGCTGCTCTGAAATCTCAAAATGGAGCCTCTGAAATTGCAACCCCAGCACCACTGCTGACCCACACACATTCATTCATTGAAACGCACGTCTGACAGGACTAGCAGCTAAACACTTGTTGAGTGCCATGAAAAAACTAATAAGACAAACACTGTAATATTTGTAAATAATGTACTCAGCAGTATTGTAAATAAGTTGGATAAGAGAATAGTGCCACAGGATGCCTACTACATTGCATGAGAAAACAGTAATATTCTGTTCTGGATTATTTTTGTTTGCTATTATCTGCCAACATGTGTATCGAGCTCTGCATTAGAAAGAAGCAGTACAGAAGTGTAACTGAAAAGAAATAGCAGTATATTTACTTATGTACTGTACTAAAGCTAAGCTTATAATAATGAGCTCCTACAATCATTTTATATATTTAGATATATATATATATAATATAAACATATCTATGTATATAAAATGTGTAACATGATAGTTTATATTTATTTTTTAAAATACCCTAAAATTTACATCTTCAAAAGCTTTTCTTCAAAGAAATACAAAACAAATAAAAATACTTTGGCCAGTCTTAAGACTCTACATTTATTTTCTCAACATTCCCAAGCAGTGACAGCTACCATCTTTGAAATCAGACCAAACCAGTATCGTTAAAAAGTAAACTTAACCCTTTTAATGTGCCTTAAAAGTAGGGTATAAACCCAGGAAATATTGTAATTTGGCCCTGTGGACATACTGTACACACCACTGATGCTGTGCTGTGTGTAAAATAACTTCCTGCCTTTAATAGGAGTGGCCTCAGACATGTAAGTATGGCACAGAAGAGGTTAAGATACAAGTAAAACAAAGCTGGTTGTCCCCTCATACAAATCTTGAAATGCCTTCTAATTGAATCTGACATATTTCATGTGAAAGAAAAAACATTTTTTTTTCTGAAAATGGTAGCTGTTGCAATTTTCATAATTTCTTCACTGTGAATTTAGTGCCACAAACCTGTGAGTCTCAAAATGTAGACATTATTTTCTGATGCTTTAAGGCTGAGAGTTAAGTAGAAAAAATCTGAACTAATCAGTTCTTTTGTATACCAGTCTATCATATACAGCTGGGTAAATAATTCTTATTCACTATTCAAAATTCACTAAATTTCTGTGAATAATTCTTTATGGATAGTTCATTAACAAGGTAATTGCAGCTATTCAGTGCAATATTTGAGGTTCAATCTATATTGATTAGCTTTGATTGGACACATGAATCACATAGTATGTTTCTGTTCTCTGCCTGAATCAGAGTAATTTTTAAAAAACAGATTTTTGAAGTAAATATTTGCATTTATTTAAAAAAATGCTTTCTTTGAATATTTCTAACTCTGCACTTTAAAACCACTGTCCCTGCCAACATTCCTGCCAGTAAATTTATTTGCTAGAATATTCCTAAAAAGACAAGTTAAGGCGGATATGAACACAGTCAAATGAATTTAATGTATAAATGTGTACAAATATTCATGGAAATGCTTTTGCAGTATTTGCCCAGTTTTGCTTTTATAGAAGGAAAGAGATTGTAAAATACATGGAATGAAAGAAAGTAACTCAAGGAGGTGAATCCAGTATTTAGACAGAGATTTACTTAATTTATACTGACAAATATTTAGGAAGAAAACATCCCTTTTGTTTAGTATTATTTCCACTAAGTAGGTGAACTAAAAGGAGTGCTACTCACACTTATTTTTTGTCATTCCTATTTTGCCAGCATGTATTTGAACCACAGTGGACACAGTGATAAAACATATCATGCTAAAGTAATTGTTAATGGAACAGCATTAGTAACATTTGAACTGGATTCTCTTCATTACACAGGCTGTTGAATCATGACATCATTGTACTATATCATAATAACATCTGGATAGAACACACAAGATAAATCTATATTGAGCCTGATTCAGCAAAGCCATTAAACCCATGCTTAACTTCCAGTGAAGTCAACAGCCTTTTAGCATGTGCTTCAAAGCTTTGATCCTTTCTATTGAAGTTTAAAGCAAAACTCCTATGAGCTTCAATGTAGCAGAATCAAAGCACTCTGCTGAATAGGGATGGATTTAATCATGCACGTAAAGTAAGATTGTGCTTAAATGCTTTGCTGATTTGAGGCAAAAATGAAAGTACAGGAAATAGAAAAAGAAACATTTGACATCACAGCTTTCACCAAAATCAGAGTTGCAATTTTATGTAAACAGTGAAAACACAGATCTGAATGTATTTACTATGTGAACATTTTAGTTAGTGCACCACTGAACAGACAGAGCATGAAGAAGAGAAAATTCTTATCTTTCTAACTTTTGTTCTTACAAGATCTCTAAATATATATATCACTATTTTTTTATCGGTGTCCTCCATGTGGTATGAGAGGAATAATATGTACTGAAACAAGCAATGGTGTAAAGTGGAAAAGCCACTTTGAAAATTGTACTGCATACTGTAAGTGCATTAAAAAGAAGTTATAGATGGCCACAGAATAGTAATTGGTTGAGCTTCTGATGTTCTTACTGAAATGTAAACATACATTTTGTTTCAGCCCTAAACTACAATCTGTACTTTTGTCCTAAATAGACAAAACAGATAAGATTTAAAAACAATATTCAAAGGGGATGCCATTATATCATAACCCAAAGATCAAAAAAATGCCACTTGATCAGAGAATGTGCTAAATTAACTCCAGTAAAATTAAAGTGAGCTCTCTCTCAAATGTTAATTGGATAAAGCTAAAATGCTATAGTAAAAATTCTAACAGAGAATATCTGCCTCTAAAAATAAACAAAAATAGTAAATTCAAGAGATTCAATATCAACTTTCATTTCTCAGAGGATTTAGCATGATTAAAAGAAAAATAATCAAAAGTATTTCTGAAAAATAATGAATGACTGGGATTAGTCTGGGCCATAAAACTAGTCCTTCCCACAGCTAAAAGATCGCAACTTTGTTTGATCATATTTTCTTAAAATGGTTTCAGTGACATGAATCTACTCATTTGAACTTCTAAGTGACATAAGGCTATATTTCTCTCTCAGAGAGTAATCCCTATTAAAGAAGCCAAAATTTATTTTGTTTTTTTGGGAGGGAAAAAAGAGCTAATACTTGAAGTGAACTATTTTTCCTTTTTGTATATCTTGAAGATCTTTTTCATTGCTGGGGTTAATTGGGAGATTGAGATTAATTGACAGAGAATTTGGGGGCATATATCTAGCCATGCCGAGCCTCTAAAGCAAGGAAAAATGAAGTTTTTCTAAGTCCACAATACAATAAGTTTATTTCTTTCTCTTTTACAAATGTCAGCTGGCTCTAATATGTTGATACAATCCAAGTATTACCAGCAGAATTTTGACATATTTTTCTTGCATGCATATACAATTCTATAAAAATAAAGCTTCTTCTACTGCATCTAGGCATTATCATCAATGTAGCTATATTATACAAATGATGTACTAACGTGCATTAGTACAAACTGTATGGAGTCTGGTGATCTTTGAACCAACTGGAATGCAAAATGCAACCCAGAAATTTAATTTACAATCACTAGGTCCAATCTTGCTTCCATGAAATCCAGTAAGTGCTTCCACCATATTGAAAACAAATTAACTGTGATTATACAGCCTGAAGCAAGATATGATTCTGCTCTGATTTTGATGGGAAAAATCAAGACCAGTATTAGTATTTAATATTTACTAATTCAACAGAATTCCTGCATAAAAGCTAAGATAAATGCTGTATTTTCATTTTCACACCATATAAACAGTGTGTTGACATATATTTTATTTTTTCAAGAATTTTCAAGTCACCCAAATACTTGTAGGCTTTATTCAGACTTGTTGCCAACAATATTTATAACCAAAGAACATGTATCATTGAATCAGCATGGCTTTCCTGTGACTCCATAAAGTCTTTTTATTGCTAATTGTTCTTTTTATAACCAGTATAATGCTCCCCACTACACAAGAGAACCCCACCTATATTTTTTTACCTTTATTGTTTCCTTTCCCTTGAGTTCAGGTCTTTGATCATCATGAAAACTATCTCAGTGGCACTTCCTGAAGGGTCTGAGGTGTTTGTTCTGTGTTTTTATTTTTTAATGAATGCATCAGTGAACTCATTCTATTTAATAAGAACATGGAATAATCAAAGGGAAAATAAGGTCTAAGCAGTTAGCACACCAGTATTCTTTAATGTAGCAGAGACAGTGGGTCAGATGCTGTCTTTTAGCCTAGCCTCTATATGTGAAAGTATGTGGACACTACGTGAGGTGGAGTGACAATTCTGGTGCAGGCAACTTTTCTGCCAAAGTGGGTGGCAGGAGCATTCTGGTATGCTATAGTGCTATGGAGGTTCTTCGTTATGACACACAGCCTGTAGGTAACTCCCGAAACAGGGCCATCCCTCTTGGGAGGCAAATCAGGATGACGAGCCTGGGCCCTGCGCTTTGGGGGGCCCTGTGGAGCTGGGCAACACGGCTGCAGCGACTCTGCGCCACTGCCAATTGCTTCATTCACATCCAGCCACCCACTACCCACTCCTCCCCATCTGTGACACCACCACTGCCTGGCAGCAGCAGCTTCTTCAGATCTGGGACATGTGGGATCCGAACTGGGGCAGGGCCCCACATGGGCTGATTTGCCCCAGGTCCTACACTCTGCTCAGGATGGCTCTGCCTGAGAGACTGCTATAAGTTCCAGCAACCATTGGCTGCTCTGGTTTACTTTGTGGGCTGCATTTGCCCTCACAAGATCTGCAAATCCGAAATTGCTAAGGTGATTTAAAGCCTTCTTTGCTCCACCTCAGACTAAACTCCACTTTTTCAAAATTTGAAAGAAAGCTCTTTTTGTCTCCTGAAGATCAAGAGCTGTCCTACTGTTGTGCCAACTCCATGCTCCTAGTTTCTCAAGCAGACCTTTCTGCCACTGTTCTGGGATTATGTGTTTTCAAAAAACTCTAGGGCTGTGTATAGGTGAGCATGGACTTGCAGTATGTGGTGCGGCAGACCCATCTGCAGCAGCATACATTGCATGTGCAGATGTTCCCCAAGCTGCTACTTTGCAGTGGGGGCAGGGGGATGGGTTGACCCTTAGAGATGCCAAGGTCAAAAAAAAAACATGCCCTAAAAAAGCAGGGGGGCACACATGGTGGCAGCACATGCTACCCAAAACTCGAGACTGGCCTGCTGGAGTCACATACCGGCTGCCAGCCAGGTTCCCAGCTGCAGGAGCACTGTGGCTGCAGCTCCCTGAACCCACCAGGTAAGGTTGTTGGGGCCAGCACAGTTACTGGCCCCAGCTTCCTCCACTTGACCTGGGGTAATCTGCTGTATGCCAGAGGGCACATGGACATGGCCAAGTAGTGATGGTTGGCTACTATGCCAAACAAATCATTTTGAATGTGGAATATTGATCATTGATCATAAGCCAGGTAATTTTCAGACCTGAGCAGCCATCCATGAATCTGGAGAAATGGTGCATCCTTTGTCCTCTTTGGGGAAAAAAAGCCATTAAATTATTGCAGGGAGTTCTCAGGGTTTGAAGAACTTTAGGTGGCAATGTAACTTTACCTACTCTCTTCTTGGCACTTCTAGCTTAAAAGGTACAGATTCTCCACCTCCTCACCAAAAAAGTAAGTTTGCATATGGAAAGGAGGACATCATTAAGACTTCCTTACATCCCAGGAAACACTTGCTGTTGGCCCTTTGGAGCTGTTGGAGTCCACTGTAAGAGAAAGGTGCCTGAAGGTTGTCCTTCCACATGTCCACAGTTTAGATGAGACCTTACCAGTTTTGGAGTCAGGGGGCACATCTACACATGCATTTTAATGTGCAGTGGCCTATTTTACTGTGCATTAAAACATTGCATCAAAAACCATGCTAATACACTAATGCACAGTAAAAATAGGCTACTGTACATGACTGAAAAAGCATCACTGAAACAGCATATGCTTTCGCTACTGTGCATTAGGGCAGCCTAATGTGTATGTATTTAGTACTTCACATTAGAGGTACTATATTTAATGCACAGTAGCAAAAGCATATTAATGAACCCAGGGAGTTGTAAAGGTAGATGGCTTAAAGCAACTTTGCTCCATAATCAAATACTGAAGGTGGGCCAGGTGCAGCTCAGCTGCCCAGAGAATCTAAACACAAAGGTTTTACTCTACCATAGTTATCAAGATTCCAAAAAGGACCTGTGAGAATGAGGACAATGTGCCCAGTGGGATTAATTTACCAAACAAGATTAATTTACCAATATTGTCTGAAATACGATTATATTTATGAATACAAATGTATTGACACGCATAAATCAGAGTTCAGGACTACTATAGGCCAGTCCTGAAAAAGGTCTGCAAAGGCATATGGGACCTGTCTGTATGGATTATTGTATAGGGTTGGAGCTTCTGCCTCCACCTGAGTACACCCCAGTTCACACTGTGCATATATTGGAGAAATAGCTAGGAAATTCTTCCCGGTAGAGTGGCACTTATTTAACTTAGGCTTTACAAATAGAATGTCAGTTTGTGTAAAGACATAATATGACTGAGCTACGTCAAAGGGTGTAGGCTTTATAAGAGATCTCCTTCCACATTGCTGTACAGCCTGGACTACTATGTTTATAAATTATTTAGAGAAAGTTGGAGGTATCTCCTATTCTTGAATAATACCTGTTTGCCAATTGTGCAAAAACTGAGTAATGACAGGGAAGACTGCAGCACAATATTAACTTAGCTTAAGTTACAATCCTCTTTCCTTTTGCTTAAACTTCGGCACACATTAAAATGCCGTCCTGGATTGTAGCGGAAGTTTTTGTGGAGTGCATGTGTTTATGTAAAGAGGGATAATATAGCTTCTGGCTGTCCCATCATATCTTATCAAAATGCCTGTTTCTGCTTCTCTTTCTAGCAGTTTGTCTCATTAAACCTAAGCTTTTGAGAAGCTTTTACAGGTGTCCTAGATTCCAGTCTGCTTTTATTTTCTTTCCCAGCAAAATAACTGTTCATATTATAGCTCAAGCTCTCAAAAGTTCTTGATTTGCCACACACTGCTGAGTACCTAAAATTAAATCTGAACTATTAACCCTTAATGACTGAAAATTAATGTGTTATTATTTAAGCAAGAGCTATTAAAAGTACTATTCTTAAAATTATTTTAAACTTCATATAAACATAACCATTTTTTAAATTCTGATAAGTTCTGTTTATTAATGTGTAGGCACCTGGTTCTCTATTCTTGGTATAACTGTGATACATGAAAGAACATTTTATAACAGAAAACTTCATTTCTACATTACAAATTATACCATACTTCCATATTGGGAAGACATATTAAAACTAGTTTGGGTTTTTTTTGTTTTTGTCTGATTTTTGAGATAGCTGATATATTACTGTGATCTGGTGTTAATAAGGTATTAAAATATTAAATAAAGAATACTGAGTATACTCCATTACATTCAGGAAAAATATATTGTCATTCTTAATGCAGGCCAGTGGTGGAGTAGGCAAATGTAACTGTATATTTTAATTAAAATATGTACTTATACTGCCTGTATTAAATGTGATAGTCTAATACTTTGCCCTGTGCATTAATGCCACTAGACTGGAGGAATTGTTGTTGTTACTAAAAAAAATACTAGGTAGCAAAATATGTTGCTTAACTGGAAATGTCCAATAAACTTCTGTCCCTAAACTTCTAAGATAGTATTTATTCTCAGGCATTTGTCAAGTATTAATACAATTAATACTTATTGTAAATGCATCTGACAGAATATTGCAAATAACTTATGTTTTCATATTATCTTGACACTTTGGGCCTTTGCACATGCAACAAAATTGGTCTTTAAAGTGGCTTAATTGCCCTTTTGCACCACTTTAATGGTGTTGCTATTTACATGCTCAGTGACATATTCCACTTCAATGATGTTACTATTTACACATTCGGCAGCATATTCTGTTTTAAATGACTTTGTTACATAGTAAGGTAAAAGCCATCCAAGGTGTTTTAGTCTGCTATGTAACAAAGTGCAACGGTGCACTTGGCGCTGGAAGCCGACATGCTCGGGGAAGCTTGCGCTTGGAGGGCTTCCAGCGGCCTGTGTACCGTCCCTGCCGCCTTCTCCTGCCACCAGTACACCCAGCTGCCCTTCTGCCACCTTGCCGCTCTACTCCAGGGGAAAGCCAGCCATTCCCAGGCAGTCCCAAGTGGCGGGAAGGCAGTGGGAATAGTTCACAGGGTGCTGGAGCTTACTTGCCTTTCTGTCTCAGGGGCTGTGCAAGCCTTTGGCAGATTGTGCACGCAGGCTCAAATGAAGGGAAAAAAAATTGGTGAGGAGCCTGATTTTCTTTTTCTCCCAGAGCCTGCCTGCCTGCCTGCCTGAGCTGCACAGGGCCCAGTTCTTCCCTCCGCAGCTGCAGTGCCCCAGGACAGTGCCTGCCTGCTAGCAGCCCACCTGGGATCAGTATTTTGTCCCTAGCAACTACAAAACAAATATGTCTGAATCAACAAATCCAGTTTACTGGTCAGAATAACAGTGAGACCTGTTTTAATGCTAAGCTAAGCTTAGTATCTAGGAAGGAGTTCTGTTTTCCTAAGAAATGGAAGCATTTCAGTTTAAGAAGCTCAAAAATAAAAGGATAGAGTATAATAAAAGTGCACTAGTATTCTGAATCCTTTTACATTCGACACTGATGTATTACAAAGAAAATATCCTTGTAACACCATTAATTGCTGGGCCATAGGTGACTTCTGTTTAGTTTACTAAAGTAGCTAATAAGACTAGTGTAAATAGTCTTTTTTAGATAATGCTTAAATGTATGAATATGTATGACACCCTTGTACTATGGCTTGCACTTTACTTGCATATAAACTGTGAAGTAGGCTGTAGTAATGTTTTGTATATTCAGGGGTTGAAATACCAAAGCACTGGAGTATTGTACTGCTGGTGTTCAACCTGTACTGTTATTTAAATCTGAAGAAGCTCACAAAGTGTATTTTGAAAACCCAGCTATCTTAAAATCATTAGCAAATAATGCCATGGGGTCTCCATGGTCTTTTGTAAATATGAACATTCTTACTATTTCTGTAGCAATAGGAGGTTATAAACCAAACTTTCACTAGGACTGTTTTCAACAACAAAAAATTCTCTAGCGCCTTGTATAAAAACCATGGAGACTCCATGACTTGTGGGCATTTTGTTTACAGGCAGTATGTATATATGTATTAGAGGCAGAACTGTTATTTATCACAAACTTATGTTGTAGTTATTTCTAAAGAAAATGTGTATGTTTTCTGTTATTAAAAAAATGAGTATTTTAGTAAGAGCCATCTTAAAAAGAAGTTTGAAGACTCAAACCTGCAAGTATTAATATGTCCATAATACTGATGTTCCAGCCCCTCAAACTGTATATTTTCCTTAATAAAACTGACAGAGATGCTAAATCATCTGTCTGTGCCAGTCTGGGTAGAATTACAGTTTATACATGGATAGTCTAAAATTGCAATGTAATTACCATTTTGCTTACACCCTTTTATGAGCAGACACCATTCAGATCCTGTAGTAAAATCCTTCCACTCACTGATGCTACAGTGATAGAAAATGAATTCCTTTAGACTCATACAGGTAAAACTAGATTTCAACCCCTGGATAATACAGTATTTCTTCAGTTTCACAACGGTATTTTTAATTTTATACTTGTCCTATGTTGAGAGATGACCCACTAGTTTATATAGGCTATGAATGTTAGTTTATTTTTCTTTTCTCTTTTCAGATGAGTTCTATGTGAATTACTGTAACTGGCTGCATTTTTTCTATCACAGATTAACTTGTTAACTTTTTGTGTGTCTACAATGAGAATTTATGAATGGAAAACTTCACTGTGTGTTGCTCACTGGGCATATACCTCATGGTACATTGCACAGACGTGTAAGTTGTAAGTTGCACTGCAACATTAAAAAAGGAACATATTGCTCTTTTTTCAAAGATATTAACTTATTTAAAAATATAGTCTGTACATTATTGAAAAGGACATTTATTCTTCCTAAATTCAAAAGTAGCTTTTGTTTTGGGAAAAAAAAGTTGAAAAATTCAGTTGTAAATTTGGACTTCAATAAACTGAATTCTCTGCACTTAATTCTTTGCTTCTCTCTTCCTTGATATTCGTGTCTTAATAAATATAATTAAGATGGATAATTTATGCTTCGGTCCTGCAAGTAGATTAAAACAAACATAAGGAAACATATCTACATTTAGTTGTCTAATTTCTTTTACCAACACCCTCCATTTTACTTTAATATTAGAAATTTGGCTGGTAAATGGCCCCCTTCAAATGACTGTTTGAATTAATTTTTTGGCCAAAGCAATGTTAAACAACTTTTCCATTCTGTTTGAAAAAGGAATAATTCTAATTTGTTCATGAACATCAACATCAACAGCTGAGGAAAAAGTCAAATGGTTTTATGATGTGCTCCTGAAAAGGAATGTTGTGGCCATGATTATCCAGGAATTATGTGAGAGCCAAGGATGTCTTAGGGCAGTAGTCACCAACCCATCAAACCTGATTGACAGCTAGATCCTTGAGCCTCCCCCACCTGTGCTCAGGGTGCAGCAGGCAGTCCGCAGCAGCAGCTGCCTTGTCCCGAGTGCAGGTGGGGTGCCTCCAGCAACGGGAGCCCCCTCACATGTCCCTGGATGACCAGATCTTCCCAGACTCGGCTGGGCCAAGGCCAATCCCACTTCTGTGCTGCAGCTGCACTGAGCCATGCCCACCTGGCAGCCAAGTGAACATGGCATCAGGCCCCAGCCTGACTGGGTCTGGGACTCTCTGCGGCCTAGGTGCACATTGTGGGGGCTCCCACCACTGGGCACAGCTCAGTAGAGGCATCAGGGGCCCATGCCCGCCCTTGTGCTCCGGGCACAGCAGGCAGCCCACAGCAGCAGCCTCCTCCCAGAGCACAGGTGGCAGGGCACAAGCCCCTGGGACCTCCAGAGCACAGATTGAGGGGCAGGGAGCACAGACTGCTGAGGCCTCCCCGTGCACCCCTAGACAGTGGAGACTTCCACACCCAGCCATGCCTGGGTCTGATGCCACGTTCACTTGGCTGCCAGGCAGGTGCAGCTCAGCACAGCCATAGCACAGAAATGGGATCGGGCCCCAGCCTGGCCTGGCTGGGTCTGGGACACTGCAGTCCAGGGGCACATGGGGCCTAGGGTAGGACAGGGAAGGGGAAGGGCAGGTGCCCTTTACTTGCAAAAAGTGATCTTCAGCATAAAAAGGTTGGAGACCACTGTCTTAGGGTAATATTTTTTATTGGACCAACTACATATTTGGGGTATAGTTAGACAAGGTTTCAGATGCAAGACCTTCGTCTTCAGATCAGATGCATCTGATTAAGTAGGCTGTCACCTACGAATGCTTATGCCTTTTTGAATGAGGTAGTCTCTAAAATAACAGCCTGTCCTGCCTTCTGCCTGATTTTAAATGAACACAGTTAACTATCTTGCCTTATCAAAAAAATAATAATAATAAAATTTTCAAAGTGAGTATAAGTGGGAAGAGACAAAAAAAGCATGTTATGGCTGCCACCTTAGGGGGATTTGGAGAACAGCTGAAGTGTATTTCAACAGTAAGAAAAGACTACAAAATTGCACTTCACCTTATTTTGTAGTTTGACTACTCCAAAGTGGGACAGCCCTGCTTTAACCTATTGCTCATGTTTAGCATGGAATCAGTTAACTAGTAAATGCTTCATACTCCCTCTTCCCTCTTGTACTCTTTCTTTATGCAGTTTAGTAGCCTTGCTAACTTTGAGACAGACTAGAATATAACAGCCATGTGTTGTATAACTGAGGTGACTAATAGCACACTCATTATTTGCTATTATTTTTATTAGCCAGTCATAGTGCAGAAGCGTCAGGACACCCAACTCAAAGTTGGGGCCACATTTGGGTAGACAAAGTACAGACAAAAAGACCAAGTCCCTTGGTACATTACTTTAAACCAGTGGTTCTCAACCTTTTTAGGCTCAAGGCACCCCTTGGAAAATACCAGTTCCTAGTTTTCACTCATTTTTTGACTATGGAAAAATAATAGCAAAAATGTTCTGTTTCAAAGAACTCAGAAAGACCACAGTAGGTCAAAATGTTTTTAACATTATGGATTCTTATATGAAATCTTTGGGTTTATCCTGTGAATCATATTTGCACACCTAACAGTACTGAGATTGGGTGGCATCCTGCAAAACCCCTGAAAGGATCTCAAGGAACTCTGGGGTGCTACAGCACCCTGGTTAAAAATTACTGCTTTAAACAAAGAAGAGAAAGTTCTTATTTGGGGTCTTGGAGAGAAAAAAGAAGCATTTGGGAAGAAAAAGCAGGACGCCATGATAAAAACACTGATATCTCTAACCCAGGCCACATGCAGCCCCTGAAGGTTAACCTGAAAACTCCAGGTTCCTAGTCAGGGCACCACTCCCTCACCCTCCAGCTACTGCTTCCACTGAAGTCTCCAGGCTCTCTCCTGTAGTTTCTGCTTCCTGTCCTTTTCCTTATGGGCAGGATATGGCTAGGAAGTACAGCCTGCAGGATTGATGGAGCCCATAGCAAAGTGGCTCAGGTGGACCCAGAAACATCAGACATTTTTGTTAAATGTCTTCACCAATGACCTGTAAGATGTCAGAGAGTGCACCCTCAGGAAGCTTGCAGATGACACCCAACCTGGGGGACTAGTAGATACGTTGAAGGGTAGGGCTAGGATTCAGTGACCTAGGCAAATTGGAGGATTGGGCCAAAAGGATTCTCATGAGGTTCAATAAGGACAAGTGCAAAGTCCTGTACTTAGGATGGAAAAATCTCATGCAGTACAGGCTGGGACTGACTGGCTAAGCAGCAGTTCTGCAGAAAAGGACCTGGGGGTTACCGTGGACAATAAGTTGAATATGAGCCAGCAGTGTGCTCTTGTTGCAAAGAAGGCTAATGGCATACTGGGCTGCATTGGTAGGAGTGTTGCCAGCGGGTGACAGGAAGTGATTATTTTCGTCTATTCAGCACTGGTGAAGCCACATCTGCAGTACTATGTTCAGTTTTGGCCCCCCACTACAGATAGGATGTAAACAAATTGGAGAGAGTTCAGTGGAGGGCAACAAAAATAGTAAGGGGATGGGGGAACATGATTGATGAGGATAGACTGGGGGAACTATTCAACAACAAGTGCAAAGTGCTTCACCTGGGCAAAAAGAACCACCAACACACTTTCAGGCTGGGGGATAACCCTCTCAACAGCACAGTAATGGAAAGGGATCTTGGAGTCATAGTTGACTCCAAGATGAACATGAGTCATCAATATGACAAAGCAATCAACAAGGCTAACTGTATTTTATTGTGTATTAACAGATGCATAACAGGTCGAGGGAGGTGATGCTTCCCCTCTATGCAGCACTGGTAAGGCACAGTTGGAGTACTGCACCCAATTTTGGGAGCCACATTTCAAGAGGGATGCGGAGAATCTTGAGAGGGTTCAGGGGAGGGCCACTCATACGGTCAGAGGCCTGCATGCAAGCCCTTATGAGGAGACCCTGAAGGACCTAGATCTTTTTAGCCTTTGTAAGAGAAGTCACCAGATCCCCTCTCAGCCTTCTCTTGTGGAGGCTGAACAGGTTCAGGTCCCTGGCCTGCCCTGCTGCCCCCTGATCATGCAAGTGGCCCTCCTTTGGACCCTCTCAATGCTGTCCACATCCCTCCTGAAGTGTGGTGCCCAGAACTGGACACAGTACTACAACTGCAGGCTTGTGATGCATCTGTGGATGCATGACAAGGTGTGGTTAGCCTTAGTGACCGTGTAAGTCAGTACTCACATTGGCAGCCCACATTCATCTTGGAATCAATAGTGACTCCAAGATCCTTTTCTGCCTCTGTACTAATAAGGGAGTTCCCCAGCCTGTAGGTACACTGCTAGTTCTTCCTCCCTAGGTGCAGTACTTTGCAACTGTCAGTATTGAAACCCATCCTGTTCTCATTTGCCCACCCCTGTAACCTATCCAGATCTAGTTGTAGCATGTCCCTCCCTTCTAGCATGCTCACTTCTCCCCACATCTTAATGTAATCTGCAAATTTGAACAAGGTGCTTTTCACCCCCTCGTCCAAGTCGCTGATGAAGATATTGAACAGTGCAGGCCTGAGGACCAAGCCCTGGGGAACCCCACTGCCCACATCCCTCCATGTCAAAAAAGACCCATCCACCAACACTCCCTGGGTGCAGACCTCCAACTAATTTGAGACCCATCTGACTGTGTAGGTATCAACACCACAGTCACCTAATTTTTTAATGAGAATGGGGTGAGAGACAGTGTCGAAGTTAGATATTAAGAATAATTTTTATCATGAAAACACTGGAAAAGCTTACCCAGAAATGGTGGAATCTCCAACCTTGGAGGTTTTAAGACCCAGCTAGACAAAGCTTTGGCTAGTTGTGGATGGTGACTTTAAGCAGGAGGTTGGACTAGATGACCTCCTGGTCCCTTCCATCCCTAACTTTCTATGATTTTATGTTTCTATGATTGGCAAGGTACAGAGGGGATGCACATGGCATAGTATACAGGCACTGGCTCAGAAGTAGGACAGCCCAGCTCTAACCTATTGCTCGTGTTTAGCATGGATTCACCTAACCATGAGCAGAGTAGGCCTTAGGGAAAACTGCACCCTTGGCAAATTTGTATTTTGGGGTGTGTGTGTTGTCCTTTCCCCAGGACCCGCAAGTCACCAGTGCCATGTGTGTGGGCTGTGTGCATGCGATGTGGGTGGCAGGGGACCCTGTGGGCTACCATGAATGTCTGCTCACCTGAGATGCGGGGCAGAGGGGTTAGGCGCGTGGTAGAGGCTCAGTGTGGGTGGCAGGAAGGGCAGCTGGGCAGACAGAGCTGCCTGCATGGGAAGCCAGCCCCAGCAGCAGGGGGCTGCCCCCCAGCACCACACAGACCCTCGCCCTCAGCAGTGGTGATGGTGGCTATGGAGGACTACAGCTCATCCCCCAGGCCCACCGAGTCAGTGCTGATACATCCCTTGGTGCACAAACTGGGGCTGGCCAGCCACACCATCTTCTCATTGGACATCATTGCCTTGCCCTTGGCAAAGGCCTTGCCACCCTCCTCTCAGCTCCTCATGCTGCCTGGCAGCATCCACTGCTGCCATCACCACCCAGGGGCTTTTTATTCTGCTGCCCTGGCTGGCTGGCTCCCATCAGCTCTGAGCGTGGTGGGCCCTGCTGCCCAGCCCCTAGGATTAGTTGCCACCAAAGTCCTCCAGTGGCTCCCACCCGGCATGAGCAGCAGGGCAGGACAGAGCATGCATGTGTCTAACCATGGTGTCCTGGGCATTTGTCCATGCCTCCCACTCCAAAAGCTAGCTCTGACCAGGAGTTGACAGTCATGCCCCCTCTTGTGGTCTTTCTTTATGTATTAGTGGGCACATCTACACATTCATTAACGCACCTTAGTTACTGTGCATTTAGTTTTGTACTTCCTTAATGGAGTATTAACGAAATGCGTAACTATAGTTACTGAGCAGTAGTGCCAGCACAGGTTTTTAGAGACAGTGAGTGTGCATTAGTCTAATACCATTATACAGTAGGTTACTAGCAGTTTGTGACCACTATGCTACTACGCAGTGGTATTAGGCTAGTGCACAGTAAGCATCTCTTGTAGGTATGCCCAGAGTCTTGAATTCCTTCCTGCATAGCTGTAGTTTCATGAGGAGGAAGACGGTGGGGTATCCCTCTACTTCTACAGCCAGATGGTTAGAGCAGTCTCCTGGGACGCAGAAAACGGAGGTTTAAACCCATGTAGGCTTACAAGTGGAACGAATCAATATCTCCCAGTTCTGAAATAAATAGTTTCTTTTCCAGCTATGGCTTAAATGAAGAGTGACCCACTTGGAAAAAGTTTACAGGCACCTATGCTGAGGTTTTAGACTCAGTAGGGCAGGAGGCCCCAGGCACCTCCCTGTTGCCTGTTCTCAGGTAACTATCTATTTGTAACACTCATACCATGGACCCTAAGGCCCACCTGGCTAACTAGTAACCCCATGTGGGGCTGAGTGAGCAGTACAACTAAATTCTTGGGACAACTAATGAAAAAAACAGGATAGGAGTGTTGTGTGGATCAAAGGGTCAAAACATGAAAATAAGTGCACCTGAGGGGGACACTGAGCAGGGCCCCCTGGGCTGGACCCACCAGTTCTCAATGGCATCCAAGGAGCCGGTGGACACCGCCTGCTGGTGCTCTGCCTGGAAAGGTGCATGAACAAGTGAGGGGAAAGCAGCCCTGCAGTCTCAGGGCACATTCCTGGCCACAGCCTCCTTCCTGGTCAAGTACAGGGCCCACTTGGCCAGGGCCAGGGCCAGGGCCAGGCAGAGGTTGACCAGAAGGTCCCAGGACTTAATGGGGCCATGGATGGGGTGACCAAAAACAAAAAGATGGGGGGTGAAATTCAGGAAGCGACTCTGGAGGTGGAAGCAGATGGGCTGCAGCCTGGCATACTCAAGGGTCATGTGCACCACGGTCTCCCTCTGCCTGCAGAAGGGGCCAGCTGAGGTCCCCAGTGGGTCATGGGGTGAGGGTGGAGTACAGACTCAGTGCCAGGGGACCTTGGGTGCCTGAGCTCTGCAAGGAGGGCAGCCAGACCTCACGGGAGTGCTTTCCACCTCTAGGGAGCTGCTTGCTGGGGGGGCTTCCATTCCCCATTCTGCGCTAACTCCCTGTGCCCTAGTCAGTCTAGGCACTGGGTCCAGGCTTGGCCTTGCCAAGGAGCCTGATTCCCTCAGCAGAGCAGGCTGTGGCCGCCTCAGTGGCCCTTTGTGCCCCACACTGAGGTCAGTGCACGAACAGCCCCGGCAGCACCAGGGCACTGAGGCTGTCTGTCTTGCCAGGTCTTTGCGACCAGCTCAGGACCCGCAGGGCTCAGACCTGTCTTTATATGTCCGCAACAAGACTATCTTCTTTGGCTCAGCTGAGTCTCGTCGGGCTGCGACTGCGCGGAGCCCCAGCGCGGGAGAACTGGGCGTGGCTACTGCAGAAGCCCGCTAGCTCCGCCCCAGAGCTCCGCGAAGCGGCCGGCAGGTTGTTTGGTCCTCCTGCTTTGCCGTAGGCAGCCAGTACCTAGGAGGCGCTGCTGCCGCCAATATGGCGGCTAAGGTGAGCAGTTCATTGGGCGCGCTGCAGGGGGAGGGGTGCGGCCAGGCGCGCAGGCTGTGCCGCTCCCCTCGAGATGCTTCAGCCCCGCCATGGTGTCACTGTCCCAACAACTGCAGCCCGGCGAGGGGGGAGTCGCTGCCGCGTGCCCGTGAGTCGGTGACGTAGCGCTTCCCTCTGTGAGCCTGCGCAGTGAGTCGCGCCGGGCTGGTGCAGCTCTGCGATGGGGGGGCCGGGTGACGTCTAGCCCCGGCCGGCGGAGTTGGGCCCCTTTGGTGGGCATGCGCGGGCTGGTTCGTACGGCCCCGGCCTTGTGTCCTGCTGCCGGGAGCTGCGGCTAGAAGTACGTCCGGGGAGGTACTCCTTGAGGCTTTCAGGAGAAGCCGCTTTGCCCCGGGGTTCTTGATCGGATCCCCTTAAAAATTCAGAGTGTGAATTCTCCCCCGCCCGCTCCCCGTGACTCCCAACCAGGGGCGGTGAGAGCCTTTCTCGAGGGCGAGCGTGATGGCACCTCCTCCCACCCCTCCCGGGCCCTGCCTCTCGCTCCTGTGGCTTATCTCCGTGGACAGGCAGGCCTTCCCTTGCCTTGGGTGTCACCCCCAGGGCTTTCCTGAACGAGCTGACAGACAAACTAAGTGCTCCTAGGGCCTCTCAGTTGGCCTCCAGCTAGTGGCATTCAGGGATTTCTTGCACAACTGTTTCAATGCCTTGTTTGGGTTCCCAAATCCTAGATCATTAAGAGGGGTGGGTGCGTGTGTGCACGCATGCACGCTCCATCACAATCTAGGGAAATGGAAACACCGGGGTGCTCTGCATCAGTGGTTCTCAACTTTTTTTGTGCCAGGACCTTTTATAGACTTTGGTCAGTCCTGATCTAGTAAACAGTTTAAGTAGAAAACAGTCCTCTGGCTATGCTGGTGCCCCTCACTCCTAACCCACAACTCCCCATCCCTCCAGCCCTGCGGGTGCCCCTCACTCCTGATCTGCTGCCCCCAGGACTCTGGTGCGTGGGGCATGGGAGCAGGCATGTGTACCCACAGCGGGCACAGGGCTTCCACAGGGCTGGACAAGCATGGGCAGGAGCTGCCTCCAGGGCCCAGCAGGTGGGACTTGGCACAGGAGGGCAGAGTGTGGCTCCAAGACTCATTGCTGCCATTGCCACAGAACCCCTGTGACAACCATGCTGCCCTCACCTCCAGTTGCTGATGCATAGGCTGCAGCTCTACCTCACCTCCACGGCCTGGCGGCTTCTGCCACTTCCCTCAGGCTATGGCTCTATCCAGGAGAGGATGTGGGGTAATCTGTGCCCCCCTTGCCGCCCTGACATGGCGTCTGTGACTTCCCTTTCCCCTGCAGACTTACCTGCAGGAGCTGCTTTCCAAGCCACCTGGCTGTCATGTGCACATGGCACCCTGGCCTGATCACACTCCTCCCATTCCCCCGGCTCCAAGCAGTCCCTTGCACACTGGAACTCTGCTAGTCTGCAAGGGAAAACCCAGTTTCCCTTGTTTTTCTCCTTAAAAGGAAAATCCATTTTTAAAATTTGTTAATCAATTTTTAAAAATTTGTTCACAAACCTTTCATATATTCTTGCGACCCCCTTCTGGGTTGCAACCCAGAGGTTGAGAAATGCTATTCTACATAACTGGTCTGAATTAGCACACATCATTTTTTAAGGTCAAATAATAGGATGTTGAATAATGTACTTATTTTATTGGAATTAAAAGGACCAAATAAGTGTAAGTATAGGTATGGAATAACCTTTTTATTCAGTTTTTCCTCTCAGACATTTTCCACAGAGAATAAGGAGCTCTGAAAGATTTTTGTCTGGCCATTACTAGGGTTGCACCAACAGAGATTTTCAGAGCTGATACCAATAGCTGATTTTTAAGGAGGAATATTGGCTGATACTGATCTGATTTCTGATACAGCTGTGTGCAGCTGATAAGTCTGTTGTGCTAGCTGAAGGGGGGCGGGGGGCGGGGTAGATCAGTGACCCCTGCAGTGAGGGAGGGAAGGAGGGAAGGGTCAGGAGCAGACAGTGCCCAGCCAGGGTGGACCAAGGTATGGGACTGACCTGTGGCTCAGTGTGGGGGGCAGCTCCCGCCATTGGGAAGGGCATTGCGGAGGGAGAATCTGGGCAGGGCAGGGCGGATGGACTGGAGCCAGGGCTGCACCGGGTTCTTCTCAGTGGAGACTGGGCTCAGGTGAGGGTGGAGGGGGCTACAGAGGGGGCTTTAGCCATCCCAGATTTCACCGTAATCTCCCTATAGCCCCGCTCCCAGTGCCAGCGCAGCCCCAGCTCTTCTCAGCACATGGTTGGAGGTGGGGTGTTGGACTCAGGGCTGGGCTCAGGTGGCAGGGGCTATGGGGAGGCTACAGTGAAATTTGGGGTGGCTGCAGCCCCCTCTGTAGCTCTCCTCTCTGCCACTGCCCATCTCAAGCCCAGCCCCCTCAGAGAAGACTCTGGTGCAGCTTCAGCTCTAGCCTGCACCTGCAGCCCACCCACCCTGCTCTGCACAGATCAGGGGCATGTGCTCGCCATGCCCCCGCAGGGTGCACACGGCATTGGGAGCTGTCCCCCACCTGCACCCCCCAGACAAGCCGCAGCTCAGTCCCATGCCCTGCCCCACCCTGGCCGGGCAGTACCTACCTCAGCCCCTGCCCCCTCCCTCCCTCACTGCGGGGGTCCTTGATCTGCCCCTCCACACCCATTCCCTCCCCCCTCCTCTTTCACCACACCAGACTTACCATCTGCCCACAGCTTTCCAAGCTGCTGGACTGTGCTCCTTGCTGCTTGCATGCTGCGCTGTGTCTGTGATCACGCACAGACATTTATTGGCATCAGACTGATTTCCAGTACAGCCAGTTTTCTTTATATCTGTACCAATCCGATATCGAACCAATGTATCAGTGCACCTCTACCCATTACTCTATCAGTGGTCACAGTCAGACTCTAACGTATGAAGAGCTATATGATAATCTAGTCTGACCGTTAGGCTCACGTTTTCAAAGAAACTTCCAGTCATTGGGTCTTGTTCTGTTCGTCTGTAAGAATGAAAAAATTTTTCATGACTAAGTATCTGAACCAGTGGTTCTCAACCAGGGTGCTGTGGAGTCCTTTTAAGGGTGTTGTACGTTACTAGGTATGTAAACACTTACACATCATTCACAAGATAAACATAAAGTTGGCAAGCCAGTCAGTTGACCAGTAAATTGACTGCATATTTTTGACCAGTCAAAGATTATAGCAATTTTACAAAAAACTATTTTTTCTATAGTTTTCTTGACAAGAAGGATTTTTAAATTGTTTTTGATAAATTTCTTAATAAAAAAAATTGTCCTTTTTCTGTGTACTATTTGAACATATTGGCATTTTTTACCAGTATTTGACCAGTCAATAGACCAAACTTTATTTGACTGATCAAATATTGAACCCTAGATAAACCCAGATATATCAACTAGATATCCAGATCCAAGTACATTCTGACCTGTTGCAATCTTTCTGAGTTCTTTGAAACATAATAATTGCCTGTTATTTTTCCATAATTAAAAAAAAAAAGTGAAAACTACTTGCTGGCATTTTCTGAATTGTGCCTTGAGTCCAATAGGGAGTGCTTTGCATCTAAAAAAGCTATCAATTTATAGACAGTAATCAAATCACCTCCCAACCTGTTCTTCAATAAGCTGAATGAATTGAGCTTCATAAACCTCATAATGTAAGGTTTGTTTTCGAGCTCCTGAATCATTTTGTGGTCCTTCTTTGAACTTTGTCTAATATTTCCATATCCTCTTTGAATTGTCAACACTAGGAGTTGACACTCTATCCTGTTTTGCAGTTTTACTAAAGCTCTGTTCAAAGATGAGACACTTCCCCACTTTTGGTAGATATTTTCACAGTTGGTAGGTTCAGAAGGGACCTGAGCAGATCCTCAATTTCAACCCCCTGCCATGGCAGGAAAGAGTACTGGGGTCAAATGACCCTGGTGAGGTGTTCATCCAGCCTCCTCCTAAAGACCCCCAGGGTAGGAGCCAACACTACTTCTCTTGGAAATTGGTTCCAGATCCTAGCTGCCCTGACAGTGAAGTAGCACCTCCTGATATCTAGCCTAAATCTACCCTCTGCCAGCTTGTGGCCGTTATTTCTTGTCACTCCTGGTAGTGCTTGGGGAAACAGGAACTCCCCCAATGCCTGCTGGTCCCCCAGCTGACTCCTGATCATGCGCGGGACCCTCTCCATGTTGTCCACATCGCTCCTGAAGTGCAGCGCCCAGCAGTGGACGCAGTACTCCAACTGCAGCCTGACCAGTGTTGCATAGAGGGGAAGGATCACCTCCTCGGACCTGCCTGAGATGCATCTGCAGGTGCATGATAAGGTACGGTTCCTTCCTGACCGCATTTGCACACTGTCGGCCCATGTTAATCTTGGCATCAATAATGACTACCATATCCTTTTCTGCCTCTGCACTGATCAGAAGGGAGTTCTCCAGCCTATAGTTATGCTGCTGGTTCTTCCTCCCCAGGTGCAGCACCCTGCACTTGTCAGTGTTGAAACCCATCCTTTTCTCATCCACCCACCCCATAACCTGTCTAGGTCCAATTGCAGCCTATTCCTTCCTTCTGGCATGCCCACTTCTCCCCACATCTTAGTGTCATCTGTGAATTTGAACAATGTGCTTTTTACTCCCTCATGCACGTCACTGATGAAGATGTTGAACAGTGTGGACCCGAGGACCGAGCCCTGGGGAACCCCACTGCCCACATCCCTCCAGGTCGAAAACTGACCCGTCCACCACCACTGTCTGGGTGTGGCTCTCCAGCCAGTTAGTGACCCATTTGACTGTGTAGGTGTTGACACCACAGTCTCCTAGTTTTAATGAGAATGTGGTGAGAGACTCGGATGAAGGCCTTCCTAAAGTCCAGAAAGACTACATCCACTGCTACCCCTGCATCTAAGGATTTTGTGACCTGGTCATAGAAGGCCACCAGGTTGGTCTGAAAGAACCTGCCTCTAATGAACCCATGTTGGTTGCCCCTAAGCATAATCTCCCTTGCTGGCCCCTCACGAACATGCGCCAGGACAACTCTCTCAAAAAGCTTACTCAGGATTGAGGTAAGACTATAGTTTCCTGGGTCTTCCTTCCTCCCTTTTTTGAAAATGCCCACATTGCCCTTTTCGTCTTCTGGCATCACGCCAGAGCACCATGAGTGCTCATAAAGCCATGGCAGGGGTCACACAGTGACCTCTGCTAATTCACTCAGCATTCTGGGGTGGAGATTGTCAGGACCTGCTGGTTTAGATTCGTCCAGTCCCTCCAGAAGTTCGCCGACTGAGTCCTCACTGACCGTAGGCCTGGGTGCGCCTCCTTTGGGACCTACGGGGGTCCCACTGGTGGTGGGTGACCTGGTCTCTGCTTGGAAAAATGGAGGCAGTTCCCATCTCTATATATTTGATTAGCCTTTTTAGCTCATAGCATGTCACAAAGAGCTTGTGTTGAGGCAGCTGTCTGCAAGAATGCCCAGGCCTCCTTGTAGTTAACTTATTTCTTTCCAAGGAAAGCCTCCCGTCCTATAGGACTAACTTCCTCATTTCCAGATTACCTTGCATTTAGCTATACTGAAAGACACTTTGTTGGACTGTGACAGTTTTAATGAGAGTATTAATATCACTCTTACAATAATTATTTCCCTTCATTATTTACTAATCTAACAATCCTTGTGCTTTCTGCCAATTTTGCTGCCAAAGAATATATCATTTATGTATTTTATTCATACAAATACAGAAAAGCATTGCATCAAGATTTGATTCCTCTCATTGAGGTCTCTCAATTAACAATTGCAAATTAAGATTTGTTGTGGAGTCAGTTCCAGCATTGGTATATAAACAACAAGAAAAATGTTCCTAATGTGCATCTTATGCAACCCATGTAGCAGTTTGTAGGCCTACATTGATCTAGCTGATAAATAATTTGGGGTCGGGGTTTAAAATAGAACTGTTCTAAGTAAGCTTTTTTTCAAAGTAATGTATGTGTTCAGTATATAGCCTGCTCGTTTGAGGCTACTTTTTTCTGCACAAGACTTAGTCGCAACTGCTGGACAGGTTTCTTTAGATATGCCCGAAAAGATGGAGAGAGAGTACGAAGTTTGCAGCATTTCAGTGAGAAACACCACTTACTTAACTTGTGTGGATCTCCAGGACATGTAGAATATAAAGCATAATAAAAGCCTTTCAGTTGTAAGACACCTGCATGCTTTGTAGTTTTGTGGCTCTTTAGAATTCACACGTCTCACTGTTTCTGTATTTATTATCTTTGATATGATTCTGACACTTCAAAGTAGATTATTTGAAATGAAGAAACTTAAAGCCCAAATTATGCAAGTATAGTTTGACAGCTTCATTGTTATGTTTTGATAGTTTTATTCTAGTTCTGTTTTTTGAAAGCATGCCTTTAACAGTTTTCTTTTGACTTTCAGGTGTGCTTTCCACAGGTTTCACGCTTTAGCAAAGTCTGTTGTTATGGTCCACTGATCAAAAACAATGCCAATCCTGACTGTTAGTCTATGGTGTTTTGTGTAAAGCCTGGTTTGTGTGTTATCCATGTGAGAAAACAACCCTTTGATGTACTACCTAGTACCACAGTCTCTTTTAATCACCCTTCTATATAGTATTAAGGGAGATGTTTTCTGATTATTATCATTGACTTGCTTTCAATTCAGCTTTTCACAAAGCAACACCATAAATGTCAGCACCTTAGAAGTCAGCATCTGTATCCGTATTGAATTCATGTCTACAAAATACTGTTTGGGCTCATGCCTTTTTCTTTCTTTTTTTTTTTAAGTTCTGCTTCAGGACTCATCCACATTTGTTTAACAGTATATCCTATGCTGTGTTTGCTTTGGATACTGAATCAGATCTTATTTCAACAAGCTTAGGTCACTAGTACGGGAAGTGATGTGGGA
Organism: Caiman crocodilus; assembly: GCA_030014935.1. Classification (NCBI taxonomy): domain Eukaryota; kingdom Metazoa; phylum Chordata; order Crocodylia; family Alligatoridae; genus Caiman; species Caiman crocodilus. The sequence goes on from JAGPOW010001327.1 coordinate 24,226,892, forward strand.
CCAGGGACTGAAGACAAATGCCAGGTAGAATATAGGATGAGCACAGTAGAAATAATGACATTCCTACTATTGCCATAGAATTGGTGTATGACAAATTAAAAAATTTAGACCTATATGAGTCATTGGGACTGGCTCTTCATCCGAGAGTGCTGAAGGAGCTGGCCAAAGTCATTGTGGAACCCCTGGCAAAACTCTTCCACAACTGGTGGTGCTCTGGAGAAGTCCTTGAGGACTGGAAGAGGGCCAGTGTTGTACCCATCCACAAGAAGGGCAGGAGGAAGGACACGGGTAACCATAGGCCGATCAGCCTAACTTCCATCCTAGGGAAAATCCTAGAAAAGTTCATCAAGGAGTCATCTATTTGGGATAAGCTTAAAGAAGGTAAGATTCTGAATGAAAAGCCAGCATGACTTCCATCACAGGCAGGTCTTACCTTACCAACCTCATCTTCTTCTATGACCAGATAACTCGCCACCTGGACATAAGAGAGCAGGTTGACATTGTATATGTAGACTTCCTACAGGCCTTTGATCTAGTATCCTACGATGTCCTCGTGAGAAAATTGGAAGATTGTGGGCTTAACTCCAAGACAGTCAGGTGGGTGAGATACTGTCCTCAGGATAGGACCCAGAGAGTCATAGTGAATGGATCTGTGTCATCTTGGTGAGTAGTGGGCAGCAGTGTCCCACAGGGGTTGGTGCTTGGTCCAGTACTTTTCAACATCTTTATTAATGATTGGATGTGGGTGTGAAGAGCTCACTGGCCAAGTTCACAGGCAACAAGTTATGAAGAAATGTGGTCACTCTTGAAGATGGGCTACAGATGCAGGCAGACCTACACAGACTAGCAAATTGGGCGGATTGGAATCTGATGAAGTTCAGTGTCAATAAATGTAAAGGGCTTCACCTAGGGATGAGCAACCTCCAGCACACCTACAGGCTTGGTAGCACCAAACCGATTAGCAGCATGAATGGAAGGGACCTGGGAGTAATAATAGACCACAGTATGAATATAAACTGGCAGTGTAATGCTGTAGCCAATAGGGCAACCAGCACTCTGGCATGTATCGTTGCATCTCCAGCAAAATCAAGGATGTGATTCTTCCACTGTATTTGACACTGGTGAGACCGCAGCTGGAGTACTGCATCCAGTTCTGGGCACTATACTTTAACAAGGACGTCGATAAGCTTGAGAGAGTCCAAAGAACCACCTATATGATCCGTCTTGCACAGCAAGCCATATTAGGAAAGGCTGAGGGATCTAGCACTCTTCAGCTTCAAGAAAAGAAAGCTGAGAGGGGAGTTGCTAGCAGCTTACCACTACACTAGGGGAGTATATCAAGGGTTTGGTGAGCAACTGTTCACCAGGGCACCCAAGGGGAAAACCAGGAGTAATGGCCACAAACTCCTGGAAGGCCAATTCAGACTCAGCATTAGGACAAACTTCACAGTTAAGGTGTCCAGACTGTAGAATAAGCTCCCTCCAGAGGTGGTGCAATCACTTACCTTGGAAATCTTCAAGAGAACACAAGATGGTTACCTGACCCCCAGTTATCATTCCTGCTTGGTGCAGGGGTCTGGACCCAATGGTCTTGCAAGGTCCCTTCTGGCCTTACAATCTAGGAGTCTGAAAGCTAGAGGAAAGATATTAATGGACTTTAGCTTGGGTTGGATCCTTATTAAGGGTCCCTTTACTAAGGATAAAAAAGAAAACCACAAGAGGAAAAAGAACCCGTATAAAAATATAGTGCACGTATTGGGTAGCCGAACGTGCAGTGTACAATTTCAGTTTAAAGGAAATCTTTTAATATAGAAAAGTTTAAATGAGCATGTATTGAGAGTTTTTACTAGTTCTTTGCAATAGGATATGAGATTTTTACTTCAGATTAGACAGATGATTCGTTGCTGTTCTGAAGTCACTTTACTAGTTAGTCATGAAATTACAGATTGATTTATATGGCCATGAGCTTTTTACATAAGTTTTTCATTGTACTGCTTTCATCATCTCTTGCAGATTTGTTAAGACTTCATGATCATGTTCTTCTTTGGTCCTTAGTATCTTCTTATAGACTAATTGAAATTCTAGAGAAAAAAGAAGGTTTTGACTTGACCCACATAATATTACATTTCTAATACTCATTAGGTAATCTTACTCTTTTTCTGCTTAGCCTTGTTTTGTATTGTTCAGTGTGTTCTGGACCTTGGCATTCTCAGTAATTGTATTTTACTTCATTATACCTAATTATTAGTCTGAGGAAGGAACATACTAACCTGTGAACTTGGCAAAGTTGATTGGATGTTGCACAAATTAGGGTATTGATTTTCTTTGTTTTGTCTAGTAGAGCTTTTGTCATTTTAATAGGGAAAAGTAAGCCTTTTAAAAAAAAATGCATTAAAACAATTATTGGACAGTAGAGATGCTCCCACTAGCATAATCATGCAGTTGTCTTGAGTCAGTGTTTAATCAGTGCTATTCTGAAGTTGAACTATTTTCAGCATTCATAAAACACCTCCTCTTCTTTTTCTTTGTTATTAATTAACCACAATAAAGCTCTCTGGCTGCTTTAATTTACCACAGTAAATATGGTATGTGCATTAAAACAAGCAAAAACTATCTTGTGTTTTTCCTTTGGAAAGCTTGGTTTGTCTTCTCATTTATAATGTGACAACTGTGGTCTCCTTCGTTGTATTGAAACCAGGTATAGTTGTTTACAGTATTGTGTCCTGGATTAGAGTGACAATTAGGATTAATTCTGAGAAGACTTCATAGGTAAAGAAGAATGATTTTAAGCAATTACAATCTATTAACGTGTAATTATAAAGAAAATTTGTTTTAACAGAATATATTTGAATAGCGGAATAAAAGTTTGTGTACTCTGTTCCCCAAGAGATAAGTGTCTTTCTGAGTGACATCTTCACTAGCCCTGACCATGGTATTTTATTCTAGGTCATATTATCACAAATGTAATTATTCATGTGTTAATTGGTTTGATTATTGTCATCCTATTTCTGTTCTCCCTAAACCTTTAGGGTTTGTCTGTGCTTTAGAAGGGCCTCTATGGCTTTAGCTATTCCAGCATCACTAGGGGCTCTCCTGACGTAGCTCATGCTGAGAATATGCCATAGTGTTTTTTCTGTTGGGGTTGCATTACCTTCCTAAATGACATATTAAGCCAAGGGTAAGCATCCTGCTGTCAGCACAACTGCATTGGATGTTACACAAACTACAGTTTTGCCAGTGTACCCGAGTCAGTTAGGCTGTGTGGTTTATTTTGTGCTCCTCCCTGACTCAGATAAATTTGCAACGCTTGTGTAATGTAGACTTGACTTTAGTCTCTACATGCGAGTAAGGCCCTCTCAGTCTTCTGTTCAAGCCAGGTCTTGACTAAAAAGTTTTATCACTATAATTACATCAGCTAAGAGTGTGAAATAAGTCACTCCTTTTAGCTGCTAGCAAACCCTGTGTTTTAGATACAGCTATGCTGGTAAGAGTGCTTTGTCAGTTTAATTTCAGAAAAGTGGTGTGGCCTTTCTGACAGGAAAACATATATCAGTGTATGCTGTGTCTGCACTAGGGTGCGGTGCTATATAACTAGGGGTCTACCTAACTTGAGGAGGCAACTGGCTGATTTTCATGGGCAAATCCCAAGGCCAGCTGCCATTTTCTCAGGCTGTGGGCAGTAGGACCCGCCGCATGCTTCTAGCTGAGGGGTCCCAGTGGTGCCATCCGTCATTGCTGATAGTTGCAAGGGCTGTCTGTCACGTGGCCCTGCTCCTTGCCACTGATTTGTTGTCAGGGCTGTCCGTCATGCACCCTTGCCCTTCGGTACCAATTGGTGGAAAAGGGTGGGGCCTCATGACAGGCAGCCATCTTGCAGGCAGGCCTTCTTGCCAGGAGCCCCCCTCCCTCCTTCCCACCTGGTTTGCTGCCTACCACAAGGACTGCTGGCTCCCCCAGGGGACTATGCAGCCAATCCCCCCTGGGGAGCCAGCATTATATTTTCAGTGAAGTATTTTGTTTGTTTGTTTATTGGGTTTGGCTGAGTTTTGTTTTGCAATGACTCTGCTGTGTTTTAAAAAGCCCACCATTCTTTGCGGAGCCGGCCAAAATCTGCGATTTCTGCAGAAATTGTGCTATTACAGACACAGTAGGTCCCTTTATATAACTGTTCCAGCAGAGTTCCAGATAGATGTCACATTTAGACTGTTTTAAATGCTATTTAAACTGCAAGCATCCAGATGTTCAGGCCTATTTAGAACGTTGTAAAGCTCCTGGAACGTTTCAAAAGTGTGCCTGGATAATCAGGTGTTATTTTGAAACGGTCCTTTAACTTGTTCAGTGTTGTGAGAGGGGTGAGGACAAAAAGGGGTTAAAAGGCAAGCTTACCTTGCTAAAGGGGTGCTGGAGCAGCCAGGTGAGCAGCTGGAGCAAGAAAGGACATAACACCTCGCCCCCTTTTCAAGAAGCAGCTCACCTGCACCTGGGCAGGCTCAGCAGTCAAAAGGGGCAAGAACAGCAGTTCAAGGAGGGCAAGAGAAAGAGGAAGGGGTCAGGTTTGATTGATCCGGTTGCAGTGGAGGGATGCGGGGATTGGTACAGAGCCCAGGGAGAGGCAGAGCAGAAACCTCCCCGTGACCCCATGGATTAAATGAGAGTGTTATGGAGCAGTGTACAGAGTTAGTACAGGAGCATGAATCTGCTTCCTAAAGCTCGTTACCAGAAGGTAAACAGAGAGGATATCTGAAACCAAGTAGCAAAGTGGTAAGTGGGCTTCAGGGCACAGGCACTTCTAGCTAAAAAAACAAACAAACCAGATAGGAATTAACCCTTGCCTGCCTCGTTCTTTAGGTTTCAGTACCTAGCACTTTACATTGCCCCTAGCACTTAGCTAGATACAGTGGCACATGCATCTGGTAAGTTATGAGATAGATTATAGTTTGTTACACTTTAAGATTCAGTGGGAATGTGTAATATGGATAAAGCCATGTGCAGTTTAGATGAGGCTGAGAAGCAGTAGTCACAAATCTGGTGTACTTGATGTGAAGAAGGGAGGCTATCTAGTAAAGTGTGACAGACAGAGGAGTGGTCTGAAGAAAACAGGATTGTGATGGCTTAGATGAGCAGTTTATCAAACAAGACATTAAACATCAAGGTGGCATAAGGCTGGTGGCAGAGCCCCAGAATCTTATACCGGAAGGAAATTCACTGGTCTCCAGATCCAGGGAGTTAAAAGGGGGGCTGTGACTGGACTGAACACCTCCACATAAAGCTTTGAATCTGTTTGAATGTAACATTTAAACCACATTAAGTGTGCTGTATTTCATTTTTTTCCTAATCAAACATTTCAGTTCAAATACTTGTTACTATTGGGACATAAAATTAACGTGGGGGTACTTTTTTTAGTTTTGTTTACTAAATAGTCAAGCATGCTATATCAGATTGTGCTCTATTTAGGGCTTTGGAACTTTTTCCAATTCAAAATGTTCTGGAAAACCCACATATCTGCCCCTGTTTCTGCATTCCCAGGGAGCCATCCAAGATCTCTGCAATTTTTAAGCAACATTTTTCCCAAGCCACTGGCCAAATGCTTCCAATGCCAGCAACTTACATGGAGACCTTCAGCAGTGCATCCAGGAACCCTGAAGCACCTGGTCAACCCTCCTCCCCCACCCCAAATCAGCCTGGGATGCCCCAAAGCCTGGTCAGTTGCCACAAATGTAATGAAACCGATAAGCAGCATGGGGGGGAATGTGTTTAAAAGCAGAGACTTTGGGGAGTCCTCAGAATACCCAGCTCGCTAGGAACCCACAAGCAGGGGTCTAGGCACTTTCCCACCTGACCACCTGAAGGTAATGTTTCTTAAGGCAGTAGGCTGAGCCAGAGACCTTGAGTAGCACTCTGGAGTACCCTTCCCCCCAGGAAGGGAGAAGCAGAGGTCCAGGTCAGCCCTTCACCTCCTAAACAGCCTGTGGTACATTACCACAAATTGAAGAAAATTGATGAGTGGCCTGTAAGAAGGTGCTCTTTGCAAGCCACAAAAGCTCTGACAATCCAGATGACCCAGCTCTCAGGAACCAGAAGCAGGGGTCTAGGCAGCTTCTCCTCCCTCTCCTCTCCCCCTCCCAACTCTTCCACGCACATATTTAGGTACCTCTATTCAGGGTACCACCGTGAAGATTTTGGTACAGCGCAGGGAATGGTCTTTACTGAACTCTGTTAGTGAGAAGGAGGATCAGTGAACTGCAATTGTGGGCCATTCATACAGTCTTCCTTCTCTGCTCAGGAAATATTGGGGAAACTGGAGCACTTGCTACTAAGGCATGCTAAGCTGGATATTCACTGTCACCCCCTGGTGGCAGTTTGACAACACTGCAATATCTAAAAAGTGGCTCCTATTTAGGACCCTTGGCAGTGTGTGTATGGACACCTCTAAACCACAACAGTTGTGAACCAGTTCCCAATCAGTGACATTCTTGAAACTGTTCAAGTGTTATGTTTGTCACCCCCTCAGAGGTCTCCCATTGCAAACAAATGCTAAATCACCTTCACTCTTTTTCTGTCCTAGTAAGTACTTGTCAGTTGTGTTTCTGACCGTCTGAACTTCCCTTGATCCTGCACCATCTTTCAGCTTTGTAATTTTTTATCTGTTTGCCTTCTCTGCTTGCTACATAGCTCTAACATTAGCATTCTTCTTTTCTTTGTGCCTGCCTGATCCAGCTAGGCCTCTTTGCCTTCTTCCAAAACAATAAGTGAGTAACCTCTTTCTGTTACCTCACTGTTTAGCTGTTTGCTCTTGTTATATTTACTTCTTTGCTTCATTCTTCACAGAAAAATACACTGTTATGAAACTAGGAAAAGTAATTTAAAGAAATAGGGGGAAAGGATACAAATAATGAATTAACAGTGCATCTAAGAACTTCTGAACAATTTAAAAGACTTTAAACCAGTAGGACCTAATGGATTTCACCTCAGGGTCCGAAATGATTAGCTGAAGAAATTCTTAAAGCCACTGGTAGTATTATTTACAAACTTATGGTACTAATTGAGGTTCTAGAGGGTTAGAGAAATTATGAGTATTAAAAAGTGGAAAAAGGAGGACCTAGTAAAATAATAGTCTACATAACCTGATTTTGATATTTTGGACCAGGGCTCTCCAACTGGCAGCTTGTAAGGGGTTAAACTGTGGCCCCTGGGCTCCCACCCAGCTACTGCTACCCCCAGTGCTCCGACTACAAGAGCAGCCAGGGTCTTCAGGTTCCTTCTCCCTCCTGGTGCCATCCCAGGGATTGCACTGATGCAGCATAGCCCACCCTGCAGTGCTAAGAGCATGGTGCAGCAGGAAAGCCCACAACTAGGGAGCTGAGAGTGAGGTGGGGTACTGGTGCAGTGTGCAGGGAAGGGGGTGAGACTTAATTTATTCTTTTAATATGGTTTTCAGAGAAAATATGCTTATCATTTGATTTTCTGTCATTTATAGGGTAACTAACCAAAGAGCACTGGAGTATGCAAACTCCTATAAAGAACTAATTACGTGACTTCTGATTAAACATAATTTGCAGTAATCTTGTTGCATATCAGAAACAACTGACAAATTTTAATGCTAAAATCAAGTCTGTCTTGAGCTTAATGTTATAACCATGAGGTAGCTTTGACATAATTGAACAGTATGTAGCAAGAATACTTCTATAATCTTTAAAGTGTAGTAGGAACATTCTCTTATCTTTTCAGGAATTATCCCAAAAGTCTTGTTCCGCTGGATTACTTCACTGGATTAGTTCTTTTAAGCAGGAAACCATTGATGGGCACTTAATAACCTACAGAGTTGTAACCTACACTGTTTTTTAAACCTGTCTTCTAGGAGTAAATTATTGCTGATACCTTGAAACACTATCATGAAATTCATGTTCATTTCTCAAAGAAAAGTAATTAGAGGTGCACCAATTAAGCTTTTTTGGCCCAATATCTATGTTGATTATTGACCAGCCATATTGGCCAACACCGGTCAGATTGGCAATATGCATCAGAGAGCAGCATCTGGCTGGTAGGTCTGTTGGGAAGAAAGGGTGTGGGGGGGAAGAAGAGTGGGAGGAGTAGATCAAGGCCCCCATGGTAAGGGAGGGCCTGTGGCTGTGGCTGTGGCAGGCATGACCTGGCTGGGTGTGGTGCTGCTGATCCAGGAGAGGAGGGTGGCTTCTGCCACTGCACATACCCCATGTGAGGTGAGGCATGGGGGGCATGTGCCCCCCAGATCTGTGCTCAGGGTGTGCAGGGGTGGGGTGGGCAGTGGTGGCACTGGGACAGGGCTACTGGGGAGGGCTACAACCACCCCAAAATTCACCATAGCTCCCCCATAGTCCTCCCTCACAGTGCCATCGCTGCCCAGCCCGAGCACAGCACCTGGCCTGAGCACACAGCAGGCAGCCCACCCTTGCCCCATACACAGATCGGGGAGCATGTGCCCCTCATACCTCTCCCCCACAGCCGTCAGACAAGCTGCTCATGACTTCACTCTGCGTCCCACCCTGGCTGAGTAGCACCTGCCCCAGCCCCATTCCCTCCCTCACCATGGGGGCCTTGATCTGCTCTCCCCATGCCCCTTCCCTCCCCTGTCCCTTCCCCACCACAGACTTACCAGCCAGGTGCTGCTCTCCAAGTTACCAGACTGTACTAGCCCCATGCATGCGGCAGCTGTACACATGCACGCAGCATTTATTAGCAGTATAATCAGCCAAAAGAAGCTGATTGCAGATAATGTCAATTTAATGCACATTAAACAATTTTTGCCAGGTGTCTACATATACAAAGATTTGGGACTAAAGTTAGTACCAAGTCCCTGCAGCCCTGCCATGTACCCCTACAGGTGTCTACACATGTATTAATGCGCTTTAACTAGTCGCACCTAAATTTTCTACCTGCATTTGCAGCCAAAGCATTGGGGGTAGCAGTAGATGGGTATCAAATTTGCAAGTATCAAATTTAGGCGCAATTAGCCTAATTTCACCATTTTAATACGCATTAAGAGCGTGCATGTATAGACGTGTCCATAATGTGCGTTAAATTAAGCTAATGCACATTAACGTGTCTCCTGTAGACACGTCTTTAGTCTAGCAGATTTAACACAACTTCAGGGTTTTTTTATTTTTGTTTTATCTGAAGAATATCTGGAAGTTTTTTGAATGAACCAACATAGCTTTTTTGATCTTGGTAGAATTAGTAAATCTGGCAGTTAGAGAAACAAACTTTATTTTACATGTAAACTGAGAGGGTATCTTTCAGTTACTCCAGTTTATAATAAAACAGACTCTTAGTCTACAGATGTAACCACAAGCCCAGTTTACAATCTTTAAAGTCATACTGTATCTGTTGTTTGCTTATTTACTGACATATGGTTCTGTATATTGAGAATTCTGTCTTAGGGAGCTGTTATTTATATAAGTTTATCTATAAAGTTTGTTGGGGGTCTTAAACTTAATTTTATTTTAATGTTTCCTGTTAGAAGTCCCTTTTCTGTTTGCCTATAACTGTACCAAACTTAAATGATTTGTGCTGACATTTTCCAGGTTTGATATTTTTATATTGGTTTCAGATTATGAAGTCAGGGAAAATATAGTATATTTTTAGTGTTAAAAAATGTTCAGCATTTTAAGTGTTCCAGAGTCATGGTTTGATTCTTTTCTCTTTTAAATCTGCTGGTTTTTCCCCCAAAAAATGTATATGGACAGAGTCAGGTACATTATAACAGTCTCCTGAAATCAAATGAAATGTCAACTGAAGAACAGTAAGAATCAGTGGAATGGCCCTAAGATATGCACTGTGTACTTCCTTTATCTCTAATATAGTACTTTATTGTTGCGCTACAGAAATTCTGTATCCCCTGCATATTCACTGTGTTCTGATAGTTTGTTCAAATCCTGAGATACCTTAGGCCTGACTTACTAACCACTTGTTATTCCCACTGACTTAGATTGGAGTTGTGGGTGCTCAGCATTTCCTAAAACCAGGCCTGACAGGTCTGTCTCGACCAGGTGATCACATAGGAAATGCCCATGGTCACATAGCAAATAATGAGTGTCATTCCGGGGTAGAACCTAGAAAAGAAAACACAGTTTACTCTTTAGATAAATTTTTTTGGATATACAGTAAAATCCCTCTTATCCGGCATTCTGCAAGCCAGAATGCTCTATTTAACCAGTATTTCCGGCCGGACCCAGGGAGGTGGGGAGAAGCTTGCACACGTTGGCCATTGCCGCCACCACCCACTCCCTGCGCTGCCGCTGCCCTGCATGTGGTTGCCACTACCCCCTCCCCCTCCACTCTGTGTTATCTGCCTCAGATAACTGGAATTTTTACATAACTGGCACCCAGCATTCCCCACTCATGTCAGATAATGGGGATTTTATGGTATATGGCAATTTTGAGTTTTACTACACAATTTCAAAAGATCTGAGAAATAGCATAAATGTTGTGGAATTCTACCAGTTATCCTTAAAATAGGGGGCGTTAGTAGTAGTGAGGAATAATACACCCTCCCACTAGGACCTATTGTCTCATTTTGTGTTTATACAGGACTTAGCACAGTGAGATTGAAGTCTGTGACTGGGCAATATATGTAGTGATACTTCATAAGCAATGTATGACAGTATTGTTCAGTCAAGATTTCATTGTATTAACTAAAATGAGTGCGGACAAAAATATCCAGCCACAGTATTGTGGTACTAGCAATGATAGTAACAGTGAGAAACAACTTTTACTGCTCTCTGAGGCTGAATTCAGTCTCTGAATTCACTCTCTGAGGCTGATATACTAGTGTACTTTTAGAGTACTTTCAAAATTAATTTTGAATAATAAAATATTGCTTTAAAAAGTAGTTGGGCTGTACTTGTACACTAGACTGTACTTTTCAGGTTGTAGACCTCTCTGTTTGCATACCTGAGTATTTTTTGTTTAAAAAACTTCTGTTGTTTCTTCTAAAATGTTTTATATTACAAAAGAGGATTTAAAAGGTACATTTTTAATCCAATTTCAATTAAATAATCAAATAACAGATTAAGCATGTCAGATTGATCAGACGCACAGCTGTGTTTCTGAAATTACTACTGGATGTTAATGAAGAGGAGAAAATATGATTTCTCAAATAACATTTAACGCTGCTTTTTTTATCTTTCTCTGTTCTAGATGGCCAAGCTGGTTGCTGTCCCTTGTGCTCTGGCATGTACGTCTATTAGTGTATATGCTGCAACAGAAGAAGGATCAAAAACCCACCCAATAAAGCCAAATCAGGTGAGATTCTTGTTGCTGCTGGGTTTTTTATATAAACAATAACTAGAAGTATTTGAAAACTACCAAGGCTTCCCTTTGACTGATGTTACACAGCAAACAAAATTGTTTAACTAAGAGTGATGCGGAGTTATAGAAAAATATGCCTGAAAGGGATTTCACAAGGTTATCTAGTCCAGACCCCTGTTCAAGGCAGAATCATTCCTAACTAAACCATCCCAGCTAAGTGTGTCCAACCTGTTCTTGAAAATTTCCAACAATGGGCATTTCACAACTTTTCTAGGAAGACTTTTCTAATGTTTGATCACCCTAGAGTTGGAAAGGTTCTCTGAAAGTTTAATGTAAATTTTATTCTGCTACAATTTGAGGCCATTGCTCCTAGTCACAGCTATAGACAAAAGTGCATCTTCATCCTCTCTATAATCTCCCTTTAGACATTTGAATGCAGTTATCAAATTCCCCCTTCGTCTTCTGTTCTCCAGGCTAAATAATCTCAGCTCTTCCAAAATTGACTTATAAGTCATGTTTCCCAGACCTCTAATCATTCTTGCTGCTGTTCACTGGACTCTTTCCAATTTGTCCACATCTTTCATGAAACAAGGGGCTCAAAACTAGAACCAGTACTCCACACCATGCCTCACCAGTGCAGAATAGAGTGGAAGAATCACTTCCCTTGATTTGCAAGAGACATTTCTGGTATTGTAGCTCAATATACTATTGGCCTTTTGCAACAAGAGCAGTTAGCTCATATCAGTTGATGGTTCTCTGTAATCCCCAGATCTTTTTCTGCAGTACCACATCCTAGCCAGTCATTCCTCAGTCTGTATTTGTATATGCAATTGTTCACCTGAAAGGCAGGACTTTGCACTTGTCCTTATTTAATTTTATTCATTTGACTACAAATCATTTCTCCAGTTCATCAGGGTCATTCTAAATCTTAACCCTACCCTCCAGAGGGTCTGCAATTGGTGCCCTCTGCAAATTTTCCAAGTGTATACTCAATCCCAAACTACAAATCATTAATTAAGATATTAAATAATATTGAACCCAGGATAAACCTCTGGGGATCCCCACTTAATACCTCTTCCCAACTAGGCATTGATCCATTGATAACTGCTGACTGAGCATGATGGTCCAGCAAGTTATATATACACTTTAGAGTACCTTCATTCAGTCTCTGTTTCTTTAGCTCTCTAATAAGAATGTCATGGCAGACAGTGTAAAAAATATTGACTAAGCCAAGGTTTCACATCAACTGCTCCCATCCCCACTATCCAGAACCCATCAGTTTATCATGGAAGGAAATCAGGCATGACTTGCTCTTGAATCCATGTAGGTTGTTCCTGATCACATTTTTTCTCCTCCAGGGGCTGAGAAATAGATTTCTTGATAATCTGCTCTATGATCTTTCCAGGTACTGAAGGCAGACTGACTAGTACCTAATTCTTCAGGTACTCATTCCCTTTCTTAAAGATTGGTGTACAATATTTGTCCTTTTCTAGTCATTTGGGACCTCTCATAGATTCATGGATTCTCCTGATTTCTATGAGAGCTTAAAGATGATAAACAGATGATTTTGAAATTATCTCAACCAAATTGTTCAGTACTTTTGGATGCATTCCCATCCAGCCCAGCTGACTTGAAAGCATCCAGCTTCCCATGGAAATTCTTAACCTACTCTTCCATTACTTCAGGCTGCTTACCTCCTTGCAAACTGCACGTGTCAACTAATAGTTGACCTTATTCATAAAGACCAAATAAAAAGAACATTAAATACCTTAGCCTTCTCCTCATTCATTACTACATCGCCCTCTGCATTCAGTAAAGGACCTACACTTTCCTTGTCACATTTTTACTTCTGACTTGCTTGTAGAACCTTTTTAATGTTCCTTGTTAGTTGCAAATCATGCTTTGGACCTTCCTGAATTTCTGTCTGAATACCCATGTGATACTTCTGTACTATATCCTAGTAATATGGCCAAGTTTCCACTTTTTGTAGGATTCCTTTTTGATGTTCAGTTTATTGAAGAGTTCAGTTTAGCCAGGATAGTCTCCTGCTGTACTTTTTACCTTTTCTTTGAATCATGATAGCTTACTCTAGGACTTCTTTCTCTCTCAGACTTGTCTCCCTGGAAATCCTACCCACCTGTTCTCTAAAGTTTAATGTCTTTATACTGCTACTGTCCCTTCTCCCTTTTCTTAAGATCTTGAAAGCTGTCATTTCATAGTCAGTGACTTCCAAGTTGCATTCCACTTAGACATTCTCTACCATTCCTCCCTGTTTGCAAGAAGCATATCAAGAAGAGTTTCCATGCAAGTTGGCTTCTCCACCTGTAACAGGGAGCCAGAGGCTCCTGTAACTTCAAGGATAGTGGCAGGCCAAGCTTGCTGGATGGGACTGGCAGCTGAGCAAAAGCTAGCTGCTGGGAAGCAAACAATCGAGTGACAGCAGGGATAGAAGCTACCACTTCAAGAGTGACTATCCTAAGATATCCTAAAATAGTCACTGCAGTAAGCAGTGAAAGGAAGCAGACATCTAGGCAGCCCAGAAGCAAAAAACTGCAAGCAGCTGAAGTAAGCCACTGTGGCAGAATTGCCACCCTGGGCGCCCTCCTCCACAAGCGTCTCTCTGTGCCAGCCTGAGGGGCTGCTGGTGAACCCCCCAGGGCAGGGATTTCAACC
>JAGPOW010001327.1:24245043-24270941 GCA_030014935.1 Caiman crocodilus
GTGGCTGCCTATAAGTTCATCATGGGGGCACAGAAGGGAATTGGTGAGGTTTTATTCACCAAGGCGCCCCCGGGGGTTACGAGAAATAATGGCCATAAGATAGCAGAGAGCAGATTTAGACTGGGCATTAGGAAGAACTTCTTCACAGTTAGAGTGGCCAAGGTCTGGAATGGGCTCCCAATGGACGTGGTGCTCTCCCCTACCCTGTGGGTCTTCAAGAGGAGGTTAGATAGGCATCTAGCTGGGTCATCTAGACCCAGCACTCTCAGACTCAATGATCTATTGAGGTCCCTTCTGACCCTAACATCTATGAATCTATGAATAGTCCATGGGCCACGTCTGGGAGCTACCAGCAGGCTAGAGAAGTTGGGGGCATGATCTATTGAGGTCCCTTCTGACCCTAACATCTATGAAAAAGAAAACATGTTTCTGGCAAATCTTGATTGCAGTGAAATTACTGCATGCTTTCTCTGATAGTGAAACCAGGATTTAGCGTCTACATAGTTATGCTTACCTTACACTCATAGCAAAGTCAGAATTACTTTTTCCATGTACTCTATCTTGAACAATTCCTCAGGTGGCTTATGAGGTTTCAAATCTTGTATAGCAGCATCCTCATGTGGTGCAAATAGAAAATATGATTGCACCAATATAGATAGCATTGAATATCTCAACTCAAATAAATACTGTTCATTTATTGTTTTTCAATTTTCTTTTTTGTAGGATGCCTATGTCTTCGTTAAAAATGGCATAATGGACTCAGTCCAATTTGGCAAAGGTAGGCAAGGCTTAAAGAGACATTTAAAAATGTCTCTTTCTAGTCATTGTTTGGCCACATGAATTACAAAGCTGGTTGAAACTGAAGAACAGTAAATTTTATTAAAAGAATGTTATTGCATCAAAAAAAAATCCACAAACAATAAAAAGGTGTCTGCCATGCATTTTCCATCCTAATAGTTTTGTGTGATTTACTATAGTCCTTTATTTAAAATCAAAAAAGGAAACTCATAACATTATTCACAAAATTAGGTAGTATTTACAGTTAGTTTGGTTCTTATTCATCCTCTTGTGGGTTCTCTTAAATGGAGTAGTCAAAGGGCTGCTGATAGTGATGGAGAGGAGGAATGGAGCAAAAAGTCTCATAAAGGATCTCTGTGCACTACATAATTTGCTCTTTTGTCAGCCAAGAGTAGAGCATATTGGGAGGAAGGGGGTCTGCACCCTCAGGAGTTGTGCATAGCCAGCCTTAACTTGGTACAACCTATAATCTGGTAGCCAAAGAAAGGAATGCATAAAGCTCTACACCAAGCTGTTTGATAAAAGAAAAGAATTTCTGATCCCTGTATCATTGTTCTAGTTCTGAATAGCAGTTCAGTTTTTTGCTAATTCTGGCATTGCAGCTAAAAGTAATGAAGTGCATGTCAGAAATTACCGTCGGAAAATAACATGATAAATAAGAGATTAACTAAAATTAGTATGGGAAAACAACTATGCTATACATCTGTTTCCATTTTACAGATCTGAAAGTAAAAACTACTAGGTTTTTTTCTTCTTTGCTTTTATTAAATCAGAGTTAGCATATACAAAATTATCTGCTGAACCCATTTGTGAACTTTGTTGTATATTTTGGATTCACATTAGAGTCCTAATCCTGCCAGTGCAGATTCCTGTGCAGTTCCTTGGTGCATCTGCATGAGACACTAACTGCTGCAGTAGCCTAATAACGCTGTGCAGTAGTGTGCCAGGCAGAACTCCTGCTAGTATGTTACTGCACAGTACTATTAAGCTATTGTACAGTTAGTGTCTGTAAAAACCTGTGCGCCAGGGCTGCTGTGTAGTAGTGCCAGTTAGCGCGCGTTGTTTTAGTACTTGGTTTAGTACTATGGCACATTAATTAAATAAATGTGTAGACGCACCCCTAGAGAGTAAGTTAATGAATTCTCAGGAATATAGACATCTTCACTCATGAGGATCCAGTTGTAGGACTAGGGATTATACTGAAACTCATCTTTGGCTCGATATAACTTTGTTAAAATGAAAAAATAATCTCCACTTAACATGTCTTATCTGTTTTAATTTTTAAGATACCTATGTTTATCTGAAGAATCCACCTCCAGAATTTCTTCCAAAAGTTGGTGTAATTACAATTTCAGGCCTATCTGGTATAGTCCTTGCGAGAAAAGGTATGGTTTGGTTTTTTTCCTTGTTTCAGATATCATCTGGTTGATTGTATACCACATCTTTAATTTCTCAGTATCTGAGATGCTTTGATGTAACTACTGGAAAAAGCTTTTGTGCTTTTGTGAAAGTGGTGGTAGTAAAAAAGCCAAGTTTTATACAAGTACAGCACATAGAGGTGATATTAGTGAACATTTTTCGCTAAGGTGTCTGACTTGCTAATAACTTCTGTGCAGTATACTTAAGTATTAGAGTATTCTTGAGGATCAGAATGAAATACTAGGGCTATCCTGAGCAATCTTAGCCATTCAAGAAGTATCTCTTAATTCTGCACCTATGCTCCTGGAACAAAATAATGGTATTGATGACACAGAATGTTGAAATGGAGGTGTGTTAGATGGTGAGAACTTGTTGCTCAGACAAAAGACCAATTGAAAGAAATAACAAAGTCAATATTATAATCGAATTGAATTTTCATAAAATTATGAGGTAACAAACCGTGAACATTATATTTTATTATTTCAGAACATTCAAATATTTCCTTAATGACATTTTCATGAAAATAACTGTCCAGGTAAATTAATGACTTACACTGTAAATTTACATCAGCATTGACCTTCTTTTTTTGTAAAGTAACTGTCAAACTGAAAAAAAATACTGGGCATAATAAGCATATCACATTTTGCAAATTATTTTTGTTCCTTTAGTTTTAAACCATTCAGAATTAAATTTCTCAATTTTCCTATAGAAGAGCATGCTAAAGGCAAGGGGCTTAAATATTTTATCACTTTAGAACTTAAAAGAAGAAAAGATTGTCTAGCCAGAAGGGCTCTAAAATGAATCAGTGATTGAAACTTTAAACAAAAACATAACAAGAAAACAGGCACAACAGAGTAACTGACACTGGAAGATGACTTTGTTAAAACGTGATAGAATCAAAATTGGTAGGTATAAAGGTGACACATTTTTAGTTTGAAAGGTCAAAAAAATGCAAGTTAAATTAGTCTCTTGTCCAAATGAAACAGCTTTTGTGACTTAGAATCAAAAGAATAGCAAGTAATTTGTACTAAAATGTGGCTATCGACCTTTTCAGAGTTAGAATGGTTCCCAGCCTTTTGAATATAGTGATATCCCTGGTTGAGAACCACTGTTGGTGCTGCCTCAGTTTACCTCAGTGATTCTTAACTGGGTGCTTACAGGAAAAACTGTCCCACATGCCTGCTGCCCAGCCAGACCAGGAAAGGCTATGACATGTGCATGTTCTCCTGCCTCATTAGGGTTATCTGATAAACCTAAAGGAGGCAGGAGAGCTAACTCAAGCAGTAGCCCTCCCCAATCTGACAGTGTACACCTCTCCCAGAAACAGAGGCACACAGGGGGAACTGTCCAGCATGCTTCTGTTTCTAGGAGGAGCTTGGTGGGGCAGCGGCTGACCAGGAAGAGCTGCCACACAAGCCAGCTCTCCTGCATGCTTTTAAGGCAGGGGCAGGCAATTATTTTGGGTGGAGGGCCACTGACTGAGTTTTGGCAAGTTGTCAAGGGCCACATGGGTAGCCCCATCTCTTTACAGGTGCCCTGCCCCCTGGTTGCCATCTTGGGCCTGGAAGTCCCGCCCCCTAACCCCTGACCTTTGCCACCTTTCCCTTGCCTCTGGAAGTACTCCTTCTAGCAAAGGCTTTTGCTATTTCAGACCCAGAAAAATACCAAATTATATTCTAAAAAACAAACATCTACAGCATTCATTAATTTAATTTTAAAAAATCTTTTTGTCCTGATTTACATGTGTTTGCGTAGTGCACATAGAGGTGATCACACAATAGCTTACAATGAAGTCTTACTCTTGTAAATTGTGTGGGACATGGAGGTGGGTATAGGTTTGTGGGGGGCTGTGGGTGTGTGAGTATGTAGGAGGGTGTGGGGGTAGATAGGTGTGGAGGGGTGAGGGAGCACAGAATGTGAGGATATGTTGCATGTGGGTGGGTATGGGGTTTGTGTGAAGTAGGGTGGCTGAGGGGGGGTGGGTGTGGGGTTCTGCGTGTATGTCAGCGTGAGGGGGTTGTGGGTGCATATGTGTGGTGGGGGGTGCTTGTGGGACTTACCCTACAAACACACACCGTGCTTGCCTCACTACACACACACGCATGCACTGTGTGCTTGCCTCATTGCTGTCTATCTCCCCCTTCCTGATTGTGTGGATGGGCAGGTGCACACACGCACACACTCTGATCCTGGGTATCATCACACCCCTGCTGCTGCAGTCCGGTGATGCAGCTGGAGGCCACATGGTGCTGAAGCAGCTATGTGCAGGGAAAGCTGCCGCAGGCAGACACTTCTGAGTGGGGGCACATGAGTGGGAGGGAGTTGGGGGTGAGATGGAGCTAGGCTGGCCTTTCTCCTGACTCCTGCTGGCTCTTCCTGGGTCTTACTGCCCCTGGCTCTTGTCAGCTTTGACAGGGAGCCCTGAACAGATAAATATTAGTTTTCTAAACTTTGTAGGTGCCCCACAGGCCAGATAGAATGGCCTGGCAGGCTGGATGCAACCCACCTCTGTTTTAAGGTTGTCGAAGAACCCTGTACATGCTGCAGCCCGGTGCAAAAAGTTGTATTTGGTTTCCACTGCTGCGGTAGCAGCACCTGCCACAGCACCCCAGATGGTCTTTCTGCCAGGATACATCATGCAGGTTGAGAAGCACTGATGTATATCAAAAAGTTATGGAAATTAAACTGTTTTGCTGCTATTAAGAATATGCTGCCTCTCCTTAAAGAGAGTTATAGTACCCAGAAGGATTAAAAGAGGACAGAAAGGAAAGATGGAAAGGTAGCAAATATTTTTCTTTCTTTCTTTTTTTTTTTGGAAGACATGCTAATGGTGAATTGCAGACCAATGCACTTTACTTCAGAACCAGGCAAGCGGCTTAAAATGATATTTGTCTAATAGAATAATAAGATACCTATCACTAGTTGAATATGATGCAGATAAATCCCAGTCTATTTTTTTTAAAGAGAACTTTGTGTTTTTCCTTATGACTAGATTTTTTTTTCAGCATATAACTAAATAGTAGCTAAAAACTGGAGAAGAGATTTTATTTGAACTTTTGGAACCCTTTGAAAAAATCTGTCAAAAAGGCTATTAAGGGAGATCATAAACATTGCTGTTCTTTCAAAGGAATGATTTTAATTGTATAAAGAAAATTAAGGGATATTCATAATTAAAGATATAGTGCCTGTTGGCTAGCCCTGCACTGAAGCATCCTCTTGCCCCAGCCAGCCCCTCTGCAGTATATTGAGTCATTGGGAGCAGCCCAACTGACAGACTGGGCTGACAGACTGTGTTTGGGCTGACAGACTGACCCATTGGACCACTTGCCAGCCGGGGCTGCTCCAACCTGGCTCAATGTGCTGTGATCCCGGATGCGTGTGTAAGCGAATGCCTGGGAAGAGTAAACTCTGGTGCAGTAAGGACCAGAGATTCTTGCATTGTATTAATATTCACATGTAAGTGCACCCAGATTCTCACTGTTTGTCAATGTCTGTTTCTTAAACAACATTTCTAAATTTCCTTTTCATGAGTTAAGAACATTTTGATTTAATCTGAAATGGATGAAGACCAAATTTCAGATAAGTCTCCCTAATACATTTGTTCTGAATAATTGCCAAGATAAATCTCTAAAAGGACATAGTACTGGACAGCTATGTTTTATTTGTATCTAATATCTGTTGTTGGTTTTTTTGGATTATGCAGGTTCTAGATTTAAGAAAATTGTTTATCCATTAGGACTTGCCACTTTATGCATATCAGTTTGTTACCCAGCTCAGTCAGTAAAAATTACTAAGGTAAGAGTTCATACAGTGTGAAAGTATTAATATTTAAAAATTTAAATGAGACTGAAATCTTGCCAGTCTTCAGTTTTCCGGGGTATAGAGTTGGTGTCCAACTGCAATGACAGTAGTTTATAAAAAAATTGTGTTTGTGATATGTCGGTTGTTAATTACATGTCCATTAAAAGTGAATAAAATAACTGAATTTATCTGAATATAGTGCTGTTTCATGTATTTAATTCTTATGTGGAGGAACCAGTTTCAGTTAAAATGTGGTACAATTAAATTTTCAATAAAAAAATCACATTTTCTGGCAGATGTTTCTTTCAACACATTAACATAATACAGGACAATTCACTTGATCTACAGATGAAGTTTCTTAAGCTTAACTGTAAAATGCACCCAGTCTTTTAGCAGGGAATCACCGTCTTTGTCTTTTTTACTACCATCTTGCAGTTATTTGGCTGTCTGGTTAGAATACTGTAGTTGTCTTGTCTTTGTTTATCACCTAGATGTATGTTTGTTTGTTCTGTCATTCTTTCTTTTGTAAATATTGTTTGTTTACATCTGACTGTGTTCTGTCCTGAAAACTAGAAGTTTCAGCCTTTCATGTAACATTTGCTGTAATTGTCAATGGAGTTTGGGCAGCTCATGATCATGAAAATCCAAATTTCAGTTCAAACGAATAGGAGAACTACAGTGACAATACACTGTGGCCTTGCCTCAGAATTTCTCATTAAACCAAACCATTAATCCCTATGCAAAATCTAAGTGCAGAAATTTTTACATAGTGTATGCAAAAATTTTTGTCTGAGTAAATAGCATCCTTCTTGGTTGCAGAGCATCAGTAGAACCATTACGGAGATGTTACTGCAGCTTAATGCATTTTCCTGGTTATAGGCTGAGTAAGGACCTCAGGACAGACTTTTGTAAATTGAAACAAAAGTGAACTTTTGTAGAGTTCACTAATCAGTCAGGTCTTTTTTATTTCTTTGTTTTCCCTTTCTTCTTTGTGGGTTTGCTTTACCTGTATTTAAATTTAACTTCCATTTTCCTTGTATGAATTATACCAGACATAAAGTAAGACAGATTTTGGTCTGTCATGTTTGTGGTATGTGTTAGATTGATGCTCATCTAGCCAGTTGTATACACTTATTCAAATCGGTATTCCCTGATGAGGTTTCAATTCTGTTTCATGTAAAAGGATGCACGGTGATTAAAAAAAGGAACAATGCCTTCAGATTTACTATAAGTAATTAAATATGATTTATAACCTAAGAACTGGGGGAAATAATTCTGGGTAGCATCAGATTTTTGAAAAGCAGATTACTGAAAAGTTATGTTTTATCTAGTATTGGATAATAATAGTTTATTACAAGAGCAAATTTGCTTTACATGAAATGTTCAAAAACCCTAAAGTTCTTAAAACTTCCTTTGAAATAACACATTTTTTAAAATTAAATTAGGTAACAGGGAAAAAGGTGTATTCTGCAAGCCATCAAACGTATGAAACAATACAATCATTATGGACAAAAAGCTCTTCTGTCAAAGAAGAAAACGCAAAGGTAGGTTTTTCCAAGGACTGACATGCTGTATTTTTTTTCAAAGCGCAGCTTTAAGCAAAAATATAACATATTTGATAATATAATATAATTATGTTTGTTGATAGAACCAAAATAAAAGAGGGCCAGAAAGGACTTCAGGAATTTATGTAGTCCAGTCTGCTTCTCAAAGCAGGATCTTATCCCTGTCTAAGTATTTGCCTAACCTATACTTAATACCTTCCAGTGATAAAGATTTCACAGCCTCCCTAAGTAGCCTCTAGGGGGACTGCTTAACTACTCTTAGGGTGCGTCTACACGTCACCATATGGTGATGTTCCTAAGGTGCCATGCCTTAGTATTTCTTTTCGGTACTAAAGTACAGGTGGTTACTTCACCATGTGTGTGGCACATGAACAGATTTCACTGCTACATCGCTGTAGCATACTATAGCTATACTTTACCAAGGAAGTTCACCCCTACAGTGATGTAGCTGGTGATCTTGTCATCATAGTGCACCATCTGGCAATGTAGCACATCACTATGTTGCCGCAGGGTGACATGTAGACATACCCTTATAGACTATTATTAAGTCCTCCCTTCTCTTTATTTTAGTTTTCTCTTCTCCTTCTTAAATAATCCCAGTTTTTCTAATCTTTCCCCGCAAATCAGGTTTTGTAGACCTTTAATAATTTTTGCTTCTCTCTGGACTTTTTGATTTTTTACGTTTCTTAAAGTGCGGTGCTTAAAACTCCAGGTGATGCCTTACCTGTGCTGAGTAGCATGAAAGAATCACTTCCTATTACCCACAAACAACACTCCTGTTAATATAACTTGGTATACTATTGACTCTTCTGCAGCAAGAGCACACTGTTGACTTTTGTTCAGCTTAAATTTCCCTGAAACCCCCGGGTCTTTTTCTGCATTACTGCACTCTAGCCAGTCTTGCTGCAAGTTGTATTTGTGGATTTGATTGTTCTGTCCTAAGTGCGATACTTAATACTTCTCCTCACTGACTTTGAGGCAGTCGCTTTGAACTGTTTCTCCAGTTTTGCAAGATTATTTTAAACCCTGACCCTATCCTGTAGTGAGGCTCACCTTTTTAGCAGAAGGACCACAAATTAGCTCCGCACCCTCCCTGAATATCACTTTGATCCCACTCCCCTGCCCAACCTGCTGCTCTGTTTCTGCTCCCTGCCTGATCTTCTGCTATGCTTTCTGCTTCCTGCTCAGTCTCCTGCTGTGCTGCCTGTCCCACACAGAGGTTGCCTATGCCACTTGCGGTATTTGTACCACAGGTTGACCACCCCTGCTCTAAAGAGTTTGCTACCTCCCTCAGCTTGGTGCTAGCTGCAGAATTTCTGACCATGCATTCAATCCCATCATCCAAATAGTGCCATAGCCAGGAAAGACCAGTAAAAAGAAGTTGAAATGGATAGCCTATGTTTCTACTTAGATTATTTCATTTATTTCATAATGAGATTATCAATTTCAACTGCCCTTTAATACTTTTGTAGCTACTTCTGATGGTCTCTTCTTCACAGTTGTAAAGCCCTCATCCAATTCTTTGGGTGATTTATTTTCTTTTAGGTAATGGAGTTCAACAAAAGCCTTTGTTTTATCAAGTATTTAATTACTCTCTATCTGCTTCTTTCCTAGACTTAAAAAAGGCACTTTGTGCTTGTGCCCAAGAGTTTATTTAATATGTTAAGAAGATCTGTCTTTTTCTCCCCGGTCTGTCCTCTCTGAACAAATTGTACTTATCCATGACAACTTTACAATTATGTTAACTAGCTGACCAAGTCTTAGTTATCTTAAATTGATTACAGTTTTGTGCTTGGATTAAGTTATCTTGCTTATTCCCGGTCTTTCTTGCATTAGTGTATAAACATCTTGAATAACTAGCTAGTTGCCCAGCCAATTCACTTCTTACAACTTTAAGATTCCCCTTATTACTAACTATTCTTTGATCTTAATCCAAGTCACCCTTCTTTTTACTTACCATGCTTTTGTCTCCATTTCCTGTTGAACCTAGTTTAAAATCATTCTCACTATGTTAGTGAGACTATATGCCAAGATACCTTAACCCTGCTTCATTAGATGGATACCATCTTTTCCTAGAATGCCTTTTCTTGTAATACTACCCCATGATCAGGAAAGTAAAAGCTGTTTGTGAGACTATCTGCTCAGCTATGTTATTTTCAAAATGTGACTAAACCTGCCTAGACCTTTACCCTTGATTAGAAGGGGTGATAAGAACACAGTTTGAGCTCCTGTCTTCTTTTCCCTCATGGCCATGGCTCAGTAGTCACTTCTGATCTGTGCAGGGTCATACCTGGCTATATCATTGGTGCACCCATCTCAGTATAACATCTTATATTCAGGCTCCTGGTAGGCACCAGATCTTTTAAGATGTTAGGCAGTCAACAGATGAGTGCCACTGTGCCCATCTATGCCATATCAGCCACTTCCAAGTGGCTTGGGACCTGCTAACCCAAATTTAGGCCCTTGTTGATTTTGGTACTTTGATCCGTTAAATGCTTTCCCCTAAAGGAGTCTTCCCTTGCTCGCCTTAGTCTTAAAAAGGTAAGGGAGGCTTTTTCATATGGTATGGACCACCCTTAGGTGCACTCTGTTCAGATATTTCTTGGGGCGCCTCCTCCCCTACACCCCATCCATGTGCTAACCAATAAGTGTCTTGTGGAATGGTTTTCAGTGCCTGGACTTTTGTCTGGCTGGACCAGCCTGATGACCCTGGTCCTGTTGACTACTTTCTTGAGAGGGAGCTGGTTTGCTATCACTGAACAGCTCCAGGGCTACTGAGGAGTAGCCAGGGTTACTTTGTGACTCCAGTCATTGAACAAAAATGGTGAATGGAAACTTAAATTCTATTCATAGGCTGTCTCAGTCTTTAGATTACAGTCTGTTCCACTAGGGCTTCATAATCAGATTAGACGATCAGTTAAATTCATTGCAGATCCCGTCATCCACGCAGGCCCTCTAGGAGCTCTCGGTCTTCTCAGCCCTGCAGAGCTTAACTGTCAGAGATAATGTGTGGGAAATGGTGAAAAGAAAAACAAAGGTGAAATTAAAACACAAACAGGGAGGCTATAGTGCTCCTCCTCACTCGTGCAGCCCCTTTGGTAGCCGGGCCTTCGGATCCTAGGCCCTTCCTCCTCTAGGGTGTCATTCATCTTAGGATAGGGGAGATACCCCTCTGTAGAACCGGTGTGGCATGTGCTTGCTTGGTAGTTCTGCCCTGGAGCTTGCAGCTGCCGTGATACTGCTCTTGCTTCCCCTTTGGCTGTTCTGTGCTGGCTCTTGTCCATCTCGGGCATGGGCATATAACATCACGTCTCTGCACTGCCCCAGCCACATTGACATTGTGATTAAAAACCACATGGACAGTGTCAACCACTGCTCCATGTCTCCAGCTGCTGCACCCATAGCAGGTAGATTCCCTCTGGCCACTTATTAGGACCTCTGGCATCCTTCCGCTGCCCCTTCATCCCCAGGGCATGGGTTTTCAGCCCCTAGGTCTTGTTGCGCTGCAGCAGCCACCATCCACAGAAGGGAAGTGGTAACAACCATCACCCTTTGTTTTCTTCTGGGTATCATGGATTTGTTCTTCCCAGCTGTTAGGGTACGTGGTTTTCTTCTTTCATCAATGGAGTAAGCTCCTTCTCTGATGCCAGGGGTTTGAACCAGTTCTTCACCTCGATGGTTGGGGATTCAGAACCCTACTTCTGAACCAGAGGTGACCAGCTGAGAGCTTCTACCTTCCTAAGCATCCAGTTCTTCCATGTTCCCTTGCTGCCTTCACTGCCTGGTATTCTTGAAGGTCTCCTTGGCAGCATCGTGCCATGCTGATTTATGTAATTTACCTAAATATTCTTTAACTTTAGAAATTCTAAATATTCAGTTTGTTCCCCAATCCATTCTTCACTTGTGTCCTTTTACTGTACAAACTTTAGTTTTAACTATCTGGTTAGAATTAACCTCCTTAACTTGCATAAGTATTTGCAGGATCAGGGCATAAATCCTTAACACCTCTGATGTTGCAAACAGGAATGCCATTTAGTGAAAAATGTGGTACAGGAAACTCTTGTTATTCACAGGTTCAGCACTTGCAGTTTCAAATATTCATGAATGCTGAACATGAATTTTACACTTCTAGGAGCTCCTCAGGAGTTCTGCGCTTGCTGCCGCCAGGGTCCTGCCGCTGCTGTTGCCACTGGAGCTGTACCTGCCCCCCCACCCCACCCCGCCCCTTACAGCGGGGGCACTGCATTCATGAACACAGTGCCTTTTTTGTGGATTTCACCATTCGTGAGAGATACGAGAATGTATCCCCCCACAAATGGTGAGGGTCGCCTGTACCTCTTATCACAGATTACTGTCTGCTGGCAACTTCCATAAAACAGGTGTATTAAGGCCAGTTGTAGAATACCTTAGTTTTAAAAAGATGGAGCTGGCAGGACTTTTCATCCGGCAAATAAAAAAAACCCTTTTTTTTCCATTGGTTCAAATATTTCCACATTATGGTGAATTTGGCTTACTGAGGTTTAGAAAGCAGCATTGTGTTAAATGTTTAAAAAATCTTCTGAGACTGTGTCTGTCTGTATTTTTGAATAACAGTAATAATTAGAGCTGACCAAAACTGGGAATTTCCAGGAGAAAGTTTGATATTTAAATTTTCCTTTCATCATGAAGCAGAAGAAAAAGTTAAAATAATGGAATTATTTCTCACAATATTCTCTCCCTCCTCCAGAAAAATTCAGAAATGGCAAACATTTCATTTTGCCTTTTTTCATAGGATTAAAACATTTTGATATACGTGTAATTTGTCAATTGACATGTAAGATTTCAAATGAATTCAGGATTAAACTGCCCTTCCCATAATACAGCATTTTCTACCTCGAGTGGCTCCTGCCTCTATTTTCTTTCTTTTCTCAACTTTTTATTTACATTGATATGATAGAATGCCCCTCTGAAATGAATGATGTATCATAGGAGAAATAATCCAGCATAGGCGATGTAGCCCAGTCCCTAGGAAGGAATATGGATTTTAAGATACCCCAAATACAACTTCCATAATGCTATGAAGTACCATAATTTTTAACATTGAATTAGTTTGGAATGAAAAATTTCAGGTCAGTTCAACAAACTGAACTATTTCAGTTTGGGTTGAACCAACCTGAAACAAAATACTTAATTTATTTCAATAAAAAATAATTTTTAAAAAGCTTTGGCAAAAATCTTCATTTTCTGATGCAGAGAAAAAGAAGTTTTGTATAACCTGCTTTTGTTGTCAAAATAACGTAAATGGAAAATTCCTGACTGGCTGTAATAAAAGCAAGGCTTCTTGTTCTAGCCCTACAAAATGTATTACAGATTTTCCTTTTCATTACTCATCAGTTGTATTAATAATGAGGCTTGTGAGCAGAACATACCGTGAAGAATGCATTTCATTAGAATATACACTGGCCTAGACGACTTCCTGAGGTCCCTTCCAGTCCTACTTTTCCGTGATTTTAGGATTGTCAAACAATTTGGGAAATAATGACTGATGTGGTAACAAGAATTACAATCATGAACACCATGTGCCCCCGGAGCCTGGGCGGGGGATGGCGAGCTCCCTCAGGTGGCAAGCGGCAACCTCCCGCAGGCGGCTATGGTGCTGTTAGAGGGTTTGGGGGGATGGTGAGTGGCCAGCGGTGATCAGGGACCGCCCGCAGACACTGCCAGCAGTATTGGGAGTGGGGAGAGGGGGTGGTGAGCGGCAGCAGCATCAGCAGCATTTTTTGCGAGGGGTGCACTGCCAAGCTCAGGGGACGCACATGCACCCCATGTGCGCCCCCGTGCATCGCAATTATTACAATATCAACTTTTTTTTTTTAATTATAGTATTTTCTAACTAAATTAAACTGTAGGGGTGCCAATAGCCAATTATTAACCAGCCATATCGGCCGATACCGATCCAATAACTGATACTTAGTATATTTAGCGCCATTTCTAAGTGTGTGGATGCTGATATAGAAGACACGGTGACACCTTATCGGTGGCACTGTACCCTGGAGCACAGACCGCTGGGTACTGGGGGTTGAGTCACGCCGAGCCAGGCCGGATAGCCCAATTCAGCTCTGCCCACCCCTTGCTCCACACCCCAGTCATGTCTGCATCATTTGGCATCTCTTACAGCGCTAGCCCAGGCACCAGCCCACAGTCTTTACCACATTGCGCTAACACCCGGGACACCGGGGCAGCTGCACCATTCTAGTCCAGCCCAGGCCACCAGTGAGAGGATGGAGGTGTATCTGGAGTCACCCCGGTTCATGAGAGGGTGCCCTGGCCAGAAGGCATAAGTATTGGAGAACATTATCAGCTACAACGGCCAAAAATAGCTGATAGCCAATAGTGTAAATTTCCCTTTTATTGGTGCCAATCTGCTAAGCAACTCATATATCAGTGCATCTCTACTAAACTGCCATTTATCATTAATCAAGATTAATCTGTAGGCATATATTCTTCTGGTAAAATAGGTACTAATGATTCAAATTTTGCCCCTTCCAATAATTAAAATGTCCAATTACCCTAACTTTGTTCAGCACCTCAATTTCCATCTGTAAAATGGAAATAATAGCCTGTACCCTTCTTGCTAAAAGCATTTTCAGAGTCCTGGGTTAAAAACAGAAGATAAAACCTAAATTTGGGCTGCTTGCAGATATTAAACAAACAAAACAAAATGGCACTTTATTTTAAACTCAGCGCAGCATATACCCAGAAGAGACAGCATGTTATTTGGACGGGGCTCTCCCAGCATCTATATAAATCAGACGTTTTAGTGGGGCATTTTTTGGTGCTTTTTTCTCATAGGTAATTGACTCGGCTTTAGATAGAAGTGCCAAAAAGCCCCACTGAATTGCCCGATCTATATAGACAGTGCGGAGCTGGGTTGAAGTTGTGTACGTGCCTCTTCCAGTGAAGCACAATTTGTTTATTTGTTATTTGTTTATTTTTTAATGTCTGCAAACAGCCATTATTATTCACTAACTACCAAATAAGCTTATGTTTTCACATATGAATTTGAAGTTCTTAACTATTTTGGAAGGTAGGGCACTGTCGTGTCTTATCAACTAACTTATTTAGAGAGGTGTGAGCTTTCACACCTCTCTAAGCTTTTACTTTACAAAAGCTTATACCTTTCTGAACAAGTTAGTCTATAAGGTGCCACACTTCCCTGCCTCCTGCTTAAATTCAAACCAACATAGCTAACTGCCTCTCAGACCTATTTGTAGAAACAATTTTTTTGAATCCCTGTTGTGGTGCTGATTGCTGAATAGATAACACTTCACATTGTTAGGGAATATCTCATAATTGTAATAAGACACTCTTAAGAAATTTCTTCTGCATATTTCTGCATTTCCAGTTCAAAACACTATATAAAAAGAATGCATCCGTGGAAATAATTTATTAAACGATAAATGAAAGAAGGCTCTTCTACGTAAAATACATGAGAGTTATACAAATATAATATATAAGTATATGCATTCACAAATATGTTTTGTTCTTTATGTTTGGTATGTTCATTATTTAGCTTAGTTCACATCTTCAAGTGCTGGAACCACTTGTAGAAGGAGATAGCAAAAGTGCAGAGGTTCATAAAACAACCCCTGAATCTCAGGTGACAGTAAAACTACCTCCTATAACAGAATTTGCTGCCATGAAGACTCAGAGTCCCCAAAAAGCAACATCTGTGTCAGCAGAAATAAAAATTCCAAATGCCGTCTCAGGTATGAAGTTCAAATAATCACCAGTCTCAGTAAATTGTGATTTATTATTTTATTTACTCTTTTATTTATTTTATTTTATATTATGCTTAGCCATTAATAAGTATGCAAAACATTTTATTTTACATTCACTATGACTTTACTGTGGTGCTGTTCATGAATCTTAAAATATCAATAAGAAAGTCATTGCATTGCATGCTAACAGTGGTATTCTTGGCACATGCTCATTTCTCCACATAATGATGTTGCAGCAAAATTCACATCCTTCTGTAGGCAGTAATCCTTATACAGTAATCAAGAAAAGTAATGATGGCCTTAGCTAATAAACCTGAGCTTTTCCCTATCGCTTGATAACTTGAAATTTTGTTTGAAAGTGTTATAGCAGAGGTAGGCAACCCCTGGCACAGGTGCCAGAACATAGCTTACACAGACATTTTGCTTGGCATGTGAGGCTCAAGCAGACAGCAGGGAAGGGGCCAGGGCTGTGCGGTCACAACAAGGATCAGGCCCTTTGTGGCTCCCCTGCCCCTGGCACACCAACATCTTACAAGTCAAAGTTGCAGGGTTTTCCAGCACTCTGCCAAAAAACACTGCCAAACCCTGTGTTATAGCAAGATCAAATCTATGGGGAGTCAGTTGACATTATTTTTAGCTAAGATATTTCATTGTGTATCCTCTTATCCTTTATTCTAGCCCTTACCTCTTCCTTTTTGTAAAATAAAGGGGTATTTGGGTTTTTATGTGTTTCTTTCCCTTGATATTTTTAGTTTTAATTTTCTTCCTTAAACACATCCCACCTCATCCTCTTTTTACTTTATTTTTCAATTTTGTGGAGCCTTTTTATCACTTTTTACAATTCTTTTAAATTCTTTTCAGTCTATACATCTTTTCTTTCATGTTATGTATCTATATGTGTAAAACTTATTTTCCTATTTGTTCTTTATCTTCCTGTACAAGTAGTTTCATGTGCCTAATGGAGCCAGCTAAATAAGTTAGGCTAAGTAAGGTACTCATTCTTGCCTGATTCTAAGCACTTGAAAAACGTGCTTGTTCTATTCCCACCAATATAACTCTGAAGAAGTTACATCTGTAGAACACTAGCCATATGTATAAAAATAATCACAGCTTTCTGTTTTAATATCTTTTAATAGATGTAGTGAAGACGACAAAATTTAAACCTGACCCAAGGCTTATGGATCATGGTCAGTCCAACCCAGAAGATGTGGATATGTATAGTACTAGAAGCTGAGGTGGCTATTTGCAGGTCTATGGAAAACTCCTAAAGATGTCAAATTAAAATGGAAGAATTAATGATTGTATGATTGATTCTGTGTGTAGCATAATTTAATCAGGTATTTTCTAAAATCTCAATGTGTACACTTTTGTCCTCGTCTGTGACATATTTTGTTTCTTACCACCTATAAGAAGTTAACAAAGAATTCAGTATTCTGTTAATTATTTTGAATTATAATTAGCTTATTGACATAGAGAATTAGCTTTTTCTCAATATATGCTTGCAGTAGAGTGTATCAGGACTGTTAGTGCCAAGTTTTTAATAAGCATAAATCACCCTTTCAGGGAATATTTCAAAATGTAAATATATTTCCATTTTCCTCCAGCCAGTTGTTTAAAGATGGCAAGAAATCTTCTTTCATCTTTTGTTTTTCTCACCTTGTTTCCAGCTCTGCAGTGTTATGGTAGCACTTGCCCACTGTGTTGGACTAATTAGTGCAGCTGAAATACTAATACAAAAGTATCTGTACTGCTTCTAGTTATAAGAAGCAGCCCATGTGGAACAGAGCATGTTTGAGGGTGGTGCTGCTGCCCTGGCATGGTAAGTTTCTAGTACAAACCTGCCTTAAAAAGATGTTGGGCAGTATTGGGTGAATCCTGAGTCCTGGTCAACATCTTAAGTAAGAGCATGGGTTATTTTGCATCTATTCCTCCAGGTGAGTGAGTAGATACAAAGATAATGGAATAACAGTCAGCTTATCAGAAAATGGATTCAACCATGGGGTTACCCAGCACCATTGAGAAGGGAGATCCTTTGCAAGAGATGCAGAGGAAGCTGATGGGGAAAGGAGGGACAAAATGGAGGATGACCCACGTTGTTTCCCAAGAAATGTTGCACATCTCCCTGGAATCCATCGAGTACCTCCCCACGTGTATTACCTTTCAACTTCTGAACTGAGGAAGGTTTTTCTAGTCAACACCCAACCTGACCTCCACACACTGAGAAAGTAGCCTGCTACTGCCCAAGGCAGGGAAAGACAAAGGAGAGCGTGTACCCCAACATAATATATAACTTTGCTGTTTCTTAAGCACATTGTTCCCAAGAAAAAAGTGATGTGTTACAATACAAAAAGCATTTCTAGTTGCCAAATAGTATCCAAGCGATTCATTGGACTATCCTCTAGGTAATTGCTTCAGAATCTAAGATATCTCATGAAATGACAAGAGAAAAAAAATCAATGTATGGACCTTGTTAGTAGATCACTGAATAAGGAACTTTCACAAGAATTTTTTTACTTTTTTCCAGGGATGGGATGTCATGATGTTGTTTTCCCAGAAGATGTTTCTGGGTGGGTGGACATCTGTAATAAGGTATATATACCCTACCCAGCAACAACTGAATGAGGGGCCTAATTAAGTTGCCCGTTGTGGCCAAGCTGCCAGTTTGAAACAGCAGTGATAAAAGACTACAGCTCAGTCAGAAAGGGGCAACAGAGAATCTGCAGGCTGCCATAGATAGGCTTCAGAAATTTGGGTTGAGAGAGGTGGTTGAAGGAGCAATCTAATATTATCACAGCATGAAAAATGATAGGTAAAATAAGAGTTATTTTGGTAATATGCATGTTTACTCTAAATATAAATAGGCATGCAGTACAGTAACACTTTTGTAATGTATCTGTTTGGTGCAGATAGAGAGGTGGAACAAAATAAAAGATGAGCCAGTCTCAGTAGTATCTATTTTTCTAGGAGAAATCATGACAGAAACTTTTAGTGGTACCTAACAATAATGGCAAGGAATGCTGCTTATTATGTAGAGAAGATACTTAAAACTTGATTAATCCTTTTTGAATGCACAAGACAAGTTAGAATTACTGAGTATAAATGGAAGATGTTGTATTTTGCTAAAAGGAAAGTTGGTCAGATCAAATTCATCTGATTTTGCACATATCTTGGAATGGTGAGTGTGAGTCTTCGTTGTTATTCAGTTGCCATTCTGAGAAGAGTCTCTTTGTCAAATTTGAAAAGATGCCAGCCCTCTTCAGTAGAAAGATCTGAAGCTCCACGTCTCACATAGTACTCGATAGATGGCTTGTTCCAGATGACTACAAGGAAATGCATGCGGCTACAGTTGGTCTCAATTGCTATCTGTTAAGAGTAAATATTCTGTATTACTTGCAAGGCACTATTTTGGAACTCATTTTTCATGTTACTTGGGATACTATTCTGCATATAGAGAAAATGATCTGTGTAGGAAGAGTCATTGGTACCATGTGAGAAACTGTTGTACACACAGAAGATGCTGAAGCAGTTCATTTTTTCTATCAAATGAGTCTGTCTTCTCACATAGATCAGTAAACACTCAAGAAAAGAGCAACAGTTTGAGACTTAACTGTCCTTGATGACACCATATCTTTTACTGCCATCCTTGTATTCATGGGACCAATGAGTCAATAGGGTGCTAGATTAAACAACTCTTAGTTACTGAACAGAAAAGAAAAGGACAGTATGAAAACCTAGTCTTTGGGTCCAATTCTGTAGAATTGTGTGAAACAAGTAAACAGGTTTGGAAGAACTAGATAGTCCTTCATGAGGGAGTGGCATCTTCAGTACAAACTCTGGTGCTGATTCACAGCTGCTATTATCGCGTAATGGCTAAGAGTTGCTCTGCTGTTTTGTATAGGAGTTTAGATCAAGCATGTGTCCTGGCCAACATATTATTATATTTACCTAAATCCAAGGTGACTTCAACATTTCAGATGATTTCCACCCCCTCCCCCCCATTAGATTCTATACATGGAAAATGTATAAATGTGTTGTTATTTTCTGTGTATAGAATTTATTTACTGTCATCTTAAATTTGTACCTTCTACCATTACCCTGCCATCTGTGTCCCTCCCTGCCATTAAATGCTTATGCCCTTAGCACCTGCTGCACACTGCCACTTGCCACCCCTGCTGCCACTTGCCCTCAGTTGCTGCTCCAGCTCTGGCCCCCACCCAGCCAGATGGTAGCAGTGGCAGCTCTGGCCCTGGGACCCTAGGAAAAACACAACTTTATAAAATCTACATTTTCCATGTTTGTCATGTTAATCCTTAATGTGGATTCTATAAAATGAATGCACAGATAAAAATATTACATTTTGCCATAATAAAATGAGGGAAATGACTGTTTAAATTATGTGGAATTTGTAAGTCTTTGTCTTAAATAATACATGCCTGGCTTAATCTCTTTAAGATTTCAGATCCGATGCCCAAACCTGTTAAATAATGCAAGAATTAAAGTATCAGTATAGCAAAAGTTGCACTGCAGGATGTAATTTTAAGAATGTGTAGTGGAACATTTTAAATACATTAAACGTATTTAATAAAAGTCTCATAGTAATTTAACTTTAATTTCTATTGGAAAAATCAAGAAAAATATTCTATTACATAACTCTGTTCTATATTAGTAAAGTTAATATAGCACTTCACTGAAGTCTATTTTAGAGAGAATATACTTTAATGTTTATGTGACTTGTTTTGAACTATTCTGTGTGTGCAGTTAAGCTTGTATAAGAAAGTGATGTTAAGTTAGAATGATATGATGATCTCTTTAAAACACTACATAGAGTATATTTTTATTTAAGATTAATTATTTCCATTATCTGCAATTCTGGATTTTGTTTTTTTCTACAAATATTGGAATATGATATTGTGTTGTCCTAACACACTTTAAAATAAAGGAGTAAGTAAGAAAAAAATAAAAACTTCATATGATAGCTATCATGTCCTATTACAGGTCAAGTTCTGGATCTTTTAATTAATTACATTTAAAAGCTAACTTTTTAACATTTTTTATCAGAAGTTAAATCACATTGACTTCATTGAAAAATAATTTTAAGTTCATATATAAACTAACAAACCTCCTGTGACTTACATTCTAATAAAAGCTTTGAAAATAATGGGCAGCCTGTGTTAGTAAATTGTAGTCAAATATATTCTGTTTTGAAAGAGACTATTTTTAATGTTTGGAAAGAGATTCATCTCTTCTTTCCATACTAAACTTTCAAGATTTTTTTTTCCAGAATTGTGTAGCTCAAAGTATTAGAGAGAGAGTTGAAAGTTGCTAAGTAGGAAAAAATTTAATTGGTTAATTATTTAATATTAAGAGGAAAATTACAATTATTTTTATTTTTACCTCTATATGTCTCCATAATATAGAAGTCTTCCAGGTAAAGTAACTTGCCAATCCAAGGGTCATATGTAAAATAATACATAGCATAGCCTACAGCGTAACTACCTGCAGGGGAGGCAGAAAGAAAAAAAATGAAATGTAGGATAACTGGTTTGTTTATGTAAAAGCTAATATCATTTATGGCTCTTCTAATAGATTCCCTTTAGCTTTCTAAATTAGGGCTGTCCAATCAGCAGCCTACAAGGAGTTAACATGTGGCCTCTGCACTTTCCCCCCACATGATACCTGTTGCTGCTGCAGCTGGGGTCCCAGGTTTCCCTGTCCCTCCTCTGGCTTCTAGTTCCTGCACTCCTGGGGGTGGGGCAGTGGGACGATGCTGCTTTGTGTCAAAGAGAAGAGCCAGGTTGCCCACAATGTGCATGCACATTCAAAAGGGAGTTTGTACATATGCAATCCCTCTCCCAGAAATTGGACAGCCCTGATAAACTCAGGTCACTCTCATTGAAGATTGGAGTCTACTGAATTATAAAATGCAACAAACATAGATTTTGCAGTAATAAGTACTACATAAAAAGATAGCATCAAAAAGTATTCCTTCTGAATTGCAGGTATTTTTCAAAATTACTGATATATTTTGACAAAGAAAGAACTTTTAACATCTGGAGAGTCTAAACTTTCTGCAGTTCAGGAGAGCCTAACATGCAATGGCCATTAGCTACTGAAGAGAAGGTTTACACTGAACATTTAAAAAAAGTTATTCACAGTCAAGGTTGCCAGGATCTGGAATGGGTTTCTGAGGGAGGTGGTGCTCACCCCATCCTTGGGGGGTCTTCAAGAGGAGACTGGACAGGCACCTGGCTGGATTCACATTACCCCAGGTTTGGTGACCCTTTTCTTGCCTACCAGGGGCAGGGGGTCAGACTAGATGGCTCACTGAGGTCCCTTCCCACCTTAGAATCTATGAATCTATAAGTGCAAATTTACAATGTAGAGACAACCATTTTGCAAAGGTACTTTTATTATTTGTATTGTATGGTACCTGCGAGCTCTAGTTGTGGACCAGGACTGCACTGTGCTAGCTGCTATATAAATGTACGATCCCTGTCCCTAACAGCTTAACGAGCAGAGGGCCTGTTTATACTGCACCTCTCAGTAGTGTTATGTAGCACTGCAGTGGGGCTAGTTAAGTGTGGCTACACTGTTTCCAGCTCAGGAAGCAGTGAATGCAGGGCAGTACGGCATGTGTTTGCTACAGCCTGGTACAGAAAGTTTTTGTGTATGTATGTCCTACGTATCAATTTGTTTTATCTTGTCTGATACAGACATCATGTAGAGTTGAAGGAGAAAGTATGGATGGGCAGTTGTCTCAGCATGCTAGTAACCTCATCATTATCGAGTGTTGCATTGGTAGTACAGCAAAGTAGAGTTTTAAGAAAAGTTGTAAAGGAAGACAATGAGATAGGTGAATGACAAAATAGAAAACGGCCTGAAGGTGTTAATTTGAAAAGGTATGGGGGGGGTGCTAATATGGGCTGACTGGAGGCAGGAATCAACTTTTTGATACTGAATGAGACAAGATAAATAGGATGGAGATGGGGCATGATGCAATTTAGAAGTAAGGACAAGTAGCTTGTATGTGACTTGGTAGAAAAAGAAGATATAAGGAATCACATTTTCAATGAGAGATGATAGCATAAGGAAATAAAGGTTCTTGAAAATGAAGACAATAAGTTTGTGACACAGAAGAGGAAGCCATTAGAGGGATATGAAGAGAAAGGGAAATGGTCAAAATGACAGACTTAGGGGCTCTTTCAGATATTTTTGTCACACTTTTATCGTCTATTTTAGCAGCACAAAAAATCTGTGCGCCCCACATTCATTAAAAAATATGGCCAATCCAGACCAAAAATTGTAGATGTACAGGTGAAAAAAATTACTGTTTAAAACAGAAACTTTTGTTTTGTGGAGGCTTTCTGCAACCAATTTAAAATGCAGACAGGTATTCCTGTCCATCAGTATTCAGTAGTCCTCACTCTCCCCACTTTCATGAGGAAAGGAAGGAGGGAGAAGGACTGGCTTGGTCTGCCTCTCCACCTTTTACATGGCTGGTTGGCAGTCAGCTGGAGTCTGAAGAACACCACTGCCCTTTAAATGTTTGCACAGCAGCAGCAGATGGGAAGCCTGTCGGCTGACTGACAGGCTCCCTTGAAAGTGGGGGGAGGGATGCTAAGGATCAGCCCCCTATTGTCCCCTGGATGGAAAGTGTGCTTTTGTTTGCAATTGTGTTGTTCTCCAGCCAAGGGAGCAGGCACATATGATCACCTGTAGCACTTTTTACATTTTTTTTTTCTAGCGCTACAAGCTATTAAAAAAGAGGAGTGATATTTTCTGAGTTAGACTGCAATGCTAGCATATATGTCATTGTTTCTACAATTGTTGAAGTTAATCATTACATGAACGTTTAGCTTACTTCCTGCTTGCCCCTCCTTTGGCACCTCTGCTATTAGACAGTAATACAAAGGATGTTCTCTGAAGCCATCTTCAAGCAAATCTAAAATTAAAATGAAAGCCGTTGAGCTCGTTGTGCTTCCAGCACAAAAATTAGTACATGAGATCATTTGTGTTGCCATATATTGAAGGAGATTACCTAGACTATAATTTTTTAGAAACCACCAACTCTCTTTCTCATAGGAGTACATATCTTATTCAAAAAATGGTAGCCTGGAGTAAAGCAGGAAAAGGAAATGGGTTTCTCCTTTCATTAAGGTCAGAAAAAACTATGTTGAATTAGAGGAAGACATGCCATTTGTCTTCATTATATATATTTTAAAGGTAGCATTCAACAGGTACACAGGTACAGCATGGAACCAGATAAGAAAAATTCTGCCAATTACAAGAACAAAAGTATGTGACAAGAATAGCAATACTTTTGTCTTGCACATACATCACCTTTAAATAGGAATCACGTGTCTTTTCCCTAATCTGTTACATTATTTTTCTCTGTTCTCACAGGAAGAAACAGAATATATGACTTTAAAACTAGTGAAACTACAAGTTAACAAAACATAAATGACAGAGCTTGGAATATCTATATATTCTTGTGTACCAGATGCCCTGAAATAAAACATGCACTCTGTTGTTGAAAGGAGGAATGTAGGAGAAAAGATTTTTCCAGTCATGGCCAACTGTGTGACATGGAGTAAGTCTTACTGAAAATGTGGCGTATCCAGGAGGTGTGGCATTCCAGGAAACAGTCTAGGCAAGACAGCAGGAACTTCCTGCAAGAAGGCTAAGCCCCAGATTCATGCAAGAGCAGTGGCAATATTTACTATAACTATTCTTTATATAAATTCTTGTAAATAATGAAGTGTTGTTTCCACACCATAAGCCTCATCAAGATACCACAGACTGCATGTAGCCGCTCACTTGCCTGAGTCAACTCAGTTACTGTTTTAGCTTGTAGGTGACTGGTGCCACCGTAGTCAGGGGGACATGCTCCCACCTCCCAGCCAGTGCTCACAGG
Organism: Caiman crocodilus; assembly: GCA_030014935.1. Taxonomy (NCBI): domain Eukaryota; kingdom Metazoa; phylum Chordata; order Crocodylia; family Alligatoridae; genus Caiman; species Caiman crocodilus. The sequence continues at coordinate 24,269,301 of JAGPOW010001327.1, forward strand.
GTGGGCACCAGCGCTTTCACCTGATCCCCCTGCCCAAGGCCTAAGTGGCAAGTGTGGCTTATCAGCGGGTGCACTGGTGCTCTCAAGTGGTGTACGTGCACGCCCTATGTGTCACCACCCTTTTTTGGCACAAGCTACAATGCTCAGCCAATAGCTACAACAAATTCCTAAGCAGCTATAAGAGGGTTAACACTGGTATCTGGCCCTTCTACCTCATTGGCCACAGAGAAGCAGCAGAGACCCTGATAGCCATTGGGAGCACAACGTATCCATGCTTGTACTCCTCCCTGCTTCAGTTCATAAAATCACAGAAAGTTAGGGTTGGAATGGACCTCAGGAGGTCATCTAATCCAACCCTTTGCTCAAAGCAGGCCTGTTCCCAACTAGATCATCCCAGCCAAAGCTTTGTCTATCTAGATCTTACCTTTCTGGGTAATATGTTCCAGTGCTTTACTACCTCCTAGTAAGAAAATTCTTCCTAATATCTAACCTAAACTTCCCTTGCTGCAACTTGAGACCATTGCTCCTTGTTCTGTCATCTGCCACCACAGAACAGTCTAGCGCCAACCTTTTTGGAACCACCCCTCAGGTAGTTGAAAGCTGCTATTAAGTCCTCCTTCAGTCTTCTCTTCTCCAGACTGAAGTCCAGTTCCCTCAGCCTGTACTCATAAGTCATGTGCCACAGCCCCTGAACCATTTTTGTTGTACTCTGTTGGACTTCCTCTGTTTTGTCCAAATTCTTTCTGTAGCAGGGGGACCAAAACTGGCCACAGTACTCTAGATGTGGCTTCACCAGTGCCAAAAAAAGGGAAAGAATCACTTCCTTTGATTTGCTGGCAACAATCCTACTAATGCAGTCCAGTATGCCATTAGCCTTCTTTGCAACAAGAGCACACTGTTGGCTCATTCTCAGTTTACTCTCCACTGTAATCCCAAGGTTTTTTGCTACAGACGTGCTGCTTAGCCAGTAAGTCCTCAGCCTGTACCAGTGCAGCCCATCAGGTGTATCTCTTGGGTGCATCCCATCTGACCTCATAAACTTGTACATGCATTCCAGTGAACAAAAATCAGCTTTCCCACTGAAGATACGCAGCCCAATTTTGGAGGGTTGATTTTTGTGGGAAAGGGTGTCTGTGATATGCTAATAAATAATATAGTTGTGAGTTTTTCAAAATTATCCAATGGAATGTCAAATATTTTACCAATGGACTGTCAAACCCGCCCCAGGCCAGATCTGGACTGGAGGACTCCTTGTGGGTCAGATCTAATCCAAGTTCTGGGGTAGCAGTGGTGGACCCAGCCTTGGGCCTGGAATAGTATCTGTGGCAGATTCAACCCAAGGTATAGGACAGCAGCGGGGACGGCAGCAGAGTCAATCAGGCAAGCTTGCCATGGACCATGATAACAGGCCAAGCGGCCTCAGAGCAAATGGGCTGTGTTAGGCACAGCCCTCACTCATCCTCCTGCCACTCTAAATTCTGTGCTAAGCCATGCCCCCAACTTCTCTAGCCTGCTGGTAGCTGCCAGACGTGGCCCGTGGACTATTCATAGATTCATAGATGTTAGGGTCAGAAGGGACCTCAATAGATCATCGAGTCCGACCCCCTGCATAGGCAGGAAAGAGTGCTGGGTCTAGATGAC
>JAGPOW010001327.1:24279054-24297606 GCA_030014935.1 Caiman crocodilus
TGTTTAGAATCATCAAAGTCGTGGCGGGCGAGATAAGGGGTTAAGGGGCAGCCTGCAGAAGTGGTCTGTGGCCAGGAAAAGGGGTTGGCCGCGGTCACATTAAGCCTCCCCATATTGCCTCTTCTTAATCTGCTATTATCTAGGTTATCTGGCTCTTTTATCAACAAGTCTTTGTCTCTGTCCACCGTTGAACCTAATTATCTCTATGGACACAAGGGAAATTATAATTGAAAAGCAGATTTTTTTTTCTATAATCAGAGAATCATAGAGAAGTAGGGCTGGGAAAGAGTTCTACTGGTCATCTAGTCCAACCCCTTGCTTGAAGCAGGGTCATCCCTATCTAAACCATCCTATACAAATCCATAATCTAAACTCTTCCTAAAACTACAGTTAACCCTAACACAACACAACACTGCACTTTAATCTGCCTCAGGTAAAGCAGAGAACCATGGCAGCCGACATCCTGCTTCTATAAAAGGTTGTTGATATATGCTCATTGTACCTATGTTTGATCATTCTAAAATTTACTATTGGAATGTTGTTATATCCACTATATCAATAATGCTTAAATAAAAAATTACATTAAAAAAGTAAATAGCTGTAACAAAGTTGAACAAAATGTTCTAAATATCAATTAGAACCTATTAACTTATGTCACTAAATTACCAGTTTTATTATCTGGTTACAATACTAAAGCCATAAAGATGTTAAACATGTTTATGGTCCTGTTTACAATCACAGAAGATTAATATATAGAAAACATTTTACAGTAACTTTGATACAGGCTAGTAGGTCATTTTTTACCAAGACTGATGTTGTAAACTAAGTTCAAAGTCCATAATCTATGATCTGCTATAACAAAAACAAAATCTGAAAGTGACAGTTGTGTTCTGCTGCAGGACAAATCTAGAAGTTTGAGTAGTTGTGTGGTAAAAAGCTTCATAATGTTGCATTTCAGTGACTTACTGCTTCTCATCGTGCTGCTGCCCAGTGTTTTGCTGACTGCCCAGGCTTCAGAACGTAAGAAACCTTTGGGTTACTATGCATTATAATTTTAAAGAAACAGTGTTTTGTATAATCCTGCTCACCTATTCCTAAAAACAGCTACATTGGAAAACCTTCTCCTAGTTAAAGTAGAATATAGTTACAAAAATGAAAAAAAAAAAAAACCCAAATATGACAAAGCTGTTATGAACACTGACAATATATATATCTGTTGTTAATCATTTGAAGTTTTGAGTTCTAGAATGTCAAGTGATGAGATTTTATAGAGAAGTAGGCAAATGAGAGAGAATGTGTGATTCTATTTTTGTTTGCTGTTGCTGTACTGTCTATATAGACAAAAGTACTGCAGCATATATGTTGTCTCATGTGCATGTATACAAATTATAAGCTTTACTACAAAAATAGTTACTTTTTCTTAGCAAATCCAAATAATTTTGAGTCAATTGCATTTGACACTGAGTTTAAATGAATACAGTGGCCTAGCTCTTACTTTTGGTTAGAAGGAATTAACGATACAAAGTACAAATTCAGTTATGGTTTTAGAAATTCTGTAGCTCCTTATAGGTGAATGGGAAGAAAGTGATCTGAGTTAGCGGACCCAGGTAGGTTCTTTTATAAAAAAATGTAAGCAGCTAAGCAATATAAAGCTTTATCTGGATTCTGTTGACATATTTTTGGACAGAATATTTGATTTAACAAAATGAGTTTAGTGTGCTATTATTTTCATCCCAGCTTCAATATCATTATTGGAGATAAATACTGTGTTGCTTCCTAAAGTCTAGGTGGCATAAACTGTCTTCAGTTTTTATCTTCCTAATCAAGCCAGTTGTGATATGATTTTTCTTTTATCCCTCACAAATCCAGGGACGCTGATAGACGTGATGCTTTGAGTGCTTTAATTACCATGGCTCTTGGAGCTATGCTAATTAAAGAGTCCCCTCCCCCCACCTCCTGAAATATGTCTTTAAATGCCCTTAGGTATTAAATCACAGTACAAATGGTAGGTATGATTTACTGACTGAAAGAGAATAGATCGGGAGGTATGCAGAGATTCAGAGTAAAATAATTTAAGACGGTAAGCATTTGTCCCTCAGAGGGAAAAGATGAGATTTCAAATCGTTTCAGGTCTGTGAATCAATCAGAGAGATAATTTATAAAGTTTAAAGAATATTTTGTGAAGTCTTGAGGTTTTTTCTTTCTTATGCAGCATATATACAACACACTTACTTACTGTGTTGTTACTTGTGTGTGTATGTGTGTGTGTGTTTGTTTTAATTTACAGCCAGTTGCACTAATGTTTCTGACTTTGATAATTGCATGGGTAATACAGAAGGCTTCTGCCCTAATAGCATTGCTTGTGGATGTAAAGACCAAAAGCCCTTTTGCAAGTAAGTGTGAGATATACTAAATAAATGTAAATGTGTCAGTGTATTTTTGCTGATAAAGAAATAACGGGCATTGCATTCTGATCCATGAGGATGAACTGTTGTCTTGATTCATTTCCTGCAAGAAAATATTCTGATCATGAAACTCAGATTCAGGATCAGGGTCTAACATTGCTGCAGTTTGGGTTTCGTTTCTTTGTTTTTAGCTTGTTTTACACCAACTAAGATGCAAGAATTGCATATACAGTTAAGATTACATATAATAATTAATGATTAGGGCCCCCTGTTTTCATACTCTTATCATAGCCTCAATTGTTTTCTCAATGAAGTGAAATGCTCTGTAAGATTCAACCCATAAGTGATTTATTTTCAAGCATGATCAAAATGTAAGTAAGAGTCTGATTTGTAAGTCCTTAACAACATCCACCTCTTTTCTTTCTAAAGTACATTTCTGGTTCAAATACAAATGTAATACCAAATTTTCCTTCCTTATAAGTTAATGGCATGCCATGTACTGTAGTCAGCATTTGAAATTTGCTATTACAAGGCAGAATTATTTTATGACTGAATTGCATTTGTAACTGTATAGATTTAAAATTCAGATTAGAAAAACTTAATGCCCTGAATCAAGCCATAATTTTAATCACTTTTAGGATTCAAGGGAAGAATTTCCCCTTGACAATTACAACACTTCCTTATTGCTTAAGTTATAGGCAGAAGTATGGCAAATCCTGCATGCCTAATTTATAGCTCAGTGCAATTTGAAAGTAGCTGTACATTATGTTCTGGAAACTTGATCTATATAACAAATATATTAAATCCACTTTTAAAAAGCTGATTAGTGGAGGGGGTGCAACTATGGAACAAATTTTCACGGGGAATTAGATAGAATCCAAACTGAACATTGGCAGAAAATGTTACAAAAACTTCATAGTAAAGGCCTTCCACTGCAAGACTGAACACAATAGTGACACCCTTTACACTAGGGGTGAGCAAAATACAGCCCACAGGCCAGATCTGGCCCACCAAGTTATTTTCCCTCCACGCCATCCAACCCATGGGCAAGTGCCTACCAATTCACTATATCCAGCCTGGCCCCAGGCTGCCCCTGCTGTGCTTGAGTGGGGCCGAGCCCCGCTCACTCCTGCAAGGGCAGCGCACACTTCTCTCCCACCTTCACCTGCAAGATGGCACTGACCCTGGACCTGCAGGTCGGGGGGTGGTGGTGGTGGTGGATGGGGAGGAGAGGACAGTGGATGAGTGGGCGGGAAGGTAGGGAAGTGGCAGGGGAAGGTTGGCAGCAATGGCAGTAAGGGGTAGTGGTGGTGGCGGTGGCAGCCAGGAGCAAAGCAGCAGATTGGGGGGGAGTGCAGGGCCCATGCTGCTGCCCCAGGGCCAGGGCCAAGTCAGTGAGGACCCAGGACAGGGGGGGCAGGAGAGTAGAGCCGGGCCAGTGGGGGCATGGGGTCCATCTGGCTTCATTGCATGGGGCTCACAGCGGTGGCTCAACCCCACTCACTGCTATGTGTAGGTCATGGGGAACAGTGGGGGGCTCCAAGTTATGGAGCCAGGATGCCTCTGCCCCTCTCCCTGCTGCCTCAGCTGATCCCCATAACATGCACCACTGTCCTCATTGTGTAGGGCTCCCCCTAGTGATGTGAGGCTCAGGCATGTGAGCTCTGTGCAATGGAGCTGGTGGCCTGGTCACATGCAGTCCTGGGGCTTGCCAGGATGGTTCGCCATCGGGGGGTTCTGCCTCCTGCTGCCACTGACAGCAGGGGCTGTGTGTAATGGGGACATGTTTGTAGGGGGACCACACCCACACATCCCCATCCCCACACCCACTGACATCCACATACATCCCCACAACCTTCCCCACACCCCACATACACGTGTGCGCACACACACATGCGCGCACACACGCACACACACTTTCCCCTACACTGCACATCCACACACCCCACAATATACAAGAGTTAGACTTCATTTTTTAGGTATTGTGGAGTCACCTCTACATATGCAATGGAAATACACACAAATCAGGACAAGAAATTATTTTAATAACATTCAAATATGTGATTGCAGATTTTTAGTATATAATTTGTTTTGTTTTTTCTGGTTCCAAGATGGCAAACCCCCTTCCCAAAAGGCATACTTCCAGTGGCAAAGGTCAGGGGTTAGGGGTGGGACTTCCAGTCCCAAGATGGTGACCATGGGGTGGTGCACCTGTCAAGGACAGGGCTACTCTTGTGGCCCTGGACAGCTTACCAAAACTTGTTAAGTAGCCCTGCAGACAAAATAATTGCCCACCCCTGCTTTATACCCAAACTCTCAAATAAAGCCAAGAAATATTGAAAATGAAAGAAAATCAATGTGCAACTTAAAAATCAACTTGAAAACTCAAGAGTTTAGCATTATTGCTTTTACCCTGTAAATACATAGATACAACAAAGATGGGTAGTAGTTTAAGACATGAATGCCACGTGCCCCCGGAGGCTGGGGGAGTACGGCGACTGCCCACAGGCTGCAGTGGCAGTGTCGGTGGCAGGGACATGGTGATGGCAAGCGGGGAGCTCCCACAGGCAGCCACAGTGGTATTGGTGGTGAGGAGAAGAGGTGAGGAGCACCACAGATGCTGCTGGCAGTGTCGGTGGTGGCCAGCAGTAATCAGGGACCACCTGCAGATGCTGCCAGCAGTGTCAGCTGCGAGGGGTGGGGTAGCAAGCAGTGACTGCCCACAGGTACCGCTAGAGCTTTTTGCAGGGGATGCACATGCACTCGTGTGCACCCCTATGCATAGCTAATGGTATAAAACAATTATATAGATCATGTTTCATGTTTCCCTGGACCCCACATGTTAAATAAAAATAGAACTAAACATTTTTTTCTGATTATTTAATGATTTTTGGTTAGACTAATGCTTTAATAACTCATTTTTTATTGGCAGATGTCCTTATTATAGAGGCGTCTGGGGAGAGTACTGGTATCTGGGTGAAAAATGTAATCAACTTTGGAGAACTTTGGACTTGATTTTAGTAGCTGTACTTCCTGGAGTATCACTGGGTTTTCTGGTTTGTGTAATATTGCAGATTGTCTACTACTGTAAACGTGATAAGGGAGAACAGTAAGTTACTTATTAACATAAGCTTTTCTGAAAAAAAAGTGGGTGGCAGAGGGGAAGGACCTAAACATAACTAAACCCTAATGTTATGTGTATGTTTATTTATTTAAAAAACAATCACATTTTCTTATTAAAAATAGGAAACCAGTCCTAGGAGAGGCTGTGGAAAGATAGATTTTTGCACACAGTTTGAGGAAAACAAAGTGAAGGCTAGCATTATAGTCTTTCATAATTTAAATTAACAGCATTGCAATTCAAAATAACCAGCCATATTGCATATTATTTTATCAAAATGCTATATAATCATTCAGCATTTTATTGCTACAAGAAGCTTGTTTCTCCTCTCCAGAACTGACCTGGCTGACTAAGCCCCTTTAACTTGCTGGTGTAACCTGAGGCTACCATATTTGTCCTGTCCTACTTATTTGTTACTAGGGCTTGACTGCATTTCAGTAACATCAGGCTAAGAGAGCGACCTGTAAAAGCCTGATCAGGATCCTATCAAGTACTCTGAATTACTAAAGGAAAAAATATTCCCACACACCAAATCGTGTGAACACAAGGAATCCCAGAAGCACAGCCCTATCCCAGTCCTTTTCACTTCCCCTAATCTCTGGGATCAAGTAAGAAGGTAGATACTGGGGGTTGGAGTGACTTGCATTCTTCACAGCACAAAACAAAGCCCTGATGGTAGTCCTTTCAGAGATCTCTTGCCTGGTGAAATGGTTTTAAATATCTTAGGACTTGTTCCTGCTGCTCAAATTACTATTGGTCAGCACAGTGGCAGGCAAGCTTCCATAATTCCTGTTGCGGTGCCGGAGGTACAGCAGGAAGGGGTCCAAGCTAGTGGGTGCAGGAATAGTGATGGTCAGTGTGGTTAAAACTCACATAACTTTAATGGGGAGGCCTTGCATGGGTGGCAGTTGAGGTTGTCTGGAAGCTAGAAGCTGTGATGAGAGGAATACCCAGAATCTGTCAGTTTTACACAGTGCTTACAGTCTCTCCCCAGCAGTTGCTGGACTTCCTAGGCAAGGAAGAACTCAGTGGTATTCTTCAGTGATTCTCAATTGTTTGGTGATTGGTACTGGAGCATCCTCTGCAAATACTCTCTCCTGACCAGGGAACTGGCTATCATCCCCTGCCATCCCTCGTCAACTGAGAGGGCTGTGCAAGCAGAGGAGGGTTCCCCCAAAGATAGCCCTCTCTGTTCTCCAGAAAACATTGAGGGCACCAAAAATGGCAAACCAGGCTGCATCCTCAGGGCAGGAGAAGGACCTCTACCTCTTGCTGTCCAGGAGCATGATGCATAGGAAATTATCACCTTGGAAACTAGGAGCAAAAGTAAAGAATATCTCAAAATGGAACATGGAGACATGTTTGGGAGCACCTCACCATCTTCATGTTATTAAAGTTTGACAAAGGATGCTTGTTTCCAGGCGCAGCTGGTGAACTCTGAGACAGGTGGGGCGGGTAGAGCATCACACTGTATCACCCAGTTTCAAATCTTCTTTAATTTTATTTATTCAATTTTTGTTTGTTTACAAATCAGTGTTATAAAACATAACATGTAATTTTTTATGTTTATCAAAACTAACCCCTCCCCCCATTCCCTGCTCCCTGGCTGCAAACCACCCCACTTACTTCGCAGGCTCCAGAAGGAAAGTGAGCCTGAGTCAAGCCCTGGGGGACTGAAAGCATCAGGCCCTGCACTTTTCCCTCCCACTCTTGCTCACTGTCCCCCTAGGAGTTTCCCGGGGTTTCCCGCTGCCCACTTAAAGAAGTGGTTGTTCCCATCCATTCAAACTGGTCACGTGTTTTTCCTGCTTACACACCACTTGGGTGGTAAGGAGATTGCCCCAAGGTGCTTACTGTGTATACTCAACTTTTTTTTGTGTATGCATAGTAGATAAGCATAATCATTGATTATACTACTAGCAGACATAGGCAAGAAAAAAATTATTACTTTTGTTTACATTGTTAATTCAACTGACACTGTTTTGGATACTTCCAATTAATTATACTATTATTTTTATTTATTTATTTAGCTGACACATTTTTTGTCAACAAATGCTCACATTGTTGTCATGACTGACACATCATATAGGCAGCTGAACCCCAGAAGACAGATTTGGTGTTCCTAGTTTTCACTGTAACTTCATAAAACAAAGAATGAACTTATGACCTCTTTATACAATGAAGAATGAACTTAAAAGAAATGGTCATGCATACATTGAAATCCTGTCCATTTTTTTAACTTTCAGGAAACAGAAAAGACGATCAGAACACAAGGCACACCATAACCCTGCATACACTCGAGAGCTGACTGATAACTTGAGATATGTTTCTCAACAACCGTTTCCTGAGGTAAAAGGTGAAATACTGCTGTGTCACATGTTCCCTCCTCACGTTATGTTTAGGTATCATTTTCTGCTGTTTCACTGTAAAGATGAATAGTTAAACTCAGTGAAGCACTTCTGGCTCTTTGACTCAAAATTAACAAGCGTCATCTTGCCCATCTGAGAGGCTCCCATCTCATTCTCACTCCCAAACCACACAGTTTGCAGTGGCACCGTTCAGCTCAATAGTTGAATGTCACAAAGCTCTTTAGAGCCTTATAGAAGGCTAAGCAGTATAGCTACATTACCTAATTAGGCTGTGTGCAGCACTGCACAAAGAGTTTGTTTAGAACCAGGTGAGTCTGTGCCATGCACATGTACATTTGGACTCATAAATGGTTTTTATTACATCAGTAAAACTCTTTGCATAAGTAAGGGTTACATCATTAGATTGTAAGATATTTGGTTGAAGGACTGTCTTTCTCAGTTTACACGGCACTACGCACTGATATATTTAGGAAAGAAAAAAAACCAAGTAATTTTTCTTTATAAGCGCGCCGACTTAGACAAAAGATTATTTTCTTGAGGTTAGTTCTATTGCTAAAACAGTAGTGATAGTTGTTGCTTAGAAATTTCTGTTTTCCATGGACTGCCCTATGCTATTGTGGTTCAGTGCAACCATAAAATACAAAATGATCATTTGCATGATTTAGTTACCAGTACATCCTTATTTTGATATATAGAGTTCTATGAGAACTTGCTTCAAAAGATACATTTTCAATGCACTTCTTAATTTGCATCTGCAAAATTTGCAAGTGCACCTTATTTGCATGTGGGAAATGTACAAAAAGAATTTTTGCGTGAACAGAGTGGGCATGTCACAAACATTTTGGCCCAGCTACAGAGGTTCACCTTCTATTAAATATATTCTTGGAGACAACAGATCAGGCATTAAGGCAATTCTCTGTTTAAGCACCTTCTGTTATGAACATCTAGCAGGTAGATTTTTTTTTCATCTAATGTAAAACAGGCTAACTATATTAATGTCAGTTAAGCTACATCAGTTTGTTGTAGCTGAGGATCTGGGCCACCATGGATAAACACAATGTAGTACATTTATAAATATGTATAATGAAAACTTAGACTAAAGCTGTGTATAAATTATAAAATTAAGCATTTTTGTTAATGTATTTGGTTTGCCTGCCAATTTATTTTAGACACTAGATTTAAATATTGTTAGAATTGTAACAGTATGATCCTTTTTCTCCATCAGATCTGTTGAGAGTGGTGTTATCTAGGGACACATTGATTTTTTGCCGAGTCAGCAGGGTGCGGTTGTTTCTAATCTAATTATCATTTTATCAGTTTTTTTTCCAGAGGAACACTGGTTTGGACTACCATTTACATACCTAAATACTAAATAGTTTTACAACAATTCAGAATATAAATTTGATGCTTATGCATTTTCCATTTTCTTTCACTAAATTAGTATGGATGAAGTGCTACCAACAACAATGTTTTGTTTTATGATCTTCTCTTTTGGCACAAGGAGAATCAAATCCCAGATTGCAGGGAGTGTGCAGCTGCCTGTCTTACTCATAGGTTAAACTGAATTAAAACATGGAAATTATGATGTGCCCGAGGTCATGCAGTAAGTCAGTGATGAGCCATAAAAAGATCCCAGTCTTCGTTCCTAGATACTTTCCCTATGAAATAATTGGGGTACTTTTTATGTCCCTCTCCCCCATTATGTTTCAGCAGTCCATTACAATTCATGTTTTTTAACTGTACAACACTCCTGTGAAATAGAGAAATTGTAAGTGATCTGTGCAAGTTCATGAAGGAAGTCCATGAGTGAATACAAACGTTAACCCAGAGTGTCAACCGCCCTTACCACTAAACCGTCCTTCCTATGTCAATTTCAGACTCAAGTCTCAGCTTTTTCCTAGTGCCCTTGACAACATACTCTCAGTAATATAAATCATCAGTTGTACTGACACCATCATACAGATGGGAGGGATAAATACATTTGAACTGTAAGGGATCAGGGAAACACAAGCATGTGGAGAAAAAGCAACGTTATTCCATATGCATGTTTGTTTTCAGATAATCTTTCTAGGAAAATCAAATCTGGCTGCCTAAAGAATTAGTGTAGATACCAGGTATGATAAATAAATGTGTTATCTACTTTAACCTGAAAAACATTTATCTTGACACTTAAACCTATGCCTCATGCATTTTTATATCTTAACCAGTAGGTGGTGCTGTTTAGTTTAGTTTATAATGATAAAACTTTATAGTTTAGTATGTTGCTGTGTTAGTCTAAGGACAGGCAGACAAGGTTCTTTGGGTGAATCTGATATCTTTTATTAGACCAACTTAAATAGTTGAAACAATTTTTAAGCATGTTTTCGTGTTCAAAAACCCTTCATCAGGCTGAGGAAGTTTCAGCAGCTGATGTGTGCTCTTCCTGGATGGAATAAAAAGTAAAGAAGCTAGGGGCTGGGCTGGTATGCATACAAGATAAGCAGTCAATGAAGATGTAGATTGAAGAGTCAATGAGTGAGAGACAGGATGGGTGGCGGGGAGAGAAGGGTGAATAGTGGAGAAGTACCTGGGTAGTCAGATGTCAGGCAGGTTATAATATGTCATAAATCCAATGTCTATATTTAGTCCATGATTTTTAGTATCCAGGAGGTTGTTGAAGGGGAGTTCATAGTCTCATCTGGGTTTTTGAACCCAAAAGCTTGCTTAAAAATTGTTTTGCAACTATTTAAGTTGGTCTGATAAAAGATATCAGATTCACCCAAAGAACCTTGTCTGCCTTCTGCCTCGGTAGTTTAGTATGGTACTTTCAGTTGTCTCTTACTGACATACTGAGTGATCTATCTACCAGTTACAAGCACAGTTTAAGTGCTAAAATTAGGAAATTAATTATGCTCCGTGTACTCATATAAGATGCACAGTAGCTGCTCTACAAAGAGTTACTACAGTAAGGACTGCAGGATTAGGTCCAACTCATCTACATGGTGAAAGCGGTCAATGAAATACTTCAAATGGTCAATTTCTAAAACAAAAAAATGCAATAAGATAGCTGTTGCTATTGTTGTTATGTTGTAGCAAACAAGGACCAAATACTAGCCTGTGCTATAGCTCTGTTGTACCAACCCAGCTGTGCAAACTATAAAATCATAAAAGTGCCCTGAAGAAGATGCTAGCTGGAGACTTCTCAGGAGCATGGTAAGTACAAATCAGCAGGAAGTTTTCTTCCTCAGTTTCCAATCCTGACTTTCAAGGCTGCACTTTGCCCAAAGATACTTATTCTTTCTTGGCTTCCACTCAGTGCCTTACCTCCAGTGCTCCTCTAACTGTCTTTTTGGCTGTTGCCTGGGGGCTTCACAGCTTTGACACAGACATCCACAGAATGTAAATACCCCAGCTTTTGCATTTGCAGTCACATCTCCACGGGCATACATGTCTTCATCCAGGCTTACCATGCAGTAGTGCTTTCAAACATATGCCATATAGACCATCCTGAACCAAAAAAGTAGTATTGTTGCTTTCAGACAAACTAGTCAGGATTGCTGACAATCAGTACTAATTAGTCCACATGAACACAGCCAGCAATGCTGCTTCTGTTTCAAGAGATCTGCACAGAGCATTGTGCTGCTTGGCTTGTGGGGTAAGTTTGCAGGGCAGACGTGCCACATCTCTCTCTCAGTTAATTCTTGCTGAGGTCTCCCACGCTGGTGACATCCATTCTTGCAACTATCTAAATCCTTTAAAGGAGCTTAATTATTTCTTCTGTTTATGCATAATGAATGGTCTAACCTGCCCAGAGGCTTCACAGGGAGGTCTGTGATTAACCAGAGATCAAGGATATGCTTCCTGACAGTTTCCAACACCCTCCAAGGTAACAACTTTCCTTGACCATTACACACAGTTGCAAATTAAAGGAGCCCAAATAACTACGCCCTTGGTTGACAGGGTTCTTTGGGTAAATGTGGTATCTTTTATTAGATCAACTAAATAGTTGGAAAAATTGTTCTTTGCAAGCTTTTGGGCGCAAACACCCTTCTTCAGCATAGGAGAGTCTACTATTGATTTGTGTTCTTCTGGATGCCCTTGGTAGTATTTCCCTGATGCCCTAAAGTGGTCCATTGCCCACCAAATTGCCAGGCACTTGCATTCAATAGTTGAATACCTTTTCTCTGCTGGTAGTAGCCTGCGGCTTGTGTATGCCATGGGCCTTTCACTTCTTCCTTATTCCTGGGTGAGGACGGCACCCACCGCTGTCTCCGAGCCGTCTGTCTGTAAGATAAAGGGTTTTCAGAAGTCAGGGGTGTGATTTATAACATGCTCGCATAATGCCTTTTTCAACCTTTCAAAACTTTGCATCATCTCTTTAGTCCATCTGACTGCCCCCGTTTTCCGCCCTTTGAGGGCTTCCGATAAGGGTGTTGCCAGCTCTGCGAAATGTGGTACAAATCGCCTATAATAATTGGTTAGCCTAAAAATGACCATAGCTGGTGACAGTCTTGAATGGCCGTGAAGTTGTGGATGGTTTCTATTTTGTTGGCCAAGGGTTTAATCATGCCCCTACCAACCAAGAATCCTAAATACTTTGTTTCTTTCCGAGCCAGGGCACACTTTCAGGGATTCGCGTCAGGCCAGCACGCCTCAATTCTGTGAGGATGGCCCGTAGGGTGCTCTTGTTCTGCTTCCAGGTCTGGGTGTATATGATTATATCATCTATATACACCTCCACATACTCGGCGCAGGGTGCCAGGATCTGGTCCATTAGACATTGGAACGTTGCGGCGGCGCCATGCAACCCGAAGGGCATCCTAACGAATTTCTACAGTCCCCATGGGGTCCAAACGCCATCTTCAGCCAGTCTTCCTTGGCTACTGGAATCTGCCAATACCCCTTTGCCAGGTCGAGGGTTGATCTATACCGAGCATCCCCTATTCTTTCTATCAGCTCCGCTATGTGGGGCATGGGGAATGCATCGAAAACTGCCATGGCATTCAGGTGCCTATAATCTATACAAAGCCTTAAAGACCTGTCAGGCTTGCGCACTGGCACCAGCGGGCTCATTCAGGACTTCTAGAAAGCCGAATGACTCCTAGCCTCAACGCTGAATCGATCTCCCTGCAGATGGTCTCCAGGAGATGGTGGGGAATGGGCCTGTAGCCGCCAGGCATCGAACATCTTACCTTGGGCTTCTTTGCCCCGAGGGTTTGCAGATATCCTGCTGGCCGTTGCAGGTAGTCTTGGAGCAGGTCTCTCTCCATGCCGGGGTCCGCCCCTTTCTCACCTGCCATGCCTTTGATCTTCCAGGGGGAGGGGCTTCCATCCCGGCGGGTGCCCTCTTCGGCTACCTGCAGTTGAGGTCTTCTGCGAGCCTCCTCCACCCCTTACACCTCGCCCTTACCCTGCCCGGTGGTTCTTGGTGTTCTCGTCGCTGTTCTCTCTGGCCCGCCACCAATGGTTGAGCTTTCCTTACTCTATCTACCCCCGCGCCGCAGCCCCTTCTAACTCAGGGTAACACAAACAAAGGAATTCTACTAAACTTAAACACCGCTAGTCACCTAACAGGTTCTTGGCCCCTTGATCAAGCCGCTACCCATGACTCCGCTTGCTAGGCCTCACTTTCCAGGCTGGCTACCCACCACTCCTTGTCTTGCTCCCCCGGGAGCGACACCCTCTCCGGGTTCTCCCTGCCATAGACCCCTCTCTCTGGGCCCACCCAGTTCAGACGTGCCCTCTTCGGGCCAACCCAGGGCTTCTCTCTCCCACCTGGATCTGCCTCTGGCTGCAGTCCTCTTTCTGGGTCTTCTCCGGGCCACGGGTCCCTCCACACATCCGCGGCTTGCTCCCCGCTTTTCCCCGGCTCACCCATTAAAGCCGTGCCGTCCTCCGGCGCCCATCTCTCTCTGGGCCCTTCTTCTCTTCTAGATGGCACGCCGGCCGCTGGTCTCTGGGTCCCATGTCCTCTGGGCTCTTTCTCCTGTCCGGGGCCCACACCGGCAGCCAGCTCCGGCGTTTCGCATCCTCCAGGCTCTCTCGGCTGTCCAAGAAACACGCCGGCAGTCGGCTCTGGCGTTCCATGCCTCCAGCTGCCTCTGGCGCCGCCTACTCCTGGCAGCCACTTGTTTTTTTCGCTCCTGGCCGCAGCTGTCCCTTTTATGCACGTCAGCCTCCGTTGAAGTCACCTGCCGTCTACAGATGATTTAACTCTTCGCCCTGGCTGTGCGCAGGCTTCTCTGGCGATCCCGTGGTTCCTGCTGTAAGTAACTGACATCTTTTCTTTTCTTTTCGCTTTGTTGCCCACTTCTGCCTCTGCGGCTCCTTCTGGGAGCTCTGGAGTTCCCTCTCCCTCGGAACTTCTCCCCCTGTGACAGGGCCGCCACCTTTCCCTCACTATCACCCCAGGGGGCGTTCTTATAGCATGGCACAAGCCCTGAACTCAGCCGAGTTCCTCACAGAACACTTCCCGGAACTCGTTTATCAAACTCCGGGTCTCTTGTTGCTGAGCAGAAGACAATTCCTCTCCTATTCTAACTGGGGTTCCTCCCAGAGAGAGTTCAATCCCTCTTTCTAACCCCTGGGGTCCTAGATCTTCGTTATCGGTCTCAGAAATGGCCACTCACCCTTCAGGTTCTCGCTATTCCCGCAGTGGTTCACATGATAAAACTGCTTTTCCTGCAGGTGTCCGGGCCTGTGAACCTCATAATCCACTGGCCCCACCCAACGGAGAATTTCGAATGGCCCCTGCCACTGCGTTAGGAGCTTGCTTGTGGACGTGGGGAGCAGCACCAGGACTTTCTGTCCTGGCTCAAATTCTTGCTCTGTGGCCCAGCAGTCATTCTGGCCTTTTTGCCAGGTTTGAACTTTTCTTAGGTTTTCCCGAGCCAGGTCCTGGGCCAACCAGATCCTCCGCTGGAACGGCTGTTAGTATGCCTTTGGCTCCTGGGAGGGTCCTTTTCCCCGTTCCCACTCTTCTCTCAGGACCTGTAAGAGACCCCGCGGGCGATGTCCCAACACTAGCTCGAATGGAGAGAACTTCGTTGAGTCTTGAGGGGTATCCCTCAGAGTGAACAGTACTAGTGGAAGGAGGACATCCCATTTCTGGGGGTCCCCTTGTATACACCGACGCAATGCCCGTTTTATTGTCCCGTTGAGGCGTTCTACCAACTCATTGGTTTGGGGATGGTAGACCGAGGTACGGAGCTTTTTTACCTGGAAGGTCTGGCATACCACCTTCAAAACCCCAGACATGAAATTCTTTCCTTGGTCTGTCAGTATCTTTTGTGGGATTCCCATGCAGTCTATCCATTTTATTAGCTGCTCTGCAATACGCGGGGCCGTTACGGCTCGCAGGGGAATCGCCTCCAGGTACCGGGTGGCATAATCCACAATGACTAGGATGTATTGGTGGCCCAAGCTGCTGCGGGGCCCTCCATGGGCCCACAACATCTAAGGCGATCCTTGAGAATGGGGTGTTGATGATGGGCATTGGTTGGAGGGGTACCCATGGAGGGCGTTCGGTCCTCGTCTTTTGGCAGTTGGGGCAGGCTGCACACCAGCGGGCCACTTCCTCCCCCATCCTAGGCCAAAAAACCCACCACCTATTCACTCTCATGAGGGTCTTGTCCCGGCCCAAATGCCCCCCTGCGGGGCTCGCATGCGCCAACTGCCAAATGGCTTAGCAGAATCGGGCAGACACTACTAGTTGTGGGCCCTCGGTCTCCTCCTCCCTACATCCCCCTGCAAGCAGTGTAGGAGATGGTCCCTTACCTCGAAGTGGGGATGCCCCTCAGGTAATGACACTGGGGTCCCTCGGGTACCTTGGGCCTGCTCTTGCAGCGCCCCAATCTCTGCATCCTCCTCTTGGGCTTCATGGAACACAAGGCTACTGGTAAGGTCGCTAAGGTCCACCTCATCCGTCTCATCAGCTGACCCTTCGCTTTCTTCAATCTCACCCAACCAGTCCTCCCGGTTCTGGATCTTCTTATGGGCCACTTCGGCGTCCCTCACCCTATCCAGGACGTCATATATTGGCACCCAGTCTCGTCCCAGGAGCATTTCACATGCTAACCGGGGCACCACTCCCACCAGGAGTTCTCCCTGATACTCCATCACCTGTAGGTGGACCCATTGGCGCTTGGTCTGCTTGATGTCTCCATGGAGGCAAGCTATTCTCACGGGGGGAGCCGTCCGCCAGCCGTGCGATTGTACCAAGTCTTCCCTGACAAGAGACTGAGCACACCCCAAATCCAGGGTAGCTCACACAGAGCGACCCGCCACCCAAGCTTTGACAACAAGACGTCTCAAAGCCATGTCCCCCCCCCGGCCACATGCTGCAATCCACCGGTTCGCCGGACTCTTGGCCTCTCTGCTGGGGCCCTTGCTCGGTCATCCAGGATCCAGTGTTCTGCAGTCTGGCTCGGGCATTCCCTGGAAAAATGGCCCTTCTGCCCGCACCAGAAACACACAGTATTTCTGGTAGCCCCCCGGCCAGGTGGATGCCAGTGCTCTGGCTCTCTTGGGGCTGTCATCGAGGGCCCCTGGTTTCTCCTCTCTCTGGGGTAGTAAGTCTCTGAGGCAGTAAAAGCCTCAGCCAGCCTTAGAGCCTCCTCACAGATCTGTGGGGTATGTTGTCGGACCCAGTGTTGCGTCCGCTCTTCTAAATCATTCTGGAACTGCTCCAGAATGATCTGGTCCGCCAGTGCCTCTCGGTCCTGCCCCGCTGAGCTCATCCACTTATCCAGCATGTCCCACAAAAGCTGCAACGGCACTCTCGGTTGTTTCGCCTTGGGTCCCTTCTTGGCCCGAAATTGGCACCGGTAGTGCTCGGGGTTAATCTCCAATCAGTACAGGATGGCTTCTTTCACGTGTTTATAATCTAGGGCATCATCCCTTGAGAGGGCCCGATAGGCAGCCTGGGCCTTGCCAACTACTAAGACTCCTAAGTGGCTGGCCCAATACCTCCTATCGAGCCCGGTCATGAGGGCGTGCAGCTCAAAGGCCTCGATATACGCCTCTGGGTCATCATCTTTAGGCATTTTGAAGGAGGCCAAACTGTGCTGGAGCCAATCCTGTTGTCGGTCTAGCATTTGTTGTTGGGAATTCAGGATCTGGGTCAATGCTTGCAAGTTCTGTCCGAGGACATCAGCAGGGCCAATAGCCATGGCCTGCATGTTGGCATAGGTTGCTAGGTCGGGGTCCTCCATGATCCCACCCTGCTACCACGTTGTGCCCACCTCTGCTCGAAAAGGTGTTCCTGGGCTGCCTTTGCACGAGCAGCTAACTGGTTCTGCCCCACTCCCGTGGGAGGGTCCCCAGAGGGTGCCCCAGGGAACGGTGGCAGCTCCCCGAGACTCACTAGCCACAGTCCTAATGGGACCCTCAGCGGAGGGGTCTCACTCTCTGTAGTCTCCAGTGCCAACACTCCTTTGGCGGGCACTCATGGGGCTTCAGCCTCCCCTACACCCTGGCCAACACCACCTTGGATCGTGGGTCCTTCAGCCTCTTATCACCGGCCTGAGGACTATGCGTCCCGAGGCCCCGTTGCCTCTGTGGGCTTCCTCGCTGATGTCCCTGCCAGCTCTTCTCCCAGCTCCCTCGCTGGTGTCCCTGCCAGCTCTTCCTCTGGATCCCTCGCTGGCGGTTCCCGTCCCCGTTTCCTTACGGCTCTGGCACTGGCTCCGCAGCTGGGATCCCCGCGGCTGCGGCTCTCCTCGTCCTCACTGCTCCTGGCGCTGCTGCAGCTTACCTCGCTTAAGGCAGAGACGCCCCGCGGGTGCCTGCTTCTGGCCTCAGGCTTCCCTCTGGCTCTTGCATCCTCCTGCCGCCCCTTGTGCCCTCGGGGCTGCGCTTTATTATCACCAGGTGGCACCTTTCCCTGACGTCACTCAGCCCCAGCTGAATATAAGCGCGGCTGATAAACTGCGCGGGTGGTTTCTCAGCATGCGCGCCTCTCCTGCCCTCAACGCCTGCAAAGGGTAAGTAGGTGCTTCCCCTGGTTTTGGCCAGGGTTTCCCTTTAGCCCCGGCATCCCTGGAACACATTAATTACAACTTTGAAACTGCCAGGATTGCCTGATATTGTATTGGCATCCATTCATTGTTACTAATGAATGTTATGAAACAATTTTTAGAAATGGAAAATTTCCCATGGGAAAAAAAAGCACTGGAAAATTTTCCACCCCACATCTCTGGCTAGCAGTCATTTCAATGGGTTTGATTATTCTGTCTTCACACTGGATGTTGTCTCAGACGGCTAGAGCCGACTTGAGGAGGATCACTAATTAATTGGTCGTCAGGAGGGCTGGTGAATGGAGACGCGAGACAGCGTATTGGTTGCAAAAAGAACTTTTACTCACGCCACTGAAGGTAACACGCAGGTGAGGAGGTTGCTTACATAGTCACAGGTAATGGGGCGCCAAGACAAGTTAATGAGTTCGTAAACGAAACGAGCATGCAGGATGAGGGATACATTGGGAACAGACGGGGAGATGTTGGAGGGTGATCAGTCCACCAGCTTTTCTCTGCCATGTGGCAGTTCTTTGTACTCTACCATGTGATCAGCGCTCTCTGACTTGGGCGGAAGCTGCACGGACCTTTATACTTTTAGAGTAGCCAATGACAGACCGCCAGGTGGGAATAGGTAATGAGGCGGAACGTACCAAATTTAAAAG
>JAGPOW010001327.1:24302300-24325688 GCA_030014935.1 Caiman crocodilus
TGTAACAGGCCACTAGATCCCCCCTCAGCCTTCTCTTGTGGAGGCTGAACAGGTTCAGGTCCTGTAGTCTCTCCTCATAGGGCCTGCCCTGCTGCCCCCAATCATGCGGGTGGCCCTTCTCTGGTCCCTTTCAATGCTGTCCACATCCCTCCTGAAGTGCAGCGCCCATACCTGAACGCAGTACTCCAACTGTGGCCTGACCAGTGCCGCATAGAGGGGGAGGATCACCTCCTTGGACCTGCTTGAGATGCATCTGTGGATGCATTACAAGATGTGGTTGGCCTTCCTGACCGCGCGTCCCCACGCTGTCAGCCCATGTTCATTTTGGCATCAATAATGATTCCAAGATCCTTTTCTGCCTCTGCAGTGACAAGTGATTTAACTAGAATCAGGAAGGGGTCTGGGACAGAAGTTTCATAAACTGATTTGACAGAAATCAGTTAAATCTCATGCTACATTCAAATAGGTTTATTTTAAACCAGTTTCAGCCATTTTGAAACTGGTTCATGTGTACTTAGTTTCTGTTCTGTTACAGGTTTAAACCAGTTTCTGGTTACTTAAACCAGTTTATGTGTAACTTCTATCCCTAGCTCTACTGGTGAAGTTAATGGGACTAATCATGAGTAAAAGTTATTTGAGTTTCATCAAAATGAATATGGCTGCACAATCTAGCCCTTTCATTGAGAATATAGACCAAAGTCAGAGTAGGGTCATCCTTCCACTGCTAAGGCTACAATTCTAGGATCAGAATCTATGAGAGGAATGTTCTTGGTTGACATGAAGTACATATCTAGAGAGCTCTCTACCATGATTCAACATTGTGTTCCTACCATTTTATCTTCGTAACATTCTTCTCTTCAGAAGCTTGTATTCTTTCTTAAGTATGGTCTGCATTTAATATTTCTATGATAGCAAATGGGTAGAAGTAATGAAAGAGTGAAAAGTGTGTTCTTTCTCTTGAGCAGCAGCTATGTTTAAGGATGCTTCTTGGCTACAGTTAAACTAGTTTTTCTGGTTCTGGGATAGGTAAGATCTAATCTGTAGCATAATTTTGTAAAACCATGTTACATAGATGAAATTGTGAGGCCTTGAGATAATTTGTATTGATCATATACTTTTGAATATATCATCTATGCACTGTGCTACCTTGACAGAAAATATTCTTACATTCCAAATCTCTTGGTAACTTTAAAAAAGATTAGTCTTTTTAAAAGAAGAAGACATTCTTTCTTTCCCGAGTATGAAAATTTCTCCCCAGAGTTACACTGGCCTGAGTCCCACAACAAGTGATTTCAACAATATAACTCTCTCTCAGCCCTGAATGATCAAAATGGAAGGTGTTTATCAGGAAGAGTAAAAAATGGCTCCAAGGTTTCCAGTAGAACATACAGCACTTGCTTCAACAATTACATCATGAACATGCTTCATGATGGTGCAGTTTGTAGCCTTTGTGGACACATTTTAGATAATTAACTAACTGGTAGCTTCGCTATCAAAGAAATACAGCTATCCATAATTCTAAATGATAAAACCTATGTATTATACTCTGTTATCTCTAACAGTTTGAACTCCAGTGCACAAAGGGCCCAAACCTGTAGTAATTTACATCAAAATAATCTCAAGGCAGTGTAAATAGCTAGGTGTTCACACTGAAAACATAATTTCTGAAATTCGGACATAAGAGATATAGTGTAAAAATACATTGTTATGTTAATACATACATCCTGTCTTAAATACAAACAGAATAAGAAATATCTTACTAAATTAAAATCTTATTAAATTACTATCTTACATGTTAAATTCATTCTCTTTACAGAGATATGACATCTCAGCATTTCCTAGGCCTGACATGTTTCAGAGTGCTACTCAACCAATGGACAACATGGAAAGACCAGCAAGACCTTATGGATTAACACACTCAGGAAATAGATATAACTACTAGAAAGTTTATAATACAGGGAACACATGAAAAATCAGTCGTATATTCAGAGTCTTTTTGAAAATATCATGTGATTTGTTTTTTGGTATGATTTGATACCGTTCTAACTTTCTTTGGAAGACTTGATGATATAGAATACCAGATTCTGCTTATTGCCAAAATTGCCGCATATCAGTAATAGCACAGGAATATTTTGTATAGTTAAGTGTGTGCTGAGTGCCAGGAAATGTTTTAACACACAAGGCCACACAAAGCCAAATGTTGTTTTCCTTAGAAAAACACACAAGAAGGAAAAAGTGTTCTTAAATTTCAGACTAAAGAAATAGAAAAATCCATGGAAAACCATTGTTTTCCCTTTGAGAGGAGAGTCTTGAGTTATGGGGAGAAGACTGGGAGTATGGCTCACAGATACTCTCACCTGTTGTTTCATGTGAAAACCTATCCCGGTGCCACTTTCTTGCCCCCTCTCTTCTTTATAGTGGTCAATCTACTCCCATGAGATTCCTTGTACTACATTATTATGTCATGTCACAGACTGAAGAGAAAGAGCAAAAGTATAATATTATTGTTAAGGACATGAACTTCCATCAGCTTTTCTGTTTAAAATAAACTGTTTTTTTTTTTAAGACAGCATAGGATGTAGACTAACTGCTCCTCAACTGACTTCTTCACAGCCTCTGATTTTTCCTTTAGGAGCAATATTCACAAAATAATTCCAGTTACAATTATAACTTTTGCTTTTTATTTACCACCTACATAGATTGAAGGCCAAATTCTGTTCTCAGATTACAACCATACAACTATGCTGACTTCAGTAGTGGTGCACAAATGTTACTTGATGCAGATTTGGCTGCAGATTTCACTAACTCCACAAACAAAATTCTACAAAACATCTTCATATGTATTCATACACTTCATATTGTCCTGCACTATTCTTCTCCTTTCTGTACAGCTGCTGTCCTATTCACCAGACACTTCCATAACCTAGGGGCTGGCAAGCTTTTATGGGGTAGGCAGGAGCTTGCAACCAAGCTATCGCTGGACTACAAGTCTCCATCCCTCTTCCTAGTTTATGTGGCCAGTTGCCAGATAGCCAACCTCTCTGCAGCAAGGATAAGCTCAGACAGCATGAAGCCGCAAACTGCAGCGGAGGGGAGTTTTGGGGAGAGGATGGGAGGCATTGGGCTGCCCCTCCGTGGGACTGGACTTCCACAGACCAGATCCACCCTGCAGGCCATAGGTTGCCAATCTCTGCCATAACCCAATTTCTCACTAATTGATAGAAGTTTGTAATTTTAAACCTACTAGGCAGAATATCCTTCTGCTAGACATCCATGATGTCAGATTTCCATGGTTACATGGGCATATAACAAAGAACAGGTAGAGCTGGGGAACATGTTCTACAGACTTAAAACCTATCCATTTGGAAATAAATTCTGCTTTAATTTAATTTAACTCCTTATTGCTTTTCCCTCTGGTTGCTACTCTATGATTCAAGTAATAGAGTAATAGTATCTTTGAGGCCATGTGAAAAGTGTGTTGTGATATTGAATGTCCAAGTGACCAAAGACCTAGCCTAATATGGGATCATCCATTAATTAACAGGCCATTCCATTGTGCTACCTAATCTCTCTCGTACTTTGTGCAACCCATGAATATTTAGGTAGGTACTTGGTCATATTCCTAAGCATTGAAGTTCAACTTGAAATTCTTAGTTTTATCTTTTAAATTATATTTTGATGTTTTTGTAATTTGTTTTATAAATAACATAAATAAAATGACACTGAAAATTACCTACCTTATGAGCATCTAAAAAAGAAAAAATATATCATCTGTCCAGGTCCTGAATACCTTTGAAATTGCCAGAAAAATAGTGTCTTAAGTGCACTTTAACCTTTTTATTGAAGCATGATCTTAATTAATTTTAGAAAATCAATAAAAATTAACTACAGAGATATAACAGAAACAGAGACTTTTGTATGTTTCTTTTATGTAATTATAGTGGTTTTCTCTCAACATCCCTATGACAGCCTATATCCTGGCACCTTCCATTTTTTTTCCCACAGCTTTCAGTTATGGCCCAGTACATGTCTATCTTCCCCTGACTGCATAATCAGAGAAGGCAGAAGCCTGTTCAGAGTTCTTCATTTTATTTCCTGTTCTTTTTGCAAGAAGTCTGTTGAATAGACAAAGCTTCCAGAAGTGGGAAAAGTAAAAGTGGCTCCTCCCCACTCCTAGCTAGCATCCTCTAGTGTCTATCACAACTGCTGTTTCATTC
Organism: Caiman crocodilus; assembly: GCA_030014935.1. Lineage (NCBI taxonomy): Eukaryota > Metazoa > Chordata > Crocodylia > Alligatoridae > Caiman > Caiman crocodilus. Next base: position 24,306,518 of record JAGPOW010001327.1, read on the forward strand.
TTTTCCTTCCAAATACATGTCCGTCTTCAATGAGTCATTAGCTGGTGAAGGGTCAGTTTTACTATTCCTGTTTCTAGGGATGGAATATGCCAGCAAGGATAAAAGATATTTAAATAAGGGTCTTCCACACATCACACATATTACAGGGGCACATTGACCAATGCACTTGAACCCACTTATCACACTGTGGTTTAGCAAACCACTAATTTATATATACCTGCAATCTTATATGCCATAATCTATACTTCCATTAAAAAGAAACTGAATTGGCAGAGACACCCTGCGATAACAGCTTTACACCACAACCTTAATAATATCACTGTTGATCAAAACCCAGAATAAGACATGTCCATCTCATAAAGATTTTCATGGGCCACTAAGAGAATGATTTTGTTTTAATGTTACAAAATAACAGAGTTTTTCATATACCATAATCTATACTTCCATTAAAAGAAACCAAAAACTTTCTAAATGTGCACTGAACTTGCAGAGACACCCTGCCGTAACAGCTTTACATGACAACATTAATAATATCACAATTGATCAAAGCCCAGAATAAGACATATCCATCTTATAAAGATCTTCATGGGCCACTAAGAGAGTAATTTTGTTATAATATTACAAAATAACAGAGCTTGGGAGATGCAACTGTTACATTCATTCTTTCCATTAATCCTTTGCTGTCCAGCAGATTTAAACAGCCTCAGCCATCTGGTCTCCCAGTTCCTCTCATAAATAAGAAAAAAAGAAGCAATTTCTTCAACAGTTAATACTATCCTTAGACATGACTGCCAGAAGAAATGCAGGGAGAACTCAGTGTCCTCAAATAAATTTTAGTAGTGAAACAGCAATACAAACTTTAATGACCCTAGAAAGCCATGTACCTGCATTTGCATGGGTCTTACCTCTGACTTTCTCCTCTCATATTTTTAAACAAAAGAGTGATCTGCCCAGTAGCCTGCAATCATAGAATCTGAATGTTTTAAGTGGATATTGGCCCTCAGCTCTGTCCATCAAGTTCTGGGCGACAGATGGGATTTTCAGTTGTCACTTGAGAACATTCAGGCTGCCTTAGTTTGCCCTAGCATTCATTTGAAGAAGTGGTTGACAATATCAGAAGAGGAGATGTGGAATGACCTTTTCAAAGGAAGAACAAAGAGAGGAAGAGAAGAAGAAACTGTGGAGGTTTAATGAATACCATGCCCCACAGAGTTGCAAAGAAAAAGTAGTAGCCTTAACAGTGACAGAAGGTATCCCTCATTGGTGACAGTCATGAGACTATAACAGGGTGAAGATAGTTTTGCACAGAATTACGTTTTCTTCTTGAGGGTCCCTCTCTTGCCTCACATTCTAGGGGTTTTTATCCTTTTTTAACTAATGTACCCCTCCCGGTGGTGGCGGCTGGACACAGGGCAGGGGAGAGGTGGAAGTCGCACACAGCCACCACTGCAGCCCACTTTCCCACAGCTGGTCACACATGTGGCTCCATGGGCTGCTGACGGGCCTCGCACCCAGCCAATTTTGTGCTGCCCATCAGCAGCCCACGGACCCACGTGTGCGACCAGTCGTGGGAAAGCAGTGCACAGCAGCGACGTGGGGCAGTGGGTGGTGGTAGCTGTGTAAGGTGGCGGCTGCCGCATGCAAGATCCCTACCATCCTCCCACCCAGCTGGCTGGGTGGTGCCTGTGCAGCCCACAGAGAGAAGCCATTGCCCTCATCCCCCCTCTGGCACTGCTCCTAGGAGGTAGAGGTGCAGGGTGTTGGGTGGTTGCAGCAGGTGTTTCACGCGAGCCCTCCCACCCCAAGTCTGTTCACAGAAGGGTGCTGTTGCCCTCAGCCCCCCTGTCCTGCTTCTGGGAGTGGGCACAGAAACACACTCCCCTCCCACCCCACCTCCTGTCATTGAGACCCTTTGTGCCTCACTGCCCTCATGGCTCTGTAGGCAGGGGTGGCTGCGATGCCTCCTTGCTGTGGGCTATTAGCAAAGGGTGGTGACCTGGCAGCCAATCAGGAGAGTGAGCTGTTGGGGGGAGCAGGGAGGTGCCACAGTGTGCTGCATGGGGCTGGTGGTGCCCCATGCGCCCCTCCCCCTCTGCCAGGTAAAAGACAATGTGTAGGAACATACTGGGGGGGGCACCGCCATTGTGTCCTGGGGCATGCTCCATCCTCGCCTGCCCATGCATACCCCATATGACCTTTCTAAGTACCCCTGAGGGTATGCATACCGCCCATTGACAACCCCTGTCCTAGGCAGATCAGTCATCAATAGCAGGCCACCAGCAGCAGGAGTAAGTGCTGCTGCACACAGATATAATATTCAAGAATCAATATTAGGGTATGGCACCAGGCCAGCTGTATTTGAGTTATAGTACTACAAAATGCTCTGACTGTACTTTCTAATAATAGTAAGACTTTCTTAAGGATCCCATTCATCAAGAATCTTGTTTCAGTCTTTGCTTCTTACTTTGGAACCTGCAATGGAGTTCCTTAATTCCTTAGGTCATCTGCATCCCAAGCAGCATGGCAATGAGCAATCCAAGCATACTAGAGGCTCTCATATGCAGAATTCCTGTCAAGTGTAAATGCTGCCTTCCAAATGTTACTGTTGAGTTATTTTTTGTCTAGTTTTGCTTGGGGAAGAGTATATTCTGTTGGTTTTTGGTCTAACACATCACTATGTTCCAGTGAAATTACTATGGTATTCTTTATTTATGACCTTTAAACAAACTTGCTCGATTATCTACATTTTTGAGGCTTTTGCTTCAGGCACTTTGCAGCATTTCCTGTGGCATTTCGTGTTCAGTTTATTCTTGATGTCTCAACACTGCTATTTTGGTACTTGGAATTTCTGTCTTCTCTGATTTTTTTCTGAGCCTCTGGCCAATTCTTGCACAGCATTTTCTTATAATTTCTGTCTCACTCTGTAAACTTGCACGCGGGTCTCATGCTGAATGTTATGTCACATTGTTGGCAGTAGCCTTGTTGTTGTTACTTATTGTGGCTTTATGTTCATTTTGCTTCTGAGACATCCCTTGATCTTATTCCAGGAGGCAGATGAGTTATTTTTTCAGTAAGAAATAATTCATCAATATGTAATTCTGCTTCTCTGAATAGATCACCTTGCAGGATCTCAGTCATCTGCCCAAGTATCTTCAGAGTTTGAGAATTTCCTTTTTTCAGATTTTTTTCTGTTATACTGTGCTTATGTTTATCATCTTGTCGTGGATAGATAGGAAGGAGGGAGGAGGAAAGGTTGGAGCTGTAAAAAATTAACTCCAGAAGTAGGAGAGCTCTCCCAGTTTTATTTTAAGGAATTAAAATTCAGAAGTGCGGATACTGAAAGATTACGTCTTCAGAAAAGGAAAATTATTTTATAATCATTTTTATTTAATTGTAAAATTAAATGAATGTTAGCAAAAGGAACTCAAATGTAATTATTTTACAATGGTAAGCTTTTACAAAATTGAAACCATTAGAAATGTTTACTTTAAAACAAATTAAACCAGTTGTTTGTTAATGTTCCCTTTATGCATTGGAAGTGGAAACACTGCAACATGAGGGCTGCTGTATACAAAGTTTGTGCACTGATCTACCTAAATCAGTTCCTAAACCAGTTTAGTTAAGTAGGTGTATATAATCTTTTAAAATTAAATCTAAGTTAAATCTATTTAAAGATATTTATACACAAATTAAAGTGTATACACCAGGAGGGTTTTACCACTTTGGTTTCTAAATCTCATTAGTTAAATCAGAGCACAAAATTTGAAGGCTTGTCTAGAGAGAGTTAGATGATCAATATATTTATACCGGTATGGTCTCCTATGTGGACACTGAGAGCAGTTGCTTTGTGGTTTAATTTAAAACCCTGCCCAACTAATAAATTAAGGCAAGAAGACACTTTTACACAGGAACAAGAATGTTGGCAAGGTGGTTATACTCATATACTTTTATTGATTTAAATCTGCCCTTTTCAGTTATCACAATAAAACCCTTTCCATTTTCTGGAAAGTAAACATATTTTTCTTTTTTTTTTAACCAGAGAAGCAATGTGTCTTGAAACCCATTATCAAGTTGTACAATTTTTTTAAACAGACATTTCTTAATTAAAAATAACAATTTCAGAATCCCCCAAATTCCCCCCAAACCAGCTTATTTTATGTACACATGTAACTAACTCTCTGTAATGATTAGCCTTCAGGTTCAACAAAAATATTTATGCCCTGTTTTTTCCTAAGGGTAGCTTATACATTCCTTAGAAAAGAGGTCAGCAACCCCCAGCACATATGCTGAGCATGGCACGCAAAGCCATTTTGCTTGGCACAACACCGCCAGCCTCCAAGCAGCTGCTGCCAGCCATGGAGCCCAGGTTGCTCCCAGCAGGCAGCTGGGAGGCAGCACGCCCTGCTTCAGGCAGACTGGGCTCCATAGGCTGACTGCAGCCAGGAGGCTGCAAACAGCTGCTTTGGGCTCCAGCATGCCAGTGCTCTGGTACCTTCTAAGGTAGACGTGTTTTTTTCTGCACTCTGGCCAAAAAAAGTTGCCTATACCTGCCTTAGAACGTAGGTTGGCAACCCCTGCTTCCAGCACCCTGGAGCTTGGGACCTGACCCCTGTGGCACACTTAAATTTCTGCCCCCCCACCCCCACCCCCACCCCACAGCAAGATAACTAGCCTCTCTGCAGCAAGAGGAAGTCCGTGAACACAGCCAGAGAGAGCTGCAGAGGAGGATGCTGTGGAGGGAATGGTCAGCTCAGTGCAGCTCCATGCCACCTGATCCCACATGCTACTCCAGGCTGGGTCAGCCCTTATAGACAGAATCTTACCCGTGGGCCATAGGTTGTCATCCTCTGCCCTAGAAGAGTAGAGCCCTAAGACCCTTGGCTAATCTTCAAAAGTTCAAAACTCTTTATCAATAGTTCTAGTTTCACATAGATGCTTGGGTTCACATATGCACCAAATAGTTCAAAGAGCATGTGTGCCAAGAGGGATCTGGGAGTTTATGGTGGATCACAGGTTCAACATGCATCAACCGTGTTGTGGAATTACAAGGTAAGGAAATATCATTTTGGGTTGCATTGTATGAAAGATATTGGACTTGCATACACCACACTACTTAATGCTGGTTTGATCCGAGCTGCAATATTTTAAGAATGTAGAGCAGTGAATCTCAACCAGGTCTTTTGAATGGAGATAGGTAAGGTGTGAGGAGAGAAACAGATTCAGGCTTGTCCCCCCACCCCTACTGCCCAGCCCTTCTTGGAGGTGTAAGCACTGTAATATATAAACTGTTTTTTGAAGTGAGGTGCCAGTCAATTCACAAAAGTTAGAGGGGTGTCCTGAATCCCAAAAGATTGAGAATCACTGATGTAGAGAACTGGAAAGAATCCAGAGGCGACTGACAGAGATGATACAAAAGGTTAAAGCAGCTATGTTTGCAGAACAAAAATAAGGGGAGATATGATGGCAGTCATAACATATTTGAAAGACTGCCATGAAGAGAGAAGACCAGACTTGAGGCAGTGGGTTTGACTACAGCCTACAGCAAAACAAATTTAGATTGAATGTGGGGGAGGGAGACTTTCCCAACTGTCAGAACAAAGAAGGATCTTCTTCAGATGTTTTCAAGAAGCTTGCTAGGCATGTGTCTAGGATGATTTAGAAACAGCAAACCTTGCATATATCTGGCGGGTGGGTTATGTGACCTCAGAAATCTCTTACAACTTTGTAATTCTAGGATTGATTTGAAGTCAGAATCCCCAAACAGCTTGGCTTGCTTACTTTGTCAAGTAATAAGGAAAAAAAATCATTTAAAAAAGAAAAAAAAAAATCAAACAGTAATTTTGTAATTAGACTGCTCACCTCATGCATACTGTAAAACTGTGGACTTACACCCAACCTGCAGTCACATAACCTTAATTATGCCAAGTGCGATGGCAGTAAGAACTAGGAACAGTACCATATTTTCCCGCCAAAAGGACACCTGAGCAGGATTGCCTGCCCACTCCGCCACAAGGAGTTATTGTTGCTAGATGACACTGGCAATAGACATGTTGCTGTTTGTGCTTGTTTCCATTTGCAGTCACAATGAAGCTAACAACTAGCCTGAAGTGGAGAAAGATAATTTTGTTTGTTTCATAGAAGTTTTTATTTCAAATGTTGCTTTGTTCCAGTTGGGAAGGACATGGCAGAAAGCTGGAACTGCACAAGGAAACGCTCTCTCCCAGTCTGCAGCTCTGGGAGGCACTCGAGCAGGCAGGCTGCCACAGAACCGGGCAAGTATCTTGGCAAGAAACCAGGCAGGTTTTGAAACACACCTGGCAGGAGCCTCTGTATCCAGGCAGCTCTGTACCCAGTCAAACTCTAGTTCCACTGAGGATGCAGTGCTTGGTGCCCGGAACCTTCCTACCAGCACCAGCGCTACTAGCAGTGCCCAGGGTCCCACACCACCCTTGGACAAACAAGCCCTCTTGCCTGATGCGCTGCTCTGCTTTCAACCGCTCAGCCTCCTGCTCCTCTCGCCCAGAACTGCAACGCGAGCTCGAAGCTCCCGCGCCCGCTCGCTGCCCACTTTTAAGTTTTGCTTCCCCCCTCCCTTTAGCTGAGGGCAGAGTAAGGGCAGCGGCTTCAGCAGGCCCTGGCGCGCATGCGTGCAGCTCCGAGGCACGCTCCAGAGCCAAGTGACGTGTGGCCGCCGCGGCAGGGCTGGGCGCGAGGCGGAGGGGGGGAGGGGGAGAAGGCCGCGCGCGCTCGCGCCCCGTTTCCTAGCCCAGCCCGCCCGGGATTGGTGCAGGCCCGGACCTGGCGGCCCCGAATGCAAGGCCCCAGCGGCGGCGGCAGCTGCGGCGGCGGAGTGCTGCGGGCTGCCCCCCACCCGGACCCCGGCCCGCACGACGCACGGAGCCGCACAGGTGAGCGCAGCGGCCGGGTGGGGGACAAAGAAGGCGGGTAGGCCTCGCGCAGGCCGCGCCCGGGGCCTAGCCGTTTGGCCGCTGCCCACAGGCTCGGGCGCCCCCCTCCTGCGCCGTCCGAGCGAGCGGGCCTCAGCCGCCGCCACCTCTTTCCCCGCGGAGCGGCGCGCACGGCCCCCGCGGCTGGTCCCTGCCGCCAAGCGGCCTTGCAGGCGGCGAGAAAATGGCGGAAAACAAAATGGCGGCTACCGGGCCAAGCAGCGCCAAGGCCTCCCGGCGCCTCCCCCATCCCTGCCCGCAGTCCGCGGTCCCTGACGCGACGCGCGCAGCGCGGGGGGGGGGCTAGGCTCGGGCCTGGTGAGCAGCCTGGGGCGGGAGGCAGAAGGGCCCGCGGCTGCACCCGGCATAGGGCCTTTCGCGCAGGGCCCGAGCGCGGGGACGCGCTGACCGGGGACTGCGGCTGCAGCTTTTATTGTTCGCTTGTGACTGGTCCCGCGCGCGACCGCCCCGCCGTGCGCATGCGCGCTCTCCGCCGCGCCCTCTGTGTGCGGCTCGCGGCCTGGTTGCGCGCTCGCGCTGGCGGTCACGTGTCCTGGGGCAGCCGCTTGCCTGGCGAGAGGGGGAGGCTGCGGGGCCGCGCGCGCGCGGGGGCGGTGCGTGCCGGGTTGTTAACCTGCTTCTGCGCGGCGCCGGCTGCAGGGTTTGGGCCCCGTCAGGCTTGTGAGAGCCTCTCCCTGCCCTGCTGGGCCCCGTTCTCGTTCACACGCATTCCCTGGGTGTTTCTAGGACGGGTTCCAGCTGCAAACTCCCTTCATGAGGTTCTCACAGGGCTGTAGGTAGGCCCCTCAGTGGCGCGAGACGTTTGATTCCAGGTAGCAGCTTTTTAGAGGTGGAGGGGAAAGAGCTACAGCTGCTTTTACTTTAGCATTGAAGCAAAAATTCAATGTTGTGTATTAGCTAATTTAGGCACAGGCATTGCAAGCACTGTGAGCACCTTTATACCAATGGCTTCACCCATTGACTGTGGTGGAACTGCTTATGTAGGCAAAACTACAGACATACTTTCCTGGTAAGACCAGGCCCCTTCTATGTATTGAGCAAAATATATTGACAGTTTTACCCAAGGTGTGTTTTGGTGTAGTGCTGATGTTTCGGTAAGTTACCACCCTATTCAGATGAGAGAGAGATTGATTCCTGTAAAACACAGCATCATTATAAATGCCGTAACAGCCCCCCAAAACCAATGTAGATATTTGGAGCCCCATTGTGCTTGTACTAGGAGGTAGGAAGATGTATTCTAGAAACAAGGCAGGCAGGGTTCTTCGGGTTTTTGGGGCATTGAAGACTATCTTATGTTTACATGTAAGCTTCTTGCCACTTGGAAAATTTATCAGGAGAAGATGAAAGATAATGTTCCTTAATTAACAATACTAAGTCTTAGGTAGGAAGCAATAATGCTGTTGGAGGTGGGCAGCCCTTTTCAATTTCAGTTATATTTTTAGTGAAAACTTAAAGCACTTAGCAGGTATGTGAGCAGCAATATATACTATCAGGCAGTTATAAGCTATGTGTGATCCCCAGTGCAATGGTTTTCCTACTCTTTCCACCCTGCATATCTGTAGACTTCATTGCAAGATCTCAGTCAGGGCCTGAGCCCTTTTTGAGAGAGAGGCCTGGGACAAATAATTGTAAAGCCTCTCTATAGATCTGTTCAAGATTTGAAAATTGTCAGCAGCAGAATTTTTAAATGAGAGCCTTTACCACAGGCCAGTTAAGAGGCTAGTAACTCTCTTTTCCTAAGAAAGCAAAACAGCTTGTAAATTAAAAAAGGTGGACAGGGGTGGGCTTTAGAGTACAACTGAAGATAATAACATGAGCTTGGCCTGTATGGATCTCCTTATTTTCTAGACTCTCCTGGCAGTGGGTTCCAAAGTAACTCTTAACAAGACAAGTTTTCCAGAACTGTTAAAAAAGAGAAATAATGGATAGTAGAAAACACGGTTGAGCTATGAAGCAAACTGGATTTATTTGCTTCTGTGCACTGTCTTTCCAGTTAACATTTTGTTTAAATTAGAGAATAATTTTGACAGGTGTAATTGTTTAATACAGGGAGGCAGGAGATTCGGTTAAGGTTTCTGGTTATAGGTTTGTGCAACTTCATCTTTTGTTTCTGAAGACAGTTTTGTATAATTTGATTGAACTACCTCCTCTGTCTCTTTCTTTTTTTATAGATGTTTACCTTGTATTCACCACCACCAGAAAAAAATCTAGTGAGCCACCATTAACATAGTACACATGTCTGGGGACGGGGCAATCCAGAGCATATGCTGCATGCATTCTCCTGTATGCTTATTCTGATCTGAATCAGGCCCACAGATTGGCCCCATGCACTGAAATGTGCAGAGCCAGTCCAGCAGGGGCACCTCATACAGCGCACACCACATGCTGGCTTCATGCACAAGCTCCAAACTAATGTCAGTACATGCAGCATACAGGGCTGGTACATTGTGTGCATGGCATGAGCTGCCTGCACTGAACTAGTCCTGTGTTTGACAGTCCTGAACTAATGTGTTTGTGTATGTGAGACAGATATAGGTATACATGTCAGGCCACTGTTTGTTAAAGGGACACATTTATGCTATTTAAAGAACTGCATTTGTTCTGTTGACAACTTTGTGCCCTGGCTACAATTCTGTTTGGGGTCATCCAGGCTGCAGATTTTTAAGAAATCCCTGGTTTGGCTGAATTTGAAAAAAGAGAACAAAAAGATGAAGTAGCACAAATCTATAACCAGAAAATACTCAACTTCAAACCAACACAACTAACCATACGTCTCTGCTTATGGTTGGTACCACACTTGTAATGGACTGCAGTCAGTCTACAAAAAACTTTGTTCATGTCCTTTCACAGCAATTGATGACATTGGCTTCAAACCACAAAAGCTTGAACTATACACATATGCAATATTGGCTTCAAACCACAAAAGCTTGAACTATACACATATACAATATCTGCTTTGGTTAATCTGTAAGGTGCAACTCTACCCTGTCTTCTATTTGTAAATGTAAATAGACTTCAAGGATCAATTTCATTTGAGGTTCTGAGGACCTTAGGCAAAGCCTTAGCAATACCATGTATGGTATTGCTCCAGTTTCGACAATTAGTTGCTAGCCTTTTGGTGTACCTGCAGCAGCGGGTAAGCCTAGGATGGATAGGGAAAGCTAAAAATTGTTCCTGCTAGGTGTTTATTAGTGTAGTTCATATTTTGTATGTGTTTAGGATTTGTGCTGCTACACCTATGTGGGTGGTTGGCCATCATTGCAAGAATTACTGGAAAATTCTGGAATAGGGATGGCCTTAATACTCTTGGCTGCCTTTTAATTAAGTGGGAATTGAGTAGACACTGTGTGATTGGTCCTTACGTGGTGCTGGGTGCGTCTACATGAGAGGCTCCCATGGCAAAGTAGATTAATTCTACTGTGCATTAGTGCAGCGTGAAGAAACCATGCTAAAGTGCAGTAGAATTAGTCTCCTGCACATTAGCATCTCTTAAAAAGCATGCAATGGTGCCAGTGCACACTAATGCAGATTACGGCGCTTTAAAATAGTGCCTGTTTAATAAACACGTAGATGTGCCCACCCTTTCTCATTTTTTAATCTTGCTGTTTGGAAAAGTAATCTCTCCTTGCCAAAAAATTTGATTTTATTTGTTTGTTTGTTTGTTTAAATAAATTTGAAAGCTAAGGCAGCAGACTTGTGTTGTGTTGAATTTTCTCAGTATTAAAAGTACATCATTTACTTAGATAAATCCAGTTAATCATACAATCATAAAATTTAGAGTTGGAAGGAACCTTAGGAGGTCACCAGTCTTCTAGTCCAACTCCCTGCACAAAGCAGGACCACCCCAACTAGGTCATCCCAACCAAGGCTTTGTCTAGTTGGGTTTTAAAAGCCTCTAAGGATGATGATTCTACAACCTCTCTGCGTAGCTGTCCCAGTGTTTTATTACCCTCCTAGTGATAGAGTTTTTCCAAACATCTAACCTAAACTTCCCTTGCTGCAACTTGAGACCATTGCTCCTTGTTTGGTCAGCTGCCAACACTGAGAACAGCTAGCTCCATCTTCTTTGGAACCACTCTTCAGATAGATGAAGGCTGCTATTAAGTCCCCCCTCAGTCTTCTCTTTACTAGGCTCAGTAAGTCCAGCTCCCTCAGCCTCTCCTTAGAAGTCATGTGCCCCAGCCCCCTAACCATTTTTGTGGCTGTGCACTAGACTCTCTTCAATTTGTCTACATCCTTTTGGTTGGTGGGGGACAAAACTGGTTACAGTGCTCTAGATGTGGCCTCACCAGTGCAAAATAGAAAGGAATAATCACTTCCTTTGATCTGCTGAAAACACTCTTACTAATGCAGCCTCGTATGCTGTTAGCCTTCTTCGCAATCAGGGCACACTGCTGGCTCGTATTCAGGTTATTGTCTGCTGTAACCCCCAGGTCCTTTTCTGCAGATCTGTTATCTAGCCAGCCAGTTCCCAACCTGTACCAGTACATGGGATTGTTCCATCCTAAGTGCAGACCTTTGCACTTGCCATTATTTAACTTCATGAGGTTTCTTTTGGTCCAATCCTCCAATTGTCTGTCTAGGTCTTTCTAACAAATTTGACAAGTTTTTATATTTGCATTTTGGCAAGTTGCATATTTAAAAGAGCAAAAAAATATCACAAACCAGCCTCTCTCTAATCTAGCATCATCCTTTACGTAAAATAGTTTAGGGATTACTCATATAAAATATTTCAGAGGCTAAGGACTGAGTTAGAAATTGTTACTGGATTATTAATTGTGAAATTACTATTTTAAACTGGCTTAAACCTTGTTTTCTTATAGGTATACTCTTTGGCAGCAGTCATAAGTTTGTATGGCTATAGGAATAATTTGAGAATACCTGAGCACTATGTTTGTAATCAGAAAAGTAGGTGGTTTGAAGATTTCATAGAATTCATAGACATTAGGGCTGGAAGGGACCTCAGAAGATTGAGTCCATCCCCCTGCCCGAGGAGCAGGAAGTCAGCTGGGGTCATAGGATCCCAGCAAGATAAGCATCCAAATTTCTCTTGAAGGTATTCAATGTAGCTGCTTGAACCACCACTGATGGCAGGCTATTCCATACCTTGGGGGCTTGGACAGTAAAGAAATTCTTCCTTATGTCCAGCCTGAACCGGTCTTGCAGTAGTTTATAACTCGTTGACCTCGTCATTCCTTGGGGCGCTCTGGTGAACAAATGTTCCCCCAGATACTGGTGGTCACTGCTGATAAACTTGTAGGTAGCTGTCAGATCACCCCTGAGCCTTGCTCTTTTCCAGGCTAAAGAGCCCCATAGCTCTCAGCTTGTCATCATAAGGTCTGTTTTCCTGACTTCTGATCATGCGCGTGGCTCTTTGGACTCTCTCAAGCTTCTCCGCATCCATCTTGAATTGTGGAGCCCAAAACTGGACGCAGTACTCCAGCTGTGGCCTGACCAAGGCCAAGTACAAGGGGAGAATGACATCCTGGGATTTGCTTGAGAAGCATCTATGAACGCAAGCCAGCATTTTGCTCCCTTTACTAGCCGCAGCATCGCATTGAAAGCTTGTGTCCATCTTGTGGTCAATGATGACCCCCAAGTGTCTTTCTTCCGTAGTGCTAGCCAGCATAGCACTGCCTAGCCTATAAGGATGCTGCAGGTTTTTTGTCCCAAGGTGGAGAACCTTGCATTTTTCAGTGTTAAACACCATCAGGTTCTCTTTTGCCCATTTGCTGAACCTATCCAATCAGCCTGGATCGCCCTCCTGTCTTCAGATGTGGGTGCTTTGCCCCAGACTTTAGTATCATGGGCAAAGTTGTCCAGTCCGCTTCTGACTCCAATGTCCATATCATTAATAAAGATGTTGAACAATATGGGTCCAAGGACAGAGCCTTGGGGGGACCCCCCTGGTCACAGGGCAACATGACGATTGACTTCCATCAATTACCACCTTCTGGGTCCAACCACGGAGCCAGTTTCCCAGCTAGCGGATCGTGGTGGACCCAAGGCCACAGCTGGCCACTTTTGCCAAGAGGTGATCATGGGATACCGGATCGAAGGCTTTTTTGAAGTCAGGATATGTGACATCAATCTCTTCTCCCTTTTCCTGGTGATAAGTCACCTACATTTAGTTTCTGTTTTGAATAGTTTCTGATTCAGGTAGTAATGAATCTATGGATTAGAGCTAACACTGAAATCAGACAAATTAATGAGTGGAAATTGTGAAATTAGATCCTTAAATGTTTACTTTTTCCACTGTTTCTGAGTAGCTGTTTATACTATTACTGTGCCTATCAAAATACTTATTTCTTTCTAGTATGGAAGGATGCAAAATTCCATTTGGAATTGGGCACCCCAGCTGTACAAAGAACAAACTTTCTTTGCTTTAGAGACATTTATATACTAAATCAGGGTTCTCTAACTTCTGAGCTGCCCAGGTCACACCCCACTAGCCACATCAGTGGGGCAGCAGGCTGGACAGGCCACACCAGTGTGAGCCAGGGTTTTGGCCCCCTTCCCAGTCACACATGACAGGACTTTTCCCCTCTTCCTCCCCTTGCTGCACAGGTGCACCCTCTAGATACTGTGGGTTGTACCACACCACATCCCTCTCTGAGGTGATCATAGGAAGTAGAAGCCAGAGGAGGGAGGGGAAGGTTGGAGACTGACTGCTACTGCGGCAGCTGGCTAGGAGCACGGGTGCTATAAATTCATTTAAAGGACAACATGAAACAAGTGTATTTGTACAAATGTTAGGAGAGAAGGGATAGAAAGGATAACGGGAGATTAAGAAGGTGGTATGGTAGTAAGTTTTCTTCAAATGCCCTTTACGTATTCCTTCTTGTGGGACTGGTGCCCCCTGATCAGTTGATCAGTAGAAGTTTCAGGAAGGCAATGGCTGTTTTCCCTGCCACCCTCATGGGGAGATTCCAAGTGCATAGAAGGGGTTGTAGTCTCAGTTCTTTCATCAGTGAAGCTAGGGACAGAAATCCCAGTTTAAGTGATCCAACACTGGTTTAAACCTGTAACAGAAAAGAAGTTCAGTGCACATAAACCACTTTAAAAATGGCCAGAATCAGTTTAAAATAAACCTGGTTGAATGTAGTACCAGATTTAACCGATTTAAGTCAAACCAGTTTATGGAACTTCTGTCCTAGATCCCTTCCCAATTCAAGTTAACTCACAGTCTCCCAGCATCCCAGAAGGTTTTGCAGCCCTAGACTGTGCTGTCTGTTCTAGAGGAGCAGGGCTGGCCCCTCCCCTAGCTATCACAGAGCTAATGCACTAAAGCAGCTTGTCCAACATACGGACTGCGGGCTGCCACGTGGCCTGCCAAGGCATTTTCTGTGGCCTGCGGTGCTGCAACAGGAAACGAAAGTAAACACGGCTTACTTTCATAGATTCATAGATTGTAGTGTCATAAGAGACCACAATGGATCATCGTGTCTGACCCCCTGCCCCTGGCAGGAAAGAGGACCGAGGTCAGATGACCCCAGCCAAGTGACTATCTAGCCTACTCTTGAAGACCTCCAAGCTAGGTGATAGCACCATCTCTCTTGGAAGCCCATTCCAGATCCTGGCCACTGTTACTGTGAAAAATTTCTTCCTAATATCTAACCTAAATCCACTGTCAACTAGTTTACACCTGTTATTCCTAGTCACTCCCTTAGTAAACAGTGCTTCCCCTATTCTCCATTGACCTCCCCTAATAAATTTATAGGCGGCCACAAGATCTCCCCTCAGCCGTCTCTTGTGAAGGCTGAAGAGATTCAGTTCTCTCAACCTCACGAAGGTCTATCACAAAGGTCAGTCATGCAAGTGGCCCTCCTCTGGACCCTCTCAAGATTCCCTGCATCCCTCTTGAAGTGCGGTGCCCAAAACTGGACACAGTACTCCAACTGCGACCTGACCAGAGCCACATAGAGAGGGAGCAACACCTCCTTTGATCTATTAGTCACGCACCTGCTAATGCATGACAAGGTGCGATTAGCTTTGTTGATGGTCTTGTTACACTGCCAGCTCCTGTTCCTCCACACATCCAGGCAGTGTGTGACCTGGTCGTAGAAGGCTACAAGGATACGGGAGCCGAGGCTGATGTCATCTTCCTGGACTTTAGGAAGGCCTTTGACACAGTTTCGCACCCTATACTCATTGGGAAGCTAGCAGACTGTGGAGTGGACACCTACACGGTCAGATGGGTGGTCAACTGGCTTAGGGACCGCACCCAGACAGTGGTGGTGGATGGTTCCTTCTTGGCCTGGAGGGAGGTGGGCAGTGGGGTCCTGCAGGGTTTGGTCCTCGGACCGATATTATTCAATATCTTCATCAGCATTTTGGACGAGGGCGCTGAGAGCACCCTTTCCAAGTTCACCAAGTAATGGGGCAAAGTTAGTACACCAGAGGGCAGGGAGCAGATTCAGGCTGGGAGCTGAGCAGGGCCGGAGCTGAGTGGGGCAGTGCTTCCCGCCACCCAGCTCTTCTGTGAAGTTCCCACACTTGAATACAACGTTCATATGCCTTTGAAGCTTCTTGTCACCATCAAGATTGTATTTGACATTTACTATAAAATTTGTGCACCTCTTCAGACGGAATATATACCCCTCAAAAGTGTTTGGTATTATTTATATACTGGCCAATTTATAAGACATCCTTTAATAATTTGAATTGCTACAGGCAGACTTACCTTTTGAGCTTACCAAAGCTACCCAAACAACACTGCACAATTGCTGAACCAAATTTAGTTTTGATTTTGACCATACTTTAAATGCAGAGGTTCTAAGTTCAGGGAAGCCTTGACCCATTGTTTTAGGGGAAACAAAAACCTGCAAGTTAATTAATGCAGCTTCTCACACATCCTGCTGCGTTGGTACTGGCAATAGCATCTCAATCCAGACAAGGTTTTCTTTATAGCCTTGAAAACCACTTGTCAGTTAGCTTGCTAAAAAACACACACATTACCTTTTAATAAATGCCATTTTGCTACACAATTGGAATTTATAACTCAAAACTTTTATATGAATTGCTGTCCCTTGTTTCAAAAATTAAGACAGTCATCCAGTCCAAGCTGGACAAAAGTGTTCTGGTCTGGGATCTACAGACAAATTCATTTTTTTGTAGATAAAAATCAACTATTTGTATTGCATCCTGATGATAGCCATATACGTTTAAACTTTTGACAACTTAACCAAACAACACAAAACAAACAAACACATTTTTGTTATAACAAAAAAGCCATTGTTTAGGTGAGGAAGAACTGTTGATGGTAACAAGGCCTTGTGCTCTATCAGTCATCTTTGCTACTAGATTGAATTTTACCCTATAGCTGCTATAGAAAAAAAAAGCACACACCCAAAACTCCTTGGAGTAAAATCATATTTACAATACTAACATGTACAGTGGCAATGTACACATTTTTTGGATAGTATTTCTATATACATATTAAATAACAGGAATTATGTATATTTATTTTATTCTTTCAAAGGTCCATTTTGGCAATTCAAATGGGAACCTTTACAATTTTTTTTTTTTAAATGTGAGCTCATGGGATGTCAATATTCTTGTTACAATTTTAACCACATTGCCATTTTAAAAAGGAGTTTTGTTTTTTCCTTTGGGGGGACAATTTCTCCCTCAGAATTTTCACTTAAAAAGCTTTTTCCACATTCATATTGATGGGACAGTTGGGGGGATTGGGAGGTCTGAAGGCTGAGCCAACCGACTGACGTGGGTCTGGCTCTGGCCCCCCTGCCTGCTCTTGCACCCAGATGAGTTCCATCAAACTCTGCATTGCTCTCTGACTTCCCACATTCATTTGTTGACTCATTCCTCTCCTCTGCTATTGTCTTTTGTATAATGCCCATCTGCAAAGCTTCAATGCACATCTGACGCTGAGGATCTTTCAGCTGCTTTACCTGTTTCTCTGTATCACCTTTCAGCTCCTCCACATACTGCTGCAGTCTTACAGGCTGCAGAAGAATGGACACTAGGGCTGTGCAAAATTTTGCTGCCTGTTTTGTTTTGATGCTATTTTGACCCATTTTGACCTCGAAATAGCGAAGTCAAAACAAAACAGGCAGCGTTTAAACATCATAGAAACAAAGCAGGGCAGGTCGAAACATTTTGAATTTTGTCCACAAAGCTGGGGCTTCCTTTCAATGCCTTGCCTGCAGGGAAAGAGAAAGTGAAGTAAGGAGAGGGAGGGGGAGGAGTGGGGAATGTGGTAGGTGGACGAATGCTCTTATTATTGACTGTGTAGCTGGCCAGTGACTGTCACCCTTCCCTGCAGTCCCTTCCCTCCCCCAGAGCACTGGGGTTAGATGGAAAAACTACATAAAAGCCATCATTTTTTGAACTGCCCTGTTTTATGCTTTGGGGTCATTTACTGAGCTGTCTGTTCTAGCAGCTCACCGTCAGACCACTATGGCTAGGAGCCCTGATTTTCTAGAGGATTCCCTGCTTGCTTCCCTAGCTACAGGGATTTCAGTATACTTTTTTCTTCTAGGAGCTTTTAGCGGGGAATGGGAACAGGGTCTCTCCCATTCCCCACTGGTCTCCCCAGGTAAATTCATAGATGGTTATCAGGTCCCTTCTCAGCCTTCTCTTGTGAAGGCTGAACAGGATCAGGTCCCTTAGCCTCTCCTCATGGCCTGCCCTGCTGCCCTCTGACCATGCGATTGGCCCTCCTCTGGACCCTCTCTCCATGTTGTCCACATCTCTCCTGAAGTGCGGCACCCAAAACTGGGCGCAGTATTCCAGCTGGGGCCTGACCAAGGTCGCATAGAGGGGGAGGATCTTCTCCTTGGACCTGGTCATGATGGATCTGTGGATGCACGACAAAGTGCGGTTAACCTTACTGATCGTGTCCTCACATTGGCAGCCCAAGTTCATTTCAGAATTGATAATGACTCCAAGATCTCATTCTGCCACCATGCTTTTGAGAGAGGAATTCTCCAGTCTGTAGGTACACTGCTGGTTCTTCCTGCTTAAGTGTAGTACCCTGCACTAGTCAGTATTGAATCCCATCCTATTCTCATTTGCCCACCCCTGTAACCTGTCCATGTCCAGCTGTATCCTGTCCCTCCCTTCTAGCGTGCTTACCTCGCCCCAAATCTAGGTGTCGTCAGCAAATTTGAACAAGGTGCTTTTCATCCCCTCATCCAAGTCGCTAATAAGGAAATTGACTACTGCAGGCCCAAGGACCAAGCCCTGGGGGACTCGACTGCCCACATCCCTCCAGGTCCAATAGATGCTATACAGGTAGAGTTTTGAACTGGTTAGACTCATTTCATTGTCACTTCCTGTAACTTCATTGGGGTCAAAGGTCACGTGACATCACCTCCTGATGTGATACCACTTCCTGCGAGGTCTTTGAATATGGTTTGTCAGCCCACTGGGTGATAAAAAGGTTGGACATCCCTGCACTAAAGCCTCTGCTCCCAGCCAGCACCTGTCTGCCAGGCAGGATGTGAGAGGCAAGGTCTCTAGCCCCCTGTCTGTGCAGGACAAGGGGAAAGAAAGCACTGTTAGTGGGGACTTTTCATCCCTACAACAGCCCGGCAGGTAGGATTGGCATTGGCTTAGCCCCTCCCCAGTCCCCCACCTCCAAGAGTGGAGGTGGAGTAGGAGGGGAACGCACTGGCCTGGCACCAGCCCTCGCCTCCTCCCCCAGCCAGGGCCTGCCTGGTGTGGGAGGGAGACCCCCACCAGGGGCTTGTCAGTTCTTCACAGCCCGGATCCCCAGGCTGGGATCAGCTCAGCCTCGCCCCCTCTCTAGCCTCCACCTGTGGGAGGTGGAGGGCGAGCAAACCAGCCCAGCTGGGCACTGGTCCCCCTAGCTGGGATCTGCTGGGGGTGGGGAAAGGGAGGCTCCCACTAGGGGCTTTCACTCCTCTGCAGTCTGGCTCACCAAGTTGACATGGGCTTAGCCCCACCTACCCCCTCCACTTGTGAGAAATCTGGGAGTGGGGAAGGGAACACACTTGTCTGGTGCTGGCCCTGGCCCCCTCCCTGCCCCCCGTCAGGGTCTGCCCAACATGGGGTTACGAAAGCCTCCACCAGGAGTTTTCATAATCCCACAATCTGGCGAGCCAGGAGGGGATCTGATGGTATCATAGTATCATATCATAGTACCTAGGGTCAGAAGGGGCCTAGAGCAGGCCATCTAGTCTGACCCCCCGCCAATTGGCAGGAAACGAGTGCCAGGG